>CM052898.1:66472231-66510336 GCA_028534135.1 Potos flavus | reverse complement strand
TTAAATAAACAAGGTCTGCCCCTGCCTTTGCCCTTGCTCTTTCCTCTGCCCATAATGAATTTTCCTCCTGGTATCTTCCCTCACTTTTCCTGACTCAAAATCACCTAGTCAATGATTCCTTGCCTAAAATTGCTTATGTAAAGTTCAGCCAGTGGTCTGGGTCCTCATGTCTCCCTTCTCATTAAGGTGTGTCATTATCTCACATCCTCTATGATATGTGTTGTTTATGCCCTATTTCTCCCATGAGATGTAAGTGCCATTGGCAAAGGAACTTTTCCTGTTGGCTTCACTATGGCCTCAAGTTTTAGATCCACATTTGTAGGAGTAAAAAGAAACGGGTGAAAATAAGTTTAGCATGTATTGTATTTAACCCATTCTATCCAAAGCATTATCATTTCATGTAATGTAATCATGTAATCACTATAAAAATTAGTAATGAGATAATTTATATTCTTTTTTGCTTTTTTACATTTAATTTTAATTAACTTCAATTAATTAACATATAGTGTATTATTTGTTTCAGGGGTAGAGTTCAGTGATTCATCAATCCTATATAACACCCAGTGCTCATCACATCACATGCCCTCCTTAATGTCCATCACTCAGTTAACCTATCCTCCACTGCCCTCCCCTCCAGCAACCGTCAGTTTGTTTCCTACAGTTAAGAGTCTCTTATGGTTTGTCTCCCTCCTTTCATCTTGTTTTATTTTTCTCTTCCTTCCTCTATACTCCTCTGTTTTTTTCCTTAAATTCCACATATGAGTGAAATCATATGATTATCGTCTTTCTCTGATTGACTCATTTCACTCAGCGTAATACCCTCTAGTTCCATCTATGTCTTTGCAAATAGCAAGATTCTTTAGGTTTTAAGTAGTCAAAGTCTGGGGTGCATTTTACACTGACAGCGCACTTAATTTGCACCAGGCACATTTCAGTGGCTCAGTAACCACATGTGGCTAGAGACTGCTGCACTGGACAGCTCGGTGAGGCTTGTGGGCTATGTTAATATTGGGACATTTTTCTTAAGAAGTGGGATGTTATTGAAGGGTTTTAGGTAGAGTTTAGGAGTGACACCATCAGTTTTGTATTAACACAAATCACTGTGGCAACAGAGTAGCGAGTGAATTGGAGGGAATCAAGAGTTTTTGCCGGGAGATGGGTCTAGAAGGCTATGAGACAGATCGGCTGAGAAACAGATGTGGTACCTGGACGAGGGTGCTGGCAGTGGGAGTGACAGAAGATTCAGAAGACATTTAGTCAGGACATTCCACAGGGCTTGACAATAATTGGGTCTAAAATAGTAGGCTAACTTGATAAGTCAGGTAATAGTTTGATGATAATAAGCTTTTGTCCCCTGTCAGAGATCAGGTTTGACCGAAACTCTGTTTTTGAAGAGTTTCCTCTTTATTTCCATAGATTGGTTATGATTTGTGTGGAGTTGTGAGAATACACTGGTTATGGTGGAACTTGCTTTAGTTTTTAATGGCTAAATCTAAATGGCCACATGATGGTGCCAAAACCTTGGTATTTTGTATGGCTTTTCAGCCCAGCTTGCAAACTCTTTCTATGTAAATGCTGCCATCTTCGCTTAGTTATTTTATTTTAAAAGACAAATTCATTGAAGATAAGTGAAATTTTTTCAAAGTAATGTTTTATTTCTCACCATGTTCTTAGGTCAGTAGGTAAAACTGGCTTCATTCTTATTTTATCCTTGTAAAATCGGAGTTTTCTAACTCAGAGTAGCACATTCTCAGAGTGGTGCAGAAGAAAGTTAAAATTCCATATTTATTTATTTAAGTATGAGACCAGTAGGATCTGTGTATAACACCATTCCCATTCCTTTGGGAATGCAGAAATTTCTCTAGAGTACTTTGGAAGATATACCACGTTTCAATAAGAGATATTTATAAAGCTGTGAACCCAGATACCTCAATACAACATTTGAAATGATTGGTTAGAGGAAGTACTATACCCTGTAAGTAGTAGATTCTCAGCTAATATTTTCTAACATGGCGACTGCAAGTATGAATTAACGAATACCCATGCCACCTATTGGCCAAAGTCTGTCACTTTTTCCAAATTAAGTAGCCAGTTTTTGTCGAATACAAAGCATGGAATACAGAAATTGTAAATATTAGAGATACAATTTTTAGCACACCTTGAAGACCCCCGAAGAGGTCCTTTATTCACTCAATCAACATTCTCTGAGTATTTACTATGGGTTACTATGGTACTATAGTTACTATAGTAACTATTTACTAGTTACTATGGGCTCAGGGCTATGAATTCAGGATTGGCAAATGACCCTTAATGCCATTAGATAAATCTTCTAGAAACGTAAATGCCACTAGCACTCACAACCACAAGAATCATCAAGCATAAAATCTTAAGTGCTATCAAGGTCTAGAATCCTAAGTGCCACCAAGTGCCAAGAAGTCTTCCCCATGTGCTGGTTTCACAAAGTGCCAGAAAACACCAAAACCGAGATCGTATGTGCCATTGAAGTATTATCAAGAGTTACAAAGTGCCAAGATACTGACATGAGGAAGTGCAAGCAAGTTCGATCAGCTTCTAGACCAGTGGTGAGCAAACTATGGCCTGCAGGCCTACCATCTGCTTTGGTAAATGAAGTTTCATTGGGACATGGCCACACCTATTTGTTTACACATAGTCTGTGGCTGTTTCTGTGCTATAACAGCAGAGTGGAGGCGTTGCATCAGAGACCTTTTGCCTGCAAAGGATAAAACCTTTACCATCTGGCTATTTAAGAAAAAAGTCTCCTGGCGTATGTTCTAGACCCACATATGTCCCCAGTCTATAACCACAGGTATCCTGAATTCCTGGAGCCACATTTACCTCAAATACTTCGGGTCACAGTTGCTACCCAGTGCAAACAATATCTAGAAGCACAGTTACATCAATGAGTAAATTTAGAGAAAGCTGTCTTGGGAGGACTGCTTAAGAACTGGCAAGAAAGTTTGTAGAGTCTATCTTTGCATTTCTTTCAGAATAAGATGATAGAAAATAGAGATTATAGGTTTTGTCAAAATTCTCATGTTAATTGTTCTTCCCTCTAATTGTGACCTTTCTTGGGGATGTTGTTTTTATAAAGGAAGAAAGGAAGAGGAGGAAGTATTATGTTTATTTTTCACATGAATCCTTCTTGGATATTAATTCTCAGTTTCAGGAGTCCTGATTTCATTAACCTTGAAATATCAGAATGTGGATAAAAAATTATGAATATAAATGAACTCAGAGTTAGAACTTGTCGACATCTCCTTTAATAGCAATCTAAATGCTGTCAGAAAGGAAACTGCTGTGGCAAGTTTAGTGACCAGGCTGATAGGAGGGTCCAAAGGCAGAAACACTATGGTGCAGAATGCTCATCTGTTACTTGTTTAATTTAAAAAATAAAAAAGAAAAAGGCATCACCTCTGGATTTGGGTAGCAGGTTAGAGATGGACCAGTGGGGTCCAAGAATCTGGAAGGAACAGATTGGCTGATATCTGGGACTTAGAAGTCAGTCTGCAAATGAAATGCCCTCAAGAGTGAGCAAAAAATCAAAATTATTTATATACCTAAAGTCCCAGGAGATCCTTGGGTGCCATCAAAAGGAAACGGCAAATTTGCAACTACATGGATGGAGCTAGAGGGTATTGTGCTAAGTGAAATAAATCAATCGGAGAGAGACAATTATTATATGATCTCTCTGATACGAGGAATTTGAGAGGCAGAGCAGGGGGTCGTGGGGGATGGGAGAGAAAAATGAAACAAGATGGGACGGGGGAGGGAGACAAACCATGAGACTCTTAATCTCAGGAAACAAACTGAGGGTTGCTGGAGGGGAAGGGGATGGGAGGGATGGGGTGACTGGGTGATGGACATTGGGAGGGTATGTGGTATGGTGAGTGCTGTGAATTGTGTAAGACTGATGATTCACAGACCTGTACCCCTGAAGCAAATAATACATTATATGTTAATACGAAGCCCGGCAAGGACAAAAGCAAAACAAAACAACCCCCCCCCCCCCAAACACAAAAACAAAAAAACAAAGTAAATGGCAAAAGGCATAAATGGGAGTCTGAGGTGCTCTTTACCAAGTATGTGGCTTTGGGCAAGACACTGGACTCTGAACCTCCGTTCTTCACAGATAAACGGGAGCTCCGCATCACTGTCCTAACACCCTCATCACCACGGTTACCAGTCTCATCGTCAACATTTCACAGCATCTTCACTGGTGTTTGGAAGTTGCTTATTATGGATCACGTTTACATAGATTTTCTCTTTTCATTCTCACAGAAGACCTAGATTATGTTCCTCTTTTGACAGGTGGCATGATTCAAGCTTAAAGTAGAAGTGACTTCCCAAGGTCACTCCAGAGTCCATGACAGAGCTGGGCTACTAGATGGCCCGTTGTTTTAACCCTGCGCTAATGAAAACTGCTTTGATAGAACTTTTTTGAAAAGAACGTCCAAAGCATATTAATAATCAAAGAGTGTTACTGTTCTTTATCTGGTAATCCCACTTTTGGGACTATCAAGGAAATATTCCTATAAAAGTAAAGTGAATAAAGATATTCATTGCAGCATTATTTATCATGGTAAATAATTGGAAAGTTCCTCAATGCCCAACAAAGGAGAAAGGATTAAATAAATAATAGCATATTACACAGAATCTTAAATATTCACCATGAGGCCTATTTAGGAATATGGTGTAATGCATAGATCCACTATGGGAAGACCTGGAATATACCATTTTATCCGCATTATGATGCCAATTCAGTAAAAGTTTGCATATCTATGGAAAAAAATAGAGAAGTCTAAAGAAAAATGTCAAATATTTTTTCCTGAGGTGGTGATATTTTGGGCAAATTTTTCTTCTGCTATTGTCATTATAACCTGTACAAAAAAGTGAACAAATTTGAAGTTCAGTATACACACAAACCTGCTCTATGTATCCAATGGAATCATTGTGAAGAGCAAACAAGAGAATATGAGTAACTGGATAAACTTGATAAACTGTAAGACAGTTCGTAGACAGTCATTAGGAAGTCAGATCCGTGAGTTGGGAGATCCCTTGTATTCAAACTGGGAGAAGCCCTGGGAAAGCAGGACAAGCTGGATTGGCTGCTCTTCTCATCTGCCCTCACCGTCTAGGCCAGAGATCAGCAAACTATGGCCCCTGGGTCAAATCCTGCCCTGTTTTTGTATGGCCCTAGAGCTAAGAATGCTTTTTGCATTTTTAAATGGTTCGAAAAAAAAAAAAAGAGTATTATGTCATGACACAGAATTATGTGAAATCCAATCTTCAGTGTCCATAACTAAAGTTTTATTGGAACAGAGTAACACCTATGTCTTTACCTATTGTCTATGGCTGCTTTCCAGCTACAGCAGCAGTTTTGGGTTGTTGCCATAGAGACCGTATGGCCCACAAAGTTTAAAATATTTACTATCTGGCCTTTTACCAAAAGAATTTATTATCTCATAATAATGAGATATCATTATCTCAGAGGCCAACTCAGTTCTCCAAATCTCGTCCAGGCCTCAGGAGATTTTTTTATTCCATAGATTTTCCTCAGTTGCCCTGACATGGTTATAAATGCTGTCTTTCTTAATACTTAGATTTTTAAAAATGTTCTCCAAACATTAGGGTTGAAGGTCGGTGGGTAGCTATGACACTGACCAGGGTTCCATGGCAATGTTTGCTAACGTGCAAATATGTGTTCTGATAACCACTCATTGGGAGGTGTAAGACCCATATTGGGCATCAGGAGATCTGATGTGGATCTGTTCAAAGTTTGACCCACTTGGGCTTCTGTTCCCCCATCTGTAATAATGGAGTTGACTGGATGATTTCTGAGCCCCCTTCCAGCTCTACGTTTCTGCGAGGACTCGTGTCATTTTAACACTTGGTGGTTCTTCATGGCTTTGAGTGTTTTGCTCTTTTTATTATCTTCCTGACTCTGGGACAAGTAACCAATCAAGTCTAAGGCCAGGAATCAAGACTTATGTGCCTACCTGGCCCAGACAAGTCAAATAAATGAGAGAACCCACCTGAGTAATAAAGAGGTTGTGTCAAGCATGGTGGCAAGCTACAGAGTGAAGGCAGCTGCTGTAACTAGGCTCTAGCCGACTATTATGTTTTGCTAGCGTTCTCCTATTTTCAAGAGATAATAGGACGTATGGGTTTTAATATGAAATCTTCTAATGTTTGAATACATAAAAATACAATGTAGTCCCCCACCCCCAGATCCCACACTCAGTCCCTAAATACAGAATGGGCCTCTGGGTCACCATTTTAAGAATTCTTACATCTGTGTGTAGGAAATTCTTACATAGCTTCCCACCGAGATAGCACAGCAACGTTTCTTCGGGAATCCTGTCAATCACAATACCCTATCTTTAGAGGGTGACAGCAAGGGGCACCTGGGTGGCTCAGTGGGTTAAAGCCTCTGCCTTCATCTCGGGTCCTGATCTCAGGGTCCCGGGATCGAGCCCCGCCTCCAGCTCTCTGCTCAGCAGGGAGCCTGCTTCCCCCTCTCTCTCTGCCTGCCTCTCTGCCTACTTGTGATCTCTCTCTCTCGCTCTGTCAAATAAATAAATAAATAAAATCTTTAAAAAAAAGAAAGCGTGTGACATCAAGCTGAGGTAGCAGAGCATGTTTCCAAATGGACTTGGGTGTTGTGATCACTTAGACCTTGAAGGATTTAAAAAGGCTTTTAGTATCATGGCTCTGATTCGCTGACAATACTGTTTCCAAAATTTTCAGACAAGTAATCCTGCCCAAACCCTCCTACCACCCCCACCTTTGTACCCACTTTGAAGATGATCTTTTCTTTGTTTGGTTTCATGCAGTTAGCTAGACAGATTGTTTAGCTCAGTTAGAACGGGAGCAGAGAGCCTGGGCCTGCCATGTAAACCACTTCTAAACACACTGTCCTTTTATTTCTTCTTTTCTGGGTTGTGGACATATGCAATGGGCTTATTTATTCAACAGATGCCTATTGAATGTCTGTTGTGAATAATAGGAATTGCTGCAGGTACTGGGGACATAACATTGAACTAAATAAAATCTTAGTCTCATTGGACTTACATTCTGGAGGGAGAGATAAGCAATGGATAATTACATATAATGTTAGATATTGACAAGTGTTAGGAAGAAAAATGAAGTCAAATAAGGGGATGGTACATAATATTTTCAATGGTGAGGTCCTGGAGGGCCTCTCTGAGGAAGCTACATTTGAGCAGAGACCCAAAGGAAGTGAGTAAGCCATTAGAATATTTCTAAGCAGAGGGAACAGCAAGTACAAAGGCCCTGAAATAGATTTCTTGTTGTGTTTGAGGCATGTCAAGCATGCAAGTGTAGATGGAGAGCAGTGAGTCAGGGGAAGAGTTATAGGAAATGAAATTGAATAGGTAGCCAGATACCAGATCATATCGGTTCCTAGAGACATGGCGAAGACTTTTATTTTAAGGATGTAGGAAAGTATTAGAGGGGTGATATCATCTGATTTCCCTTTTAAGAGGCTCCCTCTGGCTGCTGTAGAGGCCTGAGTATATAGCCAGGAGACCCGTTAGGAGACACTTGGGGTGACTCAGGTAGGGGGAATGATGGATTTGACTAGTAGAGGTGGATGCGTGGAGAAGGAGTTGGATTTGAATATATTTACAGTAGGTAGAAGTAACTTCTGTTCATTGTTTAGGGTAACTCAAAGGCCATTTTCCTGGAGAAAACTGTTTCTCTCTTCTGTGATTTCTCCAAACAGCCCAAGCACACCTCTATTAGACACATGATATTGTATTGAAATGCTCTGTCGTGTGTTTATATCTGTCCATAAATTCTGTAGTTTGAGATCCAGGACCATGCCTTATTTCTTTCTAGTGCCTGGATTGCCTAACTCTGACCTTCTCATTGTGTGAGAAAAGTAACCTCTACTTGGTTTCTATTATTTCTATTATGCCTGCATGTAATTGGTGTTTAATGAAAGTCTGTTGAATAGATATATAAATCAATAAATTAAGAGGAAATATTGTTGGGAATGAGGAAATTTATAGGGAGATAGCTGAATTGAATGTTATACTACCAGTGGCTGGTAATTTTGGTGGAAAGGTTTCGTGAACCTCAGCGAGCCTGGATTTGCTTCATGGGTCAGTCTTTTCTTGGTGGTGGTCCTCTATCCTGGTTGAACAATTAATTGAAAACTTCCCTTTGGGTAAAACAATCTCCAGACAACTTCTGTGTCCAGGGCTTTATGATATAACAAATTACCAAATATGCAACCTCTGAAGTTTCATAAAAAATACTTTAACATTTTCTCCACTTTTGAGAGTAGATAGTAATTTGAAGCTTATTGATGGTGCAGGGATAATTATAGACATGCCATTGATCTCTCAGCTCCCCTGAAACTAAAGCATTTTAAGTAATATGCTATATGTTTATACAGCCCTACAGCCCATGTGTCAAATTTTCCTCTTCTTTGTATACGAGACATAGAAGAAAAAAGTGTCAAAAATGATCTTATTGGAGAAATGCTCTGCTTGTTGTTCATTTTCATGTGGCGATACTATAAAAGGAATACCACGAATCTAGGTTTGAAATGAAAAAGGGAAGAATAAAGTGAGCAGATTTGAGGCAAGGAGTGGGCAGTCAGGGACAAGACTACTTTTCAGGGCCCTATTCCTTATTACCGGCTGCCTTTCTGGATTTGACCAGGGAATGTGGGGTCACATCGTAGTAAGAACTGTCTTTCATGCATTCGTTTACTCCATCAATAAATTAACAGACAATGGCCGAGGCATGGTATTTGCATCAGGGATAGTGAGTACCAACTGGGGGATTCTCTCAGTCAGGGTTGATGTTCCATTGCACATAATAGAAAACCAAGTAGAGGTTACTTTTCTCACATAAGGAGAAGGTCAGAGTTAGGCAATCCAGGATGGTCATGACTGCTCCAGGAAGGCTCTTTCTGGCTCTCTTCTGACATCCCTTGGATCCTTGCTTTCATTTTCATGCTTCCAAGATGGCGGCTTCACCTCCAGTCCTGATATTTTTCAGGTATTCTTTACCAAGCACTGTGTGCAGCTCATGGCAGGAACTCAAATATTTATTGAATAAATGACTAAATGGGGATTCAGTGAAAACATCTGAAGCACAAAAGTGTATAAAAGCAAAAGCTAAGCACTCCAAATTATTTAATAGCCTATCATTGCCAGATGATCGGAGCAATTTATTTTCGCGTTGTTGCAGGCTGTGTTCTCTGGAAGTAGACACAGACATGTAGTTTGGGGTGCAAGATATTTATCAGGGATTTGTAACTTGAAGAGGGCTGGAAGCAGCATTAACCAGGGGACAAAGGTGACATGCAGTGGTGGCCCAGTGAAGCTCTAGGGCAAGCATTGCCTGTTACAGTTGCCTGGCATTGGGTTGAGGGGGCTGGGTCTCCATATCCCTACCCACCCTCCCCAAACCCCTGAGGTCGGCTGCTCCGGGAAGAGCATGGGCTTGAGCGAGGTGGCTCTTCGTAGCTGAGACTGTGAAGGAGCTGACAGCTGCACTCTGATGACTGCAGCTGGGCAGCCAGTCTTTTCCTGAAGAATAATCTGGGTGGCACATCTCCCTATCTGCTATTGCATGATATTTCACTTTACTGGTCATAACACAAAAATAAAATAACGAGATCCAAGAAATAAAAAGAAAGAAGAGAAAGGGGGGAGGCAGAGAGCTCAGTTCCCTAGCACAAAGCTCAGCTTGAGGAAAGAAAGTGATGGCTGAGGCTGCTGCAATGTAGAGGTGACTTTGCCCGTATAGACACAGCATCAGTAATGAGGGGTCCTCAGTGGATAGAACCCTATACTTGCCTAACGTCTTTCGTTGGCAGCAAGTCCTATGTAAAGCTGAATTGCCTGGGGGAGCATGGTTTACAGATGGGGTTTCTCTAATGCACGCTTCCCACTGTTTCAGCTCTAAATGTGCAATCCGAGTTTGCAGATCCTAAGAAGAGCCCCACCTTGTGGTGAGAAGAGGAAGTGGCTCATTTCAGGGAGTGAGTGGTTTGCTTTCTGTGCCTTAAGAGAATGGGATCCAGGGGATGCTTCCTTCATTTTAAAAGGGCATCAGTTATTTTTCTCTGGAATTTGATGATTATATCCATTATCTGTGTATAGATACCTGGAGGTTCTTGCTTTCATGATCCTTTCACTTTGCCTTTTGCTCGCTCTATGCCTTCCCATATGTTTGTCCTTCCTATATAGTCCCCTCACCTAGTATGTTTGTCTTGGTCACTTTCTTACTCGCAGCTAACCAAGGACTGAGCTGAATTTGGCTCAGAGAGGCCAAATTACTTGCTTTCAAGTAATGAATGGTTCTTGGTAAAGTAAATGCCTACAGGACCCCAGGGAATGACTCAGTAATGGTGTATTTTGGCTCCTTTGGCATAAGGTGGCAGAAATATTTGGGAAGGGCAGCAGAACAGGAAGAGAAGGGCCAGAGTTGCTTAAACCTAACTCAGTTTCATAGAGGACAACCTCACAGTCACCAAAGGGGAGGCGAGTGGGGAGATGAGTCAGACAGGTGATGGGGATTTAAGAGTATATTTACCTTGGTGAAAAAACAAAATAATAAAAAAAAAATCCTAATTCAGCTTATCCTGTTTCTATTAAATAAAAAATACAGTACATTTAAAAATTATCTGCATATAGTATGTTTTGATTTTGAATATTTTATTCTTTATTTTTTTTAAGATTTTATTTATGACAGAGAGAGAGAGAGAGGGAACACAAGCATGGGGTAGCTGGAGAGGGAGAAGCAGGCTCCCCACTGAGCAGGGAGCCTGATGCGGGGCTCCATCCCAGGACCCTGGGATCATGACCCGAGCCGAAGGCAGACGCTTAACGACTGAGCCACCTAGGCGGCCCTTATTTTTGAATATTTTAAATAATATGTTCCCTCTTCTACAAATCATGCTCCTCAACCATGTGAAAACTCTCAGAGCTATCTACACCAGGTCATGAAAGCATTATCAGAGGAAAATGAAGTCACTTTGGCATTGGCATTCTCAAATCAAAGCTATTATTAAAGAAAATAAAGTTCTTCCGATGAGACCCTGGACATTTTCAACAGTAATCCCTTGTTTTTAATGAGATGACCTTGTTTTGATTTTTGTATTTGATCTTTTTTATTGTGTGTTTATTCTTTTGCTATTATTTGTATTATTGCTTTTGAAGATTCTGAATAATGTCTTAATTATTTTGGTAGGAATTCATCATCAAAAGCAAACTGCTCTTATTAGAAATGTATGGTTGTGTTTTGCTCTAGGAAGGAATGTTTAAAAAGGCTCCACAAATTTATAAATAGGACAGTTTACTTACAGCCACGCAGGGTGAACTACCTTTGTGACTTTCTCCAGCGGGATCAAAACCTATTTGAATCCATTCTGCACATAGATTAGATGAGCAGAAATTATGCCTTCTCTTTGGAAAACTTGCATTTTTATTTTAAAGTCAACATTTTAATTTTCTGATTATAAAAATAATGCAACTTAATTTATGATGGAAGCTGTGAAAAATAGAGAACAATAACAAAGCGAAATCTCCCATAACCCTATGCAGAAAGAGCTATTGTTAATATTTTGGCATGTATCTGATGAGTACTTTAAATTATTTCTATTAGATGTTATATATAATATGCAATGCTTGCACATCTGAAATTGTATAGATAAGTAAACATAATCTCATAATTTACCCTTTTCATTTAATTAGAGCATTACGGTTTGTTAGAGCATACTTTCTGGTGGTTGCAAACAATTATGACATGTGGATGGATCAACTTTAAGCAATTCTTATTCTTGGATAGCAGGTGTTTTCAGTTTTCACTGATACTTGGGTATAAACACATTACTGTTTATAGTCTTTGAGATCTTATTTTTGTCTTAGAATACATTCATAGAAGTGCAAGTGTTGGGTCAAAAGGTAGACAGATGTTTGAATTTTTGATGCTATTGACTAACTGTGCTCCAGAAAATTCATAGCATTTATATATTCACTTGCAATATTAAGAAAGCACACTTCCAATGTCCTCCACAAGCCCTGGTTATTGTTACTAAAAAAAAGAGAAAGCTTGCAGTTGGATAGACAAATACTAGAATTACTAATAAGGATGGATATTTTTTCATAAGTTCTCTGCCCTTTTGCTATAGAAGCATTTAATGTTTTCTTATTGTATAACCTCTGTAGCTATTAATAATAGTAACTCATAAATGTTACACACGATTTCCAATTTAACCTTATTTTTGGTATTACTTGCCTATAAGTAGCTTTTAATTTTTCTGTAATGTGATAAATCTTATTTTTCCCCTTCATTATTTCTTCTTTGTTTTTAGGTTTGAATATTTTCATTTTACTTGACACCAAAGTTTTCCTCTTGGAAATTTCAGGCCCTAATAAGCAAACAGAGCAGCATTTTGGGGGTACATGTAGGTGGGTAGAGAAATGTATATTTACTTTTTTTTTTGGTATCATACTCTGTCTCCAAATGGATTATTCTTTCATCTTTGGACTTCTATGTAGTATTAACAAAAAACCCCCAGTACCTCATGGCTTTTCATTAGGCTATTTTACATGCTCTAGTATTTTTGCTAAGAATTTCATGCCAAATCTTGAAAACGTAGGGCAATCATGTGGTAGAGAGAACATAGGCTTTGGACTCAGACACACCTGACCTGGAATCCTCGTTCTACTTACTAACTGGTGGTCTTGGGTAGTTTATGGGATTTTGAGTCCAGTTTCCTCATCTGAAAAATGAGATGGATAATCCCTGCCTCCTGAAGTATGTATGACATGTAGAGGGGATTTCCCTTCCTCCTTCTCTGTCTGCCTTTCTCCTTCCCTTCCTTCTCTTCTTCCTCTCCCTTCCCTCTCACCATTTTTCCCTTACTCCCTTTCTTTCCTTGTATATTTCTATTGCATGAGCAAATGAGTAAATAATACTTGAGACTAAAAGTTATTCAATAAATAAAAAATCTCCTTTCATCTTTTAGGTCATAGGAATATCTCAGGTCTTTATCTGCTTGAAATTCTCTTCAGTGCATCTAAGATTATGATTCTTCGATTTCTTGTAACAAATGGATTTAGCTCATTTGGATTTACTTTGCCCTGATTTTATTACATTTCCCTTACACACACTGAAGTTTATCTGTTGACATTTTATTCCTATCACCTTGGCTTACTTATATTCCAGAGATACTTGTTCAGCTGCAAATGCGAGTTGTTTATTCTTTCTTCCTCCCTCCCTCTTTTTTTCTTTTTCTTCCTTTCTTCTTTCTTCCTCTTCCTCCTTCCCTCCCTCCCTCCTTCCCTACCTTCCCTTTTTGAGCATTCACTCTTCACATAATTTAGAGAAATATTAAATGCAGAAACTATCATATAGCCTGGGGAGTGCTTTTTAAACATTGTTGTTTATTCAGGGCAGCTATTATTTTTCTCTAAACTACAAAAATGGAACAGTATACTTTCTGGGGCATCTTCTCAGTTCACGAATGGCTCCTTAACTGCCTCCTTGACCCACAAAGATGGGTCCCTGCAGCCATGCTTGCACTATGTGATCCCTGCCCAGTACCACTGCTGGTTGCTCCTGAGGGGGCCAATCAGACAGTGTCTCTTGGAGCTAAAGACCTGGAACTGAGGGACTCTAGCTTTTTCAGGAAGTAAACTCAGGGTTGTGAAGTGGTCCTCATGCACAGTTGTGTGACCTGAGAAACAGCAAAATGGGAATGTCAGAGAGAGAGAGATTGAGAGAGGCAAACATATAGAGGGAAGGCATAAAGGCTTTTAAGGCTGGCTCTCAGTTCCTTCTGGAGGCCAGACAGCATTTTTGTACTTGGAGTTCATGAGTTACTCCTTCATTATGATGACAAATTCTCATTTTTCTTGATCTGGCTCTAATTAGCTTCCCTCATATGCAGCTTAAAAGACCTTTTATCTTTTTTCTCTTTTAGCTCAACCATGTACTCTTTAGTTAGGCTTAAGCTAAGTCTTCTGTTAGCTTTCCATATTTTGATTCCAGAGAGTACTCCCAAATGGACTGTTCTCTTTCTCCCATTCTGTATAAACTGTTTTCTTCATCGATGATGATTCTCTAAAACCAAATAGAATCATTTGCACATAAGAAGAACATGTCCAACTTGAGTTTGCCTCCCATGAATATCGATCTTAATGACATCCTACCTGGATAAGTTGAACTGAAATATTTCTGTGTTTATTTTACAAAAAGACTATAGGAGGGATGGCAACAATCTTGGAGCTTGATTACATTTAGTTCTCCCTGTGCATATCCTTGTTCATATCTCCTAGGGTCTTGCTTTATGCACCTACGCTTTTCATAATTGTAGAACTTGCATTTAGATATATTGTTTAACGCCTGCCAAGTCCACGGTCAGTTTTCTGAGAATTGTTACTCCCATCTTGAAGCATCCTGTGACTTTGTCCCTCTGATCACAGCTTTTTAGACCAATGGTCTCTTGACTCAAGCTGTGGCATTTAGACTTTCTCTCCTAGAGATTTGAAATGGTAACTCAGGGACATAAGTCAGTTAGTTGGAGCTGAGTGTTGAAACGGAATGGTCATATCAAATTGGAGCACTGTAGCTGGGACAGCTGTGATCAACCAGAATCTGAAAGCCAGGAATGCCTGTGTGCTGAGGAAAAATATTTTAAAAGACTGCACAGAGAGAATCTGAGGTGAGCTATGTTGTATAATAAAGAATTTGGTCTTTGTTCTAGGTTCTAGAGCAAAGAGCTTCTTGGAATTTCCCAAGTGATAAAGTGTCTTTGTTATTCATGAGCCCCTTGGATCACACCTGAGTTTATGCAAATGAGATGTCTCAAGGTTAGCCTCTAAAATAGCTTCAGGATGGGGGCTGACCAGCAGAAAGACCAACTATATGATTAGAAGGTTGGGACTTTGAGCAGTCTGACCTCTAGAAAGAAATGAAGGGCTAGAAATGGAGTTCAATCACGTGGTTGATGATTTAATAAATCCTGCCTGTATAATGAAACCCCAGTAAACACTCTGGACACTGAAGCTCAGTGAAGCTTCCTGACAGATAAATACATCGATGTACCAGGAAGGTGACATGTCCTGATCCCATGGGAAGAGGGCATGGATGCTCTGTGTTTAGGAACTTCCCAGACCTTGGCTTTTGCGTCTCTTCATTTAACTAGTCCTGATCTGTATCCTTTATAACAGAACTGTAATAATAAGCATAGCACTTTTCTGAGTTCCGTGAATCAGTCTAGCAAATTAGCAAGCCTGAGAGGTTTGTGGGAACCCCTAAATTTATAGCCAGCCAGTCGGAAGTGCAGGTGGCCCAGGGACTCCTGATGTCTGGCTGGCATTAAAATGACAGTAGTCTTGTGGTGGACTCAGCCTTTAAATTGTGGGCTCTGTGCTGATTCCAGATAGTTAGTGGCACAATTAATTTTCAGCATATCTGATGTTCTGTTTTAGCACCTTCTGAGTCTTGGTTATACTTCTTTCTCTTGGGTTCTATGTGATCTGTTGGTATTTTTCCAATAGACTATAGGTTTTTGCTTGAGCTCGCTGGAATTGGCTACTATTTCCACCATATCTTACAAAGAGAAAATAGAACTTTGAAGGAATGGGTCATTAGCTGTCCAGTTTTCCCAGCACAGTTTACTAAAGACACTGTCTTTTCCCCATTGCATAATCTTGCCTCCTTTGTCATAAATTAGTCGACCGTGTGAACATGGGATTATTTCTAGACTCTCTATTCTGTTCCATTGATCTATGTGTCTACTCTGTGTCAGTATCATACTGTTTTGATTACTATAGCTTTGTAGTATATCTTGAAATCTGGAATTGTGGTACCTCCACTTTGTTTTCTCTCAAGACTGCTTCGTTGACTCAAAGTCTTTTGTGATTCCAAACAAATTTTCTAATTATTTGCTCTAGTTCTGTGAAAAATGGTAGAGGTATTTTGATAAGGACTGTGTTGACTCTGTAGATTGCTTTGCATAGTATGGACATTTTAACAGTATTAATTCTTCCAATCTATGAATGGGGAATATCTTTCCATTTGTTTATGTCATCTTTAATTTCCTTCATCAGTATTTTATTGTTTTCAGAGTAGAGGTATTTCACCTCCTTGGATAAGTTTCTGCTTAGATATTTTATTATTTTTGGTGCAGTTGTAAATGGGATTGTCTTCTTAGTTTCTCTTTCTGCTATTTCCTTATTAGTGTATAGAAATGCCACAGATTTCTGTATATTAGTTTTGTATCCTGCAACTTTACTGGATTAATTTTTTTAGCTCTAATAGTTTTTTGGTGAAATCTTTAGGGTTTTCTAGATACAGTGTCATGTCATCTGCAAATGGTGACAGTTTTAATTTTTCCTTTCCAATTTGAGTGGCTTTTATTTCTTTTTCTTGTCGGATTGCTGCAGCTAGAACTTCCAGTGCTATGTTGAAAAAAGTGGGCATCTTTGCACTCCAAGCAGGGGGCACTTTGGCAGGGCACTTGGAGCAAATGGCAGGTGTGGTCTAGGGAGTCCTGGGGTGTTTTGGGATGGAGTACCTTCCCTTGTTTTTTTTATCTGTCCCTGTGGGTTGATATACAATTCTAGCTGATTATTTATCCCTTACAGATAATTTTAATTTCTTTACACTTTTATTTAGATTAAAAGAAGTTGGGTCACATATTGTGTTCCTTTACCTTACATTTCAAAAATTATATATACTTGCTAGAGATTCTGTTTTGATCTTTGCTTTTGTTTCTTCCCCTCCTGCCGGCCTGGGCTAAGATTGATATTACCCCCGTAAAACACATTCCTCAAGGATTACTGCTAACGTTACTTTGTGCATTGTCATTACTTAATCTTCAGCATGGTCTGTGTGCTCTCTGATTTACAACGCTCGACATTCTATTGTTGCATCTTATGTGATGCCTGCAAATGTTTTTATGATTCCATTATATGAAAGATTGCAGACTAATTTTTAATTTACCTCTTAGTGTTCCCCTAAGATTGTCATACTAAAGAATGAAACTCAATTCTTTGTTTAATTCCAGCTGTCAGCCGGGAAGCAGGCAAATAACACAGCACTGAAAGAGAATTAGAACCATCTGCCTGGAGTCCCTTAGTAAACGGATAAGTCACCAACACCAAGTTTTTTAATAAGTGGAAATTACAAGTTGCATTGCAGACCATTTATATGTCCATCCTGTGTTGCACGTAAAATATGAAGCAATATTGCCAAGAATCGGTATCCATGTTAATGGTCTATATTTGTGAAAAAGCCCATCAACTAACCTTTTTTTAAATTATTATTATTTTTTATTACATTGGTCACTATACAGTATGTCATTAGTTTTTGATGTAGTGTTCCAAGATTTATTGACTACATATAACATCCAGTGCTCCATGCAATACATGCCCTCCTGAATACCCATCCCTGGGCCAACCTATCTCCCTACCCCCTCTCCCCACTAAAACCCTTGGTTTGTTTCTTGGAGTCCACAGTCTCTCATGTCAACTAACTTTTTTTTTTTATTAACATGTAATGTATTATTTGCCCCAGGGGTACAGGTCTGTGAATCATCAGGCTTACACATTTCACAGCACTCACCATAGCACATACCCTCCCCAATGTCCATAACCCAGCCACCCTATCCCTACCCCCTACTCCCAGCAACCCTCAGTTTGTTTCCTGAGATTAAGAGTTTCTTATGGTTTGTCTCCCTCCTGAT
Source organism: Potos flavus (assembly GCA_028534135.1). Taxonomy (NCBI): domain Eukaryota; kingdom Metazoa; phylum Chordata; class Mammalia; order Carnivora; family Procyonidae; genus Potos; species Potos flavus. The sequence goes on along the minus strand of CM052898.1, from coordinate 66,492,578 downwards.
CCCATCTTACATGTCAACCAATTTTTAATAGACTATTAGTCTAGGGCTACTTTTCCTTTCTAAACAAAGGATGACTGTGTTTTCTGGATAAAACTCAGGATACAGTGACTGGTAGAACTGTAGTTTCAAAAACAAGGAGAAAACACTATCAAAAAAATTCCCAGTCATGTGGTCATTATACCTTTTAAAATGACTTGTCATATTCTTTCCACTTCTCATTCTCTTTTAGTGCATAGTGCTGCTACTATTTGAGCTAAATGCTTGCCTGTTTCCCCTCTAAGGCTAGATGTTTCCCAGATAGTGAAGATGTGAGTTAAACAAAAGTAGAAGCTAGGTCATTTAAGAAAAATATAGCTTTTCTGAAAGCTAAAGCATAGAGAAACTGCCATATATAAAAACAGAGATGAACTTTACATTAGAAAACCAATTCTAATGTTAGCATATCGTGATGAAAACAGGACTGATTCCAACCTGTTTGATTCTAGAGTGTATAATTCTAATGTCAAGCAGCAAAATGGGAAGGAAGCAAACCGAACTTGACCTCTCTGAGCCTTAGTTTTTTCTTTTTTTATAGAAGAAAGATAACAGTACCTCATATAATAGATACAGGGATTAAATTAAAAAATGCATGGGAAAGAAATGTGTATACAAAAGCCAATCTATAATTTTTTTTCCCCCTCCTTCTATCTAACCCAAACTTTCATGGGAGGTGATTGGCTATTTAGATTTGAAAGCACTTCGTTGTGATAGCAAAATTATAATTAAACAGATTGGATTTTCAGATGTGCCCAAATGTCAATGAAGCCAATATTTAAGCAGAGCTCTCTAATGGACTGAACCGTAGTTCCATAAGCCTTGGATAATTGAGAATTAACTGTAAACTGAGAGTCACTTTATGTGCTGCATTGTGTCCCCGCATTACCAGGGACCGAACAACTGAAGGCTTAGAGGTAAGCAAAAGGGCCTGGCACCTGTAATATTTCACGAGGAAATGTAACAACATAACAAACAGCACAGTGCTAGTATTAATTGTTTGAAAAAGGTCTGATTTATCTCTCTGGAAAATTTCACCCTGTGAATGGCAATTATCGCCAGAGTATGGATTCTCTAAGGTGTTCTGTAATTGCTCAATTATCTCTAATGCTCATGCTCCATCCTGGCCTTTAATATAGGCTGTTCGCATTTTCGATTGTTCCAGGCTCCAGCCAAATCTCAGGTATGTGCAGCAAGAGGCGTTGCAGAGACAGTGTAAGCCAAAGTCCCCAGATAGTCCCAAATATCATTTTTTAACTTTCAGAGTCTTCCTCCACCAAACTTTTTGTTAGAACAGCAAAGGCAGTGGATGGGGGAAACGGTGAATTTCCGAGCCTGCTAGAAGCAATAATTGTAAATGCCACGTCCCCAGTATTGCTAGCTATAGATGTAATTTTCAAAATCATCCCTGTAACTCCAGGTACTGATTATCTGCTGCTACATGACAAACTACTCCAAAACGTACGACTTCAAATAACAATTTATTATTTTCTCTCGTGGTTTTGTGGATCGACTGGGTTCAGCTTGGGGTCTCTCATGCAATTGAAGTCACACAGAGGCCGAGGCTGCATTTATCTGAAGGTTCAGTTGAGTTGGAATGTCACGTGGCTAGCGTTGGTGCTAACTGCTGCGAGCTCAGCTGGGGACTCCCAAGTACCTACCCATGGACTTTCCAAGGGGCCTAGAGCTTTCAGAGGATAGCAGCAAAATTCTTGGAGGGAACAGCCCCAGAGTGACCCTTCTATGAGGCCAAGGTAGAAGCTGCAAGGCTTCTTACAATCCTGTCCCAGAAGACCCAGAGGGTCACTTTTGCCACATTCTATAGGTCAAGTAAGTCACGAAGGCCACACTCAGAGTAATGAGACTTCACTTCTTGAGGGGGAAATGGCAAGATCACATGGCAAAAGAGCCCATTTGATGAGAGATACTGTGGTGGCCATCTTCGGAAAATAGAATCTGCCACAGTTGGTTCATCTACACCTATTCTAGCTGCTAATAGAACTCACCTGCATCAGGAATGCTCCTGGGCTCCAGCTACTTTAATGACTTTCTCCATTTACCTGTGAACATGGACTAATTCACAATTAATAAAATGCATAGAGGAAGTCAGAGGGTACTAGTGTCACAAACACATCATGTTTGTTTCACAAATTAGACTTTTGCATTCTTATTCTTGGTGTGCAGTGTCTTGATCAATATGGCAGTCACAAGTTTTTATTTATGTCTACCTTGACCATTAAAATCCTGTTGTCTTCCTCACCTCTGCTTTGACCCTTTTGTGTTTCAAATTGACTTACTCTTGATCCCCGATATCCACAGGAATGTGTGTATCCATATCAATGGCCCTTAACAGACTCTTAACACCTCTGTCTTCAATGTTTGGCTTCCACACCTTTAAATTATACCTGGCAACTGCTAGCCTAGGTTCTCTAGCTTCTGCCTTCAGGCAGAATATACATCAGGATGGAGGTATATTGATGCATGTAGTCTGAATGTTTCCTTTCAGTGAAAAACAAAGATTTCTTGATGCACGACCTTTGGTATCAGTGCCTTAAGACTTTCTAATGCTTTAATCTTTGACACCTCCTATATTCTTAAGCTATTATTCTCTCCAGGTATTTGATTTCCTACATTTCAATGACTCAGGAGATATATTTTCTCTAGTCTCAGTATTTAGTGGTTTTCAACAAGGATTCAGCAAAAGCTTCTGTTATTCATTTAACATATCGATGGAAATACTTTTAGGAATGGAGGTAGGGAAAATCCCAAGGGCTTGAATAAGTGTTTTAATGGACTGAAAATAATGGATGCAGTTAGAACATAATTGGATAAATGGTCAGAATCTATAACTTGTACTGACTCTTCATGGGTCTCTAACCTTTGGATGGGATGATTGTTAAAATCCACTGGTAATTGGAGACTAGATTCCCCCTTCCCCCAGGAATTTTCCTTTTGGTAATATCATATTAAATTTCCTTCTACTTGCATCATCTAAAGTCCCTATTTTGTATAGCTAGAAATTATTGTATAGAATGTCTTTTCCAATTTGGGAAAACAGGAAATGTTCTGTTTTATTAGATAACAGTTCTCTTGACTTCCTTTCAACTTCTACATTAAATTTGAGAGTTTTTTATTGATCATCTATCATGTCTTTGTCCACTGTAGGAGTCTGTGAAAATGTGGGTGAGGGACATCATTAAGACAAATAATCCTTGTCCTTGATGGTTTGCGAGGCAATAGAGCAGATAATATGTTTACCCAAGTAGTCAGGATACAAGCACTGTGTTGAAATTTGTTATTGAGAAATATAATTTTTGTTAGGTATCATTTGAAATGTGCTTCGAGAAATAGGCTGTAATTTGCCAGGGGCAACTGGGGGGTAAAAAGGGCAGTCCAACTGGAGAGAACAGCTTGCAGAAAAACAGAGAGGCAGGTCCACACAGGTTCTTTTAGAAAAATGGTAACTAGATGAGTTTTGACAGGATAAAAGATATACTTAGGGAAAAAATGCACTGTAAGACTAGAAAGGTAGGTTTGAACCATTTGGGAATGGCTTTGAATGACTTGAGAGTATATTATTCTGTAGGCGGTAATGGCTTTATGCCATGTTAGGTCAGTTGTCCAATTAACTCAAATTGGGAAGAGTGTTGAAAGTACATTTGTGGTGGGGAGCTTCAGGAGTTCCAAAGAGTAGTGACAGAATTGGCTTGCTGGAATCTTGCAGTGTTATAACATGTATGGTTTGGCCTTGGTGGCACTGAAGGAAGCTAGGAACTTGGGCTAGTAGGAAAGGGTAGGAAGTGAGGAAGCCGAGGTCTAGGTGAACTAGTGTGGAAATAGACTTGGCCTTGAGAGAAGGGTCCACAGCTGAATATCAGAGACCAAAGGGAAGTGGTCAGTGAGTAGTCTTGGTCTTAGAAAGCCTTACTGAGTTCTAGAAAACTTCATGCAGTGGGAAGACTGGGTCTATTGGGAGCCACCACCTTGTTCCTGGTAGGTTAATCCAATTTGAAATAAGACCCTAGGCAGAGGTAAAGATACAGACAGAATCAGTCTCCAACTGGAGGTGGAAGGTTCTAGTAAGGATTAATTCATTTGAAGAGTTCTAACTGATAGGGTAGAGTTCAGGGCATATGGCATGATGGTTAAGTGATAGGATTTTGCAGTCAGGTGACCTAGATTCACATCTTTTTTTTTTTTTTTTTTAAGAATTTAATTTATTTATTTGACAGAGAGAGAGACACAGAGAGGGAACACAAGCAGGGCGAGGGGGAAAGGGAGAAGCAGGCTTCCCACTGAGTAGGGAGCCCAATGTGGAGCTCGATCCCAGGATCCTGGGATCATCACCTGAGCCGAAGGAAGACACTTAACGACTGAGCCACCCAGGCGCCCCTAGATTCAAATATTAATTGAGCCCTTTTTTAGCTGTGTAACCTTGGGCATATTCCTTCACCTTCCTGAGCTTTGTTTCTCTTTCTGTTAATGGAGAAAGTGTCCATATCATAGACTTATTGTGAAGATTAGATGATATAATTTAGCACAGTGCCTGGCATGGTCCAAGCATTCAGTAAATGTTTAGTGTGCTGGCTTGTCTGCTGTCAAATCAGCATCAGTACCACCCCCTTCAAAGTTCTCTGCACACTGTAGAAGCTGGGGATTGCACCCCCCAGACTCTCCTTCTCTGTAGATTTCAGGGTGTTTCCAAGAGAAACGTTTGGGTGAGATTTGGAAGATAAGAGAAGGAAGCCTTTGGAGGTAGCACAGCTGGAAACACAGAGAGATCTTCAGAACTTTCCAGAGAGCCTTAAAGAATCAGCCATATCAACACTGCAGTCCAAGGCGGGTGGTGGGACCTTTCCCGACCCTCTCCCCCCAGGCTTTTCCAACAGGTGTGTAAACTTCTAAATCCCGTATTAAAATATATGTCTACAGAATAGCTTCTATTTTTCATATTCAATCTTGACAGATGTAAATAGTCATTATTAATTTTGCAAGGCAGGGCTTTTTCTCTAGAAAGGAAAAGTGGAGTGGAAACCAGAGAGGAAGCTAAGTCACAGGTTAGGCGCTAGAGTGATGGGCCCAATTTTTGGTGGACTGAGAGGTCCTCAATGCTCCCTTCTGCCCAGGCGCCACATGAACTGTAACTATGCCTTAGGGTACTTGCTGAGTGCCTACAGCCTGGGAAGGACGGCAGCATCATCGTCCGGACGCTGGGAAGCAAGAGAGGGAAGTTCACTTAAGACAATGGGAAGCATTCGAAACAGGACTAGGCTATGGCAAAAGAGCAAAGACTGGAACATGGGGGAAGGTGTCAAATCCTGGAGGAGCCTCCAAGTAAGTGTCAACACTGGGGGTAAAGAATCAGAGACATCTGGGGCGCCTGGGTGGCTCAGTGGGTTAAGCCTCTGCCTTCAGCTCAGGTCATGATCTCAGGGTCCTGGGATCGAGCCCCGCATCGGGCTCTCTGCTCAGCAAGGAGCTTGCTTTCCCCTCTCCCTCTGCCTGCCTCTCTGCCTGCTTGTGATCTCTTTCTCTCTGTCAAATAAATAAATAAAATCTTAAAAAAAAAAAAAGAATCAGAGACATCACAATGGGAATAAGAAAACTGGAAGTTTTGTGCTTAGGAAAGTAGGGCTAGAAAAATGACCAACTGTGCCATCAGCGTGCATGTGATTCTCCTTCTTATGGGGCAAGTGGGGCCGCGATGTGTATATGGGACAGCTAAACTCGAGGGACCAGATTGTTTAGGGCAGTAAAATGAAACTTAGAGCCCACCGAATCATGTTTCTTAGACTGTTAATGCCCAGGAAGCCTTGATTAGAACTGACTCAAGGCTGAGTAGGGCTCTAAGGGCCCCTGGACCTGGGTGGGATGAGTTAAGGCAAGGACCTGCACTCAGCAGATCCAGGGCTCATGCCCTGTGATGCCAGTTATGTGTTCCTTCTGTGGCTTCACAGACGTTAGAACGCACTCGGAAGGCAAAGAGTGATATCTTCTGACGAAATATAAAATCAAACTTGAAATGATGTAGGATACTTGCCACTTTTCATAGATGGTTATACACATTTATTGATTACATTTCTACGAAAATAGTATCTCATTTTGTGCTTCTCCTCAGCGTTTTCTAGTTTAATGCTCAGAGAATCATCCATAGACGTTTTTCACTGAACACAGACTCTGAATTTATTATAAAATGTCATTCATTTTTATTTTCAAGATGACACTTGCCCAGAAGTTCTAAAGTTTTTATTGCTACTATTTGTGAATTTAAGAGTTCTGTATTCTTTCAACTAACTGACTTTCAGTCAATTAGCCTTCTTGGGGAGTTTTCTGATAAAAATTATTAAAAAAATATTTTTATTACAAAATATTCAAATACATTTACAAGTACATAAGAAAGAGGCCTGTATCAACAACTCAACTCCTGTATCTTTATATGTACTTTAGTGCTTTTCTTTTAAGAAATAGGTGTTGGGGTGCCTGAATGGCTCAGTTGGTTAAGCATCTGTCTTCGGCTCAGGTCGTGGTCCCAGAGTCCTGGGATCAAACCCCACGTGGGGCTCCCTGCTTAGTAGGGAATCTGCTCTCGCTCTCCCTCTGCTTGCTGCTCCCCTGATTGTGCTCACTCTCGCTCTCACAAATAAAAAAAATCTTAAAAAAAAATAGATATCGTACCCCCTTAATGCCATTATTCTCTCCCCACTCTCCAGACATATACACTTTGCTTAAGTTGGTCATTAGCTTTTAAGCAGCTTTCATTAGAACAATATGTATCTGTACAAAATACTACTATTTTCTCAGTTTTGAAACCTATTAGATCAAACTATATGTATAATTCTACAACCAGATTTTTTCCTCTCCACTTTTTTTCCAGATTTATACATTATGATACCCTTAGCTCCCATTCATTCATTTGTACTGCTCTCCAGTATTCCATATTACTGAACAATGACTTATTTATTTATTTTTTTAAAGATTTTATTTATCCATTTGTCAGAGACAGAGAGAGCACAAGCAGGGGGAGCAGCAGGCAGAGCAGGCAGAGGGAGAAGCAAGCTCCCTGCTGAGCAAGGAGCCCGATACGGGACTCTATCCCTGGACCCCGGGATCACGACCTGAGCCGAAGGCATTGGCTTAACCGACTGAGCCACCCAGGTGTCCCTGAACAATGACTTATTTGTTCATTTTCCAATTCTGTATATTTAGATGGTTTCTGCCTTAAAATTTTTTTATACTATTATGAGTCATATTGCAATGACAGGCCACATATGTATGTATGGAACAGCTGAACTTTAGGGACCAAATGTGGAATGGGTGGGAAAGTACATGCACACACATGCACACACACACACACACCTGTCTCTCTTCTTGTGCATATGTATGAGAGTTTTAATGTATTTATCTAGGGAATTGCTTGATAAGAGAAATCACATCTGCAGTTCTATTAGATGTTGCCAAATTACTTTGCAAGTCATTACACCATCTTCTCTACTACCAGCAGTGTGTATGAGAATTCCTGTTTTTCTTCCTGCTCTCCAACACCTGGTATTTTCAGACTTGTTACTTTCCGCTAGTTTGATGGGTGTGAAATGGTCTCTTGTTGATGTTTTAATTTGAATTGCCTTCACTACTAGTGAGGCTGAGCATCCTTTCAAACATGTGGTTCTCTGTAAATTGTCTGTTCATTTCCTTTGCTGCCAGGTGGTTTGTCTCTTATTGATTTAGAGATCTTCCTCTGATATTCTGGATATCGATCTTTTATTGGTTATATGGTATCTTCTCCGAGTCTAGGACTCATGTTTTAGCTTTTTTAAAAGATGCGGTTTGAGACACAGGCCTTTAAATTTTAACTTGGTGATTTCTTTTTTTAAATCAATTTTATCCCTAATGATCTGTATTCTGTCCAATACCATAAAAGTATTTTCCTGTATTCTGAAAGTTTTAATTTTCAGAGAACTACTTGTTTGTGTGTGTGTGTGTGTGTGTGTGTGTGTGTGTGTGTGTGTGTTTGTTTTTGAGTGAGAGGAAGAGAGAAAGAGAGGTTGGGAGGGGCAGAGGGAAAGGGAGAGAAAGTCTTAAGCAGACTCCGAGGTGGGGCTTGATCTCAACACCCTGAGACCACAACCTGAGCCGAAACCAAGAGGCAGATGCTTAACCGACTGTGCCACCCAGATGCCCCTGAGATAGCTAGTTGTTTCCATGGTTATTATCCTCAAACATTTATTAATTAGCCCTTTCTGGTTTATAGGGCCATCTCTGTCATACACCAAGTTTCAATATGCAGATATGTCTGTTTCTGACCTTCCTTTTCTGTTTCATTGGTACTTCTTTCCATTCATGCATGAGTCCCACACCATTTTAATTACCAAAGCTTAATAATAAATCTTTATATTAACTTACCATTTTATAGTAGAGAAGTTATCTGTTCCTTGAAGATGGGGTAAATGTGTCGATAAAATTGTCAGGGATTTGGATCTTCTTTTGGTAAAGATTTAAAAAAATTCAATTTCTTCAATGGCTGTTTACTTAGGAATCCATTTTTTTCTTGAGCCAATTTTGATGTTTTTGTGCTGTTCTAGAAACTTATCCATTTCATCTAACTTAAAAGAAATTAATTGGCATAATCCTGTTTGTATTATCATCAATTCTGGAACACCTGAGCAGTTCTCTTTGAGAATATTACTTGTCCACCATATCCTTTATTCTATGGGTATTTGAGCCTCTCTGTGTCTCCATGTTTCTCTTGCTCTTTTCTCTATTCACATAGATATAGGTATCTTTAAAACTCCTTTGTCATTCTGTCCTGCATTCTGAGTTAATTCTTTAGACTGTCTTCCAAGTTTCTATTTCCTTTTTCTCTTTGTGTCCAACTAGGGTGTTATCTTGTCCATTCTTTGTGTTTTAGCGTTTACAAGTTCACTTTTACTAATTTCTATTTACCATCATCTGTCCTTATTTTATTACTAACTGCTTTGGATTTAGGATTTCTTGCCTATTTTTATGAGTGTTATTACTTTATCTCTTTGAGCATGCCAAACAATTTGTTGGTCATAAATTCATGTTTTGATTTATGGACTATCTTTCTTTGCTATAGTTTTATTTATGTATTTTGGTCTTAAGTGTTTGCAGGCTCATCATATATTGAAGGCCATCTCTTGCTCTGTACTTGGTGTTCCCTGGTTAGCAGTTTTGAGGTTATATCTACCTGCTTCCCACTTGACTATCCCCAGGCCTCTGACTCAGAACCATGTCTCATATTGGTGGTTTCTAACACTTGTCCCTCAGTGATGATAGGGCTCCCGCAGAATCTATCACCGAGTCATCGGTAGTTTGGCTCAGCATCTTGTTACAAGTGGTATGTAAATTTATCTGCCTCTTCAGGTGTGAGGCTCATACAGGTAACAGAATCCAGTCTCCTTTTCAAGAGCGCAGGGATCCAACAGGATCCTGTTCCCCAACAGGAGCCAAATTCCGAGACTCTTCTGTCTATTTATATATGCAGAGACACTGATGTCCTGCTCATTATTGAATGTTCCTGTACAATTTGCTCCTTGGAGTTGCTTATCTCAGTTTTACATTATTCACATTTTAAAATACTTTTAAATACTTTAAAAATACTTTTACTTATCATCGTTTAGGTTTGAAACACACGAAGTCCTCAAAGCATAAACATAAGGAGACAAGGAGAGCAAACTAATTTTAAAAACTAAAATCCTTTTATTTTTTTTATTTTTATTTTTTTAAAAGATTTTATTTATTTGACAGAGAGAGAGCATATGTAAGAAGAGCAGCAGGCAGAGGGAGAGGGGGAAGCAGACTCCCTGCTGAGCCGGGAGCCCAGTGCAGGACTCGATCCCAGGACCCCAGGATCATGACCTGAGCCGAAGGCAGCCACTTAACCGACTGAGCCACCCAGGCACCCGTAAAATCCTTTTAAAAATAGTTGAAGGTTAAGTCAATTTTCAGCCTTTTTTTGTTTTTAGTTTGTCTTTCTGTAGTGATTAAGGGATTGACTAGTCTTATAGTTACTTACTCATTCTTATCTTTGTGTTTGAATTTCATTTGCACACATATTGTAATTTTGCTTAATGGTTCAAACAAGTAATTTAGGCTCAAGAATTATTTAAGCATTATAGCTCTAGTCTTGAGGGAAATTTTGCTGGTTTTATCAGGAAAAAAAATTGTGAGGTTTCTTTTGTAAATTTAAGGTAGTTCTCAGTTCATTCTTAAAACCACTACTATTTGCATTAGTTTTGTCTTAGATTGTAAAATGGAAAATTTGAATATTCAGTTTACAGCCCACAAAACAACATATTAATGAGGATTAAGTGAGGAAATGTATGTTAAAACACTTTGTAAATTTTAAAAGCCCTATGCGAGTGTGCGTTAATTATTATCAGTTTCATGCAAATTATTCTCTTTTTCCATTTATGCACAAAGAGTGTTTTAATAGATTTTGTTCCCTAGTCGATTTATGCATGAAGGCTGTTTTAATAGGTTTTGTTCTGTAGAACAAAAGTTCTGTTTCCAAGTCATAGAAAAGTGAATGAATTATCCTGGTTTGCATTTTAATACTATCATTAAAGCTTAATTGACAATTGCTAATGTCTTCCTAAGCAGTGAGTCAGTCAATCATAAACTCAAGACTGTGAGTCCTCATAGTCCCCAAATTAGCAGTCTTTAGATTGAAGAGCTGGGTATTTCAGCAATTTTTGCAATGATAGAATTAAAATCTGCTAGAACTGTGAGGACCTTGGAGGTTGAGCATTGATCAGTTTTGTTTTGATCAGGCCAATCACCAGTGGTTTTTTCCATTAAAATCTAAATTGCTAAAACATAGCCAAAGAAATTGTGACCTTGGCCTTAGCACTGTGGTTTATTAGGCTCGGTGCAGCTCAGGTAGTGCTTTGTATAACATAATTTATTTAACCATTTGTCTGGTTTTTTGTTTTTGGTTTTTTAAGATTTTATTTATTTATTTGACAGAGAAAGAGCACAAGAAGGGGGCACGGCAGGCAGAGGGAAAGGGAGTTGCAGGCTCTCCACTGAGTAGGGAGCCCCATGTGGGGCTCAATCTCAGGACCCTGGGATCATGACCTGAGCTGAAGGCTGATGCTTAACCGACTGAACCACCCAGGTGCCCCTATCCATTTGTCTATTGATAGAAACTTGGGTTGTGTTTGCCTTTTGGCTATTGTGAATAATACTGCACTGACCAGGGGCGCCTGGGTGGCTCAGTTGGTTGGGCAACTGCCTTCGGCTCAGGTCATGATCCTGGAGTCCTGGGATCGAGTCCCACGTCTGGCTCCCTGCTCAGCGGGGCGTCTGCTTCTCTCTCTAACTCTCCCCCTTCTCGTGCTTTCTCTCACTCTCAAATAAATAAATAAAATCTTTAAAAAAAAAATACCGCACTGGCCATTGTTGAACATATATGAGTCTCTGCTTTCAATTTGGATATAGACCTAGAAGTGGCATTGCTGGATCATATGTTAGTTAATTCCATGCTTAATTCTTGAGGAGCTCCAAACTGGTTTCCACATTGGTCGCACTATTTCACATTCATACTAGCAATGCACAAGGGCTCAATTTCTTTACATCCTTGACAACACTGGTTATTTTCCTAATAGATGTGAAGTGGTATCTCATTGATTTTGAGTTTTAATTCATTTTCCTAATGACTAATGAAGCTGAGTATCTCTTTATGAGTTTTTTGTTTTTTTCCATTTCTGTATTTTCTTTGGAGAAATATCTGTTCAAGTCCTTTTCCCAATCTTAAAATTTTAAAACCTTTTAATTATTAATTTGATTTAGACTGTATGTTAGGGTCCTTTTATCTGTAGGAGTATCTTGTTGACCAAATGATACATGTAGAAATAATGTTCTTGTATTAAATGTTCAATTTCTTACCTGAACTTTGAAAAAAAAATGTTACTTATTTTTTGGTTCTGATCAAAGGCTTGATTATCAAATATGTTTCTTATTGATAATAGTTTTGAGACCATCAACTTAGTCACCATCACTGTTTGGTACAATTGATATGTCCCCAGATAATTGCATATTACTTTTTCTTCTAGAATAATATCTTAAGTATGGTAGAGAAAGTTGCCAATAAAATAATTCTCTATGTAGACATAAAATTACCTGCTAATTTTTTGTTGTAGTTCTGGAATTTATACGTTAATTTTACTCTAAATGGAACATGCCTATGATAAAATTTCCATCTGGGATACAAAAACAATAGTAACAAATATCAAGAGTCTTTGAAAATAGAATAATTTCAGGTACTACTGAGGGCTTCAGAGGAGTATAAGACCTGGTCTCTGGTCTCATGGAGTTTAGAATTCTGGTTTGTGGTAGATTCTGTGATTAGAGACTATGTAAGAACTTCAGAAGATACAAGTGACAAAAATATTGGAAGCTTGTGTCTCGAGTCTACAGGACATATTGATTTTCCTTAGGGTCTCTCCAGTATCTGAGGAATGTGTCTTTCAGAGGTAATTAGTGAATATCTGAGATGAAGAAAGATAGTTTTATCTCTTTAAAAAAATAAATAATAAACAATCTTTATTCACAGACAACATGATTCTACATGTAGAAAATTCTTTTTCCAATTAAATAACATCTTATTTCTTTATTTTTTCCTTCCAAGTTTTTATTTAAATTCCAGTTAGTAAACATACAGTGTAATATTTGTTTCAGGTGTAGAATTTGGTGATTTAGTGATTACATATAACACCCAGTGCTCATCACCATTGCCCTCCTTATTCCCCATCACCCATTTAACCCATCAACCTCTGCTCTCTATAGTTAAGAGCCTGTTTCATGGTTTGCCTTTCTCTTAATTTTAATTTTCCCCTATGTTCATCTGTTTTGTTTCTTAAATTCCACATATAAGTGAAATCATATAGTATTTGTCTTTCTCTGACTGACTTATTTCACTTAATTACTCTCTAGGTCCATTCACATAAGAAAGATTGTTTAAATCTAGAACAGACAGGACACTATTTGGCTGCTGGCAAGAGATCATCTCCTTAATATCCCTGGCCTATATACTCTTTAAAAGAATATTTGAGCCTCCCCCAGTCAACAATGCTGCATGATGCACTCAAAAATTTAAGAGGATAGATATCATGTTAAATGTTATTCCCGCAAAGCAAAGAAAACAAAGGGACACAAGAAAACTCTTGGAAACTATGGATATATCCATTACCTTGGTTGCGGCATTGGTTTTGCAGGTGTATGCAGATGTCCAAATTCATCAAATTGTATACAGTTAAATATGTGCAATATTTTGTATATCAAACATAGCTCAACAAAGCTGCTTTTTTACGAAAAGACAATTTGAGGCAACATGTAAAAGCCAAGCTATTCCCCATGGAACTATATGTTTTTGTTTTTTCTTGAAAAACCAGAAGATCTGGACACACTAGCAACTTTATATCTGCGTTGTCTAGTAAGACACCACATGCGTATATTTTATTTTTACATTTAAATGAGTGACCATTAAACATAACTAAAAATTCAGCTTCTAACTCACACTAGCATGTGTCAAGTACTCAGTAGGCACAGGTGGCTATTTGGTTATCCTCTTAGACAGTGAGGATATAGAATGTTTCCTTCACTATAGAAAGATCTCTTGCCCGGCACTGGGTTAGATGGTATATGCATTCTCCAGTGTGCCTTAGTCTTCACCAATCCCCAGTTTCTTATATTCCTCCAATTCTCTCATTTATATTACCTGCTATCCCAACCATTTGAATGTCTTACTTCTGATCTAAGGAGATTAGCCACCTAGGATGGTATAAGCAGATAGACTTAAATTGTTCTAACTGAAAAGATAGCAGAAGTTCCTTGGAAGTTGCTAAAGCAGTTACTATAGAGGCCTTCTCAGTTGTTATGACTTTGAATACCAGAGTCTTGTATTAGTTTCCTCTTGCTGCTGTAGCAAACTATCATAAACTGGGTGGGCTAAAACAACAAAAATTTATTATTTTCAAGTTCTGTAGGGCAGAAGTCTGAAGTGCAAGTCTCAATGGCAAAGATCTGGGTGATGGCAGAGCCACGTTCATTCTGGAGGCTATAGGGTAGAATCCATTTCCTGGCTTTTTTTAGGTTCTAAAGGCTGCCCACATTCATTGCTTGTCATTTCCTTCCATTTTCAAAGCCAGCAGTGATCAGTTGGGTTTTTCTCACACTGCATCACTCTGACACTGACGTTTCTTCTACCTCCCTCTTCCAATTATTAGGACCTTGGTAATTATGCTGATAATTCCATAATCCAGGATAATCTCCCAATCTCGAAATCCTTAACTTAATCCCACCTACAAAGTCCCCTTTCCAGGTAAGACAACATAATCACAAGTTCTAAAGATTATGACATGGGCATTTTTAGAGGCTCATTATTTTGCCTACCACAAATTTCTTTGCTGTAATTGCTCTACCACTGTTCCCCACTTTTCCTAAACACTAAACCAGACTACAGAATGAGTCTATTTAATGACTTGAACAAGATTTAAAAAGAAGGGGAAAGAAGTACAACTTACATTCCTAATGCTATCACATTAAAAATGTTTTCAACGGAACTAGATGGATGGCATGTACATTACCACCATTTAGAAAGTTGAAGCATGGAGATGCTTAGCACGGGGAGGCTATGGTATTTCCCATCTTAGAGAAGAGACAAACAAAACACTGTTGCTGTAAAATGTGATGCTAGGGCCATTGCAACACACAAACTATGGAGACAGGCACTGAGATAGGCAAATGGGAGTCAGAAGGTGATGTTCAAGGTTGAAGTTTGTCCAACTATGTGGCTATGTGTGCCTGGCAAGTCATTTATCTTCCTTTGTCTCTCTGACAGGAGATAAGTAAAGGAGATAACCCTCAAATATGTGAGTGGGCTTCATCCAATCATTGAAGGCCTTAAGAGCAAAAACTGAGGTTTCTTGAAGAAATTCTGTCTCAACCCTGCATCTTCATGTCCCAAACTTCCTGGGTTTCCAGGATTCTGGCTTGCCTATGAATTTGAGACTTGCGTCTCCATGGCCATGTGAGCTAATTCCTTAAAATAAATCTCTTTCTTTCTAAATCTGTTTGTCTCTTTTAATCTCTGTCTCCTATTTTGGTTTCTCTGTGGAACCTTGACTAATACAACTACCAAGAGGTCTGTAGGGATAATTGGGGACCATGAAGTTTGGGGAAAGCTTTGTGGAGGCTTGCGAAGGTCAAGACTCCTGTAGTCAGATTTGAGTTTCTTTTGTGTAGGAATGGCTTCTATGCTTTACATTTTAAGGAGAAGGGTTTGGGGTTTGAGTCCCTAAAGTCCTGCTTCAGCAATACTCATCTTTCTTCTCGGAATGAAGTGAGAGCCAAGCTCATTTACTCCTACTCAGTCTGGACGATAAGAACAGAAGCCACCACTTAATGTCCATACTAACACGACTTTGTTATTCTACTGTCTTAATTAGCATGGCTTTATGTTATTAGGAACCTCTTTACAGGCACATGACTTGATTGTTCATTATAAGAACATCCCCCAAATCTCATTCACTCTTCAGCGGAAGGCATCATGGGTAGTTGGCACCGTAAGGTCCTCCAGCTCCCTCCCTACAAAATCCTCCCTTTGCTGTCTCCACCAATACTGGACTGTTCTAGTACAGTCCAATCAAGTCCCCACAGTGAGAGATCCTCCTTAAACCAAACTTCCAATTCTCAATAAATTCTGAATTCCTTCCCTGACCAACCCCACCCCACCCCCGCCCTGACATTGTCAAAGTTCTGTGGAGAGATTTTTCTTCCTTCTCATGGTGAACAGTGGATTCAGCTTTATCTTATCAACAGGCTGTGCTGGTTTTATTGGGGGAGGGGAGTAACCTTCCACAGAGGGAAGGAGATGATGAACTGGCTCCTCCCAGACATAAATTACATCATTACACTTCTTGTCTTCAGGCAAGATCCCTTACTCATTCATCTTGTGTTCCTATTATCTTATAAGTTAGAGAAGGCCGCCCCTTCATGAGTAGTAGCTTCTGTCTCATACTCTATCCCCTTTGTTAACCACCCTCATGGGCAGAAAGGTTCCTGAGCATGTACAGCTCAGCCTGAAGAGATGCAGATGTTCTCTCCATTTCTGCTGCTGTTTGGTGAGGAGGCAGGTCCCAGTAGGGCTTCTTGGCCCCAATACTTGGTGAAGAAATTGATCCAACTCAGAGAGAGGTAATGGAAAGCGTGGTTTCATCCTCAGGTTC
The DNA here is from genome assembly GCA_028534135.1 of Potos flavus. Lineage (NCBI taxonomy): Eukaryota > Metazoa > Chordata > Mammalia > Carnivora > Procyonidae > Potos > Potos flavus. The sequence goes on along the minus strand of CM052898.1, from coordinate 66,476,298 downwards.
AAACCGTGCCTTCTAATTCAGGTTTTCCAGCAATAAACCTGGCATTTTGGCCCCTGCCTGACTCCTGTATTGGTTTTAATTGTTTTAGAATCCACAGAGGGAAGAGATGTGATTGGCAATTTTGTTTTTTGTTCTCAGAGCAGATCCAACCTGTCTGTAATACTTATCCCCTCTCAGTGAGCCCACCTTGCACCACCAAATAGATGACACAGACAAGCTGTTAAGTGTTAAAGATGTACAGATAGTAAGTCACTTCCAGCTGGAATGGTCAGGAAGAACTTTGTGGAAGAGATGATATTTGAGTTAATCCTGAAGGGACAGTTCACTTGCATTGGCAGAAAAGTGCAAGGACGATTCAGAAATGAGTTGACTGGTGGTCAGGAGGGGCCTGATGGGTGTGAGGATGAGTCCCTGGAGAAGCCAGGAATGTTCCGCCCCAAGGAGTATAGTTAAGTCTGCCACCGCGGAAGGCTTTTGTTGTGGCATAGTGGGAGTTAAGGCAGGAAAAGTGGGCGAGAGCTAGATTTAGCTGGTGTTAGTGTTTTAATAGTGAAAGGCATAATTTTGAAAGGATAACATATTGATTAATGGAATTGGAAATAATTCTTCAAACCTGCAGCAAGGAGGTGATTTTAAACTAATTAGGTCTAGAATCTTGGGTTATTTTGTTTTCTCTGGTTGCTCACTGAAGGTAGGGTATCCACCCCCTCACCAAGTTTATAATTCTCTCAGAAGTACTTCCAGCTTTTCATCTAATGCCCACCCAGTGGCTTTCACACCCAGTGAAGCCTGTCTGTCTCCCACAGATATTTGAGAAGAGGTGAAAAATAATATAGTAATCACATTGTGAAACCAAATACCATTGCTATAAAATTCAGCATCTCATTGTGGTTCTGAGTCATGGTCACATAGTGAATCTGAAGGATAGAATTATAAAATACTATTAAGATATTAACATTTCAACATTTCACAATTTAGCCAGTCTCTATTTTCTTAACATGCCATCGACTTTTTTTATTTTCCACAAATTTTGCATAACAGATAACTATTTTTTAATCTTTTGAGATAAATCATTGATATGCTAAATTTACAGTTTGCTAGGGCAAATTTGGTTTAGGATCCTAAGTGCTTTCTGATAGGGAAAAGATTGAGACTCTCATTAAAAGATAGTTTTCAGGAAAAGGTAAAATCCCAGTTCTCCTATAGATATAGAAATTAACATATATTCAAGATTTTACTTTACTCATACATGAGAGAACTAGGAAGATCTTAAGCCAACTCAAAGAAATAGTAAAAACAAAAACCCCCACAAATTTATATGAAATAAGGTAATTGAAATTGCAAATGAGGTAAATTTTTCTTTTTTTTTAACTAAAGGGATGAAGTCAGTAGAGACTTTACTAGAAGAAGCAGAAGCTGCATGTCTAATTTATAAAGAGTTACAAAATAGCTCAAATAAATGAAAGGCCACAGTCTGATAATCCAAAAGGATGTGCTGTACACAGACAATGTACAGTTTTCCATTGAAACACAAATTTTATTCTCTACTGCCAACTCTGCCTTGAGGATCAGAGTTTTGGAAACTTTTGGGGAGAATGTTGCTGTTCCTGACTGAGGAACTGGCATAGGGTAGTCAGGAAAATCCCTGAAAAAGTTATTATGAAGGTAGAAATTGATAGGGCCATTGCAAAGGGTGGTTCTGGATCTCTGAAGTGGGTTCCAGCCTAGCCTCTGAAACAGACTTGTGCCCTGTGAAGTAGCTGCATGAGTGCTGGATATTTTCCATCCTTTCCAGATGCACTGGTTCCTCTTCCCCAGGCTGGGATGCTGAACTGTCTGGATTACATCATTGGGCTCCCTTGCCCTCTTGTTTCTGATTGGGTTTGCCAATGGCACACCCCAGCAGGATACTGAAGGGTGAAGTTGGGTATGCCCCTCTCTTGAATTCCCTTCCTTTGGAGTTGTCCTAGGCTGCTTCAGTCCTTCAACCAAAGATCACAGCTTTTGCTCAGCACCATCTCTCAGAGTCCTCTCTGATTTATTATATCCTCCCCCCAACCCCTGGCCCTTCAGGAATAAGGGTAGTATTATGCTGGATTTAGATTTCTCTGTTACGATACCCATACTTTTGAAAATAGTCTCCTTTAAACAATAACTATATGTTTCAAAATATATGTTGGGACTTTGCAAAATCAAATGAATAAATTTAAAGGTGTGAAACTGGAAGCACCAGCCAGTGTTGACAAGGAGTAAGCATGATTGATTATTGCAACAACAACGGTGTAGGGGTGGGACGGTGTTGAGGAAAGGACTTCTTGTCTTGCATCTAGAAGATCCACTGAGACCTGGCAGGGGTCTCAACAAATGACAGTGTCCGAGACGAGAACACAAGGTGTTGGCTTTCTTTGGATGTTCCAGGTGTCATATTTAACAAATGTTTTACAGTTTGGTAAATTTAAAGCTGTTTCTAAAGCGACTTGCTTCTGATGGCAGGTTTCTCCAGTAGCAAGATGGCATATCTAGAGTCCCAGCACCTCCAAAAATGTGATGAAACATCTGAATTAGTCCCTTAGTTATGTGTAAGCATTCCAGAGAGTTTTGAGGAACGTGATGGGAGATAGGTCCTTAGAGAAGAGGCTATCTTTCTTTTTTTTTTTTTTTTATAATAGGTAAGATGAGGGCTTGAGCTATTTTATTGATATTGTATTGTCTGTAATTAACTATAATACATCAGGTTAAGTTGGGATATATATGTACATGTAGATTAACTTTAATTGTACCCTAAGGTTAAATTAATATTTGAGGTTAATTAATATTTCAGGATACCCAAACTGGAAATGCAAATTTCAGAGTCTGCACAACAGAATTCACTATTCGGTGTAAGGGATGAGAAATACTTTTTCACTGATTAAATGAATGGTTTTTAAGATATGTGGTTGACAAAGATGATTGTGTAGGTACCTTGTCATTGCATGAATGTGTCAAAATCTGTTGAGGTTAGCCACTTAACTTCATATTTCCCTAGACACAACAGCGAGCTCATCTCCACTTCCTGCCCTCCCTCACATTGAATATGGAGGATTCTAGTTGATCATACTGTAGTAACATTGTATTGACTTCAGAGTGAAATTTTTGTTCAAAATAATTGTTGGAATAAAAATGGACAAAAAAAGGGACTTCACTGAGCTTCAATGACAACTGTGCATCAGTCAGGAGAGCTAGGAGATGTTGCAGGAAAAATTACACTTTGAATCTCAGTAGCTAAAAGCAACAAAGGTTTATTTCTTACTCATTATTCATGTCCACTGAGGGTTTGTTCTGCATGGCTATCATTCTGAGAGCCTGACTGAGAGAGGAGCCATGACCTGGAACAATTCTCATTGTCTTGGAAGAAGGAAAAAGTGAGCTCTCTTCTTGAGGGTCTTGTATTGGCAAATATGAAGCTACCTTGTGTCCAGAAGGCAGATAGTTGGAGATATTTGGGTAACAGTGCTATGAATAGCACAGTTTGAATGACTTTGTTGGTGTTCCTACTTTTTTTTTTCCCCAAATACTTTTATTTTATTTTTTCAGTGTTACAAGATTCATTGTTCATGTACCACATCCAGTGCTCCATGCAATACATGCCCTCCTCAATACCCACCACCAGGCTTGCCCAACCCCCATATCCAAAGCTTTCAGTTTGTTGCTCAGAGTCTTCAGTCTCTCATGGTTCATCTCCCCCTCCGATTTCCCCCAATTCACCCTTCCTTTCCTTCTCACAATGTCCTCCATGTTTTTCCTTATGCTTCACATGTAAGTGAGACCATATGATAATTGACTCTCTCTGCTTGACTTATTTCACTCAGCATAATCTCATCCAGTCCCGTCCATGTTGATACAAAAGTTGGGTATTCATCCTTTTTGATGGAGGCATAATATTCCATTGTATATATGGACCATATCTTCTTCATCCATTCATCTGTTGAAGGGCATCTTGGCTCTTTATACAGTTTGGCAATTGTGGCCATTGCTGCTATGAACATTGGGGTACATGTGGCCCTTCTTTGTACTGCATCTGCATCTTT
>CM052898.1:66434628-66464182 GCA_028534135.1 Potos flavus | reverse complement strand
AAACTTCTTAGCCTCTTAACACCACCTACAAGGTCCTATATGATCTGGCCCCTGCTACTCATCTAACCTCATCTCCTACTATTTTCCCTGTACTTCCTTATACTCCAGTCATACAAACCTACTTTCTATTTGTTAAACATGCCAGGAACATTTTCAACTCTGGGCCTATACACTTGGCATATCTGCTGTCTGGAATATTCTTCTTCCAGTTCTAGATCCCTTGATGTTACTTATTTTATTCAGTTGTTTACTCAGATGTGACCAGTTTGGAGAGCTCATCCCTACCACCCTATTTAAATAGCACCTTCTTTCACTTTCTGTCACCTTCTTCTGCTTCGCTTTTTGAGTGACCCTTAGCATCATCTGACACAGTTGCTTGTTTGTTTGTTTCTTGTCCAACTTCCTCTATTAGAAGGTAAATTTCAGTAGAGTGGAGAGATCTTATCTTTTGTTTTGTTTTGTTTTTCACGTATCTTTCCAGCATCTAGAATAGTGCCTGGCATACAGTAGGATTTAATAAATATATATTAAATAATAATGTCTCTTGGAGACCAACTTGTGTGTCTAGAGCTATGTTGGATACCTCCTGAATTCCTTGCTAGATCAGCTGCAGACCAGTTGTTTGACAATAAGTTAATTCCTTTAGGTCCGCTGTCCAAATCCTGTTCATAGCCTGGGTGAATTTACTAGCCTTATCACTGTCAAGATTCAGGATAGGGATAAAGGAGCAGATGTGAGAGCCAGACAATATGGCTCACAGCCATCCAATTGGAATCCCTTTGGAATTTCCATGCTTCCCTCAGAATTTTTTGAGAACAGAAAAAAAGGATGTATTACAAATTGAGAATAGGGTAAGCAAACTTGATGCCTCAGTCTTCATATTTATTCATTATTCTTTGGTTACAACTATCTGAACATTCTTTTCATTTTGTGGGAATCCATCATGCTGTCCATCTTGTTCAATGTAGGGTGTTGTCTTACATTATGGAAGCCCCAAATTTCCAATATTCTCTGTACCTGGAGCAGAGGCTGAAGAGTGGGCATGTGACTCAGGCTTGGATAATCTAGTGTCTCCTTGTGACCTTAAATCTCTGTTGAACACAAAATAATGGCACCAATTATAATATAGGCAGCATGAATATTGACATGGCCCAGGGGTGAGGGCAACGACATGTAGGGTGGGTAGTTGTACTATCTTACAGTGGTATGGTCTCCTGTTTTCCAACCTCTGCAGTTACCTTGGTTCCTTTCCACTTTATAGGCTTGGTCATCCAAGATTTTGTTGACTCTGTCATCTCTTCATGTCCTTTCAAGAAGGTATCTTTGATCAAGACAACCAGAATCAGTTTCTGTTACTTGAATTTAAGAGTTCTTAACTGATATGGAAGGCTAAAACAAAAACCTAACAAAAAGGAAACTTTGTATGAAAACAAGATAACTTTTACATTAACTTTCTATCATATGAAAATTAATGTGCAAAGTATTAATGGGTCTATGTTAGCGTAGTATCTTTAATATCTTTCTTTTTTTAAAGATTTATTTATTTATTTATTTGACAGCAAGAGAGACAGCAAGAGAGGGAACACAAGCCAGGAGAGAGGGAGAAGCAGGCTTCCCGCTGAGCAGGGAGCCCAATGAGGGGCTCGATCCCAGGACCCTGAGATCATGACCCAAGCTGAAGGCAGATGCTTAACGACTGAGCCACCCAGGTGCCTCAGTATCCTTAATATCTTAGTAGTAGTGATGGTTAATTTTATGTGTCAACTTGGCAAGTCCACAGTACCGAAATATTTGCTCAAACATTATTCTAGATGTTTTTGTGAAGTATTTTTCAAGATAAGATGAATATTTAAGTCTGTAAACTTCAAGTAAAGCAGATTACCTTCTATAGTGTGAGCGTGTCCCATCCAAACAGTTGAAGGCCTTAAGAAAAAGACTGACTGGCTCTGATAAAGAGGATAATCGATTAGCAGACTGCTTTTGAACTTGAAGTGCAGTTCTTCCCTGGGTCTCCAGCCTGCTGCCTACCCCTGCAGGTTTTGAAATTACCAGCCTCCACAATTGCATGAGCCAATTTCTTAAAATAATCTCTCATATTCTTTCTGTGTATGTAGCCTATTGGTTCTGTTTCTCTGAGGAACCCCAACTAACACAATAGTCAAACATCTAACACTGTGGTAGACACAGATCTCTGTTCTCTGTGTTAAATAGCTCCCATAATACTTACTCTATGGTGCAATTACACATCCCCACCCCCTTGTTGGATTTAGGTGAAGATTCTCTGTAGAAGGACTAGATGGCTCTCCGGGGTCTTAAATCATGCAGCTGGGAGCAACAAGCCAGTGCAGTCTGCCTTATTTCTGTTATAATCTACTTTTGTAGATTTACTGTGAGTGTCAAACGAATGAGATGATTCATGTGATGGTGCCAGATGAACCATAGAAAATGGCATAAGTGCAATTTAATAAGGGGTGTGTGAGTGTTCAGGAGAAAAACTTTGAAAGTGAAGTTGGCACGTCATGCCTCCACTCCACAAGCATGCCCCTTTGCCCAGTTTCCCCGATTTCAAGTACTAAAAAGTAAAACCAAGGAGAAGGAAAGAAGGGATAGCAAATCAGCTCTCAATTATACCATTGCAAGATACTGTATCACTCCCCCCGCACCCCCCCCCCCGCCCGGTAGATATGGAGACATGTCACCCAGATCCTCCATGATTCTCTGCAGCAGAGTGTGCTCAGTAGGCAGCACTGGCTTTCGGCTCCTTTGGGTTCAGCCTCAGCAGCAGGGTTCCCCCACCTCCTCTACTCACCCAGAGGCCTACACCCAGCCAGAGTGATGGAGAGACAAAGGCTTGGTTATTTCTGTTGGAAGCTGGCCAACTCTGAAGAGCCATGCTTGTTCCAGAGCTTCCTACTGGGTTGGCCAAGGCATGGTTGGGCCTGCGGTTTAGCTTCACTTCACTCTTTACCCATTTGTGCTTCATTTTTCTTCCTTCCTGTCACATGTATTGATCCTTCCTAACATCTTACAGCCCTTACAGTCTGTTTCAATACCTGCTTCAGAGAACCCAAACTATAACACCCTCTTTATTACTTTACACGGTTGCCCATTTGCCCCCACCTCCCCAAGCTTCTCAGCAAGAGTTCATGGTGATGTGCCAGTCCACATAGTGCCTGGCACATAGTAGGGTCTCAGTAAATACCTATTGGCTGTTGGTATACAAAGCCCCAAGATGCATGGGAGAAACCCAGTCCCCCTCCTTTGCCACTTCCTGGAGCATTAATTTCTCAATGAAAATGAAAACGTTAAAAACTGTAAAATAAATATGGATATCTTATAGACTAGGATATAAATTAGCCTGAATTTTAAAGTTTGAAATATATGAATTTAAAATAATTTTGGCCCAAGCTGGAAGTTGCTTTAATCTTCAGCTTTAAGTCCTGGGGGAAACATGTCCATTCTATGTTGTTAGGACATTTATTAATAATCTGAGAAGTTCTGGTCTTCTATATCCTGACCTACATAGTGTAGTGTAAAACTTTCTCCATCATCTGCTACCACCATCTTTGCAGCCAGTTCTCCTATCCTCCTGGACTCCATGCTTCTCTCTAGTTTTGTATGTATGCCTTAAGCCACACCTTGCCCCATCCCATCATCCTGGTGGATACCTTCACTTAAGAATAAGCACAAAAGTCACCTCCAAAGTGAACCTGAATCTCTTAGGCAGAGGCTGAATTATTGACTCCTTTGGTCTCTCATAGCATCTAGTCTATATAGCTTCAGTAGAACATATTTTACTTACCATGTAGTTTTCATCTGTTTACATCTTCCGCTGGTAGAAGGTGATCCCACCTCCTCTCCACCCCCAGAACAGAGACTGTATGTTTTTCATTTTCTTATCCCCAGTGTATCATAGAGTACCTGGCACAGAGTATGTACTCATTATATTTGCATAAATGAATGCAAATAGAGATAAAGGGTGATCTATTATTGAAGTGTAGTAGCTAAAAAAGTACTGGGTAGGGATATTTTTGACTCTATTAATAGAGCTCTATATGTTTTCCCTTTGCAGGAAATTTTATGTCTTAGAAACTGTTAGAATATGATTGCACAAAATATAATTTCCAACTGGAATAAATGGTTTCAAGGAGAACATCTTATAATGTCATGAAGAGTACATTATGGTGCCCCCATCGCTGTACCTTCTGGAAGGCAATTGCAGATCCCTGTTTTTGTAATGATTAGGAAATAATTTTTGTTTCACATTTTTGTGGTGAAAAATAATTGATGTTAGCAACAATACTGGAAGCTTTTTTATCCCAAAGGATTGGAGGTAGACCAGAGGATTCAAATCTGCCTTCTTCAAATGATGCTTGAAGTTTTCATACATATTGTGGGAAAACAACTGTTTCTTATTAGCTTAGCCTAAAATAAAAACCAGTTAGTCTTTTGAACATTTAATGAGTTATTTTCTTGGTTGCTTGGGTGGAACATTTCTCAGCAGTTGAGCAAATATATTAGAGGCACATACAAATCTGTCAACCTTGGTGTATTGACTTTACTCGGAATTTTGCTATTAATAATTTCTTGATAAGCGGTCCTTTAATCCTCCTGGTTTTGTAGACTGAACCTTTCTGATATCAAAGGATGAAGAGAGAGACACAGTAAACCCTTCTATAAACACTGAAGGGAAGTTGGTAGGAGGCTCTTTGGCCCTGATGTGGTTTGCAAAATACATCAAAAGGGAGCAATAGGAAATAATAATTATAAGCAAGAAATGGAAAACTGTAGTATGGATATAGTTTTCTTTTGGTAGGAATCTTCCACCATCATACTATTTGACAGGAATAGTTGGGAATGGTAATAAGTAGATTTTATTATTAAGAAGCACCAGGAATAATTTTATCTTCTAATTTTATGACAAATAGGGAGACCTACAAACTATGTCTGTTTTCTCCTTTTTTTTCCAGCATTTTTTATTGTAATTTTACTGTTCTTGGCAATAAACTCACATTCTATAGGTTAATTCATCTCCTCTATTTGCAGTGACTGTATGTGTCACAGTCTCTTATGATGACCAGATGATAGATAGTATTTGTGTCTATCTGCCAGTAGGCAAAGCAAATGAAATTATGGCCACTTTTGTTAGCAAATACAAAATTCGTTGAGTAAGACTGGATACCGACAGGATAAAGGATGAAAATAAATACAATTTGAAGTCTTTTTAAATGCACAGTGACATTTCATAAAAAGTACACTTAGCTGCCTACTTTTTGATAAAGCAAAGATCAGAGGAGTGAAATGTGGGAGTGATTCTATTAACATTTCTGGTAGAGCTTCCTCTATTCTTAAGACCTCAAGATTCTTTCAGATACATACACTGATAATTGTATAAAGAGGGCAGAGAAAACAGCAATTTATTATGATGACTGGATTAAGTACACTGGCACGGAACAGGGAAAAACAAGCATCTCTGCAGATGGGAATGTGGCCACATAATGTTTTCAGCAACAGATTTCTATGGAGGATTTTTTGGCATGAGGGATGAACATTCGTATTGCTGGAATTGCCATGTGCGTTCTATTGGTGGCTATTTTCAGATCAACTGGAACCTGTTAATTATTTCTTGGCCTCTACAGTTCCGATTTATGTACTAGAGGATAAGAAAAATACAAGTCGTTGACAGCTGTCCTTTATGGTTATTATTAGGCCAGGTGTTCATGGTTGTGAAATAATTTGAAAATTAAAAATTTTGAGGTGCCTGATGGCTCAGTTGGTTAAGCATCTGACTCTCGATTTTGGCTCTGGTCGTGATCTCAGGTGTGTGACATGGAGCTGTGTCAGGTTCTATACCCAGTGGGGAGTCTGTTTCTCTCCTTCTGCTCCTCCTCCCGCTTGTGTGCTCTCTCTCTCCCTTTCTTTCTCTCTTTCAAATAAATAAATCTTAAAAAAAGAAAAAAAACTTGTCTAGGATTGCGAAGTCAGGGATTTAGAGTGTATTGATTATCCAAATGAAGATGTTCTGATTAAATCAATTCTAACTGTAAGAGGCAGACCTGAATGCCCAGTAAGATGGGGTATTGTTACCCTTGTCAACTTTTCTGATCCTCAGAACTTCATGAGGAAAATGTGGTAATAATAAGGTCCATCTCATAGTATGTCTACCATGAGAACTCAATGCAACTATGTATGTGAAGGGCACTTTGTAAATTACGAGGCTCCAAATAGTGTGTGTCATTACTACTATTTCAAAACCAGTCATGTTACTTCTAGTAGATGCTTAGGATGCAAGGGGCTGCCTCGTCTTTGGCTTGATTTTAGTGCCACTGAGGTGGACGAATCCAGGCAAGTTACCAGCATCCCTCATCCAGTGTAGGAAGTGGCATCTAATTACCTCTCTGCCTTAGAGGGCTTTTCTGAAGCCACAGAAGGACGATCAGGCACTTATAGACATGACTTGGAAGCGTGGGAAAGTTCGTGTCCTATGGAGCAGTCCTGCCTCAGGGGCTGATGGGAGGTCGAGCCTAAACTTCCTCGGCTTGTGGCTTGTCTGCTGGTAAAACAAATCTCAAGAATGGTCCACATAGTTCAAGCGTGAGCTGTAATTGTCCGCTGAAGTAACCAGCACGCTAACGCTAAATTTTGCTGTCTTTTCTCTCTCTCCTGGATTGCTTTTCCCACCCCCTCACTTCTGCTTTCAGGCACTGACTCCTGCAAAACCGTCCGCACCCCAGCGCTTGTGGCAAGCTTCAGCTTCGCTTTCTGGAGCTATCACCCTCCGCTAACTTCCTCCAGACATTTTAGCATAATGCTAATGAAAAAAAAAAAAAAAAAGACCTCAAACTATTGCGAATGGAGATATTTCAGTAAGCACCCTATGGAGAAAATTCCTGGCAGTGGGTTTCACTCCCCCCACTGGAGGGATTAAGGGACTGCTGTGAAGATAGTCGAGGTATTTAGGACTTCTAAAGTTTCAGAGCTGTTGCTTGCGGTGTTTTTCAATCCTTTAATTATAGAAAAAAAGTCCTGAATGTGCGGAGCAGGAATTCACTCATTTCTTTTTTGAGTCATTGGCTAATACTGGATAAAGTACTGCTGTGATAAGGCGCTGTGTGATGGGGTGAGTAAGGGAAGGATGAGCACATGTCAAAGGAACAAGAGAGGAGGACAATGTAGGAACAATGGATGATTGAGCCCCCACACTTTCCTTTTCCCTGGCTTCCTAGTAATCCAGTGTTTATCTCTCAAGTGCTGGGAACTCTGTGTATTGTTCACGCTGTGCTTCTCCGCACCTGGAACACAGCAGCTGCTCAGTGAGCAGTCTTCAAATGAATGAATAGGGTAACTGAATTGTTTCCCCTTAGGTGTGTGATAGGAGAGAGAGCCCTGGACAGAAATATAGCAGGACTGTTTCAAGCCCAGGATTTGTCATTAACCCACAACACAGATTAATGTTAACAGTGCAACCAATCACACTGATCTGGGTGCCCAGCACTCAAATGGAGGCCCCCATTTTAAATCTTTTTTTAAAGATTCTATTTATTTATGAGAGAGAGCGCATGAGCTGGGGGAGGGGTAGAGGGACAAGGAGATTTTCCTGCTGAGCGGGGCTCTATCCCAGGACCCTGAGATCATGCCCTGAGCCAAAGTCAGACACTTAACCAACAAAACCACCCAGGCACCCCTCAAATGAGGGTCTCAGAGTTCTAAGGGAACATGGTTATCGACTGGGCTTTGAAGTCAGGCAGGAGTGGGTTTGAATCTGGCACATGTAAGAAGTAAGATCTCGGGGCGCCTGAGTGGCTCAGTGGTTTAAAGCCTCTGCCTTCAGCTTAGGTTGTGATCTCAGGGTCCTGGGATTGAGACCCGCACCGGGCTCTCTGCTCATTGGGGAGCCTGCTTCCCCCTCTCTCTCTGCCTGCCTCTCTGCCTACTTGTGATCTCTCTCTCTGTCAAATAAATAAATAAAATCTTTTTTTAAAAGTAAGATCTTGTGAGTTAGTTTACTGTTCTAATTCCTAAAGTTTTGATTTTCTTCAAGGGATATAATGCTGCTTTCTTCTCTGGGTTGTTAGGATGCTAACATCGAACATTTATAAAGTTCCTGTTATATAGTAGCCAATAATTTTTATTATCCCCTTCTATCTTCTTCCATTAGCATGTTTTGTAAATCTCCATTTACCTGTCCAATGACCTAGGCTGAAGGAAATAGGAAGAGGGAAAACAGTGGGCCAGATAATCAACAGCTTGGGAATAAACTCTTTAAATATCAGGGAGCTATTTATATTTGTTGCTGTATATACACATTATAGATATGCCATCAGGAAATTGGCATGCATGTTAGTGATTCATTTTCCAGAAAGACTAGTATTTTTGAACTTTGTTAAAACTCAAGTCATTTTAATTTTGGTCTTCCAGATTTCTACTGCCTCTTTGTTGTTTTTCTTTTTCTCTGTCTTGGTGTTTATGGGGATTCTGCTTCCTTCTTTCAGGAGACCTCCCTCTTACCATCTTTTGCCCCCAAGAGCTTTGAGCCACACTGGGAGTTCATGGTACCTTAGTGAGCCCCGTGTGGTATGTTTGTTCTTGCACTGACCTTTTCTGCCAGTTCCTCTGCTCCCTGGCCCCCTCCTTTAGAAGGAGCCAAGCATTTATTTGTCCATCAAGTGTTTTATTTTTGTAGCTCCTGAATCTTCCAGTTCAGTGGATGCATTCCAGGCCAGAGGCTGCCTAAATTACTTTTCAACGAACGCTGTCCTCCAAACTCTTCTTCCTGGGTAAGAACTGAGAGCTGGTGTGTTGGGGGTGGCTGTGTGCGGCTGCAGAAGTGAGGCGCGAACTGGGGATTGGGGTGAGCTGGAAGCCTGGCTCCACCTGCTCAATGTGCTTAGGTTTGTGAAGACCCTTTGGTATCATGAGGAGTTCTCTTCGGTCCAAATTAAACCCCTAGCAAAGACACTTTTTCCGCGTAGAAGGAATCTGGTTTCTGTTGCAAAAATAGCCATCATTCTTCACCTCTTCCTATATCCCTTCCTTTTGCCATGGGAAACTTTGTATCTTTTCCCATAAAGAGGCGAAGTCCCTTTCCTCAAAAGGAATGTGGGCCAGGCATGTGGCTTCCTTTGGCAAATAGAATGTGTCGGGTGACTGTGTGTGAATTAAGAGCCTGGACTCAAGAAACCTTACGTGTTTCCACTCTTTCTTTTGGAACACTGCCAGTCATTATGGGAATAGGCCTGGACAGCCAGCTGGAGGGTGAGGTCCTACGTGGACTACAGTGGAGTCATCTCAGTTTCCCAGGCAAAGCTTCAGACGTGAAAGAGCTTAGCCAAGACAGTTAAACGTAGCCCAGATCAACAGAACCCTCTAGATGACTGTAGACTCGTGAGTCATAATAAAGGGTCGTTCTAAACCACTAAATTTTGGGACGGTTTGTTAGACACCAAATCTAACTGATCTGGCGTTTTATAAACCCACAAATACACATTATGTTAAATCGATTCTTTCAATTCTAGAGGAATAATGACAAGCAAGCATAATAATGATGAGCAGAGCAGAGATGAGAATAGAGGGCAAACATCCAATATGCAAGATGTTTTTTCCCATGTTGTCTTTACCTGAGGCCATCGATTGGTAGATCTTTGAGGATTCATGTTCTTTAGTGGCTTTCATAGTAAAAAACTCAGAATGTCATCAATTACTGTTTCAACTAAGGAGGTCTCAAACTCGAAACTTCCACTCTCCTTTTTTAGGACTTCTGTGTACTGTGAAAGATGGGCACGCAGGACACATCAGATGAGGACTGAACTAGCCATAAGGCACTGCTGTGGGATGGCCAGGGTGGAAGTCAAGTTTATTGGAGACATTCTATGTTATATCTCCTGTATCACATTAAATTGTGGGACTTTCATGAATTGTTTTTCAAAAAGTCATCTTTTGCTTCCAGACAACCGAATGGCATAAGTAAAAGATGAAAATGCATAGTTTAGCTCTTCACCCAGCATTTAATCATGTGCTCTTTGGCCACGCATGACACCAAAAGATCTTTAACATTAAAGTCTAAAAACAATTTAAACAGACTCGATGTCGTAATTTCTTTCCTGAAATTACTTTTTTCACTTAACAAATTATTTTCTCCCCACGGAAAATGAATGCCATAACCAAGGCTCCTTTTTCTTCATTAGGTAACAACATCCAGATTTTATTGGCTTTATCTAAAAGAGGCGATTTCTCATTGTTAGCCAAACTCAAAATACTCAGAGTAGAATTTGCTACACTCAAGCAGAAGTAGTCTCCAGATATTAGAAGGCATTTCTGCATTTATGTTTTTCCTTCAGGAAATTTTAGTACTGATGTAAATTAATCTTTTAAAATTTAAGATGACCAGCTTTCTCACTTTTTAGTAGGACTGCAAAATATTCCTCACTTAAAAAAGATATTTGAGATTCAAGAGCAATAAAAGCTAGATAAAGAAAAACACTGTTGTGAATAATGTGCTTTCAAAAGGAAAATGTTCACATTTTCACAGAGTTGCATACCGTTTGGCTGGTCAGCTGTGCCAAGATGAGTTTGGAACTTAGCCCATCAGATTCCTTGGCTTCACTGAGCCGAGTCTCGCTTGTACCAGTGCTGCAGTAAAATTTTTGCTATTTATTTAAGACACAAATCAACATAGAAGTGTACATTTTAGGCCTAGAGAATCCAAAAGAAAACTAGACCTGACAAATTTGCAACACTAGAACGCTACTTAGAAGTCCATGTTAAATACTCCTTCTGGATACAGGCACAGAATCACATTGCCCAGTATTATTATATGTCAAGATCTGTGCCCAGATTGGGTAAAAGCATCAGCGGTCTTTGCTGAATGCCATCTCACGTTGGGTTATTTCTTCCCAGTTGTGCTGTGTATTCTAATCTAGATGGAGAAGGTGAAATAATGTAAGGTTTGCCTTTTGGAGGCTGTATTTGTGTCCAGAGACATATAACAGATCCTCACGGAGGAACTTTTCTTCCAGATTCTGAGCAAGTAGCACCGGGCATGGGGTTCATCTCAAATGGCCACAGGGTTATTTGGTTACAGAGGATGGTTATCTTCCATTCCCAAACTGGTCATTTCTGATTCTATTGTCAGTTCCCAATCACTCTTTTCCAGGTCTGACTTTAATATATCTTCTAAATCAGCCTCAAAGTCATTGGTTCTTAATTTGGACATCCAAGGAATGATTCAGGGGACCCGTGAAACCCACAGATGTATACTCAGACATCAATGTAAAGTGTGTAAGTGCATTTTTCTCAGGAGAAACTCCCATTCTCTCCTTAGATTCTCCCAGAGATGTACTTTTCTCCCTCTAAGTTATACCATCATCACTTAAACTAGACATTGTGATTAAAGATTCTCCACTCACTATGACTCATGGCTCCTTCCCAGAGAAATTCGCATGAAGGAACTCACTGTCTAACAGCTTATAATTACCACCCATAACACAATCACCGAGAGAGTTCTAAGTAGAACTGTTCTAACGGTATTGACCCTAACTAGTAGGGCTTTGTGGAGGATATCAGACTTTGAGTCTTTAACAATTCCAGTTAATTCTGAGTTATTGTTAGGAAAATACATTAATAAAAAATTCTATACAGCATTTAACTAAAAAAAATTTGTATCAATTAGGAATATTTCTTGACTGTGTGTACCAACTACCTACTTAATAGTGGCTTAAATAATAAACCTATCTTATTCTCTCATATAACATAGAGGGTAGAGGGAGATGTTCCCAGAGTTCTATCAGTGGTTTATCAATGTCAGAACTTGTTATGGATTGAATGTATTTTCTCAAAATTCATAGGATGAAGCCCCAATCCCCAATATGATGGTATTTTGTGATGGGATCTTTTGGAGATAATTAGGATTAGATGAGGTCATGAGGGTGAGACCCTCATGATGAAATTAGGGCTCATATAAGAAATGACACCAAATAGCTTGCTCTCTCTGCTGGCATGTACACAAAGAGGTCATGTGAGCACACAGCAAAAAGATGGCTCCCTTCAAGCCAAGAGAAGAGGCTTCAGGATGAAATCTACCTATGGGCATCCTGACCTTGGGTTCCCCAGTCTCTAGCAGAGAGATACATTTCTGTTAAGTCACCCGGTCTATGGTATTTTGTTATGGCAGCGTGAGCAGACTGATACAGAACTCTGTGGTTCTTTTGTCCTCATCATGGCTGCCACACTTGTAGGCATCTCATCCCATAAGTGATTTTAACTAAGGGCACAAGGCTGGGAAATAGCCAGAACAGCGAATATGATTTCTCTTTATACCATTTTCTTCTTTTATCAGAGAAGAAAAAACAACTCTTTCCAGAAAACATTTCTTTCCGTCTCAAAGGCCAGAACTGGGTTACATGGCCATTTCTAAAAGTAGGGAGTATGCAGAAGTGAGTACCTTGTTTTTCAGCTTTTGAGAAGGGAAGCGAGAGATGGTTATGTGGGTCAGGAATGGCTATTGGGTAGCAACAGTTGGGTCTCTGCTGTGGTTGCAGAATTTTAAAAAAATCAAGAGATTTCACATAAAAATCTGAATTACATCATCATCTTTTGAAAAATGAGAAAATGCTGGAGATGCTTGCATGGAAATAAGCCAACTCTCTGTGACAGTCGCTCCATCAGGATGGGGCATGAGAACTGATTTTGCCGTGGGCTTCATTGTTCCCCATTTCCTTCTCATCACTGAGACTCCATTATTTGCCATTCCTCATTGTGTTCACCTTGTTGTTTTTACTATATGAAGAATCTTTCATTTATTCATGTTATCTGGTTTACTCCTGTAGTCATTTCAGTTGAATTGTCTTTAGCAGTTGGACTAAGGGGAGAAAAGCATCCCAGAGGGATTTGATTTTGCATCCTGGATCTATATGTAAAGTTTTGCTTGTAAAGAAGAAAAATCTAATTTTTAAACAGATCGTTTAGTCTTAAGGCTTGTAGATCATGTGAAAGTAGTATATTGGACTCAAGATGTCAGCTTGTCATGTCCAGCAGGAGAAAGTAAAGAGGAGAGAGAAATGAATTTGCATCTACCTAGACTAGAAGATGATCAGTTTTGAAGTAAAAAAAAAAAAACACAGCTTTTGAAACAAAATAAATCCCAATCAAATTTCCTTTAAAAAAGAGTTAGCAAGCTTGTTCACATAAGAACAGTAAGGGGAAAACATGACATATGGTGATTTCAGGCAGACTGCAGTGGATTCCCTCATGAAAACCTCATTAAAGAATTCAGAAAGCAGCACCATGAAGTTGGAGAGATTTTACTTGCACTATTCTTAGGATGTCTCCAACTGATTTTCATCTACTTTGTTTCATACTGACTTCATGAACCCAGAGGATCAAAATTTTACCATTCAATACAGAATGGCACGGCAACACCATTACTTCCTAGCTCTTGATAAGTGAAAAATGGGCATAGGTTAAGAATTCCCAAATATTTATGGATAAAGCCGCTGTAGGCATGTGGGTCTCTGCCTCTATCAAATAATTGCTCTCCTCATAAAGTTCCAATAGTCTCCTAATTTATGGGCAATAAATCTTTTTTAATCTTTTACTATTACATCACATTGTTCTTAATACATTTGATTTTAAAATGCTTCTTGGGGCACCTGGGTGGCTCAGTCGGCAAAGCGCCTGACTTGGTTTCAACTCAGGTCATAATCTCAGGGTTGTGAGATTGAGCCCCGAGTGGGGCTCCATGCTCAATGTGGAGTCTGCTTAAGACTCTCTGTCCCTTTCCCTCTTCCTCTCCCTCTGCTCTCTCTCTAAAATAAATAAATAAATCTTAATAAAATAAAATAAAATGCTTTTTTAAACCTAATTACTCAGGAAACATCTGAACAATGTATTTAAAAAATTACAATATAAACAAACCATCCAATGCAATATAAAATCACAAACCTTGGGGTGCCAACTAGGAGAAAGAAGGCCATTTGAAGATTGCAGGCTTTGGGCTGGTTATTTTAAGTGTACAAGAGAATAATTAATAAATTTGATCTCCAATTTGCCTTTTTGGATTCTAGGATTTTTATTTTCTTTAATGTTTCTGGAGGAAAGGTAAAAATATTTCCCAAAGTTGTTTAAAATGTCTGCCAACATATGCAAATAATCTGCCTTTAGAGGGGAAGAGGAATAGTGTTGAACTATTTGTGTCTTAGATGAATAGGAATTTCTGATACTCTGCCATCTGAGGAAGTGCTAAATACTCGCTCAGTATCGATGTTTTACATCTAAGTTTATCCCAACTTGGAATTACAGAAGTTTCCCTTTGAGGAATGGTGTTGCATGGCGTATTTCATTTAAAAATTTATGTGCATTAAATCTTATCTGCCCAACTCATAAGGTGTGACTCCAGCAAGCCACTCCCCTCTTGTCGATTATTGTCTTCTGATTCCTTTCCCTCCAGGAAGGTCAATTTCCTTACTGTTTCAGGCATCCACTGGCTATACTTTCCCCTGTTCTCTCTCACTCCATTACTTTCCTTTGCCCAAAAGCCAGTTGTTGTACATACAACCCCTATCCAAATCAAAACAAAATTTCAAGGTCCGATGGAAGGCTTGACCTCCCCCAGGAAGCTTACCTCATCTTTGGCATCACTGATATCCCTTTGCACAGAATTGCAACACTTTATACAGCCTCGTCGAGAACATTATTGCTCTGTGGATGGAGATGATATGCTCATCAAGGACAAGGACAGAACATTTTATTTCTTTCGTAGCCTTCACACTTCCCATCATAGCACTGAGCACAGACTGGGGACTCAATAATACTAACCTGACAACTTCAAGCAGAGTTGAATCGTTCCTTTTTTCTTATCCTTTGAAGACCTGTTCAGAGCTCTGTTATAGTGGGCTATAAATACTTGTTTATAACCTGTCTTCCATACTCAACAGTAAATCCTTGGGGACTTGCAAGTATATTCTCTTCATCCTCAACTGTCCTTGTGCCTTTTACATTGCTAAGCACACAGTAGGCCCTTAATAAATATTTGTTGACTAAATATGTGTACTATATATTTTCAGGTTAGAATAATGAGGATCATGAAAGACAATTCAGTTAATAAAGTGATATCTTCAGTGCTAGATGCTGGTGATATAGATTGTGTATATGAGACTGACAATTTTTAAAAAAGATTTTATTTATTTAAGAGAGAAATACAGAGATAGCGAGAGAGAGCACAAGCGAGGAGGAACGGGAGAAGCAGGCTCCCCCTGAGTAGGAAGCCTGATGAAGGGCTTGATCCCAGACCCTGGGATCATGACCTGAGCCATAGGCAGACACCTAACTGAGCCACCCAGGCGCCCCTTTTTGGATCTATTTGTGATAGCAGTTCAGTGCACCCTAACTAATGCACCAAATACTTCTGAATTGACACAGCCTTGCCTATCTCTTCCATTGGCATGTCATGAGAGAAAATCCTATGGCTGCTTTCTTGGATTGCCTTGGGTAACTAGTGATCAGGAAAGCTACTGCCCTGTTACTCACACAAGCAGAGAAGAATGAGGCCTCTCAAGGGTCATAGATAGAATGAGTGGAATAAAGCTTAATCAACAAAGATACTGAACCGCTAATCTACAGCCTGAGGTATAATGATATTATCTCTGTTTACAATAAGGTCATAGGGTAGTTGAAGAGCTATGATATTCACAAATGCAAAGTAAATAAATAGATCACAAATACAAGCCAAATGAGTGGGTGATATATGTGCTTGCAGTTCATAAATGTATTCCTAATCTAGGCTGTTTTCAGTGGAAACAAATAATGTGAAAGTGGGAACCTGGAGACAGTGTTAATGCCACAGAAAATTTCAGGAAGGCTTTGGACTTTCATGGATCATATTATAGGGACAGAATATCATATCACCTAAATGTCAAGGGACCAGGAATCCCCAGCTGAGAAGTGCATTGAATTTGTATCTCCTTATCAGTACTCTACCACATTCTCATTCATCTTATATCCCTAGCACCTGGCCTGGAATGAACCATGTGGTAGGAACATAGTATATTTGTTCAGTAGTTATTTTTACTTATTTTTTTTTTCTTTTCTTTAAAGATTTTATTTAGTTATTTATTTGACAGAGAGAGAGAGATCACAAGTAGGCAGAGAGGCAGGCAGAGAGAGAGAGGAGGAAGCAGGCTCCCTGCTGAGCAGAGAGCCCGATGTGGGGCTTGATCCCAGGACCCTGAGATCATGACCCGAGCTGAAGGCAGAGGCTTTAACCCACTGAGCCACCCAGGCGCCCCTACTTCTTATTTTCTAACTGTGTTCTTAGTACTCTTAAAGTTATGTTTCAGAGAATTGGAGGATGCCAGAAGTTTCTTCAAAGTGTTTTTTTTTTTTTTAAGATTATTTATTTATTTATTTGAGAGAGAGAGAGAGAGAAGGGGGAGGGAGAAGGGCAGAAGCAAAGAGAGATGCAGGCTCCCCACTGTGCAGGAAGCCCCATGCAGTGCTCGATCCTAGGGCCCTGGGATCATGCCCTGAGCCAAATGCAGAGGCTTAACCCACTGAGCCACCCATGCACCCCTCAAAGTGTTTTTTGAAGCATAGTAATGACTCCCAAATCCACAGCTGCAACCTGGATCTGGGTGCCTACTGGATATCACCGACCTGATGTCCCAGGGTCCCTCAGATACGTCCCACATAGCAGGTTCATGGGGCCACTTTATAATAGCTAAAGAAGGAGAGAGGTTCTCTTCTTCCAAGAAATTGTAACAGCTTTGAAAAAGGAAACAGTCCCAAACTGTCCTGGATCCATACTGTGCCTTGGGACTTGCAATAATATAATTGGCTCAGTTGGGTCATGTGAATTTCTCTGGGGGATGTCAGGGCAAGCCTCCTTGATGGACAGTTCCATTAGAAGTTGCCATGAATTAGGGGAGATGCAGTTCCCCAAGGGAAGTAAGGTGGGGCCGATAAAATAGCAGACACTACCCACGGTAGGAACTCAATAAATGCTTGTTAAATTGAATTGTGTGAGAATCTTCACAACCAAAACTTGTTCTGAACTTTAAAAAGATAATTTTTTTGGCCTAGCTTTCAGTATGAACTTACTTTTTGTTGAGCCAGCTTGCTCATCCTTGAGAAAATTCTTGGTCTAGAAGCTGTCATGCCAAGTTTTAGCTCAGGCTATCTTAGGCAGATTTATAACCTCCTGAGATGCTAGCATTATAATGAAAATGCTGACAGCCCCGGAGTTTGGCTGACAGGAATGGCACAGCTGTGATAAAGCTAGAATAGAAATACGGTACCTCATCCTTGTGGAGTTGTCGTGAGTTTAGGTCAAAGAGAAACAAGTCCTTAATTAGTTCAGGGCTGGAAGAAAGGCCCTCCATCTGAGTCCCAAGTTGGTTTGAATTCAATTGACTGGATATTTCTTCAGGCTGTTTTAAAGCAAGCCTGAAAGAATTGAGAGATAGATCATTATTTAAAAAAAAAAAAAAAAATCACTTTTGGCTTCACATTTAAATCAGGGATCAGCAAGCTAGAATTTGTGGGCCAAATGTAGCCCACTGTAGGTTTTTGTAAATAAAGGTTTATTAGAACACAGCTATGTCCATTCATTTACATATTATCTATGGCTGCTTTTGCACTCTGGCAGAGCTGAGTAGTTACAACAAAGATGATGTGGCTACAAAGCCTAAAAAATTTGCTATCTGGTCCTTTACAGAAAAAGTTTGCCAACTCCCGATTTAAATGAATAATTCTTAAGATTTTTCGTTGTTTATTTGGTTTCATGATATCATATATTATCTCCTTACCTTATACGTGTGTCTTTCTAATTATTTTTATTTACTTATTTATTTATTTTTAAAAAGATTTTATTTATTTATTTGACAGAGAGAGAGATCACAAGTAGGCAGAGAGGCAGGCCGAGAGAGAGGAGGAAGCAGGCTCCCCGCTGAGCAGAGAGCCTGATGAAGGCTCGATCCCAGGACCCTGAGATCATGACCTGAGCTGAAAGCAGAGGCTTTAACCCACTGAGCCACCCAGGCGCCCCTCTAATTATTTTTAAAACATGTAGTTACATATTAAAGAATAAAGTGAAATAGACTTGTTTAGAAAATTCCATTATAGCCCTTGAGATAGTTGGAGACACTCAGGGTTCCCAACAATGCAATGGCAACTTAAATTTTCTAGTAAGAGTGTTGAATGAATTTTAGCAAGGGTGGGAGAAACGAACAAATAGTTCATCAGAGCTGTCATCTTCTAGAGAATATGAGACCAAACACGAAAGTTGAAAGAATTGCAATCAGATAGACTTGAATCATTTCACATTGTTGAGCTGTCTAAGAAAGTAGATTAAGGTTCTTTCTTACAGTTTTATTTTTCTTTGTTCATTTCACATGGGAATAATATGACACATAGAAACTCCACCACTGTTTATGGAACTCCTATTGTACATTGGATGCCATGGTGGGCATTTTCACTTAATTTGTATGCCATTTAATTCTAGCTCCTGTAGCTGTTAGAATTAATGTATATACTTGAAGGAGCAGAGGTTCAGAGATGTGAAATAATTTCCCCACAGCTACCTTGCTAGCAAGTGGTGGTATTAGAATTCTTCTCTCTGCTCTCCGGATTGTAAATAAATTAGCTTTTTATAATTCACAGTTATGGAACAAGATTATCCTAAACTTCCATTTACTTTTAAAAGAACTTTCTATACATGTAGAATAAAGTACAATAATCATTTGCTTACAGCTTATTTCTTACAAAATGAGTCCATTAACACAACCACTGCTATGTCAAGAAAGTGAATGTTGCCTTAACTCAGAAATCCTCTTTCTTCTCTTGTGGTTGCTGTTCCTGAACTATTACCCAAGGATAAGCACTATCCTGACTTGTAATATTATAGATGAGTTTTTGCCTGTTTTTGAACTTCATATAACTGAAGTCATACATATGTATGATTTTGTATCTGGCTTCTTTCATTATTCTGTTTGTAGGACTTGCCTTTGTTGTTATGAGTAAGTCATAAGTAGTTCTTTATCATTGTTGACAGTTTTCCATTGTATGAATATACATAATACATTCATCTATCCTACTCTTGATGGATATTTGAGTCGTTTCCAGATTTTTGCTATTATGAATAGTGCTGTTACGAACATTCTTGTTTATGCTTGAACAAAAATTTCTGTTGGAGGAATAGTTAGGAGTGAAATTGTTGGGTTATATAGGGATCACAAATTGCTGTGACAGAGAGTGCCTATTGCTAGGTCATAGAGGGTATGTATGTTCATCTTTCTAATAGTTTTCCAAAGTGATTGTATCAATTTATACTCCCACTAACAGTGTTGGCAGTCCAGTTGCCAACACTCGATATTCTCTGTATATTTAATTTTGGTCATTCTTGTTGATGTGTATAGGTTTCTTATTGTGTTTTGAATTTTCATTTCCCTGCTGACTAGTGAAGTTGAGTATCTATTCACATGTTATGTGGGCATGTTCAAAACACTCGCACATTTTTTTCCTCTTTGGATTCTCTTTTATTGATTTCAAGAATTTATTTATATATCCTACTTGTATGTCCCTTGATAGCTTTAGGACATTTTTAAAGGGTCCTTTAGGGATTCCTTCTAGCATCCTACAACCTCAATTATTTAAAATTTAAAATAACAAAATAGCTTTATTAGTATAATATCTAACTTCAAATCCATCATCATAAGCTTTGCTATTATAGACAGGCAAGTTTAAGTGTTCAGAGGAGGAAAACAAAGGGAATTTTGCTTCTGTAAGTTAGCGTTTACATTTCAGAGATTCTGTTTACACACCATTAAATGTACACTTCAGCATGTGGTAGAACAAGAGAGACAATAATACTATACTTAGGACTCATCCAGAAGCCGTGCTCCATGGCACTTTATAAATGATCAGCAATCAGCTCTGAGCTGGTAGACTCCGAAAGTAGGTAGACATTACCCTGGTTTATAGCTATAAACCCACCGTCCGAATGACTGAGGAATGGCTTTTGGAGAAATGTTCAAATTTCCTTCCTAACTGAACACTACAGTCTTTATGGTGGAATGCAGTGGCACAGTTCATTCCCAAATGAACTTCCCATTAACTGGTCAAGGACTTGAACATATAAGAAAAGTAATCGGTTCTTGACTTTGGAGATGAAGGGTTTTCCCCAAATTCTCGTCACTCATGGCTTCACATTAAAATCATCTGAGGAATTTCTAAACAAGATTAATGCCCCATTGTGGCCCCTGGAATGAGCTTTTTTTTTTTTTTTTTTCCCAATTCTAATTGCAGCCACTGTTGAGAGGCTCTGTCCCACCCTATCCAGCAGGGTAGCTTTGTATGTTTTGGGAAAGAATTCAGAAAGAGAGCCTCTAAGCTATTTGTTCCACCCCTTGGGTCCCTCAAAGGGTAGATGCTAGGTCTGAGCTTCCTACTTTTAGGAAAAGTCAGCAAAGGATCTCGCAACTCCTGGTTCTCTCTAGGTTCTTGCCCTTTTCTCTCAGCTTTTGGCCTTTTAAAACCTCATTGCTTCTTTTCCCTCTAACCTCCTTTATATCACCTGTGCCAGGAACCTACCTTTTCTTATGTCTAGCTTGTTTGAAAGTTTGGGTCATTATTCCACATCCAGTTCTGCTCTGGAAGGGTCATAGGGCTTTGATTACTGGAGGTGGGTGGATTGAAGGTGTGTAGGGAAGGTCAGGCCTTGGCATGACTCACTCTTAGGACAGAGTACAAAAAAAAAAGACTTTTCACATGTCGAAATGAGCTTCATGCCAATGCATCTTTTGTATATTATTTTAAAAATTTTTGATTTAAGTTCAATTTAGTTAACATGTAGTATATTACTGGTTCAGCAGGAGAATTTAGGGATTCATCAGTTGCATGGAACACCCAGCACTCATTATATCACATGACCTCCTTAGTGCCCATCACTCGATTGCTCCATCCCCCCACGCCCCTCCCCTTCAGCACCCCTCGGTTTGTTCCCTAGAGTTGAATCTTTTAATGGTTTGCTTTCCTCTCTGTTTTTATCTTATTTTATTTTTCCTTCTTTTCCCCTACGTTCGTCTGTTTTGTTTCTTAAATTCCATATATGAGTGAAATCATATGATATTTGTCTTTCTCTGACTGACTTATTTTGCTTAGCATAATACCCCCTAGTTCCATCTACGTTGTTGCAAATGGCAAGATTTCATTCTTTTTAATGGCTGAGTAATATTCCATTATATATATATATACCACATTTTCTTTATCCATTCATTTATCGATGGACATCTGGGATCTTTCCACAGTTTGACTGTTGTGGACATTGCTGCTATAAACATTTGGTGCATATGCTCCATTGAATCACTATGTTTGTATCCTTGGGATAAATCCCTAGTAGTGCAATTGCTTGGTCATAGGGTAGTTCTATTTTTAACTTTTTGAGGAACCTCCATACAGTTTTCCAGAGTGGCTGCACAAGTTTGCATTCCCACCAATAATGTAAGAGTGTTCCCCTTTCTCTGCATTCTTGCCAACATCTGTTTTATCCTGAGTTGTTAATTTTTGGCCATTCTGACCAGGGTGAGGTGGTATCTCATTGTGGTTTCGATTTGTATTTCCCTGATGCTGAGTGATGTTAAGCATTTTTTCATGTGTCTGTTGGCCATTTGTATGTCTTCTTTGGAGAAATGTCTGTTCATGCCTTCTGCCCATTATTTGACAGGAATTTTTGTTTTTTGGATGTTGAGTTTGATAAGTTCTTTACAGATTTTGGATACTAGCTCTTTATCTGATAGGTCATTTCCAAATATCTTCTCCCATTCCATAGGTTGCATTTTAGTTTTGTTGATTGTTTCCTTTGCCATGCAAAAGCTTTTTACCCTGATGAAGTCCCAATAGATCATTTTCGCTTTTGTTTCCCTTGCCACTGGAGATGTGTCTAGCAAGAAGTTGCTGCGGCTGAGGTCGAAGAGGTTGCTGACTGTGTTTTCCTCCAGGATTTTGATGGATTCCTGTCTTACATTTAGGTCTTTCATCCATTTTGAATTTATTTTTGTGTATGGTATCAGAAGATGGTCGAATTTCATTCTTCTGCATGTGGCTGTCCAATTTTCCCAACACCATCTGTTGAAGAGACTGTCTTTTTCCGTTGGATATTCTTTACTGCTTCATCGAAATTAGTTGACCATAGAGTCGAGGGTCTATTTCTGGGCTCTCTGTTCTGTTCCATTGATCTATGTGTCTGTTTTTGTGACAGTACTGTGCTGTCTTGATGAACACAGCTTTGTAATACAACTTGAAGTCCAGAATTGTGATGCCTTCAGCTTTGGTTTTCTTTTTCAACATTACTTTGACTATTCAGGGTCTTTTCTGGTTCCATACAAATTTTAGAATAGTTTGTTCCAGCTCTGTGAAAAATGCTGGCAGTATTTTGATAGGGATTGCATTGAATGGGTAGGATGCTTTGGGTAGCATAGACATTTTAACAACATTTGTTCTTCCGATCCATGAGCATGGGATGTTTTTCCATTTCTTTGTGCCTTTCTCAATTTCTCTCATAAGTGTTCTATAGTTTTCAGAGTACAGATCTTTTATCTCTCTGGTTAGATTTATTCCTAGGTATCATGGTTTTTGTATAATTATAAACAGGATTGATTCCTTGATTTCTCTTTTTGCTGCTTCATTGTTAGTGATTAGAAATGCAACAGATTTCTGTGCATTGATTTTATCTCCTGCAACTTTGCTGAATTGCTGTATCAGTTCTAGCAATTTTTTTTGGCGGAGTCTTTCGGATTTTCTACATTCTTCTGTATACTATTGTGATGAAGGAGGTTCTGGCCTTTCTTTCTACCAGAATTTTATTACCAAAGACCCCTTCTGTATTGCTGTATTTGGTGTGTGCCTGGTTACAGGAAAGGTTGGAGTGTGCAGGGTTTGGAGAGAACTATTCCTTGACAAAAAAAAAAAAAAAAAAAAAAATCTAACCTAAGAAAAGCAAACTAAAACAATAATGAAATACTACTCTTTTCCTCTTATGTTAAATTAGCACCGAGTAATTTCCTATATTAAATTAACATATTTCCCTCCTGTGAGAATACCCAATGTTGATTGCTACAATAAATTTTTTGAGAAAAGCATTTGCCCATTTGTATCTGAAAGGGGTCATGTAATTATTCTTTTCATAATTTATCAGGGGAAATAATATAAAAAATTCAGAAATGTCTTCATTTATAAAGGTGTTCAATGTGGCTTTACCTGCTAATATGAAAAATTGATAATAGCCTAAGAGCACAACATTAGGAGAATGATGAAGCTATTATGGAACATCCATTGGAAGGAATATTATGTTGTTTTAAAAAAATGATGTTTACAAACTTCTGGTTTAAAATGGTATCTGGTGAGAAGCCCTTAAAACACCCTTTCTCAATAAAATATCTATAATAACCTCTCCTGAAAGCCAAAACCAACAGATAAGTTAACACTAGAAGTTTTTATTCTCTTCTAATGGAGAAAATCTGTTGAAGCTTGGCTTCATAATACAGAGTTCACCTAGAAAAAAAAGACATCCCCCACTTCTGCTGTCTGCTTTGACTCAGAGGCGTCTTACTAATCAGAGAAAAGGGCATACATTCCTCTCCTGAAGTGGATCTCAGTGCAAGGTCCTCAGATCTGCAGCATCAGCATTACTTGGTAATTCAATAGAAATGCAAATTCATGAGCCTCATCACAGATCCACTGAATCAGAAACTCAGGGTGGGGAATGAACCTAAAATTTCAGAGCCATTGGTCTGCTGACTCGGTGCCGATTTTTGAGGCAGCTAGAACATTTTTCCCCCTCCTCTTTTCCTCACCAACTTTACTTGCGAGCTCAGAAGCAGCCACTCTTAGAGACTAAGGGCAAAGAAGTTCAGGGTATCCAGTAGTGGCCGATGGCACCCTGAGAGATAGGATCTCCAGGAAGAGCGTATGAAAGGTTGCAGAAAAGTAAAAGCACATGGCAATGCATTCTGTGAATGGTAACTTGTCTTCCTTGATTTGAAGAACCAGGGAACCAGTAAGATGGTGGGAAAAGGAACATTATCTCCATAGGACAGAGAGCACTGTTCCAGGTAAGAAGTAGCAAGAAAGTAGCAACTGGACTGGCATTTGGTGACTCTTCAGTGGTCAAAGAGCTGGGCCTAGGACGGGCAGTGTTTTCTCAGCAAGGGTAAAGAAAGAGCATGGACTGAACTCACAACCAACATGGAGATAATGGGAAAATCGCATAGAATAAGGGGAGAGAACAGACTCATGAAGTCTTTGAAGAAGATCACAGCTCTAAAACTGACCTACTGTGGATTTAGAATAAACTATGAAGAAACAGGCATTCTCAGTAGGATGCAAGGAGGCATGGACTCTATGGAATTGTAGCCAAAAATTATAGAGATAAAAGGCTCTGATGAAAAGACAAGAGGCCAAAATGAAAAGGGAGAAGAGTAATATTAAAAAGGATTGCAAGTACATTAAAAATTAAATAGTGGGACTAAAGTTACCTTAGAGGCAAAAAAGTGATGGTTTAGAATTATAGAAAAATCAGTGAGGACACTCTCCTGGAATGTAGAAATGAAAGGTAAATTTGATAATAATAAGAAAGAAGATAATAGAAGCAGAAAACAGAAGAAATTTCGACAAATGGATAATTTGTGTTCACAAGGGGAATATAAGAACAACAGTGTAATTGTAATAAATGAGCTAAGGAGGCTGGTTTAGGTGTAGGAAAGATTCCGTTATGACCCTGGACAAATAAGTGAAAAAAGATCCATATTCAGACTTATCCAGATAATAAATTTTGAATTGAAAGACAAGGGAAAATAGTCTTGTGAGCATCCAGCCAGGGAGGACAGAGATCTACAAGGGTCTACAAATCAGATGGCCCTAGAAGTGGAGTTGCCATGTGACCTCTTGAAGGATGAAGCTTGGAGCTCATGAGTGAGGGTGCTGCATAAAAGGTTACTGTGGCATCACTGTAATTAGCTCAACAAAACACATCCGAAAAATAATTACTAGACATCTTCTTATATAACCAAATACTTGTGTTAAATTAGTTTTTTGAAAAGCTGGGTAGTGCAAAAACTAGTTTTGTTTAATAAACTTAATATTTTGCATATTTATTTATTAATAAGTAATGCACTTAATTGCAGATTAAGAAATAGTAATGTCACAATGATATTAATTAGAATGTATTACTAGATCGTAGTAATAAAGATTGAGAAGTGGATGCAGAAGGAGCCCGTGGCAGGAGGGTGGATAAGAATACCTCCACGCCTTATAAAAGAAGAAATTAAAAAGAGACTCTTTTACCCTTGATTGTGAGAAGTTGAAGAATGTAGGTCCAAGAGTGACTTTGGAAAAAAACGTAAGGTAACCATTAACAAAATTAAAAAGACGACATGAGCCTTTTCTGTACTATAGAAAGAAAAGCGGAGAAAACAAGAAAAAAAGAAACAAGGAAGGTTTAAAAATTAAGCTAAAGACACATTAACCAAATAAACTAAATGAGTTAGTTAAACCAATAAATAAAGTGTCTTAAAATCTCCATGAAATGTTTAAAAAACATTGGGTTGGGGCACCTGGGTGGCTCAGTCGGTTAAGCGTCTGCCTTCGGCTCAGGTCATGATCCCAGGGTCCTGGGATCAAACCCGGAGTGGGGCTCCCTGCTCAGTGGAGAGCCTGTTTCTCCCTCTTCCTCTGCCTCTCCCCCTGCTTGTGCTCTCTCGCTCTCTCACCCGCTCTCACTGTATCTTAAATAAATAAAATCTTAAAAAAATAAAAAAATAAAAAATGTTGGGTCACTAATACTACATTCCTTCCTGTTTCTGTCACTTGCTGACTTTCGTTTTGTAACTCCATTAAGCTTTGTTATCCAATCTGCTAAATGGGGATGATAACACCTCCATTGTTTAGAAGACTGAGTCTTTGTGCAAACAAATAAGTAAATATTCACTGTCTGGAATCCTGAGGAATTGGCATAGTCTCCAGGTTCATAGCCTGGATTCTGATGTCTGATAAGTTTCAATCCCAGCTGTGTTACTTACTAATCTTACCAAACTAAGGCAAGTTATTGACCTCTCCAAGTCTTAGTTTACTCATCCTAAAATAGCAGTAAAATAGTACTTATCACATCAGACTGTCATGAGGATCAAATAAAATGCTTTGGACAGTGCCTGGGACAGAGCCATTAGTTTTTTTTTTTTTTTTTTTTAATATTTAATTTATTTATTTGTCAGAGAAAAAGAGAGAGAGAGCGCACACAAGCTGGGGGAGTGGCAGGCAGAGGCAGAAGCAGACTCCCGCTGAGCAAAGAGCCTGATCTGGGACTCAATCCCAGGACCCTGACCATGGTGACCTGAACCGAAAGGCAGTGGCTTAACCAACTGAACCAGCCAGGTGCCCTGAAAAATTCTTAATATGAAATCAAGAGAAAGCAGATGAAAAATTTTATGTGCAACATGTTATAAGCCATGTAAAAATGTACTTGAAAAAATACAATATTGTTAGCATTGTTGTTTCTGGGTGGTAGGATTATTATTTATTTTTTCTTCACATTTTGTGTTTATTTTTTGAGTTTTTCTACAGTACTCAGAAATGCTAATATAATTGGAAAGAGAAAAATAAAAGTAATAAGAATAAAGTAAGTTCTTCTAAATAAGCCATTAGCTCAGATGTCAAGTAGAGTTTAATGGAGCTGAAAGGAAGCTTGGAGAGCAATGTTCTCAGTCTTTCCTTCTGCTAGTGAGGAAGTGAGACCAAGAAACATTTAATGGTTTGTTAGAAGTCATAGAGTAAGTGACTGAAGACAAGGTGGAGGGACGCCTGGGTGGCTCAGTTGTTAAGCATCTGCCTCAGGCTCAGGTCATGATCCCAGGGTCCTGGGATCGAGCCCCAGATCAGGCTCTTTGCTCAGTGGGGAGCCTGCCTCTCCCTCTTCTGCTCCCCCTGCTTGTCTTCCCTCTCTCACTGTCTCTCTCTCTCTGTCAAATAAATAAATAAAATCTTAAACAAACAAACAAAACAAAACAAAAAGCAAGGTGGAGAACCCAGACCAGACATGTCTGTATGACTTTTCTACCAAATTCTATGCCCTCTTCAGGTAGTGCAAATTTTATGCAAAATTTACATAGTTTAACGTAAACCACTAATTCCAAGCAAGGCACCCAAGCTTCCTCATTTGTCCCAAGCTTCAGGAAATGTTTAATCTCAATACAGAAATGTCTTTCATCAGAGTAACAATTTATAGAGAACAGTGGCAAACATTAGCAATATCTGCTCTTGAATGTGGCCGCAGATACCCTACGTGTGTTGGTTTGAAGTTATCTATATGTTCTCCTCCTTCTCCATACAAATTTACATTTTCTTTTTTCTTTAAAGATTATTTATTTGAAAGAGAGAGCGAGAGAGCGAGCATGAGCCAGGGGGAGAGGCAGAGGCAGAGGGAGAGGGAGAAGCCTACCTGCTGAGCAGGGAGCCTGAGGACCGGCTTGATCCCAGGACCCCCGAGATCATGACATGAGCGGAAGGCAGATGCTTGACCAACTGACCCATCCAAGAGCCCCCAAATTTACATTTTCCCCAGGTTCTTCTGGACACCTTGATCCGTGTGGATGGCTGGAAGTCAGCAAAGTCAGCAAAGTAGGTCCTGAGAGCTTTTAGGTTTTTAGCAGTAGATCCAACCCAATTCCTGGTGGAGGTGCTTGGTTGCCATTGTACCGTGAAGAGGCTCCTGGCGACACGCAGCAGTTCCCAAGGGCAAGTCTTCAGAAGTTCAGTGCTGAGCTGAGGTTTTCACCACCTGATTAAAATTTCCCCATTCGAGGCAGTGCAATAAAAGTAAGGATATATAGCAAGTAATTATAAAGCCAAGTTTATTCACTCTTTTAGTGTCAAAATGTACATTGTTGAAATGATGCTGACAGGTGTGTGTGTGTATGTTTAATGTTTTTACTTGGAAAAATAAAAAGTTGTCAATCTTACGTTGATCTCCAGAAGTTCTTGAAATTTTATTGGTCTATGAAATTTCAAAGTCTAGGATGTACTCTGATGTATTAGACATGAGAGTTTGAGCTTAGAGGAATCAGAGTTCAAATCCTGGGGCTGTCTCATACTTTGAGAAATTTTTAACTATCTATAAGTCTTCCTTTCTTCAGCTGTCAACTAGCGAAGGTAATATTTCTCTCCAGGAGATTAAATATTCTCATACAGCATCCAGAGAAATGGCTGGCACATAGTTTCCTCCAGACATACCTGCTAACATGTAAGGGCATGATAGAAGCTAGTCATGATTTGAACGTTGATTGTATAAGATAACTTACAAATCAATACATGCTTCCATTTCCCTTTGTTCTTTCTTGGCAACATATAGTCATTTAAAAATTTTCATTAGATAGAGCTGAGCTGTCTTGAACAAAGTGGTGGTTTTTGTCATTTCTGTAGTTTTTCTCACTATAATCATGTATCTTTAAAAAATTAGATCTTAAAGCTTTCACTGTGGGTTTCTAGTAGAAATTTTCTAATAACATATTCTGAGAACTTGAGGTTTACTTCAAAAGGATTGTTGTTCAACTTGTGATCATATTCTACTCTGTTAGAGCTTGGCTTTCTGGCAAATGTTCCCCGAGCAAACAAAGGGGATTACGTTGCCCTGATAGGCGAGTGCAGAGCGGAAGTTGTCCTCGTGTTTGTGGAATGACAGATAATATTAGAGATCACCTCACCCAAATTTTTCCATTTTATAGCATTACTCATGATGCCTTAACTTCCTTGTCTCTGACATTGCTTTTGTTCTCTCCTTCTATTCACTGCTCTGTCCAGACTACATTAGCTTCTTCAGAGGTTCAGCTGCTGGGGTGCCTTGCTGTCTTGACTCCTTGCCAATTTCTCATCCTCTAGGTCTTTGAAATACCTAAGTCTTCACCATGCTTTGACTACTAAAAAAGAAACTCTAAAACCTCATTTGCTCAAGAAGTCATCCCTGACAGACTGCATGTCAAGTTAGGACTTTTTTTTCTTTCCTTTTTTTTTTTTTTTTTTTGTCCTGTTATAAGAAAATTACACCTAAGCCCTTCAACTGGGAGCAAATTCTTCTTTATTTTACTATAGTTCGGAAACATCCATGTTTTTGGAGGTTGTTGCTGATGGTGGCATTATGGTTTTAGTATGGTTTATCCCTTATTTTTCCCTATTTATTTTTCTCATTGGGAAAAATTTGTGTGGGAATCAGCATATGCTTGTTTGATATGTAAGTATAACACAAAGATACACTTATTTAATAAGTCCCTTTTATGATGTTAGGAGAGGGTATCTCTTTAATGAAGTGAGTATTTGTTCAGCAAGTGCTTGTATCTACTATCTGTAGGACACCATGGTCAAAAAAGTTGAATTCGGCAGTGTCAACCAATAAGTAATACAGTATGGATGGATACTGTCCTCAAAAAGTCATAGTTAAAAGTAACAGAGGTATTTTTTAAAAATTATTCATTAGGGTACACCTGGGTGGCTCATTTGGTTAAGCAACTGCCTTCAGCTCAGG
>CM052898.1:66403999-66428587 GCA_028534135.1 Potos flavus | reverse complement strand
TGCAATTAAACTAAAATCATTTTACGCTTTCATTACAAGATGTTTCTTGTATTCTGATGTTTTTCAGGGTGGAGCAGGAAGCATCTAGATTAGGCTTTCCCATACAACTACCGTATATATTCCTGGAGCACATAAATATTGCTACTGCACAGCATGTCGGCCTGAAGGATTAGGATTTTTATAAATCCTCTTTATTTAGTAAGCTTTATAGCTGGAACCCACTAAATCAAGTGCTGCTCTTTCCCTAAACACATTTCTTATGAGTACTACTCGCACAGAATTATATTAATAAATTTAATCAACAAAGCTCTCAATATTCCGCACTCATTCAGTGGTTGGTGCACAAAGCTGATAAATCCTTTCTCCATCCTGCGTGCCACCAAGTTGGTGCTTTCTGATTATATTTGTTTTACTTAGGATGGTTAAAGAAATGGGAAGTTCTTCCATTAAGTCTTCCTTAACCTTGACCTGCTTTTTTAAACACCCTGAACGGGTCCCACTTCCTTAGACTCTATGGCATATTTCTCACCTGATTATATAGGCTTATGGGAGCCAGGCCTGCTATACAGAATTAGAAGGATGCATGCTAACTGTCCCCCCACCCCCCACCATTTGGCATTGTATAAGTGGGATGGGAGCCTTCTTTTCCTTTAGCGTTGTCATATTCTTTTCTTTTTCCCTCTACACCATTTTATTTACTTGCCAGAAGTAATTTCTAGTTGCTCTCCCAGTCTCTCCCTTTCCCCCCAGGCATACCCCACAGTCCAATTGCATAAATACCGGACTCCTAGTTCATTTTATTCTCCACCTGTGGTTCACGACCCAGCGTGCTTATTAGGATTACCTATGGATCTTAAAAATGTAGGTAGTGAGGATCTACCCCAGGAGATTCTAAATCAAAACATTTGGGTATTTGGCTCAGGCATCCGTGGTTTTAAAGACATGTCATAAGTGATTCAGTCGAATTTTGAATTTTGATCTTTTCCCAGGCTGGCATGATGCAGTTTGTCCTCTCTCGTGCTCCTGGGCAGTGACAGCCACAGCAGCCGGTCAGCCCACAGTCAGGAGGAGAAACAGCCGAGACACCAACAACCACTCTGTGCCCATGTGGCCATTTTGGCTTTCACTTTCAGTACAGTCTTCAGCCAATTACATGAGCTATTTGGCACTTTATTGTCAAATAGACTTTGTGTCGGATGGTTTTGCCAAAGTGGGCTTAGTTAAGTATTCTGAGTGTGTTTGAAGCAGGTTAAGCTAAACTCTGATGTTCTGGAGCTCAGGTGTATTATGTGTATTTTCAACTTGCGGTATTTTCAACTCATGATGTGTTCATTGGGATGTAACCCCATCGTAAGCCAAGAAACATCTGTACTTCATAGGCCTTCGACTTGACTTAAAGGCTAATATTGTTCATTCCTTTGCTATATAATGAAAATTTTAAGTATTAGAGTTTGCTCAAGTTGTTTATGTTCAAGTTCATGTGTTACTTCCTAACACATACATTTTATTTAGGATTTTCCTTTCCCAAGTTGCTTTCTTTCTGAACCAAGAGCTGTTCATTTTCTGGTGTGAGTTTCATCTGATCTGTGTACCATGAGATGACTAATTCCTACAAATACAAAGATTCAAAGATAAAAGTGCTGTCCACCCTCCCGCCCCTCTTTAAATAACAGACTACTTGTAAAAGGCAGTTGCCTGGAATTCTTGCTGTCACCCTCTCCCAGTTCCCTCTTCCCTCTTCTCACTCAGGCTATTTTTCTCGACCAATTCACAGTGCATTGTTTAAGGAATCTGAAATGCCATCCTTCACAAAGTCTTTACTGTCTGTAGCAATGTTAGCTCTGCTTGTATCTCCCTGACATTCACCTTTCCAGTTCCTGCAGATGGCATCCTACTGCAATCACAGGCAGTCCTCTGCCTGAGGGCTTCTTCCCGCCCCTGTGCAAGGTAGGCTGAAAGTGCTGGGGAATTAACACCTCCCCTCTTCCTCACCCAAAGACGGATGGGTGCTGAGTGAGACAACTTGGTATATTTCATGATGTCTCCCTGAGTTCTCAAGCAGGAAAGAGCATGTCAGTTGCCCTCACTGGTCAGCTTTGATAGTGCCTTTCCATTACTCATAATTCCTGATTTATGTCGAGTACTTCCTGGGATTGCTGTTCAAATAAACTCCCTGCACTTAAAACTTTGTCTGTAGTTCTATTTTTCAAGAAACCGTTTAAGACACTGACCATTTTCTGTTCTCTGGCAATTCAGTTGAGTAACTTGATTCTCTGTGGTTTCTTACATGTGCATCTTGTTTTCCCAGTCCGATCATGATGACATTCAGAGCTGGAGCTGAGCCGGATGCCTCCTAAGAGTCAGTCTGCAGGGCGTTCCACATTGCTGACCCCATAGACTTACTCCTCAGTGTGCAGTACATGTGACGTTAGGGCAAAAGTACAGAGTGGGCATACCTCATTATTAAACTCTTGGTAAATGGATCCTGAAAAGAAAACCAGAATAGGAAATGAAATTTTTTAGGGATTGTTTTTAAAAAATGGTTGAAGACTTCGAGGAGAAAAAAATAGTCCTGACAGGTCTTACATCTTTCCATAGGAGCAGGGGGAAAGAAACAGGAAGGAGGAGGGTGTAGGAAAGGGGGAAGGCATCCTTCACCATGTGTTTCAAAGTAATCTGTAGTATATTGCATGAAGAAAGAGCTCATCTGAGTACAACAAAAAGGAAATGTTCTAATAATTCTGGAACAGGAATATGTGAGAAATTGCTCTGGGGTTTCAAAGGAAAGGACTTATGCATTTATCCTAGTCTTGAGAGCAAGTCCCAAAATTACTTAGAAAACTGGGTAATTTTCAGCAAGTTACTGTATATGATATATCACAGTGATATCAATAAATGTGACCTTTGTAGGAGGGCGACCTCAGGAAAGAATGCTAATTTGCCTTGTTCTACTGGTAAGAAGAAGAAAAATAGACATTGTTTGGAATAGGTGGACAAGTGTTATACCTGGTTTGTCCAAAGACATTATAGTAAGGGTGGGCAACCTAGCTTATGTGCCAATGTCAGCATATTGAACAGAATTTTATCAGCATGCTGCCTTACTGCAGTTGCTAATCATTTTTCCAGTATATTGAAGATATGCTCTTGATCATGTAAATTAATTTCGTAGGTGGGTATGAACAAATTCCACATCCTTCACAGCCCATCTTTAAGAAGGAGATTGACCTCGTGTCACATGATTTTCTCCCTATTTCTCACAAGGCATTTACATGTAATGTAAATTTACATGTAATGAAAGCTAACGTCTGTAAGTATGCAATTGAATTTTTTTTAGTAAATTTATAGAATTACAGAATCATCATTATAGTACCACTTTGGAACATTTCCATCACTCCAGGAAATTCTGTTAAACTCATTTGTAGACAATCTTTGTGACCACTCCTAGCTCTAGACAACTACTAATCTGCTTTCTGTCTCATACATTTGTATTTTCTGAACATTTCTTAAAAATGGGTGTTATACTTAAACAATGAATCTTGGAACACTACATCAAAAACTAATGATGTATTGTATGATGACTAACATAACAATAAAAAAAAATGGAATCATATATCTTTCTCTGACTTATTTCACTTAGCATAATACCCTTTAGATTCATCCATGCTATTACAAATGGCAGGGTATCATTCTTTTTTATTGCTGTGTAATATCTATTTATCTATATCTATATATATGGAATTTTCTATCTATCTAATCTATCTATCATCTATCATCTTCTTTATCCATTCATGTATTGATGGACACTTAGGTTATTTTCATATCTCGGCTATTGTAAATGATGATCCAATGAATATGAGTGTATATAACTTTTGGAATTAGTGTTTTTATTTTCTCCAGATAAATACCCAGTGGTGGAATTACTGAATCATATGACATTTCTATTTTTTAATTTTTTAAGGAAACTCCATACTGTTTTCCACAATGGCTACACCAGTTTACATTCCCACAGATGTATGAGGGTTTTTTATTTTCCACATCCTCACCAACAGTTGTTATTTCTTGTCTTTGATACTAGCTATTCTGGCTGGTATAAGGTGATATCTCATTGTGGCTTTGATTTGTATCTCTCTGATGATTAGTTATGTTGAGAATCTTTTCATGTGTGTTGGCCATCTGTATGTCTTTTTTGGCAAAATGTCTATTCAGTTCCTCTGCCCATTTTTTAATTGGGTTATTTGCTTTTTTTGGTGTTGAATTGTATAAGTTCTGTATATATTTTGGATACTAACTCCTTACTTGATATATCATTTGTAAGTAGCTTCTCTCATACAATAGGTTGCCTTTTTCTTTTATTGACTATTTCCTTCGGTATGCAAAAGTTTTCTATTTTTGACGTAATCCCAATAATTTATTTTTGCTTTTGTTGTCCTTGCCTTAGAGACATATCTAGAAAAATGTTGCTATGGCTGATACCACATGATTTCATTTACATGTGATCCTAACAAACAAAACAAATGAATAAACATGCAAACATAAAGCAGAATCAGACCTATATAAGGAGAGAACAAACTGATGGTTGCCACAGGGGAGAGGATGGGCAAAATGGGGGAAGGGGAGTGGTGGATACAGGCTTCCAGTTACGAAATGAATAAATCACAGGAATAAAAGATACAGCACAGGGAATGTAGTCAAAGGTTTTGTATTAGGGTTGTGTGGTGACAGATGGTAGCTACACTTGTGGTGGGTCTATGGAGATGTTGAATCACTATATTGTACACCTAAAGCTAATGTAACATTCGTGTGTCAACCATAGTCATATATAAAAACAAAAAAAGGAATCATATACAATATGTAGTTTTCTGCATCTGGCTTCTTTCACTTAGCAGATTGTTTCTGTTTTTTTCTATTTTCTAATTTATTAGATTTTGCTTTTATCTTTTTCATTTTTTTAGTTTCAGTGAGGTATGATTTACAAAATTGCATATATTTAAGGTGTTCAGTGTGATGTTTTAACATATGTATACATTGTGAAATGATTGCTACGATTAAACTAACACATCCATCACTTTGCATAGTTACTATTTGTGTGTATGTGTACATGGTGAGAACACTTGAGATCTAAATTTTAAGTCTGTAATACATTATTAACTATATTCACTATATTTTCTTTATTCATTTATCTGTGGATGGACACTTAGATTATTTCCATGTCTTGGCTACTGCGAATAATGCTGAAATAAATATGGGAGTACAGGTATCTCTTTGAGATAGTGATTTTATTTCCTTTGGGTATATACACCAAAGTAGGATTGTAGGATTATGTGGTAGTTCTATTTTTAATTTTCTAAAGAACCTTCATATTGTTTTCCGTAATGGCTGCACCAACTTACATTCCCTCCAACATTACACAAGGGTTCTCATTTTTCCACATCCTCTCCAATACTTACCTCTTGTCTTTTTATTTTCTTGAGATTTTATTTATTTATTTGAGAGAGAGAGAGAGAGAGAGTAGAAGCAGGGGGAGGGAGAGGCAGAGGGAGAAGTAGACTCCCCACTGAGCAGGGAGCCCAATGTGGGGCTCCATCCCAGGACCCTGAGATCATGACCTAGCAGAAGGCAGTCACTTAACGGACTGAGCCACCCAGGCACCTCTCTCATCACCCCTAATATCTTTTTGATAAGCCATCCTAACAGGTATGAAGTGATATCTCATTGTGATTTTGATTGCATTTCCCTGATGATTCACAAATGTTGAGCATCTTTTTGTGTATATGTTGGCTGTTTGTATATCTTTTTTGAAGCATATTATTTTTAAGATATATCTGTGTTGCAGCATGGATCAGTACATTTTTATTGATGAATAGCATTCCAATACATGAATGTGTTACATTATATTTATCCATTCATTAGTTAATGGACATTTGGATGGTTTCCAAATTTAATATTGCTATCAATGTTCATTTATAAATCTTCATGTGGCTACGGTTTTCCACTTAATTTGGGTGGGTTTTTAGAAGTGGGGTTGCTGGATTATATGGTAAGTTTATGTTTAACTTCATAAGAAACTGCCAGACTGTATGCCACAAAGGCTACATCATTTTACCTTTTAATCAGCAATGAATGAAGGTTTTAGTTCCTCCCCATTCTTGCCAATATTTTAGATTATGTTTCTTTTTGATTATAGTCATCCTAGTAGGTGTGTAGTGATATCACATGGTGGTTTTAATTTGCATTTCTCTATTGACCAATTTGCATGAATCATTAATGCCTTGCTCATTTGCATTCATATGTCTTTTGGCAAAATATCTATTTGAATCTTCTGCCCATTTAAAAATTGGGTTGTTTGTCTTACAATTCTTGAATTATAAGAGTTTTTTTTTGTTTGTTTGTTTTTACATATTTTGGGTACACCTCATTTTTTACGTGTATGATTTGCAAATGTTTTCTCCTATTCTCTTGACTTTTCACTTTCTAGTTGATATCCTTTACAGCAAAAAAAAAAAAAAATGAAGTTCAATTTATCTATCTTGACTTAAAAAACCTGTATTGTTGTCCTTGCCTTGTTCTCAATCTTAGAGGGAAACTACTCAGTCTTTCACCATTAAATATGATGGTATTTCTAGTCTTTTCTTAAATGTTCTTTATGAAGTTCAGGAGGTGCTCTCCTGGTCCCAGTGTGTTGAAATTTTTAAAAATCAGGAATGGGCATTGACTTTCATCATAAGATGATCATAGAGTTTTTGACCTTTACCATATTAATAGGGTGTGTTACATTAACTAATTTTTAGATGTTAACCTTGCAGTCCTGGAATAAATCTTACTTGGTTATAGTCTATAATAATTTTTTTTAAAGATTTCATTTATTTATTCGAGAGATAGAGAGTGAGCAGAGGGAGGGGCAGAGGGAGAGAGAGAATTTTTTTTTTAATTTTAATTTTTTGTTTATTTATTTTTGGAACCTTAAATGGAACTTTATTTTTATTTTTACTTTTATTTTTTTAAATCTTAAGCAGACTCCCTTCTGAACCCGGAGCCCGATGTAGAGCTTGATTCTAGGACCCTGAGATCATGACCTGAGCTGAAATCAAGAGTCGGATGCCCAACTGACTGAGCCACCCAGGTGCCCTTATAATCATTTTTATATATTGCTGAATTTGACTTGCTATTATTTTACTAATGATATTTGCATTTATGTTTATGAGAAATACTGATTTATGATTTATTCTCATAATGTCTGGCGTTGGCCTCATAGAATGAGCTGAGAAGGGTTTCCTCCTCTTCTATTTTCTGAAAGAGTTTATGAAATATTGGTATTATTTCTTTCTTACATATTTGATAGAATTCACCAGTGAAACCATCTGATCTTGATCTTCTCTTTGTGGTAATATTTGAAATAACCAGTTCAGTTTCTTATAAATCAATTAAGATTGTCTATTTCTTCTTGAATCAATTTTGTTTTTTGGTGGCTTTTTAGGAATATGTCCATTTCATCAAAGTTGTCTAATTTGTTTGCATAACACTGTTTATAACATTCCCTTATAATCCTATTAATTTCTGTAGGATAAGAAATCATTCCTAATTTTATAGGTTGTATTTCCTCTCCTATTTTCTTGATTAGTTTAGAAAAGTATCAATCTTTTCCAAGAACAAACTCCTGATTTCATTGATGTTCTCTATTATTTTGCTTTCTTTGTCAATGGTTTCCACTATAATCATTACTATATCCTTTGTTTACTTGCATTACTTTGGTTTACTCTTCTGTTTCTAGTTTATTGAAGTGGACTATTAGGTAATTAAATTGAGATCTTTTTCTTTGAGCACTTTAAGATATAAATTTCCCTCAAAACACTACATTAGCTGCATTCCATAAATTTAGTATATTGTGTTTTTGCTTTCATTCATTATTTTATTTTAAGGGTATTTTACATTTTTTTGGCTCATGAATTATCTGGAAGTATTTTGTTTAATTTCCAAACATTTTAGGTTTTCCTAGAATTCTTTACATTATAGACTTGTAAGTTAATCCTATTATGGTGAGAGGACACCGTAATAGAATTTCAATCCTTTGAAATTTCAGTACTTTGAAATTTATTAAGACTTTTTTTATGACACAGATATGGAGATTATTCCATATGGGCTTGTTGAAGTGTTTTGCTCTTTTTTGTTATTGCGTTGTATACCAGTTCCAGTCCTGACAAGAAAAAAGTACATTGTTCATATGGGTAGAGCACATAAAGGAAGTATTTATAAAGATATGGACAGGGAAGAGAAACCAATGAAAGATGGTATAGCATCCTGGGACTAACAATAGTTAACATGTTAAGAGTCATGTACTTGAAGGGGTAAGGAGTGGAAGCAATTACTGGATTCTGGAGTGAGAGCTATAATGTAAGCAAGGGCTACATACAGGAGCTGTGGCTTTTGATAAATGCAGCTAAGTTGCAGCAACCCAGTAGGATAAGTGCTAGAAGAATAAACGCTTGACTTCATTCTTCTTCCCTTCCAGTTTTCTGCCACTATCTCATGTTGGTCAAACTTAATGGGAAGCCAGAGGGCACGAGATCCCATTAATGCTACAATAACAGTTATCTCTCCTGCGGTACAGGACAGGGCATAGATGAGTAAAGAGTAGATTTGAGAGGGCACCAGAGTAGGTATATAGCTTTTGACCCTAAGCATCTACCACTATTCTTTGAGTAAAAAAAAAATGTATTTCTTACATGGGGGCACACAAAATGCTATCAGATACATATTATCACAAGATAATGTCAATTCAGCTGCATTTCCACCTAAAATCTAAAATACTAGCCATTACCAATACTTTACGTAAGGTAGCAGGGAAAGGTTGCCAAATCTGGATCTGGTCATGAGGTATGATTTGATGATCATAGCTTTCATCTCCTATAACCCATTTCTTGTTCTCTTAATCCTCTGCCAGTGCCTTGGCTA
Source organism: Potos flavus (assembly GCA_028534135.1). NCBI lineage: Eukaryota > Metazoa > Chordata > Mammalia > Carnivora > Procyonidae > Potos > Potos flavus. The sequence goes on along the minus strand of CM052898.1, from coordinate 66,419,638 downwards.
GCCTCTGTTCTTTCCTAGAGGGTGATCAAACTTTTATTCCTAAAGGATTTGAGTCCTTGGTACTTCTCTTTTTATTTGGTTGTTAAAGTTTTCTATTGAGAAGTAACATTGGTCAAGAGAATACTAAGGGGACACCCTAGGGAATCACTTGGGTTCCAAACATAATCCTCTTTGCTTCATTATGTAGTGACACCCTAACTTAACCTTAGTAATTGGAATCAACCGTAGAGTGACCCCCTTCTCTGCCAGTTGGTTCAGGACTATTCAGCTTTTCAGTACTGGGGGCGTTAATCAAATAACCTCCCAGAATATGGATGAAAATAGTAAAGTACCACTGGTTAGTTGGCTTTATGGACAGTTTCCATTAATAAAGGAGTCCAGAGAAGAAGGACATAAGATCGGTGGTAAGCCTTTGTGAGATACGTCTTGGAAACCACATGACACTCTTAGAGGGAGCTCTGCAGGAGTGTGCAATACTGCATTAGGTGGATGGGACAAAGACTCAAGGAAATTAATTTCCTTATTATTACCGTGAACCACATTTACACCAACATTATGGTAGGATCTTGGCTGTCCAAGGGTAAAGTAACTTCGAGATACAGGAAATAATTCTGTTGCATCTTCTAATTTATAAATTAAGAGAGAATTAGGTAGGAGTGGCAATGAGTTAATAAATAAACTCTCAGAAAGAAACTAATCATGGAATTAATGCTGTATGAAGTCAGATATTCAGTTCAGAGTGCTTTGTCAATTTATGATGCTGAAAACCCACCTGGGACAGGTATTGAAAAGGAAGTTCTGATCAGTTTCTTGGCCCTCAGATTTGACTCTTCTTGACTGGATTTATTATGCCATGCAAGTGTAGGTGTAAAATCCAGGGACACCATACCACCACAATACCATTTTAGGGCATGACTTTAAAAAATGGACTAACCATTGCCCTGCTTGGGAGTGATTTGAATGAATTTGCAGTAGTCCTTTTCAGCTCTTCCTACTTTATCACTATTAGAGTGGATTGTTGGTTGCTGATTATTTAGCATGTATTAAATTAGCTATAGGCCTATCTTTTTATTTTTAAAGAGAGATTAAAATTCTGGTATTGTTGCCACATATCCTGAGTTTGATGGTATAAAGTTTGAGCACTGATACATCTCATATAGTAATTGCCCAATCTTCATGCAGCATGAATGATGCTAATGGCAGCTAAAGTCTGTGAATTTCCCTGGCTTTGTTATTGACTTGACAGGCAGATTTTTCTATGGCTAAATACTCCATGTCTGCCATTTAGTAGGTGGATTGGGTTATGATCACAGTGATCACCATCCATTTAAGTGATAGTTACTTGGATGTAGCTGAGGCAGGCTTGAATAATTTTAACAAAGCTATATGTGGCCCTGAAATAATTATGTGTTTCTTAGAACAAGACACAGATTCCTTATTTTCTCTTTGATCCCTATGTTATTGGTCAGGCTGCTGCCATACCTGTCACCCTGTGTTCATTTTGAAGAGTTTTAGCACCCGAGTAAGGTTGAAAGTAATTGTAGATGAGTGTTACTGAAGTAATATGTAATTTCCTTCTGAATTATTCATATCAACACCTATTTCTGTAGCACTCACTGGTCCTGTATGAAATATTACATGGTATGTATATAAAAGTCTTTATCATATTTTATTTCTATGTACTATTTAAAAGTTATTTGGCAAGAATAAAAATCCCATCCTAAACCAAACAAAAACCTCTTCATTCTTATATAAAGATTTTTCACTCTCAAAAATATTAGTCATTTGAACAACAGCACATCTATTTTTCATGCTTCTTTAATAATTTTTCCATTTTAAGTCATTATTAAATGTGTTAAAACCAAATTTATTTTCTTCCCTCCTACTTTTTCCCCAATGAATTATTGAAAGATTATTGCTGCTGCTTCCAACTGAGACACTGCATTTATTATTGAATTCCTTATGAAAACTGTGTTAGATATACAGAGTAGATGATCCATGAGACTTTACTAATTTCATTTAATTATAAGAGGACTAGAATATTACATCTATTTTCTATATATTACCTGTGTTTTTCTTGGGCTATACTGGGAGGAACAGTACTCTTGAGTCAAGAATTGTGAGTTTGGATCCAGGAACTGCCTTTTACTAGCTTTGTATCCTGAAATCCCAGTATTTCATTCTCTCTTAACACCCAATGTCAGTTTTTACTGCAGCTTTAGGACAAAAAGCCATAATGGCCAATAGTAGAGGAAATGGAATAAGGCAGTTGGTTAGAAAGAGCACATCTGCTTCCAGTGCCTCGTGTCAAGGTTCCTAGATTCTCAGTCCCAGATCCTGGTGTGGCCAACTCCAAGGGAGACTGAGTTTGCTGACTGCTTCAGTTGTACGGGTGCAAGGCTAAGAAGAGGAAGAAAATAGGAGAGATTATGATCTCAAGTAGCAACCTGTACTTCCATTTGAACCACTTAGAAAATATAACAGTGGATGCTTCAGAATCCAACCAATTAAGACCAGTCTTCTCTTTGGTGGGACGTCATTTCTTGCCTTGACTCTGGCCTTCGAGATAGAGATGGGTGGGAAGTTGTGGTAGAGTAGTGTTGAGAAATTTGAACTCCTCTGGAAGCCAATTTCTATTTTGCAGAGTTATGACATCTGGGCAATATTAATTTCATTATTAGAATACTAATATTTATATTTTTGTTACCAGAACACAGAATTTCTTTCTTTGAAATGGAGCATCTAATTTTTAAATAATTTTATAATTGTCTTGCTGGAGGGGAAATTAAGAATTTATTTAGTCCATCCATACATCTCCTCCTTTTTATATACCAGTTAATTAAGTCCCAGAATATTCAAGTGGCTTGTCAAATGTTGCATAGCTACTCAGTGATTCTGGTATTTGTATGTAAAACCATTGTTATAACTTTTTAAATAGCACCATTTAGCAAACTCAATATTCGAATATCAAATATCTAGAATAATATGTAGTAATGTTTGCTTGTAACACATGTTAAATGAAAACTACATAAGACTTGGTTATTTGTTTTCTGGGTCTTGAGTTTGAGAATATCCCAGCTCCCTCATGCTCTGGGGAGGCATGCTGCACATGGCTACTCAGATTGTCCTAATGCGATTCAGCCACAGTTTCCCACAGGAGTCACGTGTTCTAAAATGTACTGTATTAGCTTTTCTCTCTTTGCTGTTTCGTGTACCTGCATCCCTTCCAGTGCTTCCTGGGATCACTCCCAAACTGCTTGCTCTCACATCCTTGTCCCAGCATCTGCTTCTGGGAGAAGCCGTCTTAAGATAAGAGGCACTCGACCATCAGACATGTGGGCAACTCCGGTTACTTCTGTCAGCTCGTCTTCCATATATGTTTCTTTTCATACGTTCATTAGCTGTAATGGTGAAATACCACAAACCGACTTCAGTTATTTGTTTTCAGATAAAAATTAAAGTTAATAAAAATATTCCCAATGTTATGGCAACTACTTTGCCTTAACATGGACCCTGGGATAGATGGCTTGGGTTTGAATCTTTTCTAGCTGTGCTCCTGGGACAAGCTCCATAGCCTCATGATGCCTCTGTTTCCCCTCAGAAATAGACAGTATAGACCACAATGGTTTGTGTGGTTTTTTGTTTGTTTGTTTGTTTGTTTGTTTTAAAGATTTTATTTATTTATTTGACAGAGAGAGAGATCACAAGTAGGCAGAGAGGCAGGCAGAGAGAGAGAGGGGGAAGCAGGCTCCCTGCTGAGCAGAGAGCCTGATGCGGAGCTCGATCCCAGGACCCTGAGATCATGACCTGAGCCAAAGGCAGAGGCTTTAACCCACTGAGCCACCCAGGTGCCCCTAGACCACAGTGTTTGATAAGATTCCTAAATGAATTAAAATTTGTAACATGTTTAGAAGGGTGCCTGGTACTTACATAAGTGTTGGCTACATGCTCGAATAAAAAATTAGGTTGGTCATGGTTAAAGTTAAGACTGTACTTTTCCAAGTAGGCCACAGATTAACCATTGCATTAACAGATTATTTTATTTTAATAATACGTTTTCTTTCATATTAATTATACATTTTAAACCAGAGCACAATTATGTTTTAGCTTCATGAGCTGTTCATCTTTAATGAGTACTGAGTTAATTAGCAAGACCTGTCTTTTTGGGCATTGCATCTGTTCTGCAACATTCAGTTCAGTATTCATTATTTTAAGATAGCAATTCTCTTTTTCAAAAATATTTGGAGAAGGAAATGAATAATTACCCTGCCGTTCTACATCACTAACCTTCAAAATATATATATATAAAAAAGGAAAATATGCATGTGGAGCATGAATATACCTGAGAAGTGACTCCATATTTTATTACACATAAAAAATACTTGCTCAATGAGTTGGTGCAGTTCATTATTTTTCTTCCTAAGAACTATTTTCGGTCTGTTTTCAGAATGAGTATTTGTGCCTTCCTTTTGTCCCTCAAATGCTAGTCTAATTCTCCTCTTGTAAAGCTGTAAATCATCCAGATTTTCTTCCATTCTTAGAGGTGCCAATCCCCCGTATACAAATTAGGTCATTGGTTTAAAGAATTATAACTTCCCCAACAATGACTTCTCATCTTCTTTTTAGTCCTGTATTTTCAGCTGTCAATAGCAGTGATTCCAAATGATGGTCCTTGGGTTGACTGTACAGAGCTACGTAAGATCAGGGGAATTTTTTGTTTTGTTTTGTTTTCATTTTATTTGCTTAATTCATGATTCAGTGTATGGGCACAATTTGTACCATTTCTGATCTTTACTCTAGGCAAAAATATAGTAACTCGAAATACTACATTTAAAGAAATTCTAGAGTTCTATCGTCATTAAATTATTTACCTAAAAATATGCACACGCACACTCGTGCATGTATCACATCAACGCCCACAAGCATATATACAAATTACACATGTACCGATCTGCACCACTCTTAGAGATTCTGATAAAGTAGTTGTGTACTGGGACTTAGGAGTTAGTATTTTTTTGAAAATTCCTCAGGCAGTTCCATCCCAAGAATAACCTGGTTTGGGAGCCCCTGGACCATGGCTCACCCAATGGTCCACTGTTATTTCAAACTGATCCTATAACTTTGCCAAACTGATTCTCCTCATTTCTGGACCAGTACTTACAATCCTTCTAGAACTTTAGGCTTAAAGTTTTATTTTATTTGATTTTATTTTATTTTATTTATTTATTTATTTATTTATTTATTTATTTATTTATTTAAGATTTTATTTATTTACTTGAGATAGAGAGATCACAAGCAGGCAGAGAGTCAGGCAGAGAGAGAGGGGGAAGCAGGCTCCCTGCTGAGCGGAGAGCCCGATGCCAGACTCAATCCCAGGACCTTGAGATCATGACCTGAGCTGAAGGCAGTGGCTTAACCCACTGAGCCACCCAGGCGTCCCTAGGCTTAAAGTTTTAGAATCACATGTGATTCCACCTGCTGCTTCATTTCCATTAGCAGTCATTCTACTACCCCATAGCCTTTTTCTTCTCACCTTCTCTTCCTTTCCAACACCTCATGCTATACCTTATATTAGAGTTATTTAAGCATATGGTTTATTTGCTGTATTTGATTATGAACACCTGGAGACAGGAACCTGTCTTATTTATGTTTGAATGTGCCTCAGTCTTGGCATCTATCACAGTACCTTGCATGGAATAAGCATTTAATAAGTGTTCAATGAATATAATTTCACAGTCAGTTTCCCTGTATCTGAGTTTATCTTCCATTGCTTCCAACATAGCCCTGTTTCCCAAACAGTCTATCAGAGCCTACACCTTCTGCCTTAGTTTTCTCCCTCACTTTCTATTCACCCCAGCTGGAACAGATTGTCTTTTTGCTTCCTTAAGGAACATTGTATACTTTAAAAACTGGTTTTCCAAGCTTGTTATGGAGAAATGTATTACATATTAACTTAAGAAGAAGCAAGATAAACTCTCCACTGGCTGATATTTTACAAGGGTTTAAGGTTGGCCATGCAGTACATGAGTATTTAACAGTGGCTGTACATGCTATGATAACCAAGTCACATAGGTCTTCCAGGTCTCCTGTTCTTCTAGTGATATGAATTTAGATCATGATATCATTGGCTTATTCCAATACTTATTCAACCATTCATTTGAAATATATGTATGGAATGACTACTGTGGTTTACATGCTCTTGCAGGCACTGGGAATATAGCAATAAATGAAAACAGAGATCCTTACTCTCGTAGAGTTTAAGGGGTGATAGAAAATAAATACGTGAATATAGATTATGTCAGATGGTGATAAGTGTTATGTGACAAAACAGCTGAGTAAAGGGCATAGGAAAATTCCTCTATTATATTGGATGACAGGGGAAGTCTCCACTGAGTAGGGGGACAACTTAGGTGGCTGAAAAACAGTAATAAGTCAAGAGAGATGTTTGCTTAGATGAGGGGAGTAGTGTGGAGATGGTGAGAAAAGGTGAGATGATACTCTGAAGGTGCTGCCAACAGGATTGGCTGATGGATAAGGTATAGGAGATGCAAAGAGAGAGGAGTCTGAGATGGCTCAGGAGCTGGAAGAATGGAGTTGCCACTTTCTGAGATGGAGACGTTTAGGGAGAATAGGTTGAGAGATGGGTGAGGAGGGTTCAGTGATTTGATTTTGGAAATGCTAAATTTGAGGAGTCTAGTATGTCTCAAAGTTTGTTGGCTAGACAGGTACATTAGACACCTTATAGCTTGCAGGACAGGTTTGGGGTAGAGAAAAATGGAATTTAAAGACATGAAGTGGGATGAAGTTGCTTAAATCAACAAATGCAGAAGCCTGTGAACTGAGTCTCAGGGCATTCCGACATTAGATGGGGGGGGGGGGCAACCAGTGAAATCTACTGGAAAGGAGTGGGCAGTGAGGTAGCAGATAACCAAGAGAAAGTGTTGTCATGGAGCCAAGGGAAGAAAGTGATCACAGGTGTCAGGTTCTGCTGATGGGTCCTTGAAGGTGATGACTGATTGGTAGCCATTGGACTTACCAATGGGGAGGTAACTACATGATGGCTGTTTTTGTTAAGTATTAGAGAAGGAAACTTGTTTGGAGTGAGATCTGCAGAGAATGTGAGGGAGGCATGCGAGATAGAATAGACCACACTTTGGAGGGTTTTGCTTTAAAGTGGAACAGAGAAATGGGGCAGCTGCTGGAAGGAGATCTGAGGAAGTGGGAGGATGTGGGCTCTTCCAGCATGTTTGCATTCTGATTGGTATGATCCAGTAAAGAGAAAAAAATAGGATGAAGCAGAAGCAAAAATGATTAATTGCTAGAGGGCTAGCTTTTCATCGGTGAGAGAGTCTGGGGACAAGTGTAGGGATTCACCTTAGAGGAGAGCCACACTATTCATCCTTGTAGCAAGAGGGCTGGCAGAGAGTAAGGCACAAATGGAGGTAGATGGGAATGTGTCAGAAGGACCATGACAAGGAACTGAGAGCATATTTGAATGGGGCAATTGATGAGAGGTTAATAAATTAACTACTTGCAAAGAAATGGGCAAGTTTGGGGCATCTAATAAGAGCTGGTGGAGCACCTCATGTGAACAATATCTATCACTGCCACAGGCCTGAAGAGTCAAGTGGAAGGACTATTATTGGAACCTAGTGGAGCTCTAGCCATACCTATAAACTAGACGACAGGGCCACATGACAGGGGCTGGGGACTTTAATAAAAGAAATGCAGTAACTGTCAATCTATAGACCAGAAGGGAGAGAACTAAGGAAATAAAGCCCTGGATTTCACTCTCCTCCTGCCTTCAACTCTCTGGTCCACTCATTAGCTGAACCGGCTGGTATCTGGAGGGTGACAAAGCTGATGCAATCCATAGAGGTCAACCTCTCAGGTGCAGAGCAGGCTGGAAAAGAGCGGAGGGTGCATCTGAAGGGAAAAATGGAAAACGTCCAGCATGATGGTGGTGAAAATGTTATCTTCTGACCCCTTCTATTTTCTTGTGAAATAGGAGGGATCATTCCCAACTGAAAATAAGGATTATGGGGGACATATTGGAAGTTTGAGGAGAGAGAAGATGTATTCAACAGCTAATGAATAACATAGGAGAGTTAAAGGAGTAGAGAAAAAGAATATGCTTATTGGGCCTAAATGAGCTTTCTTAGGTTAACGATTATGACTGTAAAGTGAGATAAGTCAGCATGATTTTGAAATCTTCTCCAGCCCTATTAGGCTCTGTGGAAGAAAGCACAGAGCTGTCAAGAGCTGGATTTAACCAGAGTTGGGTTTTTCCTGGTGAGTCTAATGAAGGGTAATGGCACAAGGGAGTTGAGGATGTATGGAAGGAAGGGACTGTGATAACAGACCATGTGCTGAAAGTTTAATAATATGCAGGAAAATCTGGACATGAGTGAATAGGTGGTAGAATCAATGTGCCAAGAGAATGGGGAAGGCAAATAATTATTGGAGTCAGGAGTGGCAAAGGGAATGATCTGAAAGATAGGAGACAATGGTCAGAGAATGAAACTGATTTATTGGCAATGGCAAGGTCTATGTAGTGTATAACCAGGGGAGTGAGTTGTTGAGTTCAAGTTAAGGAGAAGATGACGGGAGGTGAAGTAATGAGGAAAGTAGAAAACCAGGGAGTTAAAAGGATCATCCCATAGGCACTTAAATTACTAGAAAGCATGACCACAGTAGAGCTAGAGTTGCAAGGATGCATGAATTGAAATCCTCAAGGAATGAGAGAGATGATCTGCCACTCTATAAATGATGCTACAAGGAGTAATCATGGGTAGTGTAGTTTGATGCATGAACTTCAGCATTGGAGAGGGTCACTGGAAGGAGAGAAGGATAAGTGAAAGGGGAAATGAGAGGCAAGAAAGACTTCTATTCAACCTTCAGTCACATTAGTATGAGGGATACAGGGAAGAAAATAGATACCACTTAGTAGAGCTTTAGGGAAAGCAGAATCTCAGGGGAGAGATAGGGCTCTTGGGGGCATATAGGTGAAAGAAAGAGAGAGAGAGAGAGAGAGAAAGAGGAAGGAAGGAAGAAAGGAAGGGAGAGAGAAAGAAAAGACCTACAAAGTACTTACTATATACCAGGAACTCTTTTATGACTTTTGTATATTAATTATTTAATCCTCAGAACAAGGTCTCTGGGGAAGATAATATTTTTAGCCGTATTTTATAGATGGGGAAATTAGAGCATAGACAGGTTAACTAAATTACTCATGATCAGTAGTAGTAAGTGACAGAGCTGGGACTTGAACTCAGGTGGGCCACCTCAGAATCTCAGCATACATAATCACTGTGCTATATCACCCAGCATCAAGCACTTGGAGAATAAGGTTTTACTGATGTTACATCATGAGCTCCTAAGGGTGCAATGGAAGGATTTGGGCTGGGGGAGGGTAGATAGGTCAGATTAAGGACTGTGCAGAGCCATATGGAGATGAGGGATGGTCTGAGATTTGGGCCTCTGTGATTCAGAGGCATATAGAGCTAGTGCTGATGGTCTCCAAGACAGATAGGAGTGGTGAGACTGTGAGTATTGAATGATGGTGTCCAGGGTAGGGTAGAGGCCTTCCCAGGAGCCCTAGTTCAGCCTCCTCCTTTTCACTCCTGCTGATGGTGGGTAGAGGCTGGGAAGAGGCAGTATTACCTGGAGCATAAGATTTGGGGCCCTCTCTGCACTTAGCCCACTGGGGTTACCTAGTTTTGTTTTGCTTTTTAATAATTACTGCGGGTATCCAGAAATGTTCTGGAAATGAATAATATTAAAATCATCCCTATTTTGCATTTTATGATTTTCTTTGAAATATGAATCTGCTCATCAGTTTATTAAAGGGATCCTATCACCTTCACAAATGGCAACAAATCTTTTTACATTTACTTATACTTTCACATTCATGATTTCGCTTCTCCACTTTGCCAATTACCAGTGTTTAGCCCAGTTTCTTGAATATTTCAGTGACTAAAAATTTACTTATCTGAAGGATGGACAAAATGAATTATTGAGTTTTGTATAAGAGCAGGGCTGAAACTGTGAGCTATCTGGAACTACTTGTACTTGATTTTTATTAATCCCTTTTTTTTCTTGAGTTTTTAAAAAATAAAATATTCTTCGGAAGTTAGAACAAAGAAAATTAGCATGAAACTTTGCTGGCAGCTTTTCAATTGGCATTTTTTACCCTGATCTACTGTATTTTAAGCGGAATTGCTTAGACACTCATCTTTGCACTTGGGAAAACATACGGTAATAATAGGAAGCATTTTAAGTGTCCAATCTGGTCAAATTGCATTTTCACTATTATCGATGAATCAGCAAAAGGATCATTTTATACATCAAAGGCATTTATTAAATTTTGAACTGTTTGTGCAATGGGTTTTTGCTGTAATAGAAACCATCAGGAAGTTGGAGATGACTTTCAGAACAATTTTTCTTTTGTTGTTATGGAGAACAGCAGGACAAGAAAAAACTAGTTAGAGAAGGAAGGAATGGGTTTTTCTTGTGTAAATAAGCTCCCTTAGTCTTACCATTCATTATGATTTCTCCCAAGTGGAAGAAATTCTATTGATGCAACGCTTCTGATCTTTCTCTGCTTTTTGATGTTGTTATTATTCATGAGTGGTTTGCTTTGTTTGGTTGGTAAAATTGGAAATAATAACTGGGCATGCATAGCCCGACTCTGCCTTTCTTACTTAACTGGGTCCAGCACAACCCGGTGTGGTTGGGTGCATAAATATGTTTAATACAGATCTGTTTGGCTTTCATGATAAGTTATGTCCTTTAATTAAGAACCTAGCAATAAAAAGATGATTATTTTGGCCTCCTCTGCCACTTCATTGCTTTATACCTTAAACGGTACAAAGGCTGGGCATTAATGGTGCTGTTTATTGGGATCAAGTTGTGCAATGTATGGTTAACTTTCTCAGACCTTCTACACTGTATTAAATTCCTCTCCTATGTGCTTGCATAGGTCTTGTATTTTCTCCTTTTAGCTCTTAACACATTTACTATTGGTTGGATGCATGCTTCTTCGCTAGAATATGAACTCCATGGTAGTGACCACGTAGGTCTTGTTTACCATGGTATCGCTAGGACCTAACACAGTGCCTGATAAATAGTATATCACCCAATTTGTTGAATGAGTGAATGAATGAATCAACCAATCAATGAGCTACTGCTTGAGAAAAGATTACATTCCTCATTTGTGTAATGAATGAGAAAAATGGACAACTCATTTGAAACACTCCGCTTAGAAAGTAAGAATAGATTGTAGAAACTATTGTCAATTCAATACTTCAGTTGTGAACAAGTTTAATTAAAGCTGTTAAAAATGTATATCTTCTTTAATGAGTCATGGCTGAACTGAGCTAGGAAACTGGTTAACCTGGAAAACTTCATGGTTTTTTGCTTTTTTTAAAAATAAGGATCAGCATTTCACTGATGTCCAATCCTCATCTCAATACATTGTCAACTCAGCCTTCTAGACAGTGTTTATTTTCCCCCTCTAGAATTTTGCATATGAAAATACAAAGATGAAAGCCTATCATTTAGAAAGTGCTTGATGTGATCCATTGCTCCTTAATAATAATATTAAAGCACAATTTAACTATACTTTTAAGGACTAATAAGTAGATATAACTGTTCTAGGAAAATTTAGCTATTTCCGCATGAAGAAAATTGGGGGATAGTAAAAATGTAGATCATTGCGATTATTCTTTTAAAAGTAAGAGAACCAGGGTGCCTGGGTGGCTCAGTCAGTTAAGCATCTGCCTCTGGCTCAGGTCATGATCTCAGGGTTCTGGGATTGAGCCCCGCATTGGGCTCCCTGCTCAGTGTGGAGTCTGCTTCTCCCTCTCCCTCTGCCGTTCCCCCTGCTTGTGCTTTCAAGATCTGTCAAATAAATAAATAAACTCTTAAAAAAAAAAAAAAGTAAGAGAACCAATTTCTAATTGGGAAACATTGGATTGAGAATCTGAAATAAAGCTTGTGGAATTGGAATCCTCATTCTAGGTCCATCATTATATAATACATAAAATAGGAGTAGAAAGAAAGCCAATCTTTCTTTCAGTTAACAACTTCTGTCAATAAACGAAAGACTATATTATTCAGATTAGAGTGTAATAATAAACTCTCGATGATCTGGAGGTTGAGCGATTCAGAAGGGTGATTCTTGGTTAGGGTCCTTCATATGGTTGCAGTCAGATGGCGGCTCAGTCTGGAGTCATTTAAAGGCTTGTTATTCATATACTTGGTGCCTGGAATAGCTGCGGGCTGGTTGGTTGTGTGTGTGTGTGTCTATCTCCTTGTGAACCAGCCTTGTGGCTAATGGTGGTCTCAGGGGAGCCGGACCTCTTACATGGAGCCTGGCTTCTGTTGGGGGAGGTCATCGAGAGGATGTGACCTCTTGTTGACCAGCAAGCTGGACTTGGGCCATCAGAGGCTCCTGACTCTCTCCCCCATCCTTGGAATGGAGATTCTACCCACCGTTCCCATAGTGGGAGTCATTCTCAAGGATGTAGGCTTGAGAGAATAAGGTGTTGTTTAGATCATCTGACCTGAATATGTGACTGAACTCGGCTAAGTCCTCTATATAAACGTTTAAGATTCTGGTGGGTGGGCACAGAGATCTACTCATCTTGTGGCTGCCCAAGACAAGCCTTGTAAGTAAGTTTCCCTGCTTATTAAAACTGGCGCCTACTGACCAGGAGGGGTCTGATTCTTCCTTCAGTTTCTTTTTGTCCTCCATGTACAGGGGACAGTTCCGTATTTCACCCAGGAAGCTCTTGAGTTTGCAAACCAACAGATTCTGCCAGAGACGGTGTTCCAAGAGAAAGGAGTTGGAAGCTGCCAGTTTCTTACCTCCTGGGCTCAGATATTGGAAACAGTGTCTCTTCTGCCATGTTCTTTTTGTGAAAACAATTGTGGAGTGCACCCATTTTCTTTCTTTCCATCTTTCTTTCCATCTTTCTTTCCTTCTTTTTTCTTTTTTTCTTTCTTTCTTTCTTTCTCTTTCTTTCTTTCTTTCTTTCTTTCTTTCTTTCTTTCTTTCTTTCTTTCTTTCTTTTCTTTTCTTTCTTTCTCTCTCTCTCTCTCTCTCCTTTCTCTTTCTTTCTTTAATTTAATTTTATTTTTTGTTACTTTTAAATTTTATTAATGCCTTAAGTTTGTGCATCATTTAAAACAAGATATGTACTGGGGTGCCTGGTCAGCTCAGTCAAAGAGCATGTGATCCCGAATCTCAGGGTTGTGAGTTTGAGCTCCACATGGGGTGTAGAGATTACTTAAATATTAAAAAACAACAACAACAAGGTAAGTACTTTAAAAAACATTCTTATACATAAATAGACCAATGGATGTTTAAGTAATTTATTTCTAAAGCATGCACATCATTTTTATTCAGGTGTCTATAAGAAAAGAAAATGAGCTTTAAGTCTTTTTTCTTTGGGTTAAAGACATTTGGATATTATTATTCAGGAATGCCTAATGTTTTCCTGGAAAAAATATGTTTTCCAGTAGGAAATGCTGATGTAATTAAAAGGCATTAGTGTTCATAAGAAGACCAAGAAACATTTGTGCTATGTGTCATCACCAAGAAAAGAGTTCCAGTGGGCCTAAAGTATACATCAAATAAATGAATGAGGTAGCGTGAATCAAAAAGGTTTAGCTGGAAGAACAGGTAGCTTGAGCCAGATTAGGAAACATATATATTCAAGGCACATGTTAGGATTACACAGGTGGCTAGGTTTTATAGACTACTCTGTTCTTTCCTTTGGAAAATAGTCAAATGTAATAGAATTTCCGTTTACTGGCATTTATTGATAAATAAATGTAATTAGATTTAGGGCAGCACATGTCCTTTTAGATACACACAAAAGTACGTAGTGGCTAACCGATGCCAGTGTAGGCAAGTAGTAGGATTACACACCATTTTCCCCGCACTCCAGTTAAATGGTTGTTAGACTGTCTGGTATTGTTTCTGTATATCATACTATCTCCTCTCAAGTGTCACTGAAGAATTCTTCAAAACTAGGCAGATTAAAGGATTTATTAATCTGTAAAGGATACTGAAACTATTATTCACCAGCAGTCAAACCCAAACCCTAGAGTTGACGATTGACTATGGTGTACGTAGGGGAGATAGTATGGGAAATTTTTTATTTTTTAATTGAAATATAGTTGACATAAAATATCATATTAGTTTCAGGAATACAGCATAGTGCTTTGACAATTATGCACATTATGAAATGCTCACCATGATAAATATAGTCACCATCTGTAACCATAGAAAATTGTTGCAATTTTATTGACTACATTTCTATGCTGTACTTTTCATCTCCATGACTTATTTATTTTATAAATAAATGGAAGTTTGTACCTGTTAATCCCCTTCATCAATTTCCCCCATCTCCCCACGCCCCTTTACTCTAGCAAACACCAGTTTGTTCTCTGTATTTATGAGCCTATTTTTATTTTTTATTTGTTTGTTTGTTTTTCAGATTCCACATATAACTGAAATTATATGGTAATTGTTTTTCTCTGCCTGACTTACTTCACTTAGCGTAATGCCCTCTAGGTCCATTCGTGTTGTTGCAAATGGCAAGATCTCACTTTTTTAAAATGATTTTATTTGAGAGAGAGAGAGAGAGAGAGAGAGCACACATAGAGAGAGAGTGAGAAGGAGAAGCAGACTCCCTGTTGAGAAGGGAGCCCGACGTGGGGCTTGATCCCAGGTCCTTGAGATCATGACCTGAGCCGAAGGCAGACACTTAACTGACTAAGCCACCAAGGTGCCCCACGATCTCACTTTTTAAATGGCTGATTACTATCCCATTGTGTGTATGTACACCATATCTTCTTTATCCACTTATCGATGGACACTAACGTTGTTTCCATGTCTTGGTCATTGTAAATAATGCTGCGATAAATATAGGGGTGCATATAACTTTTCAAAATAGTGTTTTCATTTCCTTTGGCTAAATGTCCAGAAGGAATTACTAGATATGATAGCTCTGTTTTTAATTTTAAGGAACCTCTATACTGGTTTCCACGGTGACTGCACCAGTTTACGTTCCCACCAGCAGTGTTTGAGGGTTCCCTTTTCTCCACATCCTTGCTAACACTTGTTATTTCTTCTTGTCTTTTTGATACTAGCCATCTGACTGGTGTGAGACGATAACTCATTTAGTTTTGATTCACATTTCCCTATTGATTAGTTATGTCGAGCATCTTTTCATATGTGTGTTGGCCATCTGTGTGTCTTCTTTGGAAAATGTCTATTTAAGAACTCACCCGTTTTCAAAGGGAGGGGATGTAGGTGCCATTTTTTTTTTTAAACATATAATGTATTATTTGCCCCAGGGGTACATGTCTGTGAATCATCAGGCTTACACATTTCACAGCATTTACCATAGCACATACCCTCCCCAATGTCCATAACCCAGCCACCCTATCCCTACTCCCCTACCCCCCCAGCAATCCTCAGTTTGTTTCATGAGTTTAGGAGTCTCTTACGGTTTGTCTCCCTCCTGATCCCATCTTGTTTCATTTCCCCCCCACACCCCCCAGAACCCCCTGCCCTGCCTCTCAAATTCTTCATATCAGAGAGATCATATGATAGTTGTCTTTCTC
>CM052898.1:66352065-66403499 GCA_028534135.1 Potos flavus | reverse complement strand
ATCTTCACCAACATCTGTCATTTCCTGACCTGTTAATTTTAGCCATTCTGACTGGTGTGAGGTGGTATCTCACTGTGGTTTTGATTTGTATTTCTCTGATTAGGCACCACTTCTTAATGGGAAGAATGTCAAAGAACTTGTGGCTTTCCTTTGCCTACAACATATGTTAATGTCTCCTCAGCTGGAAGTTGTTCTCACTAGCATCACTGGTTGTAATAGAGTAAGTGGAAGGTGTTAGCCTAAAATTAGTTCTTAAAACTTATGTACTCATTATATCAAGAAATATTAAATTTGAAATACTTGTCTATATTATATGTACACTGTTCATTGATTCTTATAGCCTATTTATGTATTTAGTTTGTTTGTTTGTTTTTGTTAAATTTTATTTTATTTTTCAGTGTTCCAAGATTCATTGTTTATGCACCACACCCAGTGCTCCATGCAATACGGGCCCTCCTCAATACCCACCACCAGGCTCCCCCTTCCCCCTATCCCCCTCCCTTCCAAAACCCTCAGTTTGTTGCTCAGAGTCCGGAGTCTCATGGTTCGCCTCCCCCTCCAATTTCCCGCAATTCACTTTTCCTTTCCTTCCCCTAATGTCCTACATGTTATTCCTTATGCTCCACAAATAAGTGAAACCATATGATAATTGACTTTCTCTGCTTGACTTATTTCACTCAGCATAATCTCCTCCAGTCCTGTCCATGTTGATACAAAAGTTGGGTATTCATCCTTTCTGATGGAGGCATAATACTCCATTGTATATATGGACCATATCTTCTGTATCCATTCATCTGTTGAAGGGTATCTTGGCTTTTTCCACAGTTTGGCGATCGTGGCCATTGCTGTTCTTGTAGCCTATTTAAAATTGCAACTTCAAAAGGTAAAAAAAATCAAAGGTAGAATAGATGAGATCTCATTTTCTTTCTATTAGTTTAGGAAATTAATATATATCTTAAAGCCATCACGACTATGAAGAGATTGCATATAAAGTCTTTGAAGACTTATTTTCCCCATTTAGGTCTTTATATTATCCACTAGCAAACAGTTTTGGCGCCCTCATTTTGTGTGTGTGTGTGTGTCTTTGGAGGAAATAAACTTACATACACAGTTCTCTCAATTGCAGATGTTTAGACAATTAAAGAAGGGATTTGCAAAGCCCAAAGCAAAACTAATTTTGACCTTGGGAAAAAATGCTAAAATGAACTTGTGCTTTTTTTTTAAATCTTCCCATTTAAAATCTAAGAAACCAATATTTGGTGTATGTTTTCCCCTATGGGCATAACCTGGATTCTGTAGCTATATAAAATCCCACCTCTCTTGGTGATATGATTCATTGTAAATGCTATGATTTTGTTGGGTATATTTTGTTAAACATAATAATTTAATAATAACTAATATTTATTGAACACAAAGTATGTTCCAGGTACTATGCTAAGTGCACAGATAAGTGCGTTATCTCAATTTCCTCAATAGCTATATGAAGTAAGTACTGATATTATCTCCATTTTCAGATGCGGAAGTGGAGATGCTGAGAGGTTACATCATTTGCCCAAGTTTATATGACTAGTAATTGGTGATTTGGGAATTCACACCTAAGTGTGACTGATTCTGTGGACTGAGTTTTTTTTTTTTTTTTTTAATGTTTTATTTATTTAGGTAATCTCTACATCCAACATGGTGCTCCAATTCACGATCAAGTCACATGCTCCTCTGACTGAGCCAGCCAGGCATGCCTGGAATCTGACTGCTTTATCACCTGTTCATATACTCTCCAAACACAGTCAGTGACCCTATGATCAGTGAATCTCATCTATTTTTGAATGTGGCTCATATAGACTGGGAGAAACTATAGAGGCCGAATCATTAGACCTATTTTTCTGTTGAAAAATGCTTTATAATAAAGAATTAGAAACAGAAATTAAAAAGTAGTGGTTTACTTACTATTACAGTAACATGTCAACTATGAGAGAAATTTAAACCTATATAGATATAATTTTTATTATATATCAGTACCTTGTAAGCCGAAATATAACTTAGTAATTTTACATTTACCTCGAAATATGTTATTGAAATAACCCAGGGACATCTGGGTGGCTCGGTCAGTTAAGCTCCTGACTCTTGATTTTGGCTCAGGTCATGATCTCGGGATCCTGAGATTGAGCCCAGCACTGGGCTCCCTGCTCAGTGCGGAGTCTGCTTGAGATTTCTCTCCTTCTTCTTCTGCTCCCCACACTCTCTAAAAATAAATAAATAAATATTTAAAATAAATAATAAGTAAACAACCCAAATTCATAGGCAGTGCATCACCTAATAAAATATCTCCTACCATAAAAGCAAAATTGTGGGGATTTGGTATGTATCTGCTTCAGCCATAAGGTGTGGCCAACTCATATTTGCAACTCAATACAAAGCCCTTAAAGTGTATTTACTGAGAGCTGATGGATCAAAAAAACGCTGTTGCTAAATATAGTTTTTTCAAGACGCGTATAGTTAATCAAATAAAGTTAAATTATGACGATGTAGCTAAACTAACTGCAATGATAAATAAAAAGCAAGAGTCATAATTGAAGACCATGACCAATTCAAGGAAACACATATATTTTAAGAAAGAGGACTTTCTGAATACTGGAGGATTAATTAATTAGGCCAAAGTACTTAGTGAGGGGGCTCCTGGGTGGCTCAGCTGGTTAAGGTATGACTCTGGATTTCAGCTCAGGTCATGATCTCAGGGTTGTGAGATGGAGCTCTTAGGCAGGAGAGTGTCCATGGGGGAAAAGACAGCCACTGTGGCTGGAGTGGGGTGAGCAAGGGGAAAGATGTTATCAGATAGGTAAGGGTGCTGGGAGGCATTCGTCATGTCTGAGTGAGATGTGAAGCTGTTGAAGCATTTTGTGTAGAGCAATATAATATAGCTTATAATCTATTAGGCTGCTCTGTTGAGAATAGGTTGTAGGGAGGTGAGAATGTAAGCAAGGACCCCAGTTAGGAGTCTATTGCAGTCATCCTGGTAAAAGTTGATGGTGGCTCATGCCAGCGTCCTAACAATGGAAGTGCTGAGAAGCGGCTATAGTGTGAATAGGTTTTGGAGTAGAGCCAATAAAGACTTTATGCAGGAAGTGAAAACAAGAGAAAAGTCAAGGGTGACTCCAAGGTTTTTTGCCTTGGATACGTAGAAGGTAGAAGTTGCCATCATTTGAAGATGGAGAAAGCTATATGAGGAACAAGTTTTGGGGAAAAGATCAAGAGTTCTGCTCAAGTCATATTAAGGTGCAGTGTTTATTAGCTATCTAAGTGAAGACATTAAAGTAGGCAGTTGGTATAAGAGTTTGGAGTTCAGGAAAGAGAAAGAAGGCCGGGCTGGAGTTACACATTTAGGAGTTATTGGTGTGTAAGTAGATGGTATTTAGGTTGTGAGAATGAATTGTTTAACCCAAGACAGTGTGTGCAATTACATGCAAGAAAGCAGGATGAAGGACTGTGCTCTGGTGCCTCCCAGGACTCTCAGGTCTATGAAAGGAGGAAGTAGCCAAAGAGATCAAGAAGCAGTGGCCAAGACCCAGGATACCTTTCAAGAGAGACTGGTACTCTGGAAGAAGAGAAGAGAAAGCACACCGAGGAGTAGGGAGCCTGAGTCAAATGTTAATGGTAGATCAGGTACAGTCAGGACTGAGAATTGACCATTGGACTTAGCAATTTAGAATCAAGTACTGCTTATGCTTATGCCTGATAGGAGATTTGCTATGTTGCATGATAGATAACCAGAATATTAAAATACTGAATGAGAGTCCTTCGTAAACACTAGTAAACAGCTAACTTTAGTTTATAAATGACAAATTTCAATACTGCTCCATAGCTCAACAAAATGGTAGCACAGCATTCCAGCCAGAATGCCTGGGTTCAGACTGGTTCCACTGGTTAACTGACTCTGTGATGTTAGGCAGTGTACCTCTCTGTGGGCTTCTGTTTTGCTGCCTGTAAATAGGGATGACAAAGAATCTATCCCTTAGGTTTGGCGTGAAGAATAAGTGAGTGAATCCATGTAAAGGAGCATTTCTGAGAGTACCTGGCACATTAATAAATCCTCAACAAATGCTAGCTAGTATTATTTCTATTGGTAACCTATTGCTAGAATATGATGAAAATAAGGTCTGTGGAATACATGCCCTATGGTACATCACCCAACTGTAACAAGCACAGAACTTGTAGATTTCGTCATCTGGGGGCCTCTCAGGGAAATCTCTATAGCTCACTGATTTGTATGTGGAGCCACACTGTGGATATCCTCAGTTCAAGTAAGTAAATTGGGGGATATTGTTAGAGTTCACTTTTGTTTGGGGCTTAAAAGGGGAAAATATTGCTGAAATCATTTTCTTAAATATTGATCATTTTTTTCCTGCTCTCTCCTTCCACACTAACCTTTTACTCTTCTAGTCTGGACTTTTGGGAAAGAATAGGAGAAGCAAAAACTAAAGAAAGGGAAAAGATAGTGAATAAGAAGGAAAAAAGGAAGGAAATAAAGGAGGAACATGTTGGAGACGCATCCCTCTACTTACTTGTGTGCAAGAAAAATAAAAAGAAATTAGATGTTTGGTTTGACTCCTTTGCTGCCAAAGAGTAAAAAGAAACAGAGTGGTGGTGGTATGAATTGAAGAGAAATTTTTTATCTTAATAAATTTAGATGTACACATGCCTATATATTTGAGGTCAGACAATTAGAGTGGAAATTACTCAAATGTGAACTTCTGCGACCTCCAATGCTTGGGTAAACATCTGGTTTCTCTCTCAGTCTCCATTCAGAGACATAGGGCCCAAATAAGGCCTGAAGTTATAATCTGCTACAGCTGCCAGTATTCACAAAATCAACCTTCTATCTTTGGAGGCAAGTAGAAGGGAAGCTATCAGTGAGCAGAAAATTCATCTTTTCCACCTTTTGTGCTCCCAACGGACATAATGGCTTCTCTACTCAATAAATGTTCAATGGATGAATTAATGTGGAAAAATACATCACAGGCACATTAGATATGAGGTGATTGGGCAGCAATCCATTGATTGCCAAGATTTGATTAATCAGATCTAGCTTGTTAATGTTTCTTATGTATGTGAAGTGGGTGAGAATAACCCAGACCACAAAAAGCAGATGGATAGAAAGTGTAGCTTTCTAAATCTTCCTGTAACTCAATCCAATCTCTTTTTCAAATCCCTATTCTGTCGATGGCAGAAAAATAATAATCTTAATAAATTCTGAAAAAGCTACCAGATAAGATGCTCTTATGCCCCCAAGCACATCATTTTGGCCTCACTTCTGATTTAAGTCTTGGCCGGCTGCACAATCCTGTATGAGCTTTGACTTACATCCAACTGTCAGCCTCTAGGCTGAAGTGTATGTGCTGAGTCTTTGCTTTTTGTGCTCATGGATTCGTTCAAACTCATGAATGTTGGCAGGCGCTAGCTTGGGTTGTAGTGTTCAGGCAGCTTGGAAGTATGGAAGAATGAACGCTTCTGAGAGTGTGATGGTTAATTTGATGTGTCAACTGGACCGGGTTGCAGGATGCCCCAGATATTAAGCATTGTTCTGGGTGTTTCCGTGAGGGAGTCTTTGGATGAGATTAATGTTTAAATTGGTAGACTGAGCAAAGCAGATTGCCTGGGACACTGTGGGTGGGCCCCATCCAATCAGTTGAAGGCCTGAATAGAACAAAATGGCTGACTGTCCCTCAAGTAAGAGAGAACTGTTCCTGCCTGATGACCAGTGGACTGGGACATTCTTTTTCTTGCTTTCAGACTCAAACTGAAACGATGGCTCTTCCTGAGCCTTGAGCCTGCCCTTCTGACTGGAGCTAAACCATTAGCATTCCTAGGTCTCCAGTTTGCCAGCTCACTCTGGAGATCTTGTGACTTGTCAGTTTCTATAATCATGTGAGTCAATTCCTTATAATACATCTCTACACACACCCTACTGTTTCTGTTTTTCTGGAGAACCAGAATAATATGGATAGCATCCCTTGACCATTTGGGGATGGGAGCTAACTGGATAAATGCCTCAGCCTCCTGTCCTTCAGGTGGACAGTTCTCTATGATTCTCAGGAAGTCCCATGGGAAATGAGTTTCTATTGCTCACAAGGGCTACCTCAATAACATTTCCTTGCGTTGGCTTTGCTGCTTTCCCAGGTTCCTTCTTCGAGACCCTCACTCCTGTCCTCTGGAATCACTACCCCCCACCCCCAAAAGGCACCTACACTCAGATTCAGGCTCTTCTTTTAGGGAAACCCAAACTAAGACATATAGTCATTTTAGATTTAACCTCTGCCAATTTGGACTTTTTCCCTCCACCTCCTACCTGAAGCAGCATCTAAGATTACAGGGAATTTATAGAGTGCCATGGTTTTGGAGGGAGGAATCTGGAATGTTTTTTGTCTCTGGTTTTTTGCTGGCATCTACTACAATGGTCTCAGCTCGTTCTTAACCATCACAACCCATCACCCTGACTGCTGAAATATTCGTATTCCCCTTGACCTTGCTTATTAGTTCACGAATCCTGTTTCTTTTTCATCATGACCTAGAGCCTTTTATGATCAACTTCTCTTGCCTTCTTCTATTGCTGTGTTTTCCGAGATTACCCTTGCTGACATCATTTGTACTCTGTGTTGCTGTTCTAAGCTAGTGAGGTGTGGGGGACTTCAAGGACCCTGCTTGCTTTCAAGGACCCTGCCCGGAACTCGAACTCAGGTTCTTATTGCCGTTAGACTCTAAAACTTATGTGGAGGTTTAATCACTCTTCCCCACACTAGATTTGATCAGCGGGGGATGAGGGACAGAAGGGGCAGAGCCCCTTCTCAAGGAGTCACGTGGTATCTTATAGCCTTATTTCCCTCCGCCTCTGTCCTTTATTGCCTGCTCTTCAACTCTCAAGCACAGTAAAGCAGGCACTGTTGATGCCTTGCCCCATTTGCCCTTATTCCCTCCCCCACCTGAGGTGCAGCTATAGAAGTTCTAACACACTGCGAGTTCCCCACTCAAAGTGCCTGCACCTGTCTCTTTCTGTTTTCTCTGCTTGAGGGCTTTCTCAGTTATCGTGGGAGCTTGCTCGGCTGAGCAGGTACAGCTCAGAATTATACAGTATTGACATCTCTGTGGGCAGCTGTTGGCCAGCAGGTGAGAGGATTTGGGAGGTAAAGGCCTCAATCTGCTTGTCTTTCAGTGGCAAGATGCCGAGGGGGTGCTTTCCAGAGGGTCCCTAAGCAGTTTAACCTCCTACCGCCCACACTGCAAATCAGCTCATCAGCACACCATTTATTTACTGTCCCCCTTTCTCTGTCTCACATCTCACCTGTGCATCCTGAAACACCTTCTAAAGAAACTACCCACACCCAAGTCGTTGTCTCAGGCCAAGAAAAATTTCTTTGATGGGTGGGACAAAATTCTCTCGGTGTGTATTCTTTGAACAATTCCTGTGACAGGTAGACTGTGCCTTTTCCACTTAAAAGCCAAAGATGTTCCATTTTTCTTCTCTTTTCTCTCTTGGCAACTCAAATTGCTCCAAATGGTTAAGGGCCATAGGTTAAAAGAAGTAAAGAAGACCAAAATCAAACATTCCCCTTACCATGTATATCTATCGACTAAGACAACCTTCCCGCACAAAGGAAAGCTGTTCATGGTTAAAGATGTTTGTGTAGTCATCTACCACCTGGCACTGCCATTCCTGGCAGAGCAACCGAACCCTCTGGAGGTCTTTAGCCCATCTGTCATCCCTTGCCACGAGGCGCAATTCTCTGCTTATATCTGCCTATGCAAATAGGCCAACGGCAGATATCCCCGAGGTATAGGGAGACCATTTCTCTGGACAGCTGCTGCTGAATACAGATGTGGGTACTCGAGCCTCCGACAGGTTGCTATAAGCGGGTGCCAGACATAAGCATTCAGAGAAGATTGATTTTATTGTCTGCTCGGTTTATGACTGAGGAATATACTTCACCGACCAGCTTTTGGTTAAGTCACAGAGAAGTACTAAGGATGTTTTCTTGTTGAGTACATGGGCCCTTCTGATAAACAATAGACATCATGCTGGAGAAACCAGCACTTTCTGCAAACAGTCTGCACCTTACAGGCATTAGCATATGCCAAGGTCATGCATGACTATTTCAAATAACTGGTTCAGCTAGGGGAAAAAAAAAAAGTGTAAATTGCAATGGAAGGGGGGCAATTTGGCCTGGGGATACAGGTCATTCCTTTTAAAAATGTCTATTTCTTTCATGAAGAGAAAATGATTAAAGAAGCTTTTTGGAGATGTTTTTGGTTGGGTTATCCCCAAAGCATCCCTGAGATAAGGGGAAGGGAAGAGATCAGTCAATGGTGTGCTATCAAGGCAGTTATCACTTTGGGCAACTGAGGCTCAACTCAACTGGGGGAATTCTGGGAGACAGTGTGGCATGTGTCCCAACCCTGAGAGATGAGGAAGTGGGTCCCAATCCCGAGAGATGAGGAAGTGGGGGTACTTATTCTCCAACCCATGTCAGTCATCGACTGAAGGCTACTTGCTGGGGGACTTTGTGGGGGCCATCACGAGGTGCCACCCAGATGCTCCTTTAGGGAAGGGCTTGTTGCCCAGCTTCGGGGGGTGCTGTGAATGGACAACCTTCCACTATCCATCCGTTCAGTAATTGCCTTAGGTGCAGGAAGCTGCCTTGCCAAGGTCACGTCCTTCCATGGTGGCCCATATCCAATGACTGATTGAAGTGGGGATATAAAAGGTTGGCCATCTAAACTCAACTTGGGACAACTCTAATTTGCTTCCAGAACTCCCCACAGGGTTGGCTGAGACTGTCGCTAGGGCTGTGCACTGGGCCAATTTGAATTTTCCCTCTGCCCACTCCTATTCCTTTACCTATCTCTGTGGATGTTAATCCCAAGAGAACTCTATCTATCTATCTATCTATCTATCTATCTATTTATTTATAAAGAGTTTATTTATTTGACAGAGAGAGAGAGATCACAAGTAGGCAGAGTGGCAGGCAGAGAGAGAGGGGGAAGCAGGCTCCCTGCCAAGCAGAGAGCCCGATGTGGGGCTCGATCCCAGGACCCTGAAATCATGACCTGAGCTGAAGGCAGAAGCTTTAACCCACTGAGCCACCCAGGTGCCCCCAAGAGAACTCTTGAACAAACATCCTGCACACTACAGTCCATCTCACAGTGCTTCCTGGAGAATCTAACGAGGGATGGGCTTTCATTCCCTACCATTCAGGCAGAGTCCCAGGGGATTTCAGTGGGTGGCTATGGGTGTGTGCTGAGTTGTTGAGTGCTGAGGACAGGGTATATGATGTCTGCTGAAGAGGTGGGAATGCGGCAGTTATTTCTCTGTTTCTATTGATCAGGGGAGGTGAGATCATATGAAGGCAATGAGAACTAAGAGGTTTAATGAATGGCTGGAGAGCTAGGGAGGGGAGCCACTGAGGAGTGATTTGGTGTCCAATATGATGGTGGTGAATTCAGAGCCCCAGGGTGTGAGTAGGAGGGCAGATTGGCTAGCAGATGGATAGCTGAGGGTAGAGAGGGGAGGTGGAAGAAGAAACATAGTCTAGAATGGTGAAAAGTAAAATAATAGAACCAGTATGCACTCTAGGCATTAGTTATTACTATTATGATTACTACATTATGGGCTGAATTGTATGTCCTCCAAATTATTATGTTGAAGCCTTAACCTTTAGGACCTTGCAGTATGACTGTTTTTGGAGATAGGGTCTTTGAAGATGTAATTCAAGTGAAATGAAGCTGTTAGGGTGGGTCATAATTCAATCTGGCTGGAGTCCTTATAAAAAGAGATTAGGGCTCCGAGAGACACTGGGAAACACACACACAGGAATACAACCATGTGAAGACACGGTGAGAAGGCAGTCATCTAAAAGCCAAGGAGAGAGGCTTCAGAGGATCCCAAACCTCCTGACCCCTTGATCTTGGACCTCTAGCCTCCAGAACTATGAGGAAACAAATATCTCTCATTTAAGCCACCCAGTGGTGGTATTTTCTTATGGCAGCCCTAGCAAACTCATACAACCGCTGTTACAATTATTACTTTTATTCCTCCCTATTAAATTTCTTAATAAATCCTGCCAATTCTGGCTTGGAAGTGTCTTGAAACCTGTCTAGCTCTCTTTCTTTAATGTCAGCCTCTTCCATGTCTTTTTTCCACTGCTTCTTCGCAGTAGATGGGCTCTGAGCTTACCCCTACCAGATTCTCACTTAGCAAATCAGACAAAATGACCGTCTCACTGAAGCGTATATTTGACAAGAGTTCTGCTTGATTATGATCATTGTGCTTGCTTCTGAAGTCTTCAATGGCTCCCTGTCGTTCCCGGAATAAGGTCCAACACAGCTTTCCAAAGGCTCTGCTCGGTCCTGTCCTCTTCTGCCTTTCTGCATCACTGACCTTATCTTTAGCCACATCATGTTGCATTCACTTCCATCCTTCTCCAACCTCCAGGCTTTTGCACACACAATTCTTCCTTCAAAATACTGCTTCTGGAGTATTCATGGTTTATATTGCTATCTGCGGTCCACAGCAGGGTCCCATTGTCTCTGACCTGGAATAAACAACATGGTTTAGAACTCATGGAGGCCTATAAACTGCTCTGTGTTACTTTCCATCTTACTAATGAAGACACCAATACCAGAAGGGCAAAATGACGCATGGCAGCCTACAGCATTAGTGGCACAGTTGACTTTGGAACACCCTTGACTTTGGGACGTGACTCCCTCCAACTCCTTTCTTCTAGGCTGCCTTTATTGATGCCATTTTCTTCCATCCCCAGGCTTTTCTTCATGTGGAGTCTAGTCACTTCTTTCTTAAACTCTGTTTCAGTGACATTACTCCTCTGCCCAGAAAGTCACTGTGGTTTCCTATTATTTATTATATCAAGCCTACAATAAGACCGGCTGCCAGGACACTCCATAGTGTGTTTTTGTCCTCTGCATTCATTTCCCAACAGGCATTGTCTATAGGTGGCAGACAAGCCATTTTTACATCAATACTTTATTTCATTGATCTAAGATGTCATCAGTTATAAAATGGACTATCATTTTGATTTATCACTTAAGGTAGGAAAAATGATGCCAATTAGGCTAAAACATACCATTGATTAAAACTGGGTTCTAATTTCAGTGTCACTTATTTCACATGGAAAATATATAAATCTTAGAATTGATGCAATATAATATAATATAATAAAAATTGTTGCTTGGCTCAGATTCTACTGAGTGCATGGAGCTCTCCTTGACCAATCTTGGACGGATTCCTTGAATTCCTGCAGGACTTATCAACTCCTTACTCATTTCCTAACTTTTCCAATTTCCTGTCTTTTCCTTTCTCTGGTTCATTAGTGATGATTGAGTGTCTTCTGTGTGCCTGGCACTGGGCATGCAATGATGAAGAGAATCTGGTCCCTGCCTTCATGGTCTTTTTATAAGGAAGTAAAGAAATACATAAGTGAATATTACAGACCACAAACTGCTATGAAGGAAATAATGCCAAAGATATGGAATAAAGGCAGGGTGGTGGAGAGAGGGTAAAATGTTTTCTACTTGAGCCTCACTGTCGTTTCACATGTCCACCCGTTTTTCAAAAACCAGTTCAAAAATTTCATCTTCCCCCAAAACTTAATTTATTTTCTCCCACATAATCTTCTACTTTATAGCCTCAGGAAAATCACTCCCTCCTCTAGCTTTGAATCTGTGTTTTTCCTTTGAAAATGATGACACAGCAAGGTGTTGATAGCATGGATTCTTGGAGCCCTAGCCTCCCTGTGTTCAAATCCCATCATGGTCATTTATTGGTTGCATGACTTTTTGGTAAATCTCTCTGTGCCTCAGTTTTCCTATTAAAATGGAGATCATACTACCAGTATGGGGATTAAGTGAATTAAAACATGTAAGTATTTAGAAAAATGTTGGGCATATAGAAAACATTATAAGGATCATTATATCTACCTTGATTATCTGTTTTTATCCATGTTTTCTCTCGCCTTTTAGACTCTGAGGTAGGCGTGGCTAAGGGCAAGGGATTTGGGAGCAGAATAGAAGGAAATCAAATCCTGGTTGAATAAATTTTCTAGATGCATGAGCGTGGATACATATTTCTCGACCACTCTAAATCTCATTCTCTTTATCATTTAAATAATGATAGCAAATATGTACATTTTGGAGTTTTCAGAGGGATAAATGAGATAAATATGTGTAATGCCTGCTACATAGATCTTGGTGAAGACTGCTATCATTCCTACCTCAACTCAGGAAGGGCAGTGTCCATCTTATTACTCTTTGTGTTTTCAGATCACTCAGCAGAACTTACCATCCATGATGTCAGTGATATTAGTTGAGTGTTGGATAACAGCACATTGTACGAAAGAGTGAGTGAGTAAGCAAATAGTGGTGTCCACTAGAGACCTTGTCATGAGGATTGGTATAATATTCACAGTGCCGCTTCTGCTTTATTTTGGGAGGGGGACAAATGATGAAGTGTGTGGGGTCTCTCTGGAGAGGGAATCTTACCCTTTTCCCCATCTCCTTCCAGGTATCCTAGAACAGCGCCTCCTCCAATGTGTTGATTATGCCTCCCACATGGTTTACCAGGTCACGCTGTCATCTCTTATTTTCCTGTTCTTGAAATTAGTGGGGCTTTGGTTAAGGGCATGGGAAGCTGGCGTCCTTTTCTTCTAGAACGCAATTTGAAATTTCCACTGGAGAATGCGATCATCAAGACCAAGCAAAAGAGCTGCTTCCAGCTTTGGTTTTGAAGCTGGATCGTCTGCATTTGAAGGCTGAATAAACCCCGTGGAATACCATATTCCCTGACTATAATATAAGTCTTGGAAATTTTCACTCTCAATAAAGCAAGTGTCTATCGCCCTAATAATACATGAACCTGTATCAGCGAATGCAACGTTTGATTCACAGACCCCCTCAGTTCTTATGTGTCACTGTTGTCATGCTACTTTGTGACTCCCCATTAAAGCTGGCATCTGGCTTTCTGGCTGACATTAAGTACTAATTTATTTTGGACAATTTTCAGGGCTAATCAACCAAAAGCCATATCCGTATGGCTCTGGGAAAACATTTCTTTTCTCACCTCGCCCACGGTATATCATTTAGAATAAAATGCCTCATTAAGCTAGATCTCAGTGATAGACACGTGTCACAAGTTATTGTACTTTGCAACACTCCCAAAGGATCAGTGGAAATCAAACTGAAGCCATAATAGAAGTGGGTCAGTTTTGGCAGTAAGTAAAATTCAAATGTATGTCATAGTGTTCCTTACATATGCTATTTTCTCTCTCTCGTCATTCTCTTTGATAACAAAAATAACTGATGACTTAGAGCCCTGCTGAAAAGCAAAAAGAGGACATATTACATGGAGTACCTGACTGCTCCTTGCCCCTTACCTGTTCTCCTCTCCCCGTGATTTAATCAACCCTAAGTCTTCTTCACTGGCCCCTGGACATCTCTGAAGTTGGTCTGTCTCTCTCAGCTCTGGCTACCATTTTCTCCCTTGGGTTACTGAAATAGTCTCACTTGTTTTTACTTAAGGCTCGCTCATCCCCTTACCTTGCTTCCCTAGTCTGATGGTGATTGTGTTGTATGTTAGATTGACTGCTTTCAAGTCTCCAAATCTTCATCCCTGCCTGCATACACATAGTTGACATGAGACTGCAATTCTCACTGAAGAGAGGAATCAATCTACTTCTCGACTTCTTGAGTCCAGGCTGGCTTCATGACTTGCATTGGACCATGGAATGTGGCAGAAGTAGGAGAGTGTCATTTCCTAGCCTAAGCCTTAAGAGGCCTTGTTTACCTTGCTCTCTTGTACCTCTGCCATCACCAGGAGAGCAAAGCCAGGCTAGCCTGCTGGAGGATGAGGGACACATTGGGTAGAGCTGAGTTATCACAGTAGGCCCACTGAAACCAGTCTAGATCAATCAATAGCCAGCCCACTCTTAGGCATGTGAGAGAGAGAGAGAGAGCCGGCCAAGATTAGCAGAGCCGCCCAGCAAAGCTCAGCTGAACCTGGACACATGGGCAATAAACATTCATTCATTGTGTTTGATACAAGGATTTTCTGCTTGTTGTTATGAAGCATTTTGGTGGCAATAGAAAAACCAACGGACTTTCTTAAAGTAGAATCTGATCGTCTTAAGAATCTGTGACAACACTAATTGCCTTCCAAATGGCTGTTCTGTCCTTTTTTGCCCTTTTTATAACAGAACCTGATTTCATTGAGGGCAAATTTTGTTAGAGCCAAACTCCCTTACCACTAAGATTGGTTATGTGGTATGGTTTTGGTCAGTGATGTCTGGGCAGAAATCACTAGAGAGAAACTTCCTTATTAAATAAAAAGGATCTTCACTAGGAAGATCCATGAAAGAAGGAAGTAATAAATTGAACTTCATTAAAGGTTTAAAATTTTGTGCTTCAAGAGACATCATTAAAAAAATGAAAAAACAAGTCACAGGCCCAGGGAAAATGTTTTTTGAATCACATATCTAGTAAAGGACTTCTATCCAGAATAAAATAAAGAGCTTTTAAAGCTTAAAAGCAAGACAAATAACCTAATTTAAAAAAAATGGGCGGAAGGTCCGAATAGGCACTTCACCAGAGAAGATATATAAATAGCCAACAAGCCTGTGAAAAGATGCTCTACATCATTAGTCATTAGGAAGATGCGAATTCAAACTGTAATGAGATACCACTTTACCCCCACTAGAGTGGTTATCATTAAGAACAAAAAATAAAAAG
Source organism: Potos flavus (assembly GCA_028534135.1). Taxonomy (NCBI): domain Eukaryota; kingdom Metazoa; phylum Chordata; class Mammalia; order Carnivora; family Procyonidae; genus Potos; species Potos flavus. Next base: position 66,388,718 of record CM052898.1, on the reverse strand, counting down.
TGTTGGCAAGGAAGTAGAGATTTTGGAATCCTTATATCACAGGTGAAATGTGGAAGAGTTTGGAAATTCCTTTAAAAAAAATTCCTTTAAAAAAATTCCTTTAAAAAAAAGATTTTTTTTTCTAGCTTTATTGACATATAGTTGGTAGATAACATTGTGTAAGTTTAAGATGTACACATGATGATTTGATATACATATCTATTGCAAAATGGCTACAACAATATGGTTAGTTAATACCTCCATTTCCTCACATAATTAATTACCTGTGTTAAAAGCATTTAAGATCTACTGCCTTAGCGATGGCGTGAGAGGGTTCCTCATTCTCCACATCCTCGCCAACATTTGTTGTTTCCTCTCTTGTTAATTTTAGCCATTCTGACTCGTGTGAGGTGTATCTCATCCTTGATTTGTATTTCCCTGATGCCAAGGAATGTGGAACATTTTTTCATGTGTCTATTGGTCCTTTGCATGTTTTCTTTGGAGAAATGTCTCTTTATGTCTTCTGCCCATTTCTTGACTGGATTATTATTTTTTTTGGGGGGGGGTATTGAGTTTGATAAGCTCTTTATAGATCTTGGATGCTAGCCCTTTATCTGATAGGTCATTTGCAAAAGGCTTCTCCCATTCTGTAGGTTGCCTTTTAGTTTTCTTGACTGTTTCCTTTGCTGTGCAGAAGCTTTTTATCTTGATGAAGTCCCAGTAGTTCATTTTTGCTTTTGTTTCTCTTGCTTTTGGAGATATGTCTAGCAAGAAGTTGCTGTGGCTGAGGTTGAAGAGGTTGCTGCCTGTGTTCTCCTCTAAGATTTTGATGGATTCCTGTCTCACATTTAGGTCTTTCATCCTTTTTGACCATTTTCTTACACCATACACAAAGATAAACTCAAAATGGATGATCTGTCACCTCCTTGGTTAAAATTTATACTTAAGTATTTTATTGTTTATTGTGTTTATGTATTTACTATTTTTAAGTATTTTATTACTCATTGTTTTTGATGCTATTGTAAATGAGATTACTTTCTTTATTTTTCAAAGATATAGAAATTCAACTGATTTCTGCACATTGATTTTGTATCCTAGAACTTTATTAAATTCACTGAACAGTTCTAACAATTTTTGGTGGAATCTTTTGAGTTTTCTATATTTAACATCATGCCATCTGCAAACAGAGACAATGTTACTTCTTTCTGGTTTGGATGATTTTTATTTATTTTTCTTGCCTAATTGCTCCAAGATTCTAATATTATGTTAAATAGGACTTATGGCAAGAGTGGGTATCCTTGTCTTGTTCCTGATCTTAATGGGAAAACTTTTAATCTTTCATTGTTCAGTATGATGTTAGCTGTGGGCTTGTCACATATGGCCCTTTCATGTTGAAGTATATTCCTTTTATATTCAGTTTTTTGAGTTTTAATCATGCAATCATGTTGTATTTTGTCAAATTTTTTCATTCATCTATTGAGATGGTCATATGATTTTTATCATTCATTCTACCAATGTTGTTATCACATTTATTGATTTGCATAGGTTAACCCTCTTTGCATTACAGGGATAAATCTCATTTGATCATGCTCTATGATCTTTTTAATATGCAGCTCAATTTAGTTTGCTGGTATTATGAGAATTTTTGCCTGTACACTTATCAAGGATGTTGGCCTATAGTTTTCTTTTCTTGTAGTTTCCCTATCTAGTTTTGGGAAAGCATAATTAATATTGGCCTTATAAAATGAATTTGGGAGTGTTCCTTCATTTTTGGGGAAGAGTTTGAGAAGGATTAGTATTAACCGTTTTTGTTGTTGTTGTTAACATACAGTGTTATATTTAAGGTGTACAATATAATGATTCAACAATTCTATACATTACTCAGTGCTCATCATGTATAGTACACTCTTTAATCCTCATCACATATTTCTCTTATAACCCTACCACTTCCCCTCTGGTAACTATCAATTTCTTCTCTATAATTAAGAATCTGTTTCTTGGTTTGTCTATCTTTTTCTTTCCTTTGCTCATTTGTTTTGTTTCTTAAATTCCACATATGACTGAAATCATGTGGTATTCATCTCTCTCTGACTGACTTATTTCACTTAGCATTTATTCTCTAGCCCCATCCATGTTGTTGCAAATGGCAAGATTTTATTTTTTATGGCTGAATAATATTCCATTGTATATAAATACCACATCTTCTTTATCCATTCATCTACTGATGGACATTTGGGCTGCTTTCATATTTTGGCTATTGTAAATAATGCTTCAATAAACATAAGTGTGCATATATATCCTTTCAAATTACTGTTTTTGTAGTTTTGGAGTAAATACCCAGTGATGCAATCATAAGGTAGTTCTATTTTTAATTTTTTAAGGAACTTCCATACTGTCTTCCACAGTGGCTGCACAAGTTTGCATTCTCACAAACAGTGCAAGAGTGTTCCTTTTACTCCACATCCTCACCAACACTTGTTGTTTCTTAAGTTTTTTATTTCAGCCACTCTGAGAGGTGTGACATGATATCTCATTACAGTTTTGATTTGCATTTCCCTGATGATGAGTGATGTTGAGCATCTTTTCATGTGTCTGTTGGCCATCTGTATATTTTCTTTGGAGAAATGTCAATTCATGTTTTTGCTGATTTTTTAATTAAATTATTATTATTTTTTTGGATGTTGAGTTATAGAACTTCTTTATATATTTTGGATACTAACCCTTCATTAGGTATATCATTTGCAAATATCTTCTCCATTCCATAGATTGCCTTTTAGTTTTGTTGGTTGTTTCCTTCACTGTGCAAAAGCCTTTCATTTTGATGTAAGCCAATAGTTTACCTTTGCTGTTATTTTCCTTGCCTCAGGAGACAATATCTAGAAGGATGTTTCTATGACCAATGTTAGAGAAATTACTGCTCGTGCTCTCTTCTAGGATTTTGAAGGTTTCAGGTCTCACATTTAGGTCTTTAATCCAATTTGAGTTTGTTTTTGTGTGTGCTGTAAGAAAGTGGTCTAATTTCATTCTTTTGCTTGTAGCTGTCCAGTTTTCCCAATATCATTTTTTGAAGAGACTCTTTTTCCGATTGCATTTTCTTGCTTCCTTTGTCAAAGGTTAATTGGCCATATTGTGGGCTTATTTCTGGACTTTCTATTTTGTTCCATTCATCTATGAATCTGTTTTCGTGACAGTACCATACTATTTTGATTACCATAGTTTTGTAACATAACGTGAAGCCTGGAATTGCAATATACCCAGTTTTGTTTTTCATTTTTAAGATTGCTTTGGCTACTCAGGGTCTTTTGCAGTTCTATGAAAATTTTAGGATTGTATGTTCTAGTTCTATGAAAAAATACTGTTGGTATTCTGATAGGGATTGCATTAAATGTGTAGATATACTTTGGATAATATAGATATTTTAATGACATTTATTCTTCTGGTCCATGAGCATGAAATGTCTTTGCATTTCTTTGTGACATCTTCAGTTTCTTTCATCTGTGTTTTATAGTTTTCAGAGTACACATCTTTCACCTCTTTAAGTTTATTCTTAGATTTTTAAATTATTTTTGCTGTAATTGTAAAGGGGATTATTTTCTTAATTTCTCTTTCTGCTGTTTCATTATTAATGTATAGAAATGCTTTAACTTTCTGTACATTGATTTTGTATTCTGCAGCTTTACTGAATTTATTCATTAGTTCTAATAGTTTTTTGGTGGAGTCTTTAGGGTTTTCTATATGTAGTATCATGTCATATTCAAACAGTGCAAGTTTTACCTCTTCCTTACCAATTTGGATGCCTTTTATTTCTTTTTGTTGTCTGATGCTGTGTCTAAGACTTAAATAAAAGTGGTGAGAGTGGACTTCCTTGTCTTGTTCCTGACCTTAGGGGAAAAGTTCTCAGTTTTTCCCCATTGAATATAATATTAGCTGTAGGTTTTCCATATAAGGCCTTTATTATGTTGAGGTATGTTCCTTCCAAACCTACTTTGTTGAGGGTTTTTATCATGAATGGATGTTGCACTTTGTTGAATTCTTCTTCTGCATCTATTGAAATGATCATAAGGTTCTTGTCTTTCCTCTTATTGATGTGATGTATCACATTGATTGATTTGCAAAATATTGAACCATTCTTGCATCTTGGGAATAAATCCCACTTGATCATGGTGAATGATGTTTTTTAACATATTATTGGATTGGGTTTGCTAGTATTTTGTTGAGAATTTTTGCATCTGTGTTCATAAGAGATAATGACTTGTAATTCTCTTTTTTTGTGGTGTCTTTATCTGGTTTTGGTGTCACGGTAATGCTGGCCTCATAGAATGAATTTGGAAGTTTTCCTTCCTCTTCTATTTTTCGGACTAGTTTGGGAAGCATAGGTATTAGCTCTTCTTCTTCTTCTTTTTTTTTTTTTACGATTTTATTTATTTATTTATTTGAAAGAGTTGGGGAGATAGAGAGAATACAAGCAGGGGTAGGAGCAGAGGGAGAGAGACAACCAGACTCCACACTCAGTGAGTCTGACACGGGGCTTGATCCGACTCTGAGATCATGACCTGAGCTGAAATCAAGAGTCAGATGGTCAACCGACTGAGCCACCCAGGTGCCCCACATATTAACTCTTCTTTAAATATTTTGATAGAATTCTCCTGTGAAGATATCTGGTCATGGGCTTTTGTTTGCTGGGAGTATTTTGATTACTGATTCAATTTTATTGCTGGTGGATTGGTCTGCTCAAATTTTCTATTACTTTCTACTTCAGTTTGGTAGTTTATACTTTTCTAGGAATTTATCCATTTCTTCTAGTTTGTCCTGTTTGTTCACATATATTTTTTATAATCCCTTATTTCATTGATATGTTATATTGCATTTTTTAAGTTTCTATATATTTTTTTTTTTGGTCTAATCTTTCTTATTTCCTTTCTTTGCTAGTTTTGGGTTTTGTTTGCTCATCTTTTTCTAGCTCCTTTAGGTATAAAGTTAAATTGTTTATTTGAGATTTTTCTTGCTTCTTGAGGTAGACCTGTATTGTTATAAATTTCCTTCTTAGAAGCACCATTGCCATATCCCAGATTTTGGACTTTTGGGTTTTCATTTTAATTTTTTCTCCATGTAATTTTTTTATTTCTTCTTTGATTTCTTAATTGACCCACTCATTGTTTAGAAGCATGTTATTTATCCTCCAGGTATTTGTGCTCTTTCTAGGCTTTTTCTTGTGGTTGGTTTCTAGTTTCATAGTGCTATAGTCCAAAAAGATGCATGGAATGACTTTGATATTTTTGAATTTGTGGAGACCTGTTTTGTGGCCTAATATGTAATTTGTTCTGGAGAATGTTCTGTGTGAATTACAAAAGAATTTGTATTCTGCTCTTTTAGGATGGAATGTTCTGAATATTTCTGTTAAATCTGTCTGGTCCAGTGTGTCATTCAAAGCCACTGTTTTGTTAATTTTCTGTTTGGATGATCTGTTCATTGATGTAAGTGGGGTGTTAAAATTGTATTACTGTTGATTAGTTCCTTTATGTTTGTTATTAACTGTTTTATGCATTTGGGTGCTCTCGTGTTGGGTGCATAGATATTTTCAATCGTTATATCTTCTTGCTGGATTGTTCCTTTTATCCTTATATAATGTCCTTCTTTGTTTCTTGTTATGGTTTTATTTTGAAGTCTATTCATTTGATGTAAGTATTTCTATCCCAGCTTTCTTTTGACATCCATTTGCATGTCTCTCCATGTTTCTCCATTCCCTTTCTTTTATTTTATTTTTTTATTTTAAGAGAGGGAGAAAGAGAAAGAGAGAAGGGGAAAGGCAGAAGAAGAGAGAGAATCCCAAGCAGGCTCCAAGCCCAGCATGGAGCCTGACATGTGATTCGATCTCACAACCCTGAGATCCTAATCTGAGCTGAAATCAAGGGTCAAACACTTAATTGACTGAGTCACCCAGATGCGCCTCTCCATCCCCTTTCAATCTACGTGTGTATTTAGGTCTGAAATGAGTCTCTTGTAGGCAGCATATTTTTTACTCATTTTGTCACCCTAGGTCTTTTGATTAGAGCATTTAGTCCATTTACATTCAAAGTAATTATTGATAGGTATATATTTATTGACATTTGGTACTTGTTCCGTGGTTATTTTTATAGTTCTTCTCTTGCTCTTTCATGGTTTGCTGGCTTTCTTTAGTGATATTCTTGGATTTCTTTCTCTTTATGTTTTGTATATCTATTCCTGGTTTTTGATTTGTGGTTACCATTAGTTTGTATATAACATCTTCTGCATTTAACGGTCTATATGAAGTTGATGGTTGCTTAAGTTTGAATTCATTCTTTACTCCCTTTATCCCATGTTTTAGGTTTATGGTATCATAATTTACATCCTTTTATTTTGTGAATCCCTTGACTGATTTTTACAGATATACTTATTTTTTACTGCTTTTGTGTTTCCTACTTTTCTTACTTATGGTCTTACATATCCACTCAAAAAGTTCCCTTTAAAATTTCTTATAGGGCTAGTTTAGTGGTCATGAACTCCTTTAGCTTTAGTTTATCTGAGTAACTCTTTATTTCTCCTTCTATTCTGAATGATAGCCTTGCTGGGTAGACTATTCTTGGTTGCAGATTATTATTATTATTTTTTTTCCCTTTTAGCATTTTGAATGTATCATGCCACTCTCTTCTGGCCTGCTAAGTTTTTGCTGAAAAATCCACTATAGCCTTATGGAATTTCCCCATAGCCTTACAGGGTTTCTCTTGCTGCTTTTAAAATTCTCTCTTTATCACTACGTTTTGCCATTTTATTTACTATGTGTGTTGGTGTAGACCTCCTTGGGCTTTTATTTTGGGTATGTCAGCTTCCTGGATCCGGATATCTGTTTCCTCCCCCAGATTAGTGAAACTTTCAGGTATTATTTCTTCAAATAAATTTTCTTCCCCATTTTCTCTCTCTTCTTCTAAGATTCCTATAATATGAGTGTCATTATGCTTGATGGGGTTGCTGAGTTCCCTAACTTTATTCTCATTTTTGCGTTTTGTTTTTTTTTTTCTCTCACTCGCTTAGCTTGATTACTTTCCATTATTCTGTCCTCTAGGTCTTTAATTAATTCCTCAGCTTCTTCTAGCCTGCTACTTATTCCATTAGTGTGTTTTAAATTTCATTTATTTGTTCTTTGTCTCTGATGTTTTCTATCCCTTTGTTAAGGATCTCACTGATGTCCTTCACTCTTTTCTCAAGTCCAGTAAATATCTTTATGATCATTACTTTAAATTCTCAATCAGGCATATTAGTTATATCCATTTCACTTAGGTCTCTTGCTGTGGTTTTTGTACTATTCTTTCATTTGTAACATATTCCTCTGTCTCCTCATTTTGCCTAACTCCCTGTGTCTGTTTCTCTGTGTTAGGAAAGTCAGCTAGGTCTCTTGCTCTCAAAAGCAATAGCGTTATGAACAGGAGGTCTTCTAGTGCCCTGCAGTGCAGTGGCCCCTGTTCACCAGAACCTGGAGCTTTAGGGGCTGTCTCCTATGTGTATATATGCACCCTGCTGTTGTGTCCTGGCCACTTTTTCCTTTGATCTAGTCATCTGCAGAGACTCTCTTTGCCTGTTGTGGGCAGTATTTCCTCCCTGGCCAGGGTGGAGCATGCAGTTTTAACAAGATGCATATTGGTCTGCTTTTGAAGTGAAACTGCTGCTGCAGTCACTGGGATAGGGCCTCCCCCCTCCCCAGGGGCAGTACCCGAGGGAATCCACAAAGCTTGCAAAGTGCGTGGGGCCCACAATTTTAACAAGGTATGCCTCAGGCTTCCACAGGGCCCACTGCAGCCTCAGGCACTGCTGCCAGGAAAATGTGTGGGTTGGGAGAGGTGTGGGCAAGGTTCGTGCCAGTCTTCTGGGGGAGGGGACTCGCAGTGCTGGGGACTGACTGGGAGGGTGGATCTGAGGAAGCATGTCAGGGCAGGGTTTGGTGTAAATTTGCAGCAGACCCTGCCTTTATGAGGAGCAGGAGAGGGAGATGGTGCCTGCTGGCTCTTTTGTTCCTGGAGGAGTCCCTCAGTGATTCCTGCCCTTCTGGGACTTGCTCCAAAATGAGTCAACTACTCTCCCTCTCATAAGTCCCAGGCATTTTTCAAATTGCTGCTTCTATGCTGCATTTCAGCAGGCTGTTGATCATAGTATCTCTTTAAGGGTGGGGACTCAGATTCTTCTTGCCCTCTGGGGTTTCCCAGAGCCAGTCTTGCTGATCTTTATAATTCCAGGCTTTCAGTCCCATCCATTGTTGGAACCCACAAAATTCGGATTTTCCCACTTTTAAAGTCCAATATTATGGAGATTCATCTTCCTTGGGGGGAAGTCTGTTTCTTGCCCTTGTCCAGGCCATGCTTCTCTCCTTCCCCTTCCACTCAGGATAGCCACAGCTCTCCATTGAGTCTCTACCCTTCCTTCCCTCTTTGATGTGCCTTTTTCTCTACCTTTACTTGCTGTTTATTCTGCCAATCTTCGGCTATATACACTGGTGTGAGTATTATCTTGCTACATGTATCCTTGCAAGGAGGTGAGCTTAGAGTCCTCCTACTCAACCATATTACCAGCCTCAGCTATAGTTATTATTTTTTTTTTAAAGATTTTATTTATCCATTTGACAGAGAGAGAGATCACAAGTGGGCAGAGAGGCAGGCAGAGAGACAGGGGGAAGCAGGCTCCCTGGTGAGCAGAGAGCCCGATGCAGGGCTCGATCCCAGGACCCTGGGATCATGACCTGAGCTGAAGGCAGAGGCTTAACCTCCTGAGCCACCCAGGCATGCTATGGTTATTTTTAATTCTTTTCTTCTTTAACCTTTATGTAGGCAATTTCCTAAAAATTAAATAGTTTATCATAAACTTATCATATGGTCCAACTATTTCACTCCTAGTAATCTACCTATAAGAAATGAAAACATGTCTACCCAAAGACTTGTACATATATGGTCATAGCAGTATTATTCACAATAGCTCAATACTGAAAAATCCAAATGCCCACCAACTGCTGAATGGATAAATAAAATGTGATATTTCCAAATAATAGACTACTAATCACCAGTAAAAAGGAATGGGCTAGTAACCACATGTATCATATGGATGAATCCCAAAACAATGTGTGAAGTGAAAGCCAAACACAAAATGTCACATATTATATAATTTCATTTATATGAAATGTCCCGAAAAGGCAAATCTACAGAGACAGAGACAGAAAGTAGTTGCCTGTGGCTGGAGATGGGAATTGAGAGTGACTTCAGATGGGCATACACAATCTTTTTGGGGAGATGGAAATGGTCCAAAATTGGATTGTAGTGACAGTTGCACAATTCTGTGAAGTTTCTAAAACTTATCGAATCATACACCAAAAATGGTGAATGTAATTGTGTATAAATAGTATCCCAGTAAAGCTTTCAAAAATGATAAAAGAAAAATGAAGTGGTTAAAACATTTCTCCAATTCTTTAGTAGAAGAGTGTAAGAAAATACACCATGATTATAATGACAATATGTAAAAATAAAACAAAATGAAACATCTTACCAGGATAAAACTCTTTCTTCTACCCTTTGGCCTTCTACCTTCTTTGTGACTGGAATGCAGGCTTGATCGCTGGATGTATGCAAGTATCTTCATTCATGAGGATGAAAGCCACATACTAAGGAGAGTGTAGCAGGAAGATAGAAAAAAACCCGAGTGCTTGGTGATGTGTTTGAGTTGCTGCACCAGCCCAGAATTATCTCCCTGCAGACTTCTGGATATTGAGAATAAGAGATATCTCTCTGTTTATGCTAATATTAGTTGAATTTTTGTTATTTGTAGAAAAATTATATGTTCAAAAGCTTTTCATTGCTCATAAGCAAAGTTAAAACTCTAACCGGATCTTAATGATCTGGGCTTTGACTGTATCTCCATGAGGTTAAAAAGGCCACTGAGCCATTGGTGGAAATACCTCTTTCATCCTTTGTCTCCATCTCTTTCATTCTTTTACTGGCTTCCTGCTCCATTTAGAGCCCATTCAGTCTGTTCCTCAGGCTAACCTTCTTCTACAAGGTGCCCACCAAGAGAGAAATCATCTCATAGAGGATTTATGTGTCTAGTCTTCCATCGTCTCTAGTCATCAGGTCAACATAGGTTACCTGGCTTCTTTCTTATTCCGAACACCAAGGTTTTTTCATTTTGTTTTGCAGGTTGGGGAAGAAAAAGGGCATGTTCTGTTAGGCCTTGCTTGGCTCTGATTTGCTATTTTCAAGGGCATAAGGAAATTCCAGCTGTTTTCCTGTGTGGGCACCCATGGAAAAGTCTGGGTTGTCACTTGGCACCTACCCTGACATGGACACCCTTCCCAGCTATCCCTGCTGTGTTAATCTCATGCTGTTGTTTCATGAGGGATATCAGCAAGGCAGCTAACTTACCATATTTCAGGAAAGACATAGGAAGCACAGGTCTATTGGTTTGGTTTTCCTCAAATCTATCTAGAAGACTCCATCAATTCTCATTTCTACCAACTCTGGGACTTGGGAATAGCAGCTATGGCACAGAGATGGACCACCATCTGAACTTTCTCTCCTTCTTCTGTTTCTTCTTCTGCTTCTCCTTCCTCTTCCCCTTCTTCTTTCCCTTCCTCCTCCCCTTCCCCTCCTCCTCTTACCTCTTCCTCCTCCTCTTCCTCTCCTTCTCGTTCTTCTTCTTCTCCTTCTCCTCCTCCTCCTCCTTCTTCTCCTTCTCCTTCTTTTTAGTTGTCCCCTACTAAAGTACTTGGGGAGCAAGGATCCATTCTTTTTGATTACATATCTACTACATTCATTTTGGTCTTGCATTGGCTTTTAAATATTTGAAGACAGAGCATTGTGTATACTATTAACTGACCTAATTTGAGAACTTATTATTCCTGGGACATAAGAAGGGATGGTAAGGTTACTCCTAAGGGGAATAAAGAATATGAGACACATGAGCTAATTCTTCATAATAGCATTCTATCATACATGGAATCTGGCTGACCCTATTCAGGCTTTTCTGTGTCCTGTTTTAATGGAACTCTTAGAAAGACCCAACCCAACAACTGGCTATGAAAAGATCTCTACTCTGCACACCCAAATGGCATATTCCATTCCTACTGATTCTCAGTGATAAATCTTGTTTGATTTTGGTATGTCTCTGTTCAAATATGGACTTTTTTGATATACTAGCTTCTTCTTTTTTTTTTTTTTTAAAGATTTTATTTATTTGACAGAGAGAGACACAGTGAGAGAGGGAACACAAGCAGGGGGAGAGGAAGAAGCAGGCTTCCTGCCAAGCAGGGAGCCCGATGAGGGGCTCGATCCCAGGACCCTGGGATCATGACCTGAGCCGAAGGCAGACGCTTGACGACTGAGCCACCCAGGCGCCCCCAAATATGGACTTTTTTGGATCATCTCTTTCTTGGAGCTGCATTTTTGTTTATTCCGGAAACTCCATGATCCCTTCAGTTTTTCCCTCCTCTTAGTCCCAGCATGCCATGCAGCTGGTGCAGCTGGGACATCTATACCATTCCCCTGCTGAGGGATAATTACAGCAATTAAAGCCTAGACTAATATTTCAAAGAAACAGTATTTCCACATCATTGTTAAAATTGGTTCAATTTGCCATGTGATTTGAGTGGTAAACACTTTTTTCCAATATTGTGAATTTCAAAACATTCTACTGTCAGTGCTACAGAAATCTGGAAAATGTACAGCTTATGATAATGCATTCAGCCAGAGTACAAACTATCAGAAAGGCTCTAGTTTACTATATAAGATGTTATGGCATGATTCAGCTATCTTAGGAAGCAGATTTGGCACTTTGAGCAGAGAAATAAGAAATGCTTTCAAACTAAATAAGCGTAATGGGATAAAAATTAGAAAGAAAAATAGTAACATGCAAACCATAGTAATTTCTTTCAAGTAACTTAAAGACAAGTAAGTTTGAATAGGAGTCTGGTTCCAATATAATTCAGTCCACCAAAGGTTGAATTTTCTTAGACTACATGTAAAACACTCATGGACTAAGTTTCCCTTCAACTGACCACTTTGTCCTCCCTATGTTCACAATTTTAATGGAAAAAAACTGTGAAAAATGAAATTCATTCTACATTCTTATGGCCTCCAGCTAGGTATGAGCCCAAAGACTAATGAGTTCATCAAAAGCGTCAGATTTATGAACCATGGTAATGGAAAAGTGAGAATTAAGTAAAGGGTTTCTCCTATTGACTTTATACTAACCAGAACAATGGAAACTCTAGTAAAAGTAATTTTATATAAGGGAAGAAGATTTTCTTTTAAATAGTTTCATATATTTCTGTAACTCATTAAGTAAGTGATAAACTGGAATTCACTTTTTTTCTCAGAGACAACTTGCTGAGTGTTAGCAAGCCACAAATAATAACAGGATCTAGAAATTTCAAAGTTTAGAAAAATTGCTTAAATTATTTCCTACTGCCTGAAAGTTTAGCTATGTATCATTTTTTCTTTTTATGTGAGCACATGTTAGATTCAAGGTTTACTTAATCTGACCAGTTCTTCAGCAGGAGGTTTCCCATCCCCCTTTGCAGAACACAGTATGTACAGGTCAAGTATGGGCATAATAGTGTAACCACCACAACAACAAAATCACTAAATCTCAATAGCACACACAGCAAAGCATCTATCCAGCTCATATTTCAGTGGATGGTCTGGGAGTCAGCTGACTGATATCAGGCTTGACCATGTGGCTCAGTTCTACATGCCTCTCATCTTCCTTTTGGGATACACAGACTAGTGTGAGTGCATTCTTCTTGTAACAACAGAAGAATTGCAAGAAAATTGGAATGAAAACATTCAAGGTCTCTTAAACCTAGGCTCATAGCTGATACTCTGTGTCTTCTGCCTTCCTCTGTTAGCTAAAGCAAGTGTGTATCTAAAACCAATGTCAAGAGACAGGAAAATATATTTCGCTTCTTTAATGTGAAAAATGACAAAGTCACATGGGAAAGGGTAAGAATGGGAAAAGGTAAAAATTTGGGGCTGATAATACCATCAAATGCACAATTCTTGTGTCATTCAAGTGTAAAAGAGAAAGGATAAAGACTTGATAAATATCAAGGCCATAATAGAGAAAAAGCCATGTATTGATTGACTCATCTATTCATTTGTTGTACCAGTAATCTATTGCTGCATAACCAATTACCCCAAAACTTAGCAGCTCAAAATAAAAACAAAACAAACAAAACAAACAAAAAAACCTCACTTTGTTATCTCATGGTTTCTGTAAGTCAGGAATCACACTTGGCTGGGTCCCCTGGCTCTGGATCTCTTATAAGCCTACAATCATATCAAGATTTGACTGACAAGAATTTACTTCCGTAGTTGTTGATAGGATTTCATTTCTGCAGTCTGTTAACTGAGGTTTCACTTCCCCATGAGTTGGTGGCTGGAGGTCTCTCTTAGCTCCCTGCTATGGCGGCCTCTTGGTAGAACATATTAAAACATTTTGCCAGCCAGAGTGCTAGAGTGAATTCCAGCAAAAGAGAGTGGAAAGTAAGATGAGAGTCACAATCTTCTACCACCTAATCACAGGAGTGGCATCCAATGCTGTATTCTGTTTGTTAGAAGCAAATCACTAGGTCTGACACAACTCAAGGGGAGGGGGTTACAGAAAGGCCATGGAGGCCAAGAGAGCAAGGGTCATTGCGCATCATTTCGGAAGTGTCTAAAGCATCCAATCACTCTTCAACCTGTGGCGCTTATGCTGTGTGTAAAATCCTGGGTTTGGAATCTATGCATGCATATGTGAGGAAACTATGAACCCTGACTTTGAACGAATGGTCTACCTGATTCAGCCATATGAAAAATAAGAATTAAAAAAAAAAAATGGTCAATCCCTAATAACCCCATGGCTGGGTTACCATATTCCATAGCATCTTCAAATTTTTACTCTATTTAGAAACCTTTACTGTACCTATAACATTCAGGATAAAATTCTAGTTCCTTAGATTATACCTTTTTTGATCCAACATCTATCTATATATCTAGTCCCAGATTTTCTCCATTCCTTTGATTACCAATTTTATGAAATTTTAATAAGATTTAACGTTGAGTTTGGTAAATACTAGTCAAAAAAGGCCAAGTTGCTTTGGATACCATAAGGTTTCTCAGAACTTTCAGTATGCTAAAATGTGCATATAATCTGCTCTCTTTCCCAAACATTTACATTTTATACATTTAAGTAATGAATCCCTTCATCACACAGTATTTTGTGTGACACAGTATTATGAGGAGACTCATAATTCTCAAGAATACCAGACTCACCTTCTGTGACTGTGTCTCTTCTATTGTTTGATTCACCTTGTCTCTGAAATCGTCATGCTGTTACTGTTTTCTAAGTGTCGTCACATCCTGGCTTTTCTGCCTAGAATGTTTTTCTCCCTTCCATAATCTTCTTAATGTAAACTAGATCCTTAGGGTGCCTGCGTGGCCCAATCATTTAAGCATCTGAGTCTTGATTTCCGCTCAGGTCATGATCTCGGGGTCCTGGGATAGAGCCCCGTGTCAGGCTCCACGCTCGGTGGAGAGTCCTCTTGAGATTCTCTCTCTCCTTCCTCCCCTCCCGCTGCGCACGTGCTCTCTCTATTAAAAAAAAAAAAAAATTAAACTAGATCCTTAAAACTCAGCTCAGAAATCTCCTCCTCTAAAAACCTTACCCTGATTTCTTTTCTCTGTGCTTTACCAGTAACCTGTGTACTGTGTTTATTACACGATGTTGTAAACTGTTTGATTTATTTCTCACATCTCCCCATTTCCCTAAATTATAACCTCCTTGAGGAAAGACCCATGTATACCTCCAGTTCATAGCTCTGGTGCATACAAAGTGTCAGACCAGCTACTAAAGAAAATAATGCTTTTTGGATACTAGAATGAATGATTAATATCCGGTTCTTTTTTCATCTGTAGCAGAGATAGTTGGTGTTTCTCCTGCATTGTGCAGTCTCCCTAGCCAGTAGGCTGAGGATATGTGACTACTTCTGCCCGAAGGGCTCTAGAGATTCTATATTGAGATTGTGGAACCACACATGTGAGCATCTTAGATTTCTAGGCCATTGCATGGAGAAAAGCAGCCTTTTATCAGACATTAGATGAATGAAATATAAATGAAATGAAACTTTGCTGTGTTAAGTCCCTAAAATGCTAGTTTTGTCTATCTGAATTAAGATGTTACACCAAGGCTAGTGGAAGTTTGATGCAAGCATGAGTGTGTAGCATAAAGAAAAAAAAATACACAGCAGATCCAGACAAGTGCTAAGAGATAATTCAGGAATTACCTGAATTCTTTTTAATTTTGGTCACTAAGAAGCTGCTAGATGCAGATCTTCTTTGCAAAGATGCCTGGGGGAAACTTACAGACATGGTAGCAATTACTGCTATATTTTCCACAGAGCTGCCTAATTTGACTTATTTTATGCAGAGAAAATGAAGTATATAGAAAGGGTGCCGGAATATCCAAGGAAATATACAATAGTTTAAAGAAAAAGAAGCATTTATAAAGCGAATGAAAGCTTTGCTGCCTGCACTTAGCAAATTCAGTGGAGAACTGCTCAATTTAGCTCTTGTTTTGCCTAGGCAGTCTAAACTTGAATCTCTAAGAAATTCCTCTTGGATTGGTTTGATTATAGCTTGGGTGTCAGGCCTCTAATTCTAAGAAACAGGAAACTCCTGCTTCATTTATGGAGATGTTGGGAATTTTTTTTTTTAACTGAGAAAAAATTGACATATAACATTGTGCAGGTTTAAGTTGTACAATGCAATGATTTGATACATATATATGTTGCAAATTGGTCACCGAAATAAGGTTAGTTAACATCCATTACTTCACATAGTTATACTTTCTTTTCATAGTGAGAACTTTTTGAATCTACTCTCTTAGCAACTTTCAAATATATAATAGAGTATTGTTAATTATATGTTACCAATACCATGCTGTATATTACATCTCCAGAACTTTTCATTTTATATAACTGGAAGTTTGACTATTTTTGCCCATTTCACTCACTCTCTAACCCCCAACTCTGGCAACCACCAATCTGCTCTCTTTTTCTACGAGTCCTTTTTTTCCCCTTATGTTTCACATATAAATGAGATCATATATTTGTCTTTCTCTGTCTGACTTACTTTAGTTAGCATAACGCCCTCAAGTTTCATCCATGTTTTTTGTAAGTGGTAGGATTTTGAGAAGTTGGGAATTTAGGGCTTTATTTCAGAAGGAAAGTGACTGTGTAGAAATCCCAAGGGCTTTGTTTTTCAGTCTAGAGTCTTAGTTGCAAGTAGCAGAAACTGACTCTGAGCTGGGAAGGGATTTTTGGAAAGAAATTGTGTAGCCCCCAGAATCAGTGGGAAGGCTGGAGAGCCAGGTTTCAAAATGATTGAGAGACTGCAGGACCAATTTGTAAGGATAACTTGTCACTACCCAAATCCAGAAATAGTGATTATTCCAGTGGGGGGAAAAATCGATGTCCTCACCTTGATGGAAGGGGTCTAATGCAGTCGACCTATTACAAGATAGCATAGGTTGCTTTGCCTTCACTCCAAGGAAATGTGTTTATAATCAGAGTTTAGGATTGGTTGCTGCTACTGGCAATTGGCAAACTCACTGGTGGTCACAGCCAGTTGACTTTCATGGGGAGATTTCTCTGTGCCTGTTGGCATAGCCACTTAGTTCAGGAGCTCATGGGCTAAAGACAGAAGCTGACTGACATTCATTAGATAAATCATCTGATCATTTAGAGTTTCCTCCACCATGGGACTCTCTCTGGTCCAGCTAAACTATCAGCCACCCCCTATGAATAAGTCTGGAATCAGATCTAGAAAAGTTTCTATTTCCAGTAAAAGTGAACAATGGTATGTACTGCTTGTGGTAGATTATACCATTTTCCTAATTATTCACACCCCTTCCTGTGAAAGGATTATAGAGCCTATCCATTGTCATGTGATTGATAGTTCTTCCGATAGAGACAGTTGATTAGGCTTTGCCATGTGACATGACCAATGGAATGTGACCAGACATAATATCTGGTGGGGTGATCTGGCATCTTCAGATAAAACGTCAGAATGCCATTATGAGATCTGACATTGTCTCTTTTCACTCTGACATAAAAATGCGATGCCATAGATCAGAGACACTCTTTCATTCTGGATATAGGACTGAGAAAACATGTAGAACAAAGCTATAGCTCACCCAAAGCCAACATGATAATGAGTGACAAATAACCTTTATTGTAAGCTATCATGTTTTGGGGTTGTTTGAACCACAACTTACTGAGCAAAAGATAGCTAATACCCTATTTTAATCTTCTACCCATGGGGAAAACTTCTCTTTACTGTCTTTCATGTCTACCCATTAGGAGGGTGATCAGGTTGTCCACAGTTCCCTTCTGGTTGGTGATGGCACTGTATTCTGGAACTGTCTGTAAGCTAAATTTATATCTTTCTTTCCTTAGATCACTGGTCAGAGGAAATTCCTCAAGAGGCCATAAGTGAGGGCTGAGGGAGAGGTGGCAGAAGACATGAGTGAATATTCAGGAAGTGTAAACTTGTTACACAGGCAAATCACTTGTGCCTTTAAGATATGTCCCGGTTCTTTATCTCTCTCTCTTTCTCTCTGTCTCTGTCTCCCTTTCTCTATATAATTCTGTCTGTCTACCTTTAATATAGTAAATATATCAATATATATCAATTATACAATTATGGTTTTGTTGATTTTGCCTGAGTTTATGATGTTGCCATTAATTAAATAATACTTAATACATGATGTTTACAGGGAGAAGTTACAGGGTCAGCTGGCATCTCATGGTAAGGTGTTGGGTCTTCATTTTCTCCAGTAGCAAACCAAGAGATGTTTTTCAAAAGGATAATAGCTTGAAAATGGGCATGTTTTATCTTCACACCAAGAGGTTGCCATTCAAATCTTATGGAATTCTCCATAGAGTATTAAGCATTTTGCCATAAGCCCATCAAGTCTTATCAGATTTATTGAGTCAAGTGTTAGGGCTGCTCAGAGGCAGCTTGGACCAGCTGGAGAATCTCCACTTGCCCTTGGCCTCACTTAAGTTGACAGCCACTGGAATCAACAGGAAATGGGGTAGAGAAGTACACCAAAGTGTGGTGTACGTTACCTGTAAAACCCAAGAGGGCCACCAAGGAGTGACTTTTTCTTAATGGTAGGAGGCTCAAGTGGTAGCAAGTTTCTGCCACTTGGAGAGATATATTATCATACCCCAGAGCACTAGGTCCCAGAAACCTCACTGGAGGGTCAGGCCCCAGTCTTTCCATGAAATGTATTGTCTTCAACCTGGAATGTATTTGTTTACCTAAGGAGGTCAAGGGCACTTACTACTTTCTGTTCCAGGCCTTAACAGAGTGAACCAGATGGTTACTATGTTTTGTTTATACTTTTTAATTTTTGACAGCTATTTTGTTATTACCCAATGGGTCTGAAGGTTATGAAGATACTGTTTGGGAGGTTTAGGCTTTATTTTAAATTTTCTTTAGGCTATGTGATATTTCTAATAGGCATGGAATAAGAAAAATGAAAAGGAGATATACAGTGTGGTAGCTTGACTAATTAATTCATAAAGAAGAGAGGTAAGTTATGGGTGGCTGTGACGGAATTAGTAGCCCTTCTAAAGAAGTCTTAGGTATGTTTGCTTATGGGTTGGCCCATCAACATGATATCCAAGAAGCTTATTTATTTATTTATTTATCTTATTTTTATTTTTTAAAAGATTTATTAATTTATTTGAGAGAGAGCAAGCACAAGCGGGGGGTAGGCAGAGGTAGGGGTAGAGGGAGAAGCAGACTCCCCACTGAGCAGAGAGCCCAACATGGGGCTCCATCCCAGGACACCGGGATCATGACCTGAGCCGAAGGCAGACACTTAACCAACTGAGCCACCCAGGCGACCCCCCAAGAAGGATAACATTTTTGGGGTCCTGGAACCCTTTATACATCAATTAAATATGTAAACTCTCTACCCAGAAATTCTTTAAATAGATACAGGAGGTTCCCCAACTTGCTGAAGCTCATTGATAGAGGTCTGAGGACCCACGTTAGAACCCAGGCTCCAGGAGAACTGGCAGGGAATAGGAAGAGCTGGGTAAGTGGCTTTATAAAGTTTGTCTTAGGAGGCTAGAAATCATCCTCTCTTGACAATTAAGGCTGCTTATTTCCCCCAATGGCATTACCTTTA
Source organism: Potos flavus (assembly GCA_028534135.1). NCBI lineage: Eukaryota > Metazoa > Chordata > Mammalia > Carnivora > Procyonidae > Potos > Potos flavus. The sequence goes on along the minus strand of CM052898.1, from coordinate 66,369,503 downwards.
ATCACTGTCCCTATTTTGCTCATGGGCTCTTGCTTCGTTCCCAGAATTTGATTATTGTAATTCTTCATTATGTGCATACTCTTTGGGATCAAACTCCTTAGGTAAACCTTTTAAATTGAGCCAGATGCTTTTTACTTAGAACCTGCCATAAAACAATTTTAGTTCAATTATGGAAAAAATAAAATATTTATTTCCCTTTTGGCTACTTAATATTGAGTACAGCAAAGTCATTGTGATTTCTGGAAGTCATACATCCCATACATGTGTGGGATGATAATATTGCCAACAAACATTTCAGGAAAGCGTGGTACTGCCAAAAATTGCATTGGAATTTATCCTAAAGGGACATACTGAATAATTTCTCTCTTCTTCTGCCAGTAATCACATACAGAATCCCTGGAAAATAGCAATATTTTAACATTTCATTTATTAGTGGGGATAAGCTGATAATTCAAATAATTTAATTTTAATAAATATTTACTAAGAACTAACTGTGGGGCTTATGGTTCAAGGGGGGCCATCAGAGTCATGATGAAAGGCAAAATTGACTTTTAAAAGAGTACAGAAAAATTATGGTCACATAAGTGGCAAACTGAAATGCATCAAGTTTTGAGCAATTAGTGGGAGTAGGAGAGGGAGAAGTGAGGACAGAAAACTCATTTGACCTTGTCATTAGGAGCATTGCCCTTTGAGTGTCAAAGAGATAATTATATTGCCATCTCAGGGGAGGAAATTTCATCATACTTTCTACTTAGCTGTGCTGTGACAACAGAGTAATACTAATGGAAATATTGTCTATTGGTTTTCAACATTTAGGGCTAACCTACAGACTAAGTGCAAAAATTAAAAATGTTTCAGAACAGAATGTAGATATCATCAACCTTGACAAAGGAAAAATAAAAGTATTCCTAAATGAAGTTGAGAAAATGAAAGAGGGAGGAAATGTGGAGGAAATATAGGGTTGCGAAGATCCTTTTCTTACAAATGTGGGGAGTAAGATTCCATTTCTAGTTGGTGGAAAAAGAATTATATTGCATTAATAATCTGAAGTAAAGGTAACCAATAGAAAAGCTAAAAATGAGCTAAGCATTAACATTTTTGAAGTTATCGTTAAGTAAGGGAATAATACTATCTAGATTTGATAATAGAAGAACTAATAGTATAAACATATTTAAAATGTGGAGATAATCTTTCAAAGAAATCAAAACATAAGTTCTTGCAAGTGGTTTACTCTAGGACAGAGGACTATTGTTTCCTTGACATTAATGTTTGGGGTGTATTTAACTTTGGGCATGCTTTGATTTGATTAAAATTTTAGAAGACTTTTAAAAAATAAGCCAAGTAGTTTGGAGAGAGGAATGGAACCTCTTTAGAAAGGAAATTTAGGAGGATAAGCCATGTCTAGGAACTAAAGGAAATACAAGAATAATGTCTTACCAAATAGAGAATGTCAGTGAAAAGATAGAAATTACAAACAAGAGCTAAATATAAATTCTGGAATCCAAAAATGTAGTAACTGAAGTGAAATTTAACTTAGAGATTCAACAGCAGATTTGAGCTGGCAGAATAAAGAATCAGTGCACTTAAAGATAGATCACTTAAAATTATCCCATATGAGAAAAGACAGAATAAAGTGTGAAGAAAAGTGAACAATCTCAGAGAACCTGTGGGATACCATCAAGTTAAAGAACATATGCATCCTGGGATTCTGGAAGGAAAGGAGGGAAAGGAACAGAAAGAATATTTGAGTAAATAATGGTTCTTGTTAGGAAAATTAGCTGAATAAAAGGCATCCAGATTGGAAAAGAGAAATAAAACTACCTCTTTTCACAGATGGCATTGATCTTGTATATAGAAAATCCTGAAATTTGATAAAAAAACATTAATACATATATCCAGGAAGTTTAATAAACTCTAGGTAGGATTCAAAGAGGTTGACACCTAGACACATCATAGTCAAACTTTCAAAAGTCAAAGACAAAGAAAGATTCTTGAAAATAAGACAAGAAAAATGCCTTATCCTTTACTAGGGATCCTCAGGATGATTAGCAGCTGGCTTTTCTTCAGAAACCATGGAGCTAAAACCTAGTGGGATGATATATTCAGTGTGTTGAGAGAAAAAGAATTTTAATCAAGAATTTGATTTCCAGCAAATCTATCCTTCAAAAATGAAGGTGATATTGACATTCCTAGATAAACACAAATGGAGAAAATTTGTTGTTAGCCGGCATGCCCTGTAAGAAATGCTAAAAAGAGTCATTCAGGCTGAAATGAAAGGATATTACATAGTGACTTGAATCCACATGAAGAAATAAAGAGCATTAGTAAAAATAACTGCATAGGTAAATGTAAAAGACAAGAATTTATTTTGATAACACTTTTTTCCTCCTATTAATTTTTTTTCCTCCTATTAATTTAAAAGACAACTGCTTAAAGAAATAATTATAAATATGTGTCGATGGTGATACAATGTATAAAATGTAATTTCTAATGACAATAATAGCACAAAAGGGGAAGAGAATGAATATAGAGGAACATTTTTGTGAACTATTAAAATTGTATTGGTATTAATCTGAACTAAATTGTTATAATTTAAGATATTGATTATAATCCTAGAGTAATCACTAAACAAACAACATACAAACAAAAAATCTTAAAAACATTGTTAAAAAGATAAGGGAATTAAAATGGTACACTAGAAAATATTTATTTAACACTAAAGGAGGCAATAACGAAGGGATAGAGGAACAGAAAAGATGTAATATGCATAAAAAGACATGACAAAATGGTAGATATAAATTCTTCTTTATGAGCAATTAGTTAAATGTAAATCAGTTAAACACTCCAGTCAAAAGGCAGAGTTTGATAGAATGGATTTAAAAATGATCTCACTATATTTTTACACACTATAGATTCAAAGACACAAAGAGGTAGAAAGTATAAGGATGGATAAAAGTATACCATGCACATAGTAACCAAAAGAAAGGTAGGTTGGTTATATAATTATTAGAAAAAATAGACTTTAAGACAAAAATTGTTACCAGAGACAAAGGTATTTTATAAAGATTAAAAAATCAAACCATCAAGAAAATATAACAATTATAGACGTATATTTACTTAACAACAAAGCCCCAAAATATGTGAAGAAAAAATTGACAGGATTATAGGGAGAAATAGACAATTGAACATTAATAGTTGGGGCCTTCAAAATTCCATTTTCAATAATGGGTAGAATAGACATAAGATCAATAAGGAAATAGAAGTTCTGAATACCATAATATACATATCTTCTTTAGATAAATGTCTATTTAAGTCCTTTTCACAAATTTTTTGTTGGATTTTTGTCTCTTTATTGTTGAGTTATACAAGCTATTTATATATTCTGAATTCTATACAACTTAAACTCTAAAACCTTATGTACTTTAAAGGACAAAAATCAAGAAAATGAAAAGACAATCTACAAAATGAGAGAAACTATAAATTTTATATACATATAAATGATTTTTATAAATTATATAACATTTTAAGTTGTGTAATAATTTATTATTTTATTATTATTTTTAAGATTTTGTTTTATTTGACAGAGAGAGAGACATCACAAGTAGGCAGAGAGGCAGGCAGAGAGAGGGGGGGAAGCAGGCTCCCTGCTGAGCAGAGAGCCCGATGCAGGACTCAATCCCAGGACCCCAAGATCATGACCTGAGCAGAAGGCAGAGGCTTTAACCCACTGAGCCACCCAGGTGCCCCAAGTTGTGTAATAATTTAAATAGAATTTATCTAAAGAAGATATGTGAGTGTCCATTCAGCACATGAAGAGATGCTCAACATTATTCATCATTAGAAGAATGCAAATGAAAACCAAAATGAAGTGCTGCTTCACATTCACTAGGATGGCTAAGATAAAAAAGATGGACAATAGCAAGTGTTGACAAGGACACGGAGTCACCATATATGTCACAGATAGTGGATTGTTTGGAATTTCAATTTTTTTTTTTTTTCTATTCACGGCATTGTAAGAGGGACCAATCCCCTTTGGGTACTAAGATAAGTCAGAATGGTGATGGGAAAGGAATCTACACTTCCTAAAAATAAGGCAGGTGACAGACTCTTGATTTCCCCTCGGGTCATGATCTTGGGGTTGTGGGATTGAGCCCTGTGTCAGGCTCTGTGTTTGGAAGGGAGTCTGCTTGAGATTCTTTCCCTCTGTGCCTCCCCCTTCTCACACACACTCTTTCTTTCTCTCTCGCAAATAAATAAATAAATCTTAAAAAAAAAATAAGGCAGAGGAGAGTTTGACTGATCATTTGAAGAAATGAAAGATACCTTAACTGTAGTCCAAGTTGGTGGATCAGGTCAGAGTGATTGCAGGGAGTGGAGGTGGAAGATTGGAAGAGGGTGGGAAAATATTCATAAATCCTCGGCTCAAAAAACTTCAGACGGTACATGGCACATGGTAAGAAATGGCACGACACCATGATTTTCGTGTAATTCAGATTTCTTGTTGTGTTGTTGTATTCAAACCAGTTAAGACCATGGTACAGGATTTTGGTACAGAATCCAGTGAGGGGGTTGTTTCTAGTCTAACTCACATGTTCCCTGGCCGTCATTGTGTTATCTTTATTTCTTTATTCTCATTATTTCTCTTTATTTCTCATGTTGTCAGAAAGCCAGAGATATACCATTCGATTGAAAATGTAGCATGCACAGAAACCGCGTTAGCTGGTGAAGACCAGACAAATCAGCTGGGCTTAAATTTCGGGAGAGTATTCTTTCCTTTTTCTATGTATATCCTTCCCTTAGAGAAACTGCAGACATTTTCAAAGCAGAAGAGTGTCACACAACCAGCAGCCTCAGTCCCTTTTCCTCTTCTGACTGACAAACACTGGAGCTCTGGGGGCACCTGCTTTTGTGGTGCCAATCGCAATTATAGCAAACTCATCGAGTGCAGAAGGATATGCTTGACCTTGAGCAAAGACCTCTGATTATGTGGTGAAAAATAATGCTGCAATTTTATCTTTTCCAAAGGCCAGCGATAAGGTCTTTTGTTCTTTTGTTGTTTGCAGAGTTTCTCTGGGAAGAGAATTTATGGCAAATGCTACCCTGGAATTATAGGACATTTTAAGGACACAGTGATCTCACATGGACCGCTAAGTGGGGGTGAAGTTTTTATATAAATCTTTTCAAGTACTTACAACTATTTTTCAGTCCATTTTTGATACTGACCCTGGCTTTTTTCCAACCCTAGAATGGTATCAGAAGGAATATGGATCTATGGCAAAGTTTTCACATAATTAAACATCGGGGGAGCTTGCAACAGATTGATTAAAGTTGATTGATCAACATGCTTGATTTTTTAGCCACTATTCAACCGAGTTTAACATCCATAACCTTTATCACAACAGTGCTATCACAACAGTTTTCCTTTGTGGAAAGCTGCAGCTATGGAATGTCTTACGGGCATGTAGTATGGTAGGGGATATGCCCTGTGTTAGGACGGGTGCTCATAGCCTATCATGAAATATACCAATTTAAAACAGCTCTTCCTAAGGGCTGTTCAAATGACATATCTATAAAGAACAAACGCTCTGGGGGATTGAGTGCTCGACTCAAAGGAATGGTAAGGGATATGTCTCCTCCTCCTTTCTTTGTTGTTTGTCAGTCTTCACAACTGTATTTATTCTTAGAATCTCATTCTATAAATTGATGCCTTGCTGCTGCCTTTATTCCCCTTCATGTCATTTGTTAAAAAGTCAAGCAGTAGATTTTTTTGTGTAGAGGAGTAACCAGCATGTTTATTATGGATGTTTTTGTAGTTTGTCCTTCAGATGACCAAAAATCAATAATTTACACTGGCAAAATCCAATTTCAAAACCTATACCTTCAAGCTAAGGCATCTCTCAAAGGTACCTTAGCTTCTTTTGACTTGGATGCTTATGTGTGTAGCTGCCAGATATCAACTAGTCCTTCTTCAGATTTAAGAAGGATTGGTTGGAACCTTAAGTACCTTATCCTGTGGTTATTTACAAGATTCCTGAAAATTTCCAGAGGGTCTTTCACTTTGTAGAAATCCTGGCTTTGAAAGTCTCCAACTATCCCTTTATGGACCAGTGTGAGTAGTCCTCTAATTCCCTTTTTGTTCTCTAACACGTGAATATAGGAATGAATCTCTGTGATTTTCTTGATTTCCACAAAAGCTTCTTTCCACAAGACCATTTCTGTGTCCAGTACACTTAAGTGAAGATTTGAGAGTGGGAATGGCTTTGGGGATCCAGAATTGGGGGTTGTAATTCAGCAACACAACCTTAAATGATCATGATACATTAACTTTTCTCTTCCTCGTTTTCCCTCCTTTCCTTTCTTCTTTGTCCCATTCATGCAAGAGCAAAACCAGTTTCCTCTTGGCTCATACGCAGCCTTTCAGCCACTTTGTACCCTCTGACCATTCAAGCCTTTAAATTTCACCTACTTTTCCAAGTGGCGCATTGTAAATAAAGACACTTTCCTTTTGAAAAGAAGTTCTTGTATCTATTATAAAAGTAACACATTATTGTCCACTTTTGTTTTTCAGATACCACCCAAATAAACAGGTTTCCTCCAACTTGGAGGTTGCTATGAGGGTTAAGCACTCTGAGCAATGAGTATGTAATTTTGGTGACCATCAGAATCCCTTGGGAGATCGTCAAGCATGCAGATACCCAAGCCCTAGTATAACCAGATACAATCAGCATTATTTCTGAATATGATTGCACAATATAATTTTACTTAGGGCCAAGTGCCAGTGGACCCATTATGGTATCCTCCTGGCTCACTTTTCTGTCTGCCCAAGAATAGGAAATTATTTGAAAATTAATCCTTTGGTTAATCAATTCACTAGATTTTTTCCCCCTGTGAAATATATTCTGTCTAAAAAGTGGCCTCATATAGGTATTTGCCTTTTAAGTCTTTTAACTCAATGGATTAAAGTCCTGCTTTCCTCCACAACCATGTAAAGGGGATTCTAGGCATTCAGAAGAAGATGGGGAAATAGAAATTAATTTATTCATTGGTAGTTTGAAATCATACCAGACCTACTGTCTTTTTCTTGAAAGTGTATATATTTTACTGGGTGCTTGGGTATAGACATACCTACTGAGATCACCCTAGGTCTATAAACTCTGGGAAGGTCCCAGGTCTTAGTCCTAGAAAATATTAAAAGAGGAAGTGATATTCATTGAGAACCAGATTCTCTCAGGACCCTGAGCTCATCTTCTTCTAGGATAGTTCTAGCTACGCCTATAACCTCAAGGCCTTCTCCAAACCCTGTCTACCCTTAATTAGTCCCCAAATTCCTAAATTATATCGACTGGCATATTTATCAACCTTTAAATTAATATAATGATGTTTTGTATGGTAACCCACTAACATCCCCTTATACTCTAGAATATATTTGGTAACTCTGATGGAAAATTTCTAAAAGGGAATATAACACGGAGTTGGCCTAAGACTTTTTTGGTTTAATGATCCTATAAAATAAACCATACATTTGTTGAGGCTTTATTTTTCAGGGACTATACTAAATATTTTTTTTAGAGCAGTTTTGGATTCACAACAAAACTGAATGGAAAGTACACAGAATTCCGATATATACCCTGCCCCTTGCTCCCCCACCCGCAAGCACAGCCTCACCTACCATAAATACCTGGCAAGAGAGTGGTACATTTGTTACAGTCAGTGAGTCAACACTGACACACATCATTATCACTCAAAGTCCATAGTTTACATTAGGGTTTACCTTTAGTGTAAATTTTATATGTTTTGATAAATGTATAGTGACATGAATCCATCATTATTGTATCATACAGAATTCTTTCACTGTCCTGAAATTCCTCTGTGCTCTAGCTATTCAGCCCTCCCTCCTCTCAAATCAGACAACCACTTTTTTTTTTTTTTTAACAATCTCCACAATTTTGCTTTTCTCACAGTGTCATATGGTTGGAATCCTACTGTATGTATCCTTTACAGATTGACTTCTTTCACTTAGTGATATCCATGTAAGTTCTTGGTTGCTTCAAAGTTCTGCCAATTATGAATAAAGCTGCTATAAACATTCATGTGCAGGTTTTTGTATGGACGTAAGTTTTTAATGTCTTTGGATAAATATTTAGGAGCTTTGATTATCATTGCTTTCTTTGTCCTACGTAAGAAAACTTAATCTACCCTCAGGCACATATTCTCCCACATAATCTAGCTTTTACATTTAGCCTTATAAGCCATTTTGAATTAATTTTGAGTATAGGGTAACGTGGAGATTAAGGTTCATTTTTCTATATGAATATTTAGTTGTTCAACACGATTTACTGAAGAATTTTCTTCTTCAGATTGATTAGGTGGTTTTGTTGAAAATGAACTAATAATATGAGGTTTGACTGGACTATCAATTCTCTTTTATTTATTTATTTGTCTTATGTCAGCTCCACACAGTTTGATTACAGTAGTTTTATAATAAATCTGCAAGTTGGGTAGTAAGTATTGATGTGTTTCTTTTTCAAATTGTTTCAGATATTCTAGGTCATTTGTCATTCCATATAAATTTTAGAATCATCTCGTCAACCTTTATGAAAAAGACCTTTGCCATTATGATATGGGTTGTACCAAATGCACAGATGAATTTGCAGGGTTTGGGGAGACTGACATCTCAACAAAACTGACTCTGTCATTCCATCAGCATGTCATATGGCTTGCTTCATTTAGATTTCCTTTAATTTCTCTCAGCAATGTTTTATAGATTCTTTTTTTTGTAGGTTCATGTCATTTTTTTTTTTTGTAGGCTCATGTCTTTTGTTAAATGTATTCCTAAGTATATTTGCTTTTTGGTGGTAGTGCAGAAATAATCCTAAAAATTATATTCCAATATATGATGCCAGCATATATATTTTGAATATTAACCTACTATGCTGTGGCATTGATCAATTTATGTATTAGTTCTTGTAATTATTTTATTTTTTTTAAAGATTTTTATTTATTTATTTGTCGGAGAGAGAGCACACAGCAGAGGGAAAGGGAGGAGCAGGCTTCCCACTGAGCAGGGAGCCAATGCGGGGCTCAATCCCAGGACCCTGGGATCATGACCTGAGCCAAAGGCAGATGCTTAACCAACTGAGCCACCCAGGTGTCCCTCTTTTAGTTATTTTATAGATTCTTTAGGAATTACTATATAAAAATTCTTGTCATCTGCAAATAGAATTTTACCTCTCCCTTACTGACCTTTATGCCTTTTATGTCTTTTTCCTGACTTTTTCACTGAACACCTCATCTTAAATAACAGATCTGATAGCATCACTGTTTTTCTCAAAAGCTTTTGAATGTTCCACCATTGTCCCCAAGATCAAGTATAAACCCCTACTCCCAGACGTATCCCTTACCTGGACTCCCCCTTCTCCCTGTGTTATACTTGGCTTTACTTGATCTCATGATCACTTTTTTTTTTTTTTTTACTTTATCTACTTTACTTTATCTACTCAAAGTGACATTTAAAAATTGATCTGTATATTTAATGCATTTCTTCCAGTTCATGTTATGTTGATAAAGCATCTAATGTTAAAGGCTAGGAGAAATGTAATATTCCGGCTTTCTGTTGCATGGCAAGTACAATCACATACCTGTGAGGCTTTGTTCAAATCTTTTCATCAACCAAGAATAGCATATCTATGCCTGTTGAAATTCTGCTCACTCTTCATGGACCAGTTTAGACACCATATTTTCTTCTGGAGCCAGTGTTCATTTTGGTAGGTTGCGATTCATCTTGCATTCCTATATATTTCGATAAAGGATGCATTTTTTACCCTAGTATAACACTTAACAATTTTGCTTTGCAAATGTCGTGTTACATGTTGTATTCATCTCTATGCCCTTGCTAGTGCCTGGCATAACATGCATAGATAGTAGGAGGTTGTTTCCTAAATAGCCCTGTCAACGATTCTTTTGTTGGAGTGTCTAATGGGCAAGTAGTCTCAATGTTGATGTGAATATATTGACCTACGGTGTTAATGAATTGGGCATATGAGGCCATTTAATCAAATGATAATTTAAATTACTAATTATCTCTAGACCCAGAGGATCCAATTGACTGAGACAAGGTCATCCTTGGCTCCCCTTTTCCCTCAGCCCCACGTCCAATCAGTCGTTAGTTCTTATTCTTAAATGTCCCTCATATTTGTCCATTTCTCTCCATTTTACAACACGTTGTTCAGGCCTCCTTGAACATAATATCACCCTGGATTATTGTAACAGATGCTCTCTGCTTTCAGGCTAATCTTTCTTCAATCCCCTTTTCCCATGTTTCCAAGTTGATCTTTCTATAACTCAAATATGACCATGTTATAATCTCACACTTAAGTGTGCCTGGATCCCAAGGGTCATTTTGACAAATGCTTTCCAGCTGTAAAAACGCCATAAAAGAACCACTATTTCCAGATTTCTTGTTTCATTTGGGGGATAGAGGGGAGTGTTTTTCCTTTTTGGGGACAGTAAGATTAAGTGATGGTGATAGAGAACAAGATGAAGAGAGACAAGGGGGGGGGAAGGGAGAGAGGGAGAAAGAGCATTTCACTAACAGGGTGTCTGCCCTGCAGAATCTAGTTTCTGGCGAGGCAATTAGCATGCAGATCAGCCGCACGGGGTCCTGCATGCATTAGCTATTGAACACCAGCTTGCCAAGCCCTTCTCTGCTTCGTCAAAAATTCACACACCTTCTGGCTGCTCTGACACAGCCCCAGTTCAGAATCCATTAACTGGAGTTTTAGTCCATGAACAAAAATGATCGTGCATGCTTATGATTAATGAGGAAGCTATTTCAAAATCACAAGGCGCCATACTGGCTAAGTACTATTAATTATTTTTATCATCATTATACTGAGAAACCGTTTCATCATACTAGAAACAATTGTTCAAATTGGCTTGCTTGGGTAGAAAATGCACTGTCTACCATTTTGAAAAGCCAGTATTTTTTGATGTCTTTGATTTATGAAGATAATCATAATAATCATAGCCAACTGTGTGTGCTTAGAGTAAGTATCCTATTGCAGTGAGTTATTTGTATATCTTGATTTACATAATCCTCATAAGCACTGTATGGAGTAAATATGATTACTGTCTCTGTTTTAGAGGTGAGAAAACATAGACTCACTGGCTAAGTCTTGTGTAGGTGGTAAGTGGTAGGGCATGGATTAAAACAGGTAATCTCATACCAGAGTCTGCCCTTGAATTCTTACCCTATAGAGTGTTAAGACTACCTATTAAGATAACTTTTTATTGTCATAGTCAGGACTACCCTGGACCAAGTTATATTTTGAGAACTAGTAGGGCAGGTTCTATGCCCTGCAGCATTGCAAAAAAAAAAAAGAAAGAAAAAAAGAACCAGAAGGACAATATATGTGATCCTCACTCTCATCTAGATTGAAATCAGCAGTTAATATTAAGATCAAGGAAGTTTAGTGAAATCCAGTTGAATTGAACTTTCCAAGGGTCTAACTCAAGGGAAGCAGCATGGGGGCATAGTTGTGGATAATTAGATGATCAGCAAACAAAGGTTTTCCAACTTATAAGCCAAAGTGAAGAGAAGGGTACCCGAAGTCAGGTTTGAGAGAAACTTGGCTTTGGCAGATTGCATGGTGGTTCAGTGTGCTATGTTTGGGAGTCAGACGGCACTGAGATACAAGTCCTGGCTCAGCCATTATGCTGTGAAGTTCAACAAGTTTCTTAACCTCTCCAAACTTCATTTTTCTGATCTGTAAAAAGAGGTTAAACTTCATTGCCTAAAAGGATTGTGGGTAGAGTAAATGAGATGAAGTTTATAAATCACCCAGTAGATGCCAAAGCAGAAAGTAGGCACTTTTTAAGAGGAAGTACCTTTTTATGACCATGAAGACAATGACGATGATGATGATGATGATGATAAAATACTGGTTTACCAGTTGGCTGGATTGAGTTTTAAGCTTAGATCAAAATCCCAAAGAAAAAGCAGCATAGGTCCTGTGAATAAGATAGGAGGCCAGGCAAATAGGTACCCCAGGACTCTAATCACCATCACCATCATTGTGGACAAGATGGCAAGCTCTTTGCAGGTCCTGGTTACCACTGGGTAAATCTTGTCTATGATATGGCCAAATATAGTTTGGTTTGCATGCTGAATTGTGTTTTCAACTCTGCATGATCATCTCCCTCTTCTCTGCCCAGTCTACATTCCCCAGAATCCTTTTTCATCTGTAGTCCTGGGTTAGAGTTTACCATGGGGAGGAACTTGCAGAGCTTTGGAAAGCAAAAGTGAAGGAGAAGCTACCTTCTCAGGAGGTACTGACTGTCAGACATGGCAGCTTTGTAGACCTTTCCACAAGCTCCCTCTTTGCAGTTATGCAGCCAGATATAGCGGTTCCTTGGAGATCCCCATCAGCTCTGCTTTATCCACCTACTCCAAGGTTTAAGTTGAGGTTAAAAGTGGCTGTTTCCTTAAACTTCTGGCTGTAAGCGTCAAGATCTTGGCTCTTCCAGCTGCTTCTTTCTTGTAAACCTGATTCCTATATCAAACCCTTCATTATCATAATAGTGTAGTAGCTCTGGTTTGCTCATCGAACAGAATGAGACAGCTTATTACTCATTTACTGCCTGGGGGTGCTTGATTATCTAGAGGAGGGGTTGAAAAACTTCTCTTATATGACTGTAGTAAGTACGTTAGCCTTTGTGGGTCAACTGGTCTCTGTTACAAGTCCTCAGCGCTGCTGTACCCCAGCACCAAAGCTGCCAAAGACAATACATAATGAACGAATGTGCCTGTGGTCCAATAAAACTTTATTTATGGGTGCCGAAATTTGAATTTTATATAATTTTTATGTGTCATAAAAACACTTTTTTCCTACCATTTGTAAACATAAAATCCATTCTTAGCTCATGGGCTGTACAGAAACGCATGGTGAGCTGTTTGGGGCTGTCGCTGGCCAACCCTTGATCCAGAGGAGTGCTGGTAGAGCCAGAGAGATGTGAACATAAACCTTTGCTCACCACTTACTGTGTGAGGTTGGGCGATACACTTAATCTCTGAGCCTCACTTTTGCAATGGGGACATTAGCATGATATTGTAGAGTAGGGTTGTTGTGAAGATTAAATAGGATAATGTAGGTAAAATCTTAAGTTGGCTGCTGGGCGCACAGTTCGTGCTCCTCATTCGTCATCATTACTGTGGTTTGTGAAGCTGCTCTTTGGTGCTCACAGTTCATTCACGCAGCTAAAAGGGAACCGACAGGTTTTGCAGCCATTGGGACTTCCACGGGCAAGGTAAAATGATTTCTAGGCAAAAGAACAATGAGAGAACTCCTGAGGCTTTGCAAATTATCCACCATACTTGAATTAAGTGTAAGAATGTTGCTAGAGGGCTGTCAGCAATCCAGCCCCCAACCAGAATTTTACTAGTGTTTCTTCCCAGTGCGCAGCAGGGATTAGCCACAGGGACAGAGAGATGGGAAGGATGGGAGAAAAAAACAGAAAAATGGAGAATTTTAACTTCATTATATGATTGTGTTTAAGTGGTGGGATTATGGGTGATATTTAATTTTTTGGCGTGTTAATTTCTCTTCAAATAAATTATTAAAATGATGCTGTAGAAGAGTACTTAAAACATAGAAATACTGTTAAAACAGATCGAGTAAATACCATGTTATAAAGTATGTAAGACCACTTAAAAAATATAAAAAAATCCTAAAGTGTTGAAAGCCATTTGGCTCTGACTTATCTTTCAGTTTTCATGTCAAATGTCACCTCTCATAAGAGAATTTTCTCCATCTAAAATATCCCAAACAGGGGGCGCCTGGGTGGCTCATTCGGTTAAGCGTCTGCCTTCAGCTCAGGTCATGATCTCGGGGTCCTGGGATCGAGCCCTGTGTTGGGCACCCTGCTCAGCAGGGAATCTACTTTTTCCTTGCCCTCTGCCCCTGATCCCTCATGCGTGCACACGTGCGCTCTCTCTCAAATAAATAAAATCTTACAGTAAAGTAAAATAAAATAAGATATCCAAAACCAGCCGCCAACCTCCATTCCTCATTACTATGTCTTATTGCCCTATTTTCTTTTCTTCATAGCACTTATTATTGTCATACAGTATTTGTTTAGCTGCTTATTGTCCACCTTCCTTTCTCTAGAATGTGAGTTTTCTGGGAGGCACCCTTCTTGTCTCCTTGCAACTCAAAACGGCCTTTCCTGGACTAGGAAAAAAATAAAGCATCAGTGTTCTAGGTCAGGCTGCTAGTGCAGCTGCTGCTGGGCTGGCAGCCTTCTTGGTGCCTGACCGTATTCATTTTCTCCCCCTGCTAACTTTTAAGGAGGAGGAAACATCTGGAAAATTGCCTCGGCCACAGGAAATTAAAAAAGCACTTACACTCAAGGCAGATGGCACTGTCAAGTAACAACATCTGGAGACAAAAATCTAGCTGACAACAGGGTAATCGTCAAAATATTTAAAGACTGCCCAAGTTGTTCATTTCATATTATATCTTCATCCCTGCTGAATTTATCATTTGGTCAGCACATACTGATTGGCTTTCCTGTGTGCGTATAGAGGCCGTGGACTCCATTTATCCACTGGAAATGAAAGCTGGCCTCAGTGCTAGGCCCTGTCTGTAGGTCCAAACTGGATGTTTGCCTGAAAAGCCTTTTGAAGATCCCCACGCCCTCAGAAGGAAAATGATTTTAAGACATTAGGCTTCAGTGAGTATCTTTAGCAATGGAGGTGCTGGAAGCCCTAATCTGCTTTTCTTCCACAGGGATGTATCTTATTATCTTTAAAATCATCTCCAAATGTCCTATTAATATCCTGGAAATGAGGCAGAATGGTGAAAAAAAAACAAAACATTTTACTCGAGAAAGCTTTGCCTTGCTGACCAGAACATTTGGTTGCTGAACTAGGGGAAGGAAGACTGTCACATATTAGGCTCTTAATAAAGATTTGCTCATAGGTAATAGATGGATCCTAGTTGCTTTTCAGCGGAAGACACACCATTTATTACATTTTTGACCTTCACACATTTTTAGGCTGTTGATTCTTTTCTAGTGTCTATAACCTGATTAGTGTTTTTGCTCAGATAAAATCAGTCTATATTTTATCTGCTCTTTCTTCAAGATGAGAAGTATCTTCTAGAATCCCAAAGCCATTCTTGTCCCAGAAGGAAGTCGGTCATCTATCAAGAGGAAACTATGTGGGAAGTTGATCTTCTAAGGCTGATGAATGACACTGGTTTAGATCTTTTTTTTTTTTTTTTTATTCTTATGACCAGAACAAGCAAGACAAGTTTAAAAATGGAATTATTGTAATATCTCTGGGAAAAGTCTTAATTTACAGAATATTCTAGCTCCCAAAGCTTTGAAAATGATGTTTCCCTTTCAGACTGGATTTAGCTAAGTAAGTAGAACTTTAAGAACCAAAGTCTCGGGTCAGACTAACTGAGCCTAAAGCAGCCTCACTTTTTATGACTTTTTTTTTTAATGGTCTCATCATCCACAAAGCTTCTCTCCTTGTATTAAAAAGTATGACTTTAAAAGGCTGTATTAATGTTATGCATTTTTCTACAGGAATTTACCTTTCTTTATAGACATCTCTGAAGCTGCATGTTTTCCCCTAAGCCCCACTTTTCTGACTTGATACACAGAAAGCTGAAACCCTGAGAAATCCAGTTTGTACAGCCTCATGGTCCAAAAAGTCTCAGACCTAAATTTTGTAGCTCTTGGCTTCAGGGTATACCCACACTCCCTACCTTTCATGTGGCAGCACTATTTTAGTACATCTCCTTGTTTTTTCTGAATACTCTTTTTTTTTTTTTTTTAAGACTTTATTTATTTATTTGAGAGAGAGAGAGAGAACACGAGAGAGAAGAAGGTCAGAGGGAGAAGCAGACTCCCCATGGAGCTGGGAGCCCGATGCGGGACTTGATCCCGGGACTCTGGGATCATGACCTGAGCCCAAGGCAGTCACTTAACCAACTGAGCCACCCAGGCGCCCCTTCTCTGAATACTCTTAAGAATAGTTTCCCCTTGAAAACTATGAAGCCAAAACTTATGCTTCCCACATTAATATTTCTCATAGTAAAAAAAAAAACCCCTCAATTCAATTTTTCCATTTCTAGTACCCTATCATTAAAAATTGTATTTTCTTTTATTTTGCTATAAATAATGATGGAAGGATGCTTTAAAAAATTCCAAGAGCTTAGGGGCACCTGGGTAGATCAGTCTGTTAAGCATCTGACTCTTGATCACAGTTCAGGTTTGGTCTTGGAGTCATGAGTTCAAGCCCCGTGTTGGGTTCCATGCTGGGTATGGAGCCTATTTAAAAAAATAATAAAATAAATTTTAAAAATGACAAGAGCTCAATAAAGTTTGATAAGGCCCATAGGAAAGTGAAGAACTAGAATCAGGAGCACTTGAGTAAAGCCGAGAGTCTCTCAAGTCTGCTCCATCTATCACATGGGGACCAGTTGAGTCTACAACTACCAGCTTGAAAGAGGTAATAAGGAAGCTGGCCAATGCCTGGGACATGGAAAATGGGACATTTTCCATGGGAAAATGGAATGTGAAATCTTCACGACTTATGGATGTAGGATCACAATTCCCTTTCTCTGTGTCATGTGAGAACTCCTAGCTGAATAATTTACTTACAAAATGATCACACATTGGAGAAACTGTTGGATGATGATAGAGACAAACACAAAAGTGTCACATAAAGAAATTTCCCAGTCCGGATCATGTGGGAACCTCTTGGTTTACAACTTCTACTTCCATGTTTGCAAGTTAAAAGTTATAAGAATCAGCAAATTGGACAAATTGCAAAACTCACACTTCAATAACTATCAATTATAGAACAATAAAATAATGAATATTAAGAAAAAACAAAAAAGAAAATTTGGGACAAATAGAAAATTTTGGAAAAGGAAAATATACACTTTGAAATAACCTCCATGGATAGTTTCCATAGAAGGTTGTATAGAGCTAAAAATAGAATTAGGTGATATATCCTGGAAGTTACTCAGAAGACAGCACAGAGAGGGAAAGGATTGGAAAACATGAAGGAGAAGCTTAGAGATACTGAAAATAACATGAGGTATTTCAGTATAATTACACAAAAACAGAATGCAAAGAATGTTAGGCAGTATTTGAAATTATAATAGTAGAGAACTTCTCAGAATTGAGACAAATTCATTTAGTCTTGAGATCAAAGTAGCATTACAATTCTCAAATAGAAAAACAGTTTTACACCCAGATATATCATAATGGAAATGTAAAAGTGCAAAGACAGAAAGAATTTTAAAAAGCCTCGTAAAGACATCACCTGTGAAATCCCAATAATCAGAGTGAAAAAAAAAACTATTCAACATAAAAAGGTATTCCATAAAACATAAAACAGGTTCTGGGTTATGAAGGAGAGT
>CM052898.1:66327320-66351565 GCA_028534135.1 Potos flavus | reverse complement strand
GAGACCATATGATAATTGACTCTCTCTGCTTGACTTATTTCACTCAGCATAATTTCTTCCAGTCCCGTCCATGTTGATACAAAAGTTGGGTATTCATCCTTTCTGATGGAGGCATAATATTCCATTGTATATTTGGACCATATCTTCATTCATCCGTTGAAGGGCATCTTGGCTCCCAGGGAGAGACATTTGAAAGCAAAGGAGAATCAAACTCCTAAACAAGAATGTGGATGTTAGAGGTAGGTGTTCAGAATCATAGCATTCTAATTTTCTTGTTTTGTTTGGGAAGAGAGTGGAGATATTGATTAATTTAAAGCTTACATAGATAAGCGTATTGAAAAATTAAGCAGTCATTGAAAGGATAGATAGAGAATATATAAACTTTTTTTTTTTTTTGGCAGAAAACATCAGAAATTTATTCTCTCTCAGTTATGATACAAGAAATCTGAAATTAGGTGTTAGCAAGTCCACATTTCCTCTGGAGGCTTTGAGGGAGAATTTTTTCCATTTCTCTCTCCTTGCTTCCCATTTGAGAATATATAAACTTTTTAAAATTTATTTTTATCTTTTAAAATATTATTTATTTATTTATTTATTTATTTATTTACTTACTTACTTACTTACTTACATACTTACATATTATGTATTATTTGCCCCAGGGGTACAGGTCTGTGAATCAGCAGTCTTACACAATTCATAGCACTCACCATACCACATACCCTCCTCAATGTTCATCAAATATATAAACTTTTAACTAGTGGAAGAATTAGAATAAGATGATAGGACAGAAAAAAACATTATCTACAGTACGCCTCCAGAGGTGTAGTGATTGAAGTACACAGAAGTATACTTACATGAAGTAATGTTGCTCTAAAGTGTTGAACTATGTGCACTTAGGGCTTAGAGATAATTTCCAGTTTACAGGAAACAGAGGTATAGAAAAACTAGTTAAATGACATAATAGTGAAAGTGAGGCAAACAAAATGTAAGGCATTCTATGGAAAAACTGACGTGTCTTCGGGGAAGAAAAGAAAAAAAGAAAGAAAAAAAAGGCATGGAAAGAAAAAAAAAGAGAGATTACTCTAGATTAAAAAACCATAAAAAATATATGTAATGTGTGCATCTTGTTTAGCTCCTCATTTGAATAAACAAATTGTAAAAAAACAACAGACCAAAAAAACCCCAAAATACCCCCCAAAACATGTTAAAGACTATTGGTAAATTTGAGAGTAAACTGGAATTAGAGAAGACCAACAAATTAGTGTTAATTTTATTAGAAGTGCAAGTGACATGGTAGATATATAAGAAAATGTTTGTATTTTTGGAGAGGCCTTGGAAGTATGTAAGGGTAAAATGACATGAGTTGTGGGATTTGCTATAAAATACTTCAGCAGAAAAAGAAAAAAAAAGAATAGATAAAGCAAGTGTGGGCAAACTCTAGGTAATTGTTGGATTTGCATTATGGCATAATGGGATTAATTATTCAGGTTCTATACTTTTGTTCACGTGTGAATAATTTTATCATATTTAAAATAACATTTTAATTCAGAACGTTTGAAAATGAAGGAATGGAAAATTATATACTAGGTAAATACTAATACAAAAGCCAGTTTAGAGGGAGTTGTGGGGTTGAGTGAAATGGGAGGAGGGGATCAATAGGTATGAACTTCTAGTCATAAAATAAATAAATCATGGGAATGTGATGTATAGCGAGGTGACTATAGCTAGTAATATAGTATTACATATTGTGTAATTATATGGTGATGAGGCATACTACACTTATTGTGGTGATCACTTTGCAGTGTTTACACATATTGGATCATTTTGTTGTACACCTGAAACTAATATAATGTTATGTGTCAATTATACCTCAATAAAAAAAAAAAGGAGCTATCCACCTCTTAATTTTACCTTTGAACTGGAGTTGCATGAAATTAAACTAAGTGATTTGAAATTTTGAAGTTTCAGGAGAAAATTTATTTTAAATGAATTTATGTGATATCAAAAAAGAGCCAATTTAATAATTTTCATATCATATAAAATATGTAACACAAAAATGCTAATAATGATAGAGATATAATCTAATGATAACAATTGACTGAAGAAGCTATAACAATCATGAATCTGTATGCATTAAACAACATAGCCTCCAAACATATAAAACAGTGGGCAGAATTACAGGAAGAAATTGAAAACTCTGTTACCCAAAGAAAGGTTTGTAATAGCTGCATTTCTGAAACTTACAAGTCACAGAAAAACATAAAGGATATTTAAGATTTTAGTAACAGATTTAACAAACTGCTAACAGATGATATGATTTCTATCCCCAACATGTATGTATGTATGTATGTGTATATATATATATATATGTTTTAATATGTTATATATATGTTTTAAATACACAGAGTATAATTATATATGTTTTAAAAACACAGAGTATAATTATAAAAATTGGTTACAAAAATAAATCTCAGTGATACTGTAAGAATCTATATCCTGCTCCCTGAACACAAAGTAATAAAATTAGAAATGAATAGAAAGACAATAGAAATCCATGTATTTGGACACTAAGCTATACTTGTAAATATTCATGTGTTTATAAAATTACAATGGGAAGTTTAAAATATTTAGAATGAAAGTAACAGATTACACATCAAAATTTGTGGAATATTGGTAAAGAAATAATTGAAATGATTAACAAAAATCCAAAGCTGAATATTTGAAATACTCATCAATTGATAAAAAGCAATAAGAAATAAATTAACGACTTTAGAAATAAAAACCATATCTACAGACGAATTAGTTACATAAAAAACCAAACAAATTAACCATTTTGTGCCAAATTTCTGGTAATGAACAGGCAATATATAAATTTTTAGTAAAATAAGTTGTCAAGATTGATTCAAGAGAAATAGAGCCAGATTTATCAAATAACCATGAAAGAGGCTGAATTGAAATACAAATCTCCTTCTTCCACCTTTGTCTAAGGGTACCAACTACAGAGGGTGTTATTTCATCAAGCCTTCAAAGAATAATCCCCTTCTAATTTGATTGTTTCATGGGGAAATCTTTCCAACTAATTTTAAGCTTGTATCAGCTCGTTACCAAAACTGGACACACTGTGTACAAAAAAGAGAAACTGATTTACACAGAAATAGAAATACCTTCTATATATCAATAAATCATAACTAGCAGTATATAGAACATATACTGATGATATAAAGTTTATCCCAAGAATACAAGATAGTTTAACCATAGAAAATCCAGTAATGGTACACATCTCAATAATACATTGAAGGAGAAAAAACTATAATTATCTTCAAAGATGCTGATAAAATTTACAAATATTCATGATTGAAAATTCTTAGCAACTATGAAGAATTTCCTTTACTTGAAAAAAAGATTATCAAAAACTTAAACATATAAAAACATTGTAATTAATTCAAACAGTTTAGAAGAATTTCCATTAAAATCAAGAACAAAATAAAGATGCATCTATAATTATTACTATTCATTATTACTATTCATAGTGTCTGATCGTCTTATATAATGCAATAGAGTAAGAAAAATAAATTGCTGGTGTTAGATTTGGAAAGGAAGAGAGAAAATTGTCAAGTTTGCAGCTGGTAAGTTATTTGGTTAGTAAATCTAGCAGGATATATTCACAATGTGTTGAAACAAGTTAAGAAAGTTCAGCAAATTTCCTGGATCCAGATCAATATTTTAAAATCGAGAATATTCCAATACTCCAGGAATAACCAATTCAAAAATATAAAGAAATTTTAAAATGACCCTAGTCATCATAATAAGAAAACTAGGAATATTTTTTAGCAACTTTGGGCACGATCTTTAGCAGGAAAATTATATAACTTATTGAAGGGCATACACAGCCCTGAATATATGGCAAGATATAATATATTCATAAATGGGAAGAAATACTGTTTAGAAATTGTAAAACCTATTGTAAAAATTAAAAGAGGTATGTGTGTTTGTGTGTGCGTGTATGGAATTTGACAAGTAGTTCTTATCATTCATATGGATGAGTAAAAGTCCAAGAATAATCTATGTAATTTTAAAAAAAGAGAGACATCTTGATGTACCAATTATCAAAGTTTTATTTTTATTTTATTAAGTTTTTTAATTCCAGTATAGTTAACATATAGTGTTATATTAGGTTCAGTTGTACAGCGTAGTGATTCAACAATTCTATACACTACTCAGTGCTCATAATGATATAGGTACTCGTTAATCCCCATCCCCTATTGCACCCATACTCCCACCCACTTCCCCATGTAACCATCAATTTTTTCTCTATAATTAAGAGTCTGTTTCTTACTATCTCTATTTCTTTTCCTCCTTTTTTTTGTTTCTTAAATTCCACATATGAGTAAAATAATATGGTTTTTGTCTTTCTCTGACTGATTTATTTTGCTTAGCATTATATTCTCTAGCTCCATCCATGTAGTTATGAATGGCACTATCCCTTTCCTTTTTTACGGGTGAATAACATTCCACATCTTTTTTATCCATTCATCTATTGATGGACACTTAGACCGTTTCCATAATTTGGCTATTGCAAGTAATGCTGCAATAAACACAGGGGTGCATGGATCCCTTTGAATTAGTGTTTTTACATTTTTTGGGTAAATACCCCATAGTGTGAATACTGAATTGTAGGATAGTTCTATTTTTAACTGTTTGAGGAGCCTTCATTCTGTTTTCCACAGTGGCTGCACCAGTTTGCATTCCCACAAACAGTGCACAGGTGTTCCTTTTTCTCCACATCCTTGCCAATGTGGAGATGTGATAGTTCATTGTGTGATGTGATATCTCATTGTGGTTTTGAGTTGCATTTCCCTGATGATGAGAGATGTTGAACATCTTTTCATGTGTCCATTGGCCATCTGTATGTCTTCTTTGAAAAAATGTCCATTCACGTCTTCTGCCCATTTTTTTATTTGATTATTATTATTTTTTGGGGGGGGCGTTGAGTTGTGTAAGTTCTTTATGTATTTTGGATACTAACCCTTTATCAGAGATATCATTTGCAAATATCTTCTCCCATTCAGTAGGTTGCCTTTTAGTTTCGTTGATTGCTTCCTTTGCTATGCAGAGCCTTTTATTTTGATATGGTCCCAATAGTTAACTTTTGCTTTTGTTTACCTTGCCTCAGGAGACATATTTAGAAAAATCTTGCTACAGCTGATGTCAGAGAAATTATTGCCTGTTGTCTTTTCTAGGATTTTTATGGCTTCAGTTCTCACATTTAGGTCTTTCATCCATTTTGAGTTTATTTTTGTGTATGGTGAAAGAAAATGGTTCAGTTTCATTCTTTTGCCTGTTGGTGTCCAGTTTTCCCAATTTCATTTGTTGAAGAGAGTGTCTTTTCCCATTCTATATTCATTCCTCCTTTGTTGAAGATTAATTGGCCATATAGTTGTGGGTTCATTTCTGGATTTTCTATTATGTTCTGTTGGTTTATGTATCTTTTTTTTTGTGCTGTTACCATATTGTTTTGATTAGTACAGTTTTGTAATATAACTTGAAGTCTGGAATTGCAGCACCTCCGGTTTTATTCTTAATTTTCAAGGTTGCTTTGGCTATTTGGGGTCTTCTGTAGTTCCATAGAAATTTAGGATTGTTGTCCTAGCTCTGGAAAAGTGCTGTTGGTATTTTGATAAGGATTACTTTGAATGTGTAGATGTCTTTCGGTAGTATAGACATTTTACCAGCATTTATTCTTTCAATCCATGGGCATAGAATGTTTTCCCATTTCTTTCTGTTCAATTTTTTCCATCAATGTTTTATAGTTTTCAGAGGTTTTACACCTCTTTGGTTAAGTTCATTCTTAGATATTTTATTATTTTTGGTGCAATTGTAAATGGGATTGTTTTCTTAATTTCACTTTCTGCTGCTTCGTTATTAGTGTGCAGAAATGGAACAAATTTCTGTACATTTCCAAATATCAAAGTTTTTAAAAAGGTATAATTAAGACAATGTGGTATTAGTGAAATATTATAGAAATTGATCAAAGAAACAAGATAGAGAAGCCAGAGATACATCTGTGCACATGTGGGAACTTTGTAGTGAGAGGGAAGCCACTGCACATCATTGGCAAAAATTGGCATATACTGTAAGTTACATGAATAAAAAGATCCCTAAATAAGAAAATAAAACTTTTGGGATAAAAGGAGAATATTGTTATAAGTATAGTGTTGGGAATGATATTTTAACCAGAACTTAAAAAGGCAGAAATCAGAAGGACAATATTGATGCATTTGACTAGATTGAAACTTCAACAGTATGTATGACAAAAGATAACAAATAATTTAAAAACAAAACTAGACTGGCATATGTCTGTGAAGAGCATGTATATCTGAGAAAAACATTTCCAAAATGTATAAAGAACTCCAGGAATAAGAAAAAAAAAATTGCTGAAAGATGTGAATCGTACAGATAAATTTCAAAAACCTGGTTTTGAATGAAAAGAGCAAGGTACAGAATAACAACTTGTAATGTTAATTATATAAAATTAAAATAATCCCCCTAAACTTATAAATCATTCATGATTCACATATGAATTGAAAGCATATACACAAGGACTCGATAGCTACTCATCTACTTCAGAAGAGTAGTGTTTTGGAGAAAAGGAGCTAGGAAAATAAATCTAGGTAGATTCACAGGGCATAATTTAACTGACTTCATAAATTTTAACCTGGAAAAGATAAAAGATTTGAAGCAAAAAAAAAAAAAAAAAGAAAAAAAAAGAAAGAAAATTGAAAACTGGCACTGCTTCTGAATTAATAAAATGTTAATATATGGCTACATTTGAAAAGTAATAATACAAAGGCATCTTTGAAATCTTTGATTCTGAAATTTGATCTGAAGGCACATCTCAAAACTAGCCAGGCCACTTGTAACCTACAGAACATGAGTTGCTTATTTCTCTTGGCTCAGATCTCTACCTCTGAGAACTATGTCTGAACTTTTCTTTATTGGGGCTAACCCAGCCTGTATAGTTATGAAACCAGGGCTAAAGGTGGGAATGCCTCTTAGTAGTAGTCATGAGTATGTGAAGCCAGAGAATCTGTAGCAATAGTATTAAAAGACAACTATATGAATGGCATTGTGGAAGTGGGCAGTGCACAGTCTGTGCAACTGTGTATGATAGCATTCTATGAGAGTGGTGTAGGGTCAAAGTTAAAAGAGAATGTGTAAACCTATTATACACAGAACAAGGGAAGCTTGGGATGCCTATAGAGAACCAAAGAAGTTCTCCAGTAGCAAGCAGCAAGAGCTGGAGGTGGGAGTTTGGGATGGAGATCCCAAATAGTACTGGATTTCAGCTCTGTCTCTATCTGGTGGTGTGGTGCACGGGACTGGATCCATTTACAGGGTTTGGAGTAGAATGAACACCTCTTCCTCCTGGCCCTCTATCCTGTGAGGTGGGAGCAAGGCTGAAATTTTTCCTAATTTGCTTAGTTACAGTACTTAAAGGATTTAAACCATTCTAGCATGTTCTGGAGGCAGAAGGCAGGTTTCCTTTCTGGTCCTTCCAGCTGACATCCTCTTTGAAATTAGTGATGATGTTTTTAAGACTCTAGTATTTCTTTCATGACTTTCTCAAAGGTATTATCTAGCATGGATAGGTCCAAATGCTGGTGTGAGGGGTAGAGGCTTTTGTTGGGTAGGGGCAGGGGCAGCAGGGTTAGGTGAAAGATGAAAGTGCAACCAGTGAAGTGGTCATTTGAGTTGGAAAGCTATGCGTTTGCCAACTTAGACTACCTGAAACAGCTACAGCCCAGGAAGTGATGTGATTGTTTCATTTGGATGTGAACTCTTAGCCCTGGTTGCCAGATCCCTTAAACTCTTATTGGACTGCCTACAGGGCAGTATTCTGCCACTACCAGTATTTGGGTGTGGTCCTTTTGGGGGCGTATACAGCCAGATAGAAATTATTTGTTAGAAATGATTTTATTTTGCTTGGTTATGATGGAAGAGACTTGACCAGGATAGTTGTTGGGTTGTGATGGGGAAGGTCTGCCTTGAGGATACCCTTTATCTTTCATTCTCAGGAGAAGTCTTGGGTGAAATCATTCTCTGAAGAGGTGCATGCAGAGTTGTTGACTTCCGCTCCTACTCCCCAGCTTGGGCAGGCCTAGAGCTCTAGGGTGGTGGAAATGTAGGAAGAACAATCCTAGCCCTGGCTTCAGGCACCAACTGAATGTGTACCTGCCCTTCCTAAATCTTGCTCTTGATTCCAAGGATTTCCTTCTAAGCATTGAGCCTGGAAGAGAACTAGTGAAACACTGAGAGTTTATCACTATATGACCTATTGCTTGACCTTGACACCAATCAGACTCAGCAGAAATAAGGGGTATGCAGAAACTGGAAGCTCTTCTTATGTCTAAGGTGCAAGGGAACTTTTCTATATTTAGGTCAGGCTCTTTCTCTGCTTTGACATTATTCTTGGTCTGGTAACATAAACTCCTCCCAAACCTTCCTCCAAAGGGAAGCTAACTGTGTGGGCCTGCCTCTAAAAACTCTCTATTTGTATGTTGTTCTATTACAATCCCATTCCCATAAGGTGAGGATCCTACTGTTAAGAGCATTGGGAATGGAAATATACCTCAAGGTCCTTAACTTTATCAGATCATTGTCTTGCTATTAAAGTGATGACCCTTTCTTCCTCCATTTTGACTCTTTTTCCATCGGGTCTGGCTCGCTTAAACAATCTCTCATAAATTTAGTAATATAACTTCTATTTCATTTAGCTAGGATTATGCCCTTTCCCAGATTCTCTTTCAGATCTAAATTCCACCCCTACAATATCTACCCACCTTTTATAAGTGTTTTCCTAAATTTTATTGTATGAAAAAGATCCTATTTGTAATTTTTTTCTCTATCTGTTTTTCTTGTTTCATTTTTCTTTTGTATTACTTAGCTGCTTAGATACATTACTATCACAGGAATAGCTGCATCTCCTATTAGTAAAACTCCCGACACTAAACCATGTAAATTTGCAACCCATCATCCTTTCTTTCCAGGGTAATCTCCTCTTAACCAGGTGCTGAATTCAGAAATAACATTGT
Source organism: Potos flavus (assembly GCA_028534135.1). NCBI lineage: Eukaryota > Metazoa > Chordata > Mammalia > Carnivora > Procyonidae > Potos > Potos flavus. The sequence goes on along the minus strand of CM052898.1, from coordinate 66,342,473 downwards.
CCCACTGCCAGAGAGAGCTGTGACCTATTTCCTCATCCCATTGTTCCAGGGGTTGCCATGTTACCGTGGTCCTTTGTGATTCACTGGCTCCTCTAATTATAACTTTATGCTATTCTTATAATAGGCACCAGAGCTCAGGGTACTTCTCCATCTGCCACATCCTGGATATTTCTTCCATTAGGGACCACTTCACTTCTATGGAAACACAGATGTGGGGACCCACAGATTCCAAGGAGGCCTGTTCTATACAGCCCTGACTAGACCAAGAGAAGTTCATGTGTGGTTTTCAAATGTGTCCTTCCTGGGGGTAATTGAAGACCTGTCATTCAAAATAATTATTCTAATTTTTAAAATATTACAATTTTTCCAACAGGAGAACTTCTTTCCCTCTCCAGCATAAGTCACATTGTAACGCATTCCTGGTTGTTGGTCTCATAACCAGATTGTATGTTATCCCACTGGATTTCTTGCCATTTCTCTACAGTTCTGGGTTCAATTTCAGACAACTCAGCATGCGATCTTTATGAACATGACTCCAAAGTCCTATAGACATCAGTCCCTAATGGCTCTCTCACGACCTCATAGACCACGTAGCCAAAGTACAATGTATTTCAACAATCAGGAGCAGCCTGGGCTAACATGGTTCATTTAAGGAAAACACAGCAAAAGCCAAGCACAGTGCCCCGCTCTGAGATTCTCTTTACCCTGGATGTCACCACCATGGGCGGGGGCATCAGATTTCAATTTTAATTGCTCAGCAAAATCAAAGTTCTGCCAAAACCAGAGGAAAAGTTAATAGATTTTTTTGAAAAAAATATTAATTTCACATCTAATCTTGAATACATTTTTCGATATAAGGTGAAATTCCTCTTTAACCTCCATCCCCAATCCTAGACCCCCAGTAGCTCCCCAGTTTTGGTCATCAATTTTTTACTTTTTTGCTCTATATTTCCAGACCTTTGTCTATACATTTTCATACTTACGCATATTACCTATAAATAATAGCATTCTGCATTTTGCTGCTTTTTTCTTGAACTTAATAACATGTCTTAGTTTGTTAGGGCTGCCGTAACAAACGGGTAGCTTAAACAACAGACATTTATTTTCTGGAGGCCAGAGGTCCAGAGGCATCTGCAGGGTTTTGTTTTGTTCTTTTCCTTTTGAGGCTTCTCCCCCTGCCTTGCAGATGGTCACCTTCTTCCTGTGTCCTCATATGTTCCTTCCTCTGTGCATACCTATCCCTGGGCTCTCTGTGTGCCCTAATTTCCTCTTCTTATTGGGATGCTGGTTAGATTGGATTAAGACTCACTCTAACAGATAGGGTGGCTGGGTTATGGACATTGGGGAGGGTATGTGCTATGGTAAGTGCTGTGAAATGTGTAAGCCTGATGATTCATAGACATGTACCCTGGGGCAAATAATACATTATGTGCTAATTAAAAAAATAAAAAAATTTTAAAAAAAAGACTCACCCTAACAGTCTCATTTTAAGTTAATCACCTCTTTACAGTCTCTATCTGCAAATACAGTGACATTGACATTCTGAGGTACTAGGTGTCCAGGCTTCAACATAGGGATTTGGGTGGGTGTTATTGGGATAACTTAACCCTTAACACATGCCTTTGCTGGTCTTTCCATGTTATATCTATAGATTATGTTAGTTATAGTAAGATTTGGTAATGGAAATCACCAAATAATTGTGGCTTAAGAGTATAAAAACATGTCTTTCTTACCCATTTAAAAAGTAGAGAGACGGTCAACCCAGGACTGGCTTAATGTTGCATGGGGTCAGAGATTCAGCCTTCTTCCAGCTTACTGGTTCACCATGTGCGTCATTCCTTCTCAATGCTAACTCATTATCCAAGATGGCTCCTGGAAAGCCAGACATTTTGCCTGATTTGCAGTCAGCTAGAAGGAGGAACCTTAAGAACAAGTCCCTGAGTTGTGGACATCATTTGTACTTGTACCCTTGGCTAGAACTTAGTCACATTTCATACCAAACTACATGTGAGACTGGGAAATATTATCTTTTAGATGTGATGGACACATTTCTAGCTAAGATCTCGGAATACTACTACTAATAAAGAAGGTAAGAACAGTCAGTAAGGAAATGCCTGGGTGGCTCAGTTCATGATCCTAGGATCCTGGGATGGAACCTTGCATCGGGCTCCCTGCTCAGCAGGGAACCTGCTTCTCCCTTTGCCTGTTGCTCCCCTGATTGTGTGTGCTTGTGCTCTCTCTGACAAATAAATAAGATCTTTAAAAAAAAAAAGACATTATTGTCTCTCTCTTACACACACACACAGAAGAACAGTCAGTAAGGGACTACTACTAATAAAATATATCTTTTTAAAAAAATTTGAATGTGGGGTGGTTTCAGGGATCCTTTCTTGAGAAGAAAGTAGTTGGAGCACGGAAGAGGGAGATGAATTCCTAGCATTTGTTGTGAATTCCAGATATTTCTGGCCATTCTTGATTTTTATACTGTCAGAAATCTCCCATTTGCTCTTCTAAATCCACTGTCTCTTACCTTCTCATTCCTCATTCTGCCTGGGGAGGGTGCCTATATAGATTGTACACATGAGATTCTTTGCCATCTGGCTTCCTAAAAGGAAGCCCTCACAGAATCAGAGAGAAGGTGGAGAGTGAAGTCAGCGATTTTGGGCTCTTGGATCCCTCCTGCATGGTGGCCTAGGCTGTCTGTGTCCCACGAGTAAAGATCACTGCACTTTTCAGGATTGCCTTTTCTACATAGTTCTTCCCCCCATTCCCTTGCACCCCTTCACCCCCTGGCCCTTTGCCCATTTAGGCCCCTGAGTGGAATATTCTCTTCCACTGAGTCTACCCCATGTGGTTTCTTTACACTTCACTCATACCTGTGTAAATACATGAAAAATTACCCAAATTTGAGTGAACCAAGTGATTCCTGTCAAGACCCTGACTAATAAAAATACTGAGGTTTGAGGTGTCAGTTCTCTGGAATCCCAATACCAACCTTACTTTGTGCTGTGTGAGATTTCTACCTGGTTCCCGTCATCCATTTGGGCAACTTGTTTCACCTTAATGGGGTTCAGTTTGTTCACCTCCAAAATAAGAAACTGTCTGGACCAGGAGTTCTCAAACTTGGGTGTCCGTCATAATCACCTGGAGGATGTGGAAAAACACAGATGGATGGACTGTACCTCCAAAGTTTCTGAGTCAGTTGGTCTGGGGTAGGGCCAAGAATTCATATTTTTAACCAGTTCCCAGATGATGTTGATGCTGGTGCGAGGACCTTACCTGGGGGAACAGTGGTCTAGAATGATGATCTCTAAGGGCTAACCTGTGTCAGTATTCCATGACCTAATATCAACATGCCAGTGTGGCATAGTTCCATTCTATTGTTCTCGTGGATGAAATGTTCTTACTGGTTGTCTTTTGGAAGAATCCTTCTGGTAGGAGTGACCACAGATACTGGGCTATGGCCATCTAAATAAACTGGTCTTCATGTTGAATTATTCTGTGAATAATAGAAACTAGGTCAAGAATCCACACTTGAAAAGTGGTCATTCAATTCCAGGTCTGGTTTTAAAGCACACGTTCAAGGGTTTCCTATGTATGCAGTCTGTCAGTAGATCGCAATATGCAAACATTTTCATTTGCCTCTCGTTTTTATATTTGACTTGCTTTTGAATTCTATTGTTGGTCAAAAGAATCAGAATCAGCTTCCAAAACAATTATTTTGGAAGATTTTGCCAGATTTACTGGAGCCTTTATAAGACAGTGTGTCTTTATTTGTAAGTGAAAAGTTAGGAGAAGGTTTTAAGGGATAAGATCCAGAAGAGAAAAGGAACAACGAAATATAATTGTACAGTTTCTCTCTTTCTCATTGGTAATTCAGTGGAACGAAATAGGAAGAAATATTTTGGGGCCATAGATACTTAAAGAGCAGACTAATAAATAGAGAGCAGACACATGATAAACACAGTAAGTTGGTTTTCCCTCCACAGTACTGATCAGCACACAGGATGATCAACAACATAAACGATATGTTTAAGATATGTTTATAAGCCCATAGATAAGTGCATATATGATGGATCTATACATATACATCCATATGGCACATAACTGGCAGTCTACTCTTTTAGAACTTTGTATAAACAAAAACAAAAATCCCATTTAATTCAGCTGATGAGAATTGTTGTGGCATCCATTCATGGTTCATTCTACCTTGTATTAAGATTTACTTAGGCGCCAGCAGTTTTTATGGCTAGGATATGCCAAATAAATGGTCCCAGAGGTGGTATGTGCTTGAGAGAAGCCTGCCCAGGGCAGGTTATGTTAGTAGCCAAGTGGCTACATTATGGGCCGGTAAATGTAGTTTATAGAAGCCATGGGGAGGTGCCTTGACTTAAGCCAAAAAAAAAAAAAAAAAAAAAAGTCAAAAGATCACCGAGAGACCAGCCACGGGAGGTGATGGTCAAGGTAGAGAGAGAGTAGAAAAGTAGCTGTTTCCTCAACGGTTGATGAAACCCTTACTATGACATTTTTCTTACCTGACACTCTTCATCATGGCTGGATCCCATGTGGGTTGACTTCTGTCCTGGACTGGTTGCACCTGACATTGGACATGTCTTAGCCACATGCTCGAGTCTAAGTCTATAAACCGAGATCTGTTATCTACTTTTTCTTCTCTGCCCAACAACTCCTGTTAGGATTTCCAGCATATATTAGGCAGTTAATAGATGTTAAAGAGAGGCAATCTTTTGTTTTGTTTTAATTTACTGATGCTACAACCTGTCATGCACATTGAGTTATATTGTGCGATTTTTCAATAATGATGTGGTTCTCAGTAAGCTGTGTGTTTCAGATCTGCTGGAGATGTTTGCAAGCTATTCAATCCCTGGATGTTACATCAAACCACTGCCAATCTGAGCTCATTAATGTGAATTTCCTGTTGGCAATGAGCTCATTGCCAGCCTCTTAAACTTCTGCCAGTCTTTAACTGCCTGGCTATTTATTTATATCTTACCGGTTGGTCATGGAAGGAAACAAGTAAGATATATAAATAAGAGGGATGGAAGTAGTCACATGATGGACTGACTTTTGACTTCTAGATTCTAAAGTCTACAGTCTTGGAAAGCAAGTAGACAAGCCTGTGTTTTATGAAATGAGACTGAATCCTACATGGGAAACTGTAATAACTCAAACTCAAAATATCTCTGGATTTGTGGTGAAAGAGATTGGCAGTACTCTGAGAGAATCTGGTTCAGAGTAGCATCTGGAGCCACTGTGCTCGTTATCCAGGAAAATATTTGGGTGTTATATTCCCTTACTCCTTGCCTTTCTTCCTCCCTTTCCTTCTGAAGTTGGATTGTAAAAAATTCCACTTTGCCAGGAATCATTCTGGATTTGGTTATAAGGAAAGAATAAAATTTTAACTCCCTTTGAGAAAAAGAGGGTTATATTATAGGATATTATTAATTAATTAATTCATTCATTCATTCAGGAAATATGTAGTGAATGTCTACTGTGTGTCAGGCACTGTGCTGGGTGCTAGGGATATATCAGTAAATCAAGACATATAGAAATCCCTGCTTTCATGGAACTAATCTATGCCATGTCATTACCAAAAGGCAGGTTTGAGGCTGGGCCTCCAGAACCAGGGACTCAGATCCCATCATGTCTTTGTTTTTGCCTCTACTCTTGTCACTGTGCTTCTCTATTTTTTCAGACTAGAGTCTCCCCAGTATTGGCGGACTTGGCTGTAAATAGCACCCAAGCCTCCCACCTCATGCCTTTGCATTAGAAAACTTCCACCTTCTTCCTTCCATTCTTTTTTTTAAGATTTTATCCATTTATTTGACAGAGAAAGAGATCACAATTAGGCAGAGAGGCAGGCAGAGGGAGAGGGGGAAGCAGGCTCCCTGAGAACTGGATGCGGGGCTCGATCCCAGGACCCTGAGATCATGACCTGAGCCGAAGGCAGAGGCTTAACCCACTGAGCCAAGCAGGCGCCCCTCTTCCTTCCATTCTTAACGTAAAAAATTCTCTGACTGCCCTGGCTTGGGTCATATGACTAAGTCACAGGCACATTTTCTGACCTACCAACTGTGGCCAGCCGGGGCAGTGGCTTCTATAACTGGCTGTCTTCACATCAATGTTGGGATTGGCAGAGGAATATTTCTTCCAAATACGGATGTTATTCCCTGAAGAAGTATGTAGTGCTGGGCAGATAAAGTAATAGTAGTTTACTATGACATGTTATGCTACTACATCCTTTTTTTTAATTATTAAGGTTATTAGGGACATGATTTATAGTCCTAGATATATTCCCAGGATTCTTTTTTTTTTAAAAAAATATTTATTTATTTGACAGAGAGAGAGAGAGAGCGCAACGGCAGAGGGAGAGGGAGAAGTAGGCTCCCTGCCGAGCAGGCAGCCCAATGAGGGACTTGATCCCAGGACCCCGGGATCATGACCTGAGCCAAAGGCAGACACTTAACCGACTGAGCTACCCTGGTGCCCCTCCCCATCCCCAGATTCTTGAGGGCAAATATTATTTCTTTCATCTGTGTTTTCATCAACTCAGGTAGCATAATACATGGCTAAATATAGATGCTTAGTAAATGACTGACAAATTAATAAATGGCCTTGGGTTGTTGAAATTTCTCCACCATCTTGGGACAGATCAAAATTATAATGGGAACCAGCATCTATTGAGCACTTACTCCTATGTCATGTGGTAAACTAAGAGCTTAACCAGTATTCAAGTCATTTAATTTGTGCTGTACATTCATTTTAAAATTATTATTTCCACATTCTGATGGGGAGACCAAAGCTTGGCCAGGAAGTAAATTTTTAAAAGTTACACAAAAAGTTACTTTCTTTTATGTTAATATATCTAGATCTGCATCATTTAAAAAAAAATCAGCTGTAGGGGCGCCTGGATGGCTCAGTGGGTTAAAGCCTCTGCCTTCAGCTCAGGTCATGATCTCAGAGTCCTGGGATTGAGCCCTGCATCAGGCTCTCTGTTCAGCAGGGAGTCTGCATCCCCCCCTTTCTCTGCCTGCTTCTCTGCCTACTTGTGATGTCTCTCTGTGTCAAATAAATAAATAAAATCTTTAAAAAATAAATAAATAAAATAAAAAATCAGCTATATAGTATTCCTCAGGTAGTATGTGTTTTGCTATTCCCATAGAAGGACACTTAGATTGTTTTCAGGTTGGAACAGGAACTAGGATTTGAACCTAGGAGTCTCTGACTTTTAAGAATCTGTTCCGAACCAACCTGCTATAGCTTTCTGGTTTTCTTTGGGAAAGTTCTAACTTTATTTCTTTTAATCGGACAGGTGTATTTTAGTTATTTATTTATTTTAATTTAAATTCAATTAGCCAACATAAAGTACATCCTTAGTTTCAGACATAAAGTTCGATAATTGATCAGTTGTGTGTAACACTCAGCGCTCATCACGTCATGTGCTCTCCTTAATGCCTATCACTCAGTTACCTCATCCCCCTACCCACTGCCCCTCCAGCAACCCTCAGTTTGTTTCCTATAGTTAAGAGTATCACGGTTTTTCTTTCTCTTTGATGACTTCCCCTTTGGTTTTCTCTCCCTTCCCCTATGATCCTCTGTTTCTTATATTCCACATACGAGTGAAACCATATGATAATTGTCTTTCTCTGATTGACTTACTTCACTCAGCATAGTACTCTCCAGTTCCATCCACCTCAATATAAATGGTAAATATTCATCCTTTCTGATGGCTGAGTAATATCCCATTGTATATGTGAAACACATCTTCTTTATCCATTCATCTGTTGATGACCATCTGGGCTCTTTCCATAGTTTGGCTATTGTGAACATTTCTGCTGTAAAGATTGGGGTGCAAGTGCCCCTTTGGATCACTACCTTTGTATCTTTGGGATAAATACCTAGTACTGCAATTGCTAGGTCATAGGGTAGCTCTATTTTTAACTTCTCGAAGAAACTCCATATTGTTTTCTAGAGTGGCTGCACCAGCTTACATTCCCACCAACAGTGTAAGAGGGTTCTCTTTTCTCCGCATCCTCGCCAACATCTGTCCTTTCCTGACTTGTTAATTTTAGCTATTCTGACTGGTGTATGACAGGTGCATTTTATTACATTCTTTATTCCCTACTATTTTAGCATAGTACTTAAAAAGTTTAAGACATTTCTCTTGTCTATTTGTACTCTGGAAAAACATGTTGAGGAGTACCCAAGGGTATATTGTGAAGAGATGCTCACTGAAGAGTTTTTATATAAGCGAATAATTAAAAACAACCTAAGTATCTATCAGTGGAGAATGGCACGTCCTAAAATTCTCAAGGAATACTATGCAGCTGATCAAAAAGATTGAGGCAGGTCTATCTGGACTACCATAGAAAGTTCCATATCTCATTGATCAGTGAACAAGAACAGATATTCAGAAAGGTGTGTGTAATATGATTTAACTTTAGAAACATAAACACCACAAAATGGATGTGTTCTAATGTATACATTCTAGACACAAAGGATTAGAGAAAGCAGGCAAACTAAAAGGAAGTGGGAGGAGCCAGATTTGGTGCTAAAGTTCAAAGAGAAGTTTAGGCATTTCTATAATGTTCTAATTTTTTAGCAAAGAGAAGGCTTTCAAATGTTACTGTTATTTATTTAAAATAGTATAGGAGAATGGACAAGCTTTGTCAAAGTTTTGTTAATGAGCATGTTTACGGGGAGACATTAGGGTCCGTATTAGCAGGACTTAATTAAGACAGATATTGACTGAGTCCGAGTTTCTCTTCTGAGTAGGTTGCCATTTGGAAAAGGATCCCAATCTTACATTCTTAGGTTGAAATAGCCAATCAAAGGAAGTGAAAGAGAAGGCAGTTTTCCTTTGCCAAACAATACAGATCTGTCATTTATAAGCATATATTCCTCTTCTTGGAGACTTTGTGACCCAACAGAACAAATGAGTGTTATTAGGAAACTCAGAATATTCATTTGTGATATTCTCTTTGGCCAGTGTTCTAGTTTTACCATTTGGACGGACTTATGCTAGAGAGGTGGTTTTTTGTTGTTGTTTTGTTTTTTATTTACTTATTTGACAGAGAGAGAGAGCCAGAGAGCACAAGTGGGTGGAAGGGTCAGAGGGAGGAGGAGAAGCAGGCTCCCCATGGAGCAGGGAGCCCCTTTGAGGGCTCAATCCCAGGACCCTGGGGATCATGATCTGAGCAAACACAGATGCTTAACTGACTGAGCCATCCAGGCGCCACCCCCTCCCTTTTTTTTTTCAATAAAAAGAAATATGTTATTTTAAGAATATGTTTCCTTTAATTATCAGATGAATTTACCAGTTCTGCAGTGCCTTCTCTCTTTGGCTGAGATCTGTCACATTCTGTAGTGCTTCTGGGGATTTTTATCTAATTTTTCATCTGCTCCAATTTACATTTCCCAAAGCTTATTTTTCTAATTGATTTTTGGTGTGATTTTTGCACCTCTGTGATTTTTGTACTAGTTTTTTCTGGTGTGCCTGTTAGGAATATTGGCCGAGATGCCCCACAAAGAATTCAATAAAAAACAAACACATTTATTGACTTAGCACAGCCTTTTATCACTTCAACCCAATTGCCAGCAGTCCTACTTGGCATTTAGAACCACCTGATGATTCAAAACCCCTCTGAGGTGAGCTGAAATCATGAACACAAATATAAAAATCTCTTGGCATTTTCCACCGTGGTTTTCTTAACTGCAGTGTATAGTTCCAATCCCGGCTTGAGGCCGCACGTGTAGATGCAAGTTTTCAGACAAAATCTAACTTAACATTGCCTTTGTTTGAGAAGAAGGAGGCTGCTGATGTTGGAAGACTCTTTCTGCACAGCCAAGGTGGGGCCCTCTCCAGCTGTGAATTTTTGCAAGTGTTCCATGTTTCCCTTCGCAACACCATCCTTCATTTCATGTTGGCTCTGCTGTGTGAAAATCGAAGCAGGCAAACACCACAGGATTCTAATAAGTTTCTCAGTTTTGCAAGCGGTGTGACTTTTCTTACTGTGGAAGAGGATCGCAGAGTGAAACTCGAAACCGCAAACGCACCTCCACCAACAAAATGTGTAAATCTCTGTAACATAAACGTCAGCTCCAGAAGCCTCCAGAACCTAGCCCACTTGAGTGCTTCTCTTGTAAGTAAGTAATTCCTCTCTTGTTCAGTAAGACTGAACAAAAGGAATATTTTAGAGAAGATTAATGTATTCCTTTTCTTTATTTTATTTTAGAGAAGATTAATGTATTCCTTTTCGTTCAGTCTTACTCACTAAGAAGGCTATTGAGTTTCGGGGAGAGAAAATATTTTGGTAGCATATGATGGAAGATTGACTTTACCTGGTGCACGTTCAGAGAAAAGGGGCTCCTACCACACGGGCCAGCATCGGAGGAGCTGAACGTAAATATTCACAGAAGAACTTTGACCCCTTTTGTCTTCTTAGGATTTATAAGGCTTATGGGGTTCAGGCAGATGAATCAACAAAATGACCACAGATCAAAATATATTTTATAATGATAGATGTGCTTGGAGAGTTTTCCTCCAAAAGAGCAGACCCATGCAACTATTACCTGATAGAAGAGGTCAATTCAATGATCACTGAATTAGTTGAAGTTCAAAGAAATGCTCTTTATTTAGGGAATGAAAAGAGATGCAAAAATATCTGATGGAGCCAGATGTGTGGATTCTGGGAGTTCATGCAGAGTGTATAAAAAAATCTAAAAATATATAGATGAGAATATCACCATTGAGAAGAACAATGAACTCATGCTAAGCAATCTCAGTCAGCACTTATGTGAAAATGATAGGAATTTATTTTGGAGGGGCACCGGTGGCTGAGTCAGTGAAGCATCTGCCTTCGGCTCAGGTCACGATCCTGGGGTCCTGGGATCGAGCCCCATATTGGGGCTCCCTGCTCAGTGGGGAGTCTTTTTCTCCCTCTCCCTCTGCCCCTATCCCTGCTTCTACTCTCTCTCCTCTCTCTCAAATAAATAAATAAGATCTTAAAAAAATTATTTTGGAGATAGAAATGACTAAGAGGGTCTGCTGTCACCCTCTTTGGGAATTTTTCTTCTCCACTTCTCTACAGTCACAGCATCTTTTAGGCACCTTTGGTATTTTGCGCTTGTTTCCTTACTACCTGCATTAGTCAGCTCGGGGTGCTGTCACCGAATATCAGAGATCAGATGGTTTAAACAATAGACATTTATTTTTCACAGTTCTGAACTGGGAAGACCAAGATCAAGGTGCCAGCTGATTCAGTTCCTGCTGAGGGATCTACCTTTCTCCTTGCTCATTCTTCTCCAGAATCATTGCTCCAGACTCACTGGTCTCCTTATTATTCCTTGAATACTCCAAACTAGTTTTGCCCCAGGGACTTTGCACTTGCTCTTTTCTCTGTCCTGGTGTTCTTGAGCACTCCTTGCTCTCTCATTTTTCTTTCAAGTTTCTATTCAAATGCCATCTCTTCAGTCCTCCTTGATCACTCTGTCTCTGAAATTCTCCCATTATTCTCTAGCTCTTCTTCCTAATTTATTTTTTTTTTCTATATAGTGTAGATCACATCCTGATAATTATTACTTATCCATACATTTATTTTCTGTTTCTCCTATTAGAATGTCGGTTCCATGAGAGCAGGGTTTTTGTCCTATTCAGCACAGTAGTCTCCGAATCTAGGACAGTATGTGGTATTGTTGTATGAAAGAAGGAAGGAAAGGAAAGTAAAAGAAAGGAGGAAGGAAAGAAGGAAGGAGGGAAGAAAGGAAGGAGGGAAAAAGAAAGGAAGGAAGGAAGGAAACAGACAAATCTGTAGGTTACTTAGAATGACAGGTGACCTGATCTGATAATCAGCTTGTGGTTGAAATTATGGTAATTTTGGTGATTAAGGAAAAGGGAGTTCTCTGTTAAGAGATGCTTTCTTTCTTTTTTTTTTTTTTTAAAGATTTTATTTATTTATTTGACACAGAGAGAGAGATCACAAGTAGGCAGAGAGGCAGGCAGAGAGAGAGGGGGAAGCAGGCTCCCTGCTGAGCAGAGAGCCCAATGCGGGTCTTGATCCTAGGACCCCGAGATCATGACCTGAGCCAAAGGCAGAGGCTTTAACCCACTGAGCCACCCAGGCGCCCCTAAGAGATGCTTTCTTGAATTTTGTGAAAGACTTGAGAAAATAATCTTTTCTCAAATGGAGTTTCTTGCTACACAGACATTAGCAGCATGAATTTAATTGGCAAAGTATTTTGCATGTGATTACGTATGTCTTTCAAATAATAGAAGAAAATTCTTTGAGCCTTTTGTTCTTCTGTGGCTCGTGTCTTCCATATATCTCTGCATAATGTCCTGTGTTAGGGGGGCTCCTAGGAGGGCTTGATGGCATGCCATGGTGCTTCCACTGCAGAGGATAGGAAGACAGCCACGGAGAGTTTGTGTCATCAAGTTTGTGATCTGGCTGGGGAGACAAGACTTGCCCTTGCAACATCTAAGACAGTGCACGTGGGATTAAGAGAGATGACAAATAATGTAGTTTAAAAATACGGATTCCGGGGCACTTGGGTGGCTCGGTGGTTAAGTGTCTGCCTTCAGCTCAGGTCATGATCCCAGGGTCCTGGGATGGGGCCCCACATCGGGCTCCCTGCTCAGCGGGGAGTCTGCTTCTCTCTCTCCCACTCCCCCTGCTTGTGTTCCTTCTCTCACTGTGTCTCTCTCTGTCAAATAAATAAAATATTAAAAAAAAAAAAAAAGATTCAGAGAAAGTGATGCGGGTAGTCCAGAAAGGAAAGAAAGCCTTGTAAAGAAGACAGGATTTGCCCCATGCCATGAAGGAAAGAAGATTCTGCTGGTACAGAGAACTAGGGAGGAGGGACAGCATAATTCAGTTGCAAAGGTGGAAATGCCTGATGAATCTGAGGGACCGGAAGAGGAAGATACTCTGTCTCCGGCTGCAGCAACAGAGTAGAAGCAGTCGCTTCTCTGGGCCTTTTAGAAATACCACTTTTCATGGTGGAATTTGCCATCTAATTTCCTTTTCAATTTTTGTTGTTAAGTTGGACCTTTTCTTGTCTTGGACACTTTTTGCCCTTGAGCCAAAGCGCAACCTATAAATCCCAGGACCTTCCCTTTTCTAGATGTAGATGGAGCACTTTCTTGTCTCAGGGATGTGACCTTGGCCTCCATCACCCATATCGACTTTGTAACTTTACTGCCAGTGGGTGGAAAAAGTGGAAGGTAACAGCTTTCTGAATCCCTGTCTTTAGAGCAGTGGTGTGCGAAACTAGCTCAGCCAGGGGAGTCACCCGACATGGCATGGGGCGATGGCATCTCTCAAGATTAAAGTTGTAGGGAGCACTGACTTTAGGGACATCTCAGGAGCTCCTGCTATCCTGTGATTCAGGGCCTCATAAAAGGACTGAAGCCAGCTGGGTAACAGATGTTCCCTGAATTAAAAAAAATAGTATATCCCCTGCCGATTCGCGGTTTCATCTTTTCAAGGAAGCGCGGAGAACAATTATTTATTTATTTTTAAAGGAAAATCACTAAGCCTGCAGGTTGTCATCTGGGACACCAGTTGGGTGATTTAGGAGTAATCTTGGCTTCAGCGATGATGTGGGAACCCATAAAGTGGCTTCGAGTCCAGATTTACGGCCGGGATGGGGAGGTTCATGGTACTCTGTCATATATCCTGATTTCAGCTGTATCTCTTCATCCAGGGAAGAGTTCCACTTATTGTGGCAGCTTCCTACTCACAGCTTGCTTCCCAGCTGCACCAAGGAGAGGAGAGGGACGCCCAGGAAAATCTGGCTCCTTTGGTGAGTTCCAAATGTCACCAAAGAAGGCAGCCCATAGCGATTTGATTTCAGAGATCACATAAAAGACACTGTCTCCCTTGCATCTGCACATATCAGCCGTTGAAAGCGGTGGTTGAAAACATCGCTTTGCATATTAATCCTGATGCGGGTATGGGACCTTGCCCTGGGGCAAAAGGGACAGCAAGGATGATCCAAGAACAGATGGAATTCCTTTTCCCTTTGCTGTAAAAAGCTATTGCAGAAATCAATTTTGGGAGAAAGGTATTTGAATTAAATGAGTCTTTGAGAAGGGGACAGAAGGGAACAGGGAATTTCATACTGGAGATCCTTTCCTCTTTCTCGAACATTTCTTCTTCCCTATTTCTCATGACACTGTGTTCTCCCAGTTCACTTCCTGCTTCTGCATCCGTGTCTCAGCCTCGGCTTTCTCGTCTGGCTCCCAGGAAATAGGTGCTCCTGAAAGACCCACTGTGGGGATGCTTCCATTCTATTCCCAACCTCTGGTTCTCTTTCTTGGTTCTCTTACCTTTGTCCGTAGCCTCAAGGGTCATCAGCACATGGATGAAACCCTGGGCTTCATGATCCCCAATCCTGAGAGTCTATCATTTATCCATCAATTTGCAAATCAGAACTCATACCTTTTGCCCTCTCCTGACCTTCAGACATGTGCTTACCCTGCCCTGGTGGACGTCTCTTCTGGGACGACCCCCTATAAAGTGTGCTTTTTCATGTCTGTCAACCAGTCTCAAGGCTTGAGGTGGGTAGCTCGTCGATTCTCAAGCATTGACATGTTTTGCTTGATGGGCGCACTATTTCCGGTTTTTGAGTTTATAATCTGATTTTGAATATGCTTTCCTCAGCTCACCAAAGTCTCTACCAATCCTTGACATTTATCCGTGCCACTTAGCTGCTTTCTGCTACAGACCTGTCCCTGAAGGCATTTGAGCTGGACTCCAGCCATAGAGGTATTTTTTATTTTTCTTTTTTTTTTAAAAGATTTTATTTATTTATTTGACAGAGAGAGAGAAATCACAAGTACGCAGAGAGGCAGGCAGAGAGAGAGGGGGAAGCAGGCTCCCTGCTGAGCAGAGAGCCCGATGCGGGGCTCGATCCCAGGACCCTGAGATCATGACCTGAGCTGAAGGCAGAGGCTTTAACCCACTGAGACACTCAGGCGCCCCTGATTTTTCTTTCTCCCTGCCTGCTTTATTCTTTTCCTGCTACCCTATCTAAGCAGTTACCAAGTCTGATTTATATCGTCTCCTCAGTGTCCCCAAAGCCTGTGCCACTCTTTCCTTTCCTGCTGTACCTGAACATCTACAATAGTATCCC
>CM052898.1:66303085-66326820 GCA_028534135.1 Potos flavus | reverse complement strand
TATATAATAAAACATTCAAATTATTATTTTTTAAAGGTTTTATTTATTTATTTGACAGAGAGAGAGAACATAAGCAGAGGGAGCGGGAGAGGGAAAAGCAGGCTCCCTGCTGAGTGGGGAGCCCAATGCGAGACTCGATCACAGGACCCCAGGATCGTGACCTGAGCCGAAGGCAGACGCTTCACCAACTGAGCCACCCAGGCGCCCCTATAACATTCAAATTATACATATACAATTTTGTAGGCTCAATAACATTTCTCGGGTGAGTTTCTTAAGGTGGCTTCTCAAGAACAGCATTATCTCTTTCTATTCCATTTTCTCCTACAAAGAGAGGTTGTACGGTAGAATGTTCTGAGCCAGTCTGCCCAGGTTTTAATCCTCACTCTGCCACTTGCTAGCTCTATGGTTTTGAACAATTTGCTCAGCCCCTGTGCTTTCCTTTGCTTTTCTACAAAATGGGAACCATGATAGCAGTCCTGGCCCCATCGGGAAGTGGTGATGGTGGAGTGAGTTCACATACACATTGTGCTTAGAATGGTGCCTGGCCCATTTAGGAGGTGATAACTATTATCCTTCAAACATCTCTATTGTTTGATCTATATTTTAAAATATATAAATATAACACAATGTTGGGGAAAACATATAAATAATTGCCTCACTCTTCTGCTGGAAACAAGCAAACACACTGAGCAAACCTTAAGGGTCTCTCCCGTACCCAGGATACGAAGTCCTTGGTCATGATTAGGACACTGAGAACACTTCAGGGTCCCGTCTCCGCCGAGGCTCGTGCTCATCTCCACCTCCTCAACCCCATGGTTTCACCTCCATGCACGCTCAGCTTCCATTTGCCCTTGTCATTCCCCAAACACATCACCTACGTGATAGCTTTCTGCCTTTCTGAATACCACCCCTCTGGAGGAGTGTACTCTCACCTTTGTCTGCCTCTTACGGTATTTTCATTTCTTCAGAATATAAAAAATGGCAATTCCTTTGTGAAGGCTTCTATATCCCCCAAGTCAGAGGTAGTCACTATTCTCTTTAGCTTGGATAATACTGAAATGAACAAGTAAAAATCCAAAATTGTGTTTTGACACTTATTTCCTCTATCTTGTTTTATAATTTATTGTATATATTTCCTCTCATTCAGCTGGAGGCCACAATATCATTTTTCTATTGCAATTTTTCCAATTTTTTTGTATGAGAATTTCGAACATATAGAGAAGTCAAAGGGAGAGAATGTGACCCACAAACACACCTTTTATTCAACAGCATTACCATTTGGTCATATTTGCTTTATGTGACATAGATTTTATTTCCACCGAGCCATTTCAATGTCAATGTCAGACATCATGACCCTTTACCCCTAACTGCTTGAGCACGCAACTCTCCAAAACAAGGACAAACTTTCTCAGAACCAGCCTGCCAAGATAACACCTATGAAAATCAAAGGTGATTCTCTAATGTCACTTAATACATAGTCCACATTCAGTTGCCCCAATTGAGAGATGACTGTGTCTTCCTTCCTATTTATATCATAAGGAGAATACCATTTTCTGTTGAATTGAATCCAAAACTGTTGATGTCATTAGGAATCATTTTCCTGCAGAAAGTAGCCACTTCTCTTCTAGTTTGAGACTTGTTTCTCTAGGCCTTCTTAGCCTTGGCTTTGATCCTCTCTCTTTCTGTGTCTCTCTCTGTCTCTCTCTCCCTAGCAATCTGGTGCTATGGAAATGAGATTAAACGGTTTCACTTAGAGATGGGGATTTTAGGAAGACTGAACTGCATTTTCTTTCTACTCGTACAGCAGTCCAATTCACCTATTCTAAAGTTCTAGTGTTTTTTTTTGTGTGTGTGGGGGAGGTTTGTTTTTTTTGGGGTTTTTTTTTGGTAAAGTAGTAGTCCTTCAGGCTGTGACAATACAATCATCTCTAATTTGAGGATTGGTTATTCAGCTGGTGGATTATACAGAGATTTTTCTTCTCTTGTTTTCTTCTGTCTGCCTCCAGGCCATTTCACTGCCTGGAGTATTTTTATGACACTGGAACTCAAAGGAAAGAAAACAGTGAGTATGCATTGCCTTAGTTTTTTAGCAACTCTGGTCAAAGACCTGTTGGTGACGGAGTCTCAGGCTGAGTTAGGTTTGTGGATTATAATTGAATTTTCCTTTCCCAGAATTCCCTTGTTGCCGGTAGTAAGAATAATTAAGAGTTACTTTTCATCAATAAAGTGCATTAAGGAATTTGAAGAGTTTATGTCAATAGAAGAAATGATTTTGGTAAGAACTGCTGATCAGGAACCAATATTGTCATTAAGGGAACAAAATGGAGTCTGTCATGACTCAGAGACACCTTTCATATTTGATGTGTCCAATGCTAAATTCTGTTCATTAGTTAGGATAATAATTCATTTCTCTGCCACTATTTTGCTTTTTCGTTTTCTTGACTTTGTGACTTTGTATGAAGTGCTTTAAGCAAAATATCCAAAATATATTAGAATTATTGAAAACATATATTTGCATCTTCCTGGGTAGCTTACTGAAAATGGATGTTTTTCTTGGTGTGTTGTAGTATTTGTAAAAGCAAAGCTTGCAATCAAGCTTCTATATCATGGAATCATGGACTCAAAAACTCTTGTCTTAGTTTGCTAAAAAATAAACCCTGGAATAGAAAGTACCAAAGTGCTTTGAGATCAACTTAGAGTCAGACAGTTCATTCCAGAAGAAATACAGTCATTGTTGATCTTTATTCTGCTCAGAAAAGCAAAACAAAGGGCTAAAATGATAGAAGAGGGAAATGCCAGTGGAAAACAGCATGAAAAATAAAGCCAAGATTTGTTTCATCAAAGTATAGATGCTAAATAAGCATGCATTGAAGAATATATGCTTTATCATGCTAATCTGTTCTGTTTTCTTTAGCACTCTTTTCAAGACCTGAAAGGTAGCGTTTGTTGGTTGGTAACATGTCCATTGTCTGCCCTCCCCTCCTGAGAGGAAGCCCATGAGCTCAATAATTAAATGAGCCTATGTTAGATCAGTTAAGATAGTTCTTAAGTATAACTCAGTTTTTGTTGTTGTTGAACAGAACTTACTTTATTTTCCCTATTTCAGAGGTAATTTAACAAGATGTTATTATGTTCAAGGCTCCCACAGTTAGGTATAAAATAGAAAGCATGCATCTAAGAAGTCAGCCCAAGGTTCCTTTTTTTAAATAAATATTTTTTTTATTTGAGAGAGAGAGAGTGCATAAGCAGCGGGGAGGGGCTAAGGAAGAGGGAGAAGCAGGCTCCCTGGATGTGGGGCTTGATCCCAGGACTTTGGGACCATGATCTGAGCTGAAGGTAGCCACTTAACTGACTGAGCCACCCAGGCACCTCCTAAGATTCCTTTTAAATGAAAACTGCTCATGGATATCCCTGTCGTTCCAAACTTTGAAAGAAACAGTTGAAGCTGAAGAGAGAGGTATTTCTGTCCAAAGTTGTGCTTTGAATTACTCTGAGTTGTGATGTTGTCTGTGTCTGCCATGTAGGAAGAAAGAGTAAGCAGTTGAGCATCTCAAAAAAAAAAAAAAAAAAAAAAGAAGTTGAGCATCTCATGAACTATGGGACACTGAGAAGTTCTCCAGTTTTTCCCTAGTTAATCATTGTGTCTATGGCACTTACTCCAACAGCACACCCCTTGTGCTATAATCATGGTTTAAAGCATGCTGCTGAAAAAACTGTAACAATCTTTGGATTATCCAAGTGATAGATTCTCCCTACCTGCAGTCTCGTTATTAGAAAACAGCTGGGAAACTTGTGATGTGGAAACGTGGTTCAAGGTTATTGAGCACTATTGTCTTTTCTCTGCTCTGTGAGCAGTCATAATGTACTTTCTAATTCATAAGAAAAAGGAAGTCTAGATTGTTTCTCTGAGGCCCTGTGTTAAGGACTCCAAAGAAGCACATTAAGCTTTGAATGATAGTCATAAATATAAAATATTTCATATGAGTTTTGTTTTGAGTTTGTTACAAGAATACATTGGGCCCTTTAAAACATTCCATTTTCACCTAGGTAAACATTCAGCTTCTCTGACAGGAGCTGGTGATTTCTGGGGTCTCCCTCATCTTTGTTCTTTTTAGCAGCTTTGTTCTTTCAGCAACAAACTATTTTGAGCTCTCCCTGGTGGAGCTTGACCTTGCAAATGACAGAAACGAACTTCGTGGTTTTCCCAACCTCTCCATCTTACAGCTGAAGTCTCATTGTGCACCTAAAAGAGCATCAAATTGTTCCAGCTCCAGTGATGTATGATTCTGTGGATGCCATTGGTCACAGGATCAATGAAGTCAACAGAAAAGGTATGGTTCCCCCAGTGTTTATTATTATTATTACTATTTACATTAAACCCAAGTAGTGCTTTAGAGATAAAAGGTCCCCTCCTAGATTTCCGGGGCCAAGGAAGCTCCAACAGAGAAAACTGGCAGCATGAGAAGGCATTCTTCTCCTGGCCCCCAATTAAATGATCTTCCTGTCTTCTCTCTTTCACTAAAACAGCACATCCCTTTAGATCTGAGTCTTTCAGGTTCTGAAATTTTAAATTAGGAAGAGAGCATCCCATGCCGGGTTTATAGCCCTTTCCTCTAAGAAACATCCAACTTCCTCTGAAAGCAGGGAGGCAGTATGTGGGCACTGTGGTTTACCCTCTTTCCCCCCCCCAAGAAGATTCCTTTGTGTGTGTCTGCCTAGATGCACATACATCGGATAGGCTGCTTGCTGTCTAGTCCTGTGAAGGCCAGGCCTATCATGTCTTGGTTTCATAGAGAAAAGGAGGGCTCAGCTTTCTAATTCCACTCAGACCCTCGAGCAATGTATGGTTCAGACAGATAAACGTTAAGGATGACGAGCAGGTGCCTGTTCCCCCAAGGCTGAGAAATAGGGAGAATGAGAATCAGACTGTCAGCTTCCCTGGCTTTCTTATGCATCTTTTTGATTTATTTATGCAGCAAGAACGTACCTAGCTCCTCCTCTGTGTCCAGCACTGGGCTGTGTTCCTTGTTGGTTTAGTTAAAGATGTTGAACCCCAAGAAACTCTTATCGGCTATCTTCACCCACCTCTCCTCTCCTCCACAAACATCAACAGAAGTGCTATGACCTTACTATCAGAGGAACCTGGGTTTGAATCCTGTTTCTGCCACTTTGGAATATCAAAGATACAGATTATATTTTTTGTTCATCCTCCTTCCTAACAGTACACGATCTCCTTTGGGAGGGAACATCTTTCCCTCCTCGCGATCTCTCTTGGTGGGAATATCAATCTAGGTGCACTGCCCTTTCCTAGCCATGCTAGAACCACGAATCTCCTAGCATCCGAGTCTTGAGTAAGGCCTGACAAAAATGGTAGAGCCCGTTCATCCCTCTGGAACTAGCGCACAAGATGTTTGTGTAATTCCTGATACCGGGGGTTGTCTTGTTCTTGTTTCGTTTTCTGGTTCTCTGAAGGCAGAGAGCTACCGACATCCTGTCAACAGAGTCCCCTTTCTGCTTGTTGGCCAGAGCGGGTTTCTGTGACCTGCAAGCCAAGAAATCCCGGCTGCCCCACCTTTGGGCCAGTTACTTACATCGCTCGTATTCTCATTTCTGCATTTCTAAAATGAGAGCAGTGAGGCCTACCTGACAGGACAGGGGGTGGGGGGTGGGGGGTGGGGGGCGGCTGAGCCGTGATGGCACAGGGAAGAGTGCAGCGCAGCACCCCACACATGGGAGACACGCAGTAAATGATAGTTACGGTCATGGCCCATGTTTTTACTCTCTGTGTAGGAGCCCTACTGGGGAGGGGTGAGAGGGAGAGGGTAACGGCATTCCCAGCCTCTCCAAGCACACCTGCCTCCCTGCAGAGGTGACCTGGAGCCTCGATTCATTAGGGAAAGGGCAGGCTCAGAAATAGAAAAAGTAGCAGTGACTCGGAACATCAAAGCAGCGAGGAAGCCGACAGGGAGGGGAGATGTGACTCAGGAGGCTGGAGCTGTCCTCCAGGAGGGAGGGGGGGTAGGGGGTGGAGGTGATGAGGCAGCTTACCTTCGTCCCTGCTTTCTGTTCTCACTGCTATAGGTGGAATTTTGAGCTAAGTTGTTACTTCAGATACATTCCCTATGATTCTGCTAGTGGACAGCTGGCTACATTTCATTTCTGCCTGAATTATGTCTATGGACATGTTTACTTATCTATAAAGCACTGGTCTCTTTCTTATTTTTGTTTTTAATCAATGGAAATAATATCTTTTCAGTCTTAAGTGAGACGTGGCACCCCATTCTTGTCCTGGTTGTTTTAATTTCCCCTGTTGTTCTAGGCATAGTGAGTGTGCTAAAACTGCTTTTTCTCCTAGAGACAACTTCTAAAGGGGCCCAACCTGGGAGTTTATCACAAGCGCATTTGAACTAGTCTACTTGGATTCAAGTACAGCTTTTTCACCATTAGCTGTGTGACTTTAGGAAAGTAACATAACCTCTCTCTGCCTTGGTTTTCCCATGTCTAAAATAGGCTGGTAAAATAGTGCTACGTTGTGGAAATGAAGAAATGAAAAGCACAGTGAGACGTACATTAAGCACTCAATGAATGCATTTGTTAAGATTATATTTGCTGCCACCAACAGAAATGATCATTGTTTAACTTAAGAAAAAAGGAGAAATGGATTGGAAAGATGCTGGGGCAGTCTCAGAATTTAAGGCACAGCTGGTGCCTTAAGAAACAGGGAGGAACATGGGACAGGGCTGGACCCTCAGCAGCAAAAGTTGTCAGACAATTCCTCTGGGGCCCTGGCATTAGGGTGACACACGCTCCCCCAAGTCTTCCTGACTCGCTGCCTCGTCTTTCACATGCCCAGCGTCGTAAATACCAAGCAACGGGAAAGCTTCTGAAACCCCACATAGTTATCACACGTGCGGAGGCCACTGCTGGCCCAGATGCTGGTTTAGCCTTTTGAAAAAGCCTGAACTTTGCATCTCTTTTCCTGCTTATCAAAAATGAAATCGCTGTTAATAAAGGGCAAAAGCTCAGGTTGAGCCTGGGGAGACAAGAGGTTTGCAAATCACTGGCTCCTTTTAAATCCTAACTCAAGGCAGAATCCACAGAGAAAAATGATTGTATTGGCCCTGAGATTATGGTAGGAAAATTCAGAAATCTGCAGCTTGTCTTTGATCCTCAAGGCATTGACCAAAGTTTTCCTATCTTTTCCATGATACCACTAAGCAGTAGTGTCAAAATATGTTTGTTTTATATTGAGTTTTTAAACACCGTCCGTACTCTGGGGGTTGGAAATTTGGATGAAGGGGACAGGTTTGTAAAAAATGTTCTGAATTCCTTTGGAGTTTATAAATAATTGAGTAGGTCCTTTCAACTCGATTTAAATTATAATTTAAATTTAATTTATAAATTTATATATTTTGCTATAAATTTATAGCAACTATAATTTAAAACCCTCTGGGGGAAGCTTTTTGAAACAAAGGTACACTGAAACAATACTTTATTAAATATCACAGTAGTGGTCTACTGAGCTAAATGCAATTTTCAAAAGTATAAAAATGTTCAGTCTAGCAAGTGACGGTGATGATGGTGATGATAGCTAATACTCATTAATGCACTTGTTCTATGATGTGCTGAGTGCATTACACGTACTAATGCATTGAGTTCTTCTAACAACCCTGTGTAGGAGTTACTGTTATTTCTCCATTTTATAGGTCAGGGAACCAAAGCACAGAGAGGTGAGTTAGCTTATCCAAAATCACACAGCAAATAAGTAGCAGAAATAGATGTAAACTTGGGTTATTCAAGGTCCTAGCCCAGGCTCTCAGCCAGCACATTCCTCAGTAGCTTGTAGGCTGGGAATATCAGGTTCCAGACTGAGGAAGGAGAGGGACTCAGAAACAAAATAAACAGAAATAAAAAAAAATAGGTAGCGCACATCGTATGTCAATATATACCATATATACGCTGTCTTATTTGTTCCTTCCAGGAAGCCTTTGATGAAGGTAATAGTATGACCATTCCGTAGAGGGTCTTAAAAGGTAAACTGAAGCATATTAAAAATTTTAAGAATTTATTTATTTATTTTTAAACATTTTATTTATTTGAGCGACAGAGATAGCAAGAGAGAGCACAAGCGGGGGAGTAGCAGGCAGAGGGAGAAGCAGTCTACCCACCGAGCAAGGAGCCCAATGTGGGGCTTGATCCCAGGACCTTGGAATCATGACCTGAGCCAAAGGCAGATGCTTCACCGACTGAGCCACCCAGGTGCCCCAGGAATTTATTTGAAGAAAAATCAACTTGAATCAGGCAGCATCCATTCCAACAGATAGAACAGAGCTATGAGGAGGTGTACAAAATGAAAGAGTTTAATAGGCAGAAGGGAGCAGGAACAAGGAAGTTATAGTGACAAAAAGGCAGGTTGGTCATTGCAAAGTTAACTTTCCTTAAAGGATGGCAGGGGCCTATCAGGCAGATGACTTAGCTAGTGCTGATCAGGTGATTTCTGATCAACCGTTTAAGATTCCATTTGTCAGGGGCGGGGCGGGGGGGGGCGCCTGGGTGGCTCAGTCAGTTAACTGTCCGACTCTTGATTTCGGCTCAGGTCATGATCTCTGGTTGTGAGATCAAGCCCTGGGTTGGGCTCCATGCTCTGCAGGGAATCTGCTTGAGATTCTCTCTCTCTCTCTCTCTCTCTCTCCCCCTCCCTTTGCCCTTCCCCCTGTTTGCATGCATGCTCACTGTCTCTAAATTAGTTAAAAAAAAAGAAAAAAAAAGACTCTACTTGTGGGAAAGCTGAAACTGCACTATAGTTAAGTTCCACTTTGGTAATGTGCACTACAGTTAAGTTCCACTTTGGTAACGCGTAGCGTAAGGGACTCCATTCGGGGCCTCTTGTCTTGTTTTTAATGAGGGGGTAAACAAGAGCTGCTCAGCATTCTGCAGTGAATAGATAGATGCAGGAAGTGGGTGGGGGCTGCTAGTCAAACCAGGCATTTTAGACCCCACACCTTGTGCTTTCTTTAAAAAAGCTAGATCCCCCAGTCTTCTAAATAAAATGGGATCAAACTGTTTCATCGGCTTCTTTAAATGTCCTCCATTTTATATTTGGAGGTATTTATTATGCGTACTGTATTGACATAATAAAAAGAGAAGGCTCTGAGAAACAGAGTCTTGGAGCTGTGATCTAGAGACCAAGTCAGGAGCAGAGGATCTGAAATACTAGCTTCTTGTAATAGTTTCAGCCTGAATTTCTGAGAACCATTATTCACAGATTGTGTATGGAATTAGGTCTATCCACAGGGCTTTTAGCCCCAACCTCTAGACACAAGTGGAGGCATTTACCATTTCAATAGTAAAAGGAATGAAATTGTATCCTGACAAAATCCGTACTCTAAAAAATAAGTTAAAAAAATGTCTAAGTAACATAAAAGTTGCCAATTTTCTTAAAAAACCAAAACAAGCAAATAAAATGCTAAGGCTTGGGGTGCCTGGGTGGCTCAGTGGGTTAAAGCCTCTGCCTTCAGCTCAGGTCATGATCTCAGAGTCCTGGGATCGAGTCCCCCATCAGGCTCTCTGCTCAGCAGGGGGCCTGCTTCCCCCTCTCTCTCTGCCTGCCTCTCTGCCTACTTGTGATCTCTCTCTCTCTCTCTCAATAAATAAACAAAAGATCTTTAAAAAACAAAACAAAACAAAAAACGCAACACTAAGGCTTACATATGCACAGATGGTTCAAAAATCAAGGATATGAGGCCTGCAGACTTGTGGAGGGTTTGGTCTTGAGACACTACCTCAATTCTCTTCCCTGATAAATAGGATCATAATACTAGCTCATTATATGACACAGATGAATGGATGGGATGCCATATTTGTCTACTACCTGAATTAAATGGAAGGCATTTTGGAATAGACTATCTACTTCTAAAAATAGCCAAAAGAAGCTTTAAAAATGTTCTAAGTCAGCCACAGAAACAATTTTTCCTGGGGCCCAGAATTTGGCATTTTTCTGGCCAAGGATATTCTAAAACAGGGGCTACCTCAGTGTAAGGGGCTTGCCTCTGGTTGTTATTACAAGGCTGCTTTATGCTCACAGGTGTTTTTTAAACATCAAGTGACATTATAAACAAGGGAGATTAAGGATGGGCTAGCTTCAGGGTTTTCTTGTGAGTGTCTCCATCACTGTGAGCAAGGCTTAGAAATGCCACCTGGTACCATCAGTGCCGGCAAACATCCTCTCTGATCTCACTTGATAATGTTTTTGTGTGAACTAAGATCCAAGCTCAAATAAGGAAGCATTAACTGTACAAGAGAGATAATGAGTCTCTAAGTAGGCCTCCTCCAAGTTAAGTCAACAAATAGACACCAGGGGAAGTTATAGAAAAAGAAAGACTCAAGCAAAGTAACAGAGCCAATGAAATGCAACAGAAGAGTCAAATAGATTTTAGTTTGTTCATCCTTTATTAATTCTATTTATTGTTTTCAATAGCACCTATTAAATATCTGTCTTATCACATTCTACAAACATCACATATGGTACCTTATTTACTCTCCATAATTTATGAGGCAAGGAAGGCAAGTAGCATCACCTTATTCATAAGGCAACAGGCTCAGTGAGGGAAGAAACTCAGTCAAGGTCACAGCTAGCATGTGATAGAGTCTGGGTTTGCCTGCTAGGCGAGTGCTTCAGTTTCAAAGGCCACGCCTCTTCCGCCAGGCCAGCCTCAAAATTTTCTAGCATCAGAATTCTCTGGGGGAAGCTTCTTAAGGGAAGATTCTGGGGTTCCACCTCTAGATATTTTGACTGGGTTGGTCTAGAGAGGGGGCTAGCGATCTCCGTGATTTGGATGACGTTCATCCATGAATTACTTTGGTAAACACTGCCCTATATGATGCTGTCACTCAATAAATAGTAGTTCCTTTTGGAACAACTTTCAGGTCATCCTCATGGTCAGTTTTGGTATCTTTCTCTGAAAACTGAAATAGTAAAATCTACCTCAGTCCCTGTCAGGAAGATGAAAGAAGGTGCCGTATGGCAAACAAGTGTGTCTGACACGTGGAAACTGCTTTGTAAATCATGGTTTTCTTTCCCAGCAAAGCAGAAAGAACCAGCATATTTAACATGAATTGCTTTAAAGAGTGGTCAATTTATGCAGTGAATCACTTGCCTGATCTAAATCAGGGCTACTGGAGAGAGAAGAGAGACAGGAATGGAGTCGGCCTGAGCAGGGAGTGGTGGGAATGGAAGTTTGGTTCATCATCGCAGCAGAATTAGTTGGGAAGTAAAGTAATCTTTAGTGCCAAAGTAGCCCAGAGAAATCGCATGAGGGCTAACTCCAAAGCTGGCCATTGTGTGAGACTGGGATCAGGTCATTTCTCTTAGAACATCACTTCTTTCAGCTATAGAGCTGAGATAGTGAAGGCTTTTCATAGTGTTGTTGTGAGGATGAAATGAATTAAGAGTATACCAAGAAAGGGGCCCTGAGTGGCTCAGTCAGATAAGTACTGGCTCTTGGTTTCTGCTCAGGTCATGACCTCAGGGTCCTGAGATTGAGCCCCTTGTTGGGCTCCATGCTCAGTGGGGAGTCTGTCTGAGAATTCTTCTTCTCCCTCTGCCCCTCCCCCACCCTGTGCTCACTCTCTCCCTCTCTCTATCTCAAATAAATAAATCTTAAAAAAAAAAAAAAAAAGCACACCGAAAGGTCAGCATGAAAGAAGAGTTATCTGGCACATAGTATAGGTTGAAATAGAAGCTCTGGACACTGTAGTCATATTATGATTAGGAGAGTTATTATTATTTCCATACCATTGAACCTGAAGAAGAATACATTCCATAATTTTTATAGGAAACCCTGAGGCCAGAGGTGTAGCTGAACTTTTGGATTTTAGAAAAGTAATATGGTGCATAGATTGCCTATCACACAACACATTAGGGATTGGAAAGAACCCTGTAATCACACACACTCATCTTTCTGCAAGGAAATGGATGAATATTCACACTAAGTGGCAAAAGTAGCCTCATGTCAGTTTAGGTCAGATTTTGCCATCAAATGTTTTATGAAAAGCTTTTCGTTTTTTATAGCTATTTGGATCTTAGAACAGCAGATACGGCATTGTGGACCTTTCTAACATTTCCGTTAACATTACTCTCCCAAGATGCTGCTTCCCAAATCCATAAAGTGGGCACAGCCTTAGTAGCAAGTGCAATGTGATATCTAAATTCAATACATCTTTATAAAACTGGCCTTGGACAGATTACCAACCAGTGGGACTAATTGGAGGATTAGACCATACTATTCCTTCTTTCTCTTTTTTGCAAATTTTAAAAAGTGAAATAAAATCAGAGAAAGCTTAGAAATCAGAGGGAAAAGATTATCCCCATTATGCAAACATTTTAAAACACAAGTACTATCGTTTTATGTACATTCATTTTGTTTTTATATAAATTTTTATATTGATGTAAATAGATTGGGCATAGAATGTATATCGCTTTAAAATAATTCGCATCTTCCTACGATATTTTCAGTGGTCACTTTAAAGTTTGCATACTATTACAAATTACCACATTCAGGTAATAATTTTCTTATTGGTGGAAGTTTTCCCTGTTACCAAAATGCTCTGATGAACCACATTTGCTCTTAGCCAAATTTGTTGTTTCCTAGAATTAGCCTTAGTATGGTGGTGTCGAATATTGATACAGAAGATGTAAAGATCTGGCACTAAGACTTGGGAGAGTCAAGAGCCTAGTGTAAGCTGAAGGCCTTTAAAAAAAAAAGGCAGGGAGAAGTCTGGGGGTTTATGCCAATGTTAGGTGGGAGAAGAAGCTTATTCAAAACCAGAGGTGTGAGGACAAGCAAAATTAGAGAGGTAAGGGTAGGCAAAGGCCACCCAACAGTGTTGGACAGCATTGCCAGCCTCACGGCCTCTGTGAGTCTGCCAATGGGCCGTGTGCCTTGGTTTACAGGCACAGAAGCAGAATTGATATGCCTGGAATGTTCCTTTCTTCCAGCATACGTTTTATCTACGTTAAGTGATGGCTCAAAGTGGGCCTTCTTTTTACCTGACTTTAGTCCCAGTGACCATCTGCTCTCACCTGGACTCCTGCAAAACCATCTTAACCCTTCCCTGCCCTTCAGCCTAAACCTTCTCTAATCCATTGCCACACGGCAGCCAAAGGGGCTTCTGAAGTGAATTGACTCATTCATCCCCTGCTTCAAACCCTTCGAGGTCTCCCTGGTCTTCCTGGGATAAAGACAAAAGTACCTAATGTGGGTTCAGACTCTCTTGATCATAAGTAATAAGCAATCTAATTCAAGCTGACTTAAATAAAAAGGGAAATGTTACTGGATAATTCTATCCAATAATCTAGGCTCAGGACTTAAAAAATTTTTTTTTATCAACATATAATGTATTATTTGTTTCAGGGTACAGGTCTGTGAATCATTAGTTTACACAATTCACAGTGCTCACTATAGCATATACCTTCCCCAGTTTCCATCACACAGTCACCCCATCCCTCCCAACCCCTGCCTCCAGCAACCCTCAGTTTGTTTCCTGGGATTAAGAGTCTCTTATAGTTTGTCTTCCTCCCCAGTCCCATCTTGTTTCATTTTTCCCTCCCTTCCCCACATGAGCCCCCACCTTGCCTCTCAAATTCCTCATATCAGAGAGATCATAGGATGATTGTCTTTCTCTGATTAACTTATTTCATTTAGCATAATACCCTCCAGTTCCAGCCACGTTGTTGCAAATGACAAGATTTCGTGGTTTTTTTTTTTTTGATGGCTACATAGTATTCCATTGTATATATATATATATATATATATATACCACATCTTCTTTATCCATTCATCTGTCAATGGACATCTAGGCTCTTTCCATAGTTTGGCTATTGTGGACATTGCTAAACATTTGGGTACATGTGCCCCTTCAGATCACTACATTTGTATCTTTAGGGTAAATACCGAGTAGTGCGATTGCTGGGTTGTAGGGTAGCTCTATTTTCAACTTTTAGAGGAACCTCTATACTATTCTCCAGAATGGCTGCCCCAGCTTGCGTTCCCACCAACAATGTAGGAGGGTTCCCGTTTCTCCACATCCTTGCCAACACCTGTCATTTCTTGACTGGTTAATTTTAGCCGTTCTGACTGGTGTGAGGTAGTATCTCACTGTGGTTTTCATTTGTATTTCCCTGATGCCAAGTGATGTTGAGCACTTTTTCATGTGTCTATTGGCCATTTGGATGTCTTCTTTGCAGAAATGTCTGTTCATGTCTTCTGCCCATTTCTTGATTGGCTTATTTGTTCTTTGGGTGTTGAGTTTGATAAGTTCTTTATAGATTTTGGATACTAGCCCTTTATCTGATATGTCATTTGCAAATATCTTCTCCCATTCTGTCTGTTGTCTTTTGGTTTTGTTGACTGCTTCCTTTGCTGTGCAAATTTTTTTTTTTTTTTGCAAAAGCTTTTGATCTTGATGAAGTCCCAATAGTTCATTTTTGCCCTTGCTTCCCTTGCCTTTGGTGATGTTTCTAGGAAGAAGTTGCTTTGGCTGAGGTCGAAGAGGTTGCTATCTGTGTTCTCCTCAAGGATTTTGATGGATTCCTGTCTCACATTAAGGTCTTTCATCCATTTTGAGTCTATTTTTGTGTGTGGTGTAAGGAAATGGTCCAGTTTCATTCCTCTGCATGTGGCTGTCCAATTTTCCCAACACCATTTGCTGAAGAGACTGCCTTTTTTCCATTGGACATTCTTTCCTGCTTCGTCGAAGATTAGTTGACCATAGAGTTGAGGGTCTATTTCTGGGCTCTCTATTCTGTTCCATTGATCTGTGTGTCCGTTTTTGTGTCGGTATCATACTGTTTTGATGATTACAGCTTTGTAATAAAGCTTGAAGGACTTTAAAAACTTAACAAAGATCTGCTTTCTCTCTCCACTCAGCTTTGCTTCCTCCATGTTGATTGTTCTCAGGTGAGATCTCTCCCTTGGCCACAACACAACTGCTAGCAACTCTATGTGCTGTGGGGATAAACTTTTGCTCCCAGTTTTTTTGTTTGTTTGTTATTTTTTAGACTTTATTTATTTATCTGAGAGAGAGAGAGACAGAGAACAGAGATAGCAAAAGAGAGAGCAAGAGAGAGCTTGAGCAGGGAGGAGAAGGAGAAGCAGTCTCCCACAGGACTGGATCCCAGGATCCTGGGATTCATGACCTGAGCTGAATGCAGACACGTAACCCACTGAGCCACCCAGGCTTCCCATTCCCCTAGCAATCTTCACCAGAGCCCTGGATTAATTCACTCCAACGGGACTAACTTGAGTCATGTGTTCTCTCCCGAACCAATTACTGAGGCCAGGGGAATAGGATATATTGATTGGCCAAAGGCTGGATGACAGGCTTTACCTAGATTCTACCTCCCCTAAACCATATGGATAGGGAGTTGGGGAAGTGCAGATACCTTTAGGAAACCTGGAGCTCTTGGCTTTCAAGAGGGCGAAAATGGGCCGCGGTAGGTGAGATACGCATGTTCACTATTATGTGTATATATAAGACTCTATACTGTCTGTTTCCTCCATATCTCTCCTGCTTCATCTGGCACAAGACTCCCCCTTGCTTTCTGTAATCCAGCCACATCAAATCCTTGTATCAGATAGCATAACGGACCACTCCCAAACATAGGGTCTTAAAACAGTAACTATTTAGCATTTCTCACTAGTCCATGGATCAGCTTGGTGGTTCTGCGGATCTGAGTTGGGCTTGGTTGCTGCTGTCATTGGTCGTTCTTCGTCTGCAGTCAGGTCATCAGAGGGTAGCTGGTTGAATAGGTCTGGCTGGGATGATGAAACTGGGCTCCATGTGGTGTCTCGTCTTGTAATAGGTTAGCTCAGGTTTGTTTGCATGGTAGACTGACAGTCTGGGAAAGCGAGCAGCAGTGTCCCAGGTACCTTGCAGCCCAAGCTTGGAGCTGGCACCTTCCCTACAAGCAAGTCACATAGCCACGCTCAGGACTAGTGTGTATGTGGGGGATGGGGGTACTATCGAAAGGTGTGGCCACAGGAAGTTGTGAAAATTGGGGCTGTTACTTCAGTCGACCTTCCAGTCCATTTTTAGTTCTTCTAATAAATAATGCTTTGCTTCTTCCCATAACACTGGTTTTTGTGCTGGTTTTTCCTTTGGCATAGAACACCCTTTGCCTCACACTTTGATTTCCCTGGTTAATTCCTACTTATTCCTACGTTCTCTCTAACCAGGTCAAACCATTGTGTTACGTGCATTCGCATCACAATGTAGCTATCTCTCAAAGCAGTTATCAAGGGTGGATTTTATATTTATCTGTGTGATTTTTTTGGGTAATGACTGTATGCCCATGGAAGACTATGAACTCCTTGAGGATAGGACTGGATTTTCTTTTTCTTCTTCTTTTCATTTTTCTTTTTTTTTTCCCTTGGCATATTTTTTCTTATCAGTTTAGACTTGGCACCTATGCTTGGCAAATATTAGGATATCAAAACTATTTGTCAATTAAGTGTGCAATTGAATGAATATTATGAGGAAGGTGGTGCCCTATAGAGTCTCTGAAAAGGTGATTGCCTGTCTTTCTTCACTAGTCTGTGTGACTCTGGGCCATGTATATCTTCTTTGTCATACTGTGATAGTAGAAGAGTCTTCTCCTGAGTGGGAGAAGAGCTGAAAACCTATTCTTGTATTGAGACAAACAGGAGATGAAATGACAAGTCCGGTTTAAAATCGTTAAACCATATATTTCTTGTGGTTGCTGCAGTTGCGGTGGAAGTAATTTTGTTCACAGAATTTCAGAAGCTACATCGCCTTTCCTCTATGGGCATTATTGGTGGAGAATTAATAGATTCTCAGGCATATTTTAACTCATTCATTTATTTATTCAACAAATATTTATTGAGGACCGACTATATTCCAGAACTTCTGAATACAATCACGAATCTACATGCAGTGGAGTAAGATCTAGAAAAAAAAAAGTGTTTGCTGAGGAAAACTCAGCATATGAATACACTTGGACTACTGTTAATGTCCATTTTTTTTTTTTAAAGAACAAAGAGAATCTGTTCCTGAGATTTCTAAAATATGCTTTCTTTAGATATAAGCTATTGAAAAGAAGGTTGAATCACAGTGTCAAAATGAAAAATTAAACCTGCTGAAATATGAAGAAGAATGTTGGAACTGGGGGAGAGAGAGAAATATGATTCAATGTAAATGATTCTGTCTGCTGCAGTAAAAAAATTTATATGTGTCTCCATTCTACAAGTACTTCCATATTTCTAAAGTGATGACTCTTTCATTTTGAATAGGCTCAAGCCTTATGTGACAGCCAGCCACAGAATTACAAGAACTTTCAAAATTTATTGGGGGACTATAGGAAGATCATGTATTGGGTGAAGAGGAGGGGCAGTAAACTTCAAGTATTCAGTGGCTTTATGGTCTTGATGCTAGCTGGAGAAGGACACCACCCACCATTGTTACTCTAAGGTGGCAAAGTAAATTGCAATGAGGGCTCCAATTCTCCACCCTCCCCTCGTCCAGGCCCTTGGTCATGTTATTTTGTAGTTCCCTCCCAATATGGGCAGCATGACCTGCCCTTCCCCTTGACACTGAGGTCAGCCATGGAACTTGCTTTGGCTAAAAGGTTATTAGCAGTCAATGCAAGCAGAAGAGGCTTGACATGGGCTGGCACACTGGGGCATACCTTCTCTCTTGAACCTCTACCGTTACCATGAAAACAAGTCCAGGCTAGCTTCTTGGTTTCATAGGAAGAATGAAGGACATGTGCAGCAGCAGTGGGCTGAATCAGTTGAGTCTAGCCTAGATCAGTCAACAGTCAGCCAGACCTAGAAATATAAATGATCCCACTCATAGGCAGCAGATCTGCACAGATGACTCCCAGTTGGTCCCAGGTGCATCACGCATCTGGGGTATGAGGTTATGATTGCTTTGCAAGAACAACTAACTCATACAGGATATACTGAGTTTCTAGACCTGCACTTGGCTGCTTGACTGAATCTGGAAATGCAGTATGAGGTTTGGTGGAATGCACAGGAATTTAAATCTCATTAAGACTAAGATCAGTGTTCTCATGGAATTCAAGGGTTTAATGGTATAATTTGAAGAGGAGTGGTCTAGGTTCCAGACAACCTGAATTGAGGTTCTAATTTTGCCATATACTACTCTACTGTATGTTACACTTTGGATAGATTCCCTTAACTTCTCTAATGTCAGCCTCCCCCTTTCTAAAATGGGGATAAATAACACTTCAGGCATTTTATGATAATTAACTAGCATTACACAGGAAAGATGTATGTCTAGAGCAAAATATATGTGTTGGGGGTCAAATTGTATTCCCCAGAAAGATATGTTGGAGTCCTAACTCCAGGTATCTTTGAATGTGACCTTATTTGGAAATAGGGTTATTGTAGTTAAGTTAAGACTAGGTAGGCCCTAATCTAATGCCTGGTGTCTTTGTAAGGAGAGAGGGATCTGGAGATTCATAGGGAAATTGGAGTGAGGCACCTATAGGCCAATGGATGCTAAGGATTGCTACTGAGGATTGTTGGCAACCTAGAGAAACTAGGAAGAGGCAAGGAAAGATTCTTCCTTAGAATCTTTAGAAGGGACATGGGGCTGCTTGATTTTAGACTTCGAGATCTCAGAACTCTGAATGAATAAATTTCTGTTGTGTTAAGCCACCCAGTTTGTTGGGCTTTGCCATGGTAGCCCTAGGGAACTAACATAATATGCATGTTAGATGTTGTGCTAAATTATGCATTTTACAAAGAAGGAGTCACCTTGTTTATGAGCCACCTTTGGGGACTTCAGAAATACCAAGGAATAGGATCTTTTTTTGGATTCTGAGTTCCCACAGGTGAATTAACTAAGCTTATGGAATCTGAGTATTAATATTAATGTGAACTCAATTGCCCACTCATAAGAATAAAGCTCAAGGGATTTCTCATCACTTAGTGGAGCAATAAATGTAAAAATATTTAATAATCACTAATATTTATCAAGTTCCAAGTACTATTCTCAGTGTTTTTTATATCTTAACACATTTAAACCTTCTGATGACACCGCGAGGTCCTGGATCGCTCAGGGTTGAACTGAATCTGACCAGGAAAACCTTATCTTGAATATTTAAAACGGAGAGGGTCTAATACGCAGGTGATGGAGTTGATAGGAGGCCAACAAGGGATGTTGAAATACCTTAGATTCACAGCATCAGGAAGCTGCTATCACATCTAGATTGGAAGGATGACAAGAGGAGGCAGTGCTGCAGGAGGCCAGAGGTGGGGGTGGGGTCACTGGGTCATGGTCAAGGTTGTAATCCTAGCAGGCTTATTTTTTTTTTTAAATTATGTTCAGTTAGCCACTGTATAGTACCTAATTAGTTTTTGATGCAGTGTTCAATGATTCATTAGTTAAGTATAACACCCAGTGCTCATCACAGCATGTGCCCTCAGTACCCATCACCCTGTTACCCCCTCCCCCCTCCTTCCTCCCCTCTGAAATTCCCAGCTTTGTTTTTCAGGGTCCACAGTCTCTCATGGTTCCTCTCCCTCTCTGATTTCTCCCCGTTTGGATTTCCCTCCCTTCCCCTATGGTCCTCCGTGTTATTGGTTATGTTCCACATATGAGCAAAACCATATGATCATTGTCTTTCTCTGCTTGACTTACTTCACTTAACATAATCCCCTCCAGTGAGCTGGAGCTTCGGAGGAAGTGAAGCCATTGCAGAAAACCTGTCTGAGGAGGAAAAGGGGGAAAGAGCTATTCTGGCTTTTTCTTTCCTCTCACCCTCCGCTCAGTAGTGCCTCCTGCTGGCTGAACCCACTAGAAGTCAGTTGATGTTGGAGCCTGAAGGGGCTACAGAGCACTACAGGGTATAAACAGTTCCAGGATCAATTAGATATTTTTGAGATAAAAAACAGGAGTAGAGGGGTAAAGTAACATGCCTGAGGTCACTCAGCTGGAGCTGGGATTTGAACCCAGGCCATGTGGCTCAAGTCTGTGCTCTTGATCAGTGCCCACAGTGGTGCTGTACTGGATTCGGGAGGAGAGTGGAGGCAGGGACCCCAGTGTGGATATTGTTATGATTGTCCATGGTTCAGGAAGTAAGGACCTGGGCTGGCTTGCTATCTGGGATTGTGAGTAAAATAGATTTCTTTGAGAGATATTACAAAGGAAAGAATTAATTGCTTAGGAAAATGTGAAAGGACATAGCATTTGGTTATATAAAAATATTTGAAAAGAGAGAGACTGTTTTTATTATTTAGTTTTTGAGAAAGACGATTTATTTTAACTGTAACTGTTCAATTTCAAGTCAGAAAATGAGTGAGGCAGCAAGATGAGATTAAAAAAAAAAAACAAAAAAAAACCCAACAAATTCCCATGGTCATTATAACAAATTTCACCTCCAGAAAATAATTCGAGATGTCTCTGAAAGTCTGCATTTTCCTTTTGTGAAACTTCCAAAGTTGTTTCTCTTTTATAGTTTCCTTTTATCATCTGCCTCAAGACACAAGCTGGTTATGTTATTCTCAATAAATAACAGTGTTCCAAGATTTTTTTTCTTTGCAACTTGGAACCATGAGCCTAAGATGACAGTAGTAAAATTAGAAGTGTTGTTTTTTGCACAATTTACTTTCCAGTGTAGGGGGTACAGAATAAAATAAGGAATAGTTAATTAATTGGGCTAGGAAACACTGTTGCATTTTTCTTTCTTTCTTTAATGATTTGTTAGTTAAGTTTAATTAAGAAAATCAACAAATCTGCTAGAAACTGATAATTACTTGAATAATGGGTGATACAAATCCGTTCTAAAAATATAAGCTGCAAAAAGGAAAAACCAGCTAAAAGAAGCATAACTGTTCTTTCTAATGGACATGGCATATGGGAGAGAGATTGCATATACAGATTAAGTATTTCAATTTATTTCAATTTAACCAAAACAAATGCCAACCTGCATAATTTAGATAACCACAAATTCCCTTTTACTTCAGTAACTGCATTTTGCCCTTGGCCTGAATTATCCAGATGATTGCATTAACTGTCTCCTTCACTTTGCTGGGGCAGATAAACATAGGGTGTGATGGTTTCCATTTCAGGCAGGTGAGTGAAAACAAAACCATCCAGTAAGTGCCACTTGAGTCGATCTGAGTTTTCCTTCAGCATAGGAGATTGTTTAATCACTACCTTCTCTGTGTCAGTAATGGAATATGAAAAAGGATATGGGCCTTTGGTTTCAGGCAAAGGAAAATATGTTGGGTATTGATATCTGGGTGGTTTAAATAGCACAACATTGTGAACTGCCCCATCAGTTTAATTTATTCAAGCATAGTTTGGACAAATATTGGGCAGGCCACTGTAAACAAAGGCCTGGAATTCAGGATCCAGTTGGACTGACTAGCTGAGGTTCCTTTCAACTCTGTGATTATTTGAATATATAAAATCTCAAAACTTTGTCTTTACAAGTGTAATTGAATCTATGGGATTATAAACAGCCTTATTTTCTATGGGATTCATTGATAAAGGGATCCCAAAGGAAACAAATATATGCCCATTTGGTTCCACTCTATTTCAGTTCCTGTTATGTATATTTGGATGAAGATTCTGGTTAAGGGAATGTTTCATTGACACAAACTGTGCAATTCACCTAAGAGTGCGGAGTTTAGACTACAAATGCAAATGGGCTTTACTGGGACCAGGGGTTCTGAACCTGGAACCCTTATAGTGGTTCATGAACATAATTATGGGGACTACCAAATTATATTCTACATTTTGAAAACATTGAAGTACATTTTAAAAGTAAAAAGAAATTTGAAAATCAAACTATCCGATTGAAAGGTATATATATCTGTGATTAATAGATATTGGGAAATCCAAACTTAAATGCTATCTGGGTGGAGAAACATTTTTTAAATATAGGGTTTATGAGAAAGGTGAGGAAATGTGTCTTTAATGTTTAGAGGGGTTGGAATCACTGATCTTGTTGAACTCCTTATTTTTCTCAGATGAGATCATTGGGGTCAGAGCTGTTGAAGTAGCTTTCTTAAGGTCACAGAGAAATGTAGTGGCCTTGCTTATACTAGACATGAAATCTAGAGGTTTCTAGGGAAAAAAGGCCAGAACTCACATGTTAAGCGCTTTCTGAGAGAGAAATACCAATTCTAGGAAGTTTTCTTATCCTCAGTGACATATGAATTTACCCAGGGCAATTTACATGCACGAAAATATTTTGTCATAAACATTTTCAAAATTATGTCTTCCACTACTGTCAAAACTTATCTTCAATAGAGAGTTACAAAGTACAGGTGCATTTCGTCCTTAGTGAACCTGGGTGTATATATATATCCCTTTGTATATGGTTACCTTTTATAGATAAAGCTTTGAGTGCATGCAGGTGTCAGAAGCTAAAAGAGAGGATAAAGCCAACTAACCTGTTATCATGAATCTGTAAAGACTAAAAAGAGTATACAGACAATAAACTTTAAAGCTCCAAATAGAAGAAGTGGATAATTGAGGTAAAATAGCAACATAAAGTGATTTACGGAAACCATACAAATAAAGATAAACAGAACATTTAGACATACTTAAATATTTTCAAGGTACTATATCTCACCTATTCTAAGACATCGTATTAGTCAGGATCTATATACAGAAAGATGAACCATACCAAGTATTTCCGATAGAGGCAATTGAATACAGGAACTGGTTATGCTGGTGTTGGAAGGTCGTAAGTACAAAAAGGGGATGGGAAGGTTCCCCATGATATGGAAACTGTAGTAAGCAGCTACTATGGTGGGGAAGAAAAAGAGATGGGTTCAGGTGTCTGGGTGGCTCACTCAGTTAACTGTCTGCCTTCGGCTCAAGTCATGATCACAGGGTCCTGGGATCGAGCCCTGCATCAGGCTCCCTGTTCAGTGTGTGTGTGTGTGTGTGGGGGGTTGCTTCTCCTAATCTCTCTGCCCCTCCACTCTGCTCATGCTTGCTCACTCGCTTGCTCTTACTCTCTCTTAAATAAAATCTTAAAAAAAAAAGAGAGAGAGATGGGTTCACCAAACCTGGGGACTTGGCCCTGTGTGGCTGGTGCTTGAACCTCTGGGGGCTGCAATGTGGTTGATATGGGCATGGGTAGACCTCTCTCAGGAATTTTCTCTATGGCTGGTTCTGGAACTGCCAAAGGAATCTTGAGGCTGAAGCTACAGCTGTCCTCTGTTACTGGAGCAATGCTGACAGGAGCTAGACACAGAAAATATATCCTTTCTCCCCCTTTCCCACCTTCCAGTCTCCCTGTTGGGTCTCCCATTGGCAGAGCCTACCAGGAAGCCATGGGGCAGGGAAACAAGGGGATCTGTGATTCCCACCACAGAGAGTACATAGGGCGGGTTGGCTGCTGAGAGGAATAAATACATAATCTGCACAGAAGCCACTCATCCTAAGATATCTCATTATTTTATCTATCCTTAGGGAGGAAAAACTGACAAATCACCACATAAAGCTTTAACATCTTAGAATTTTTCATCCTAGTGTTATGGGATGAATTGCATACCCCTCAAAACTCGTGTGTTGAAGCCCTCATGCTCAGTACCTCAGAATGGGACTACACTTGGAGATAGGGCCCTTCAAGAGGTGATTAAGGTAAAAGGAGTTCCTTAGAGTAGGTCTTACTCCACTGGTGTCCTTATAAGAGGAGACTAGGACACACAAAAGAAAGACACCAAGGA
>CM052898.1:66196750-66302985 GCA_028534135.1 Potos flavus | reverse complement strand
ACTGCATCATAATGGTAGCCTGACCCATTGTCAGGTGCAGCTCAATTCCTAAGATTGAAAATGAGGGAAAAAAAAGTGCATCTTAGACTTAGTGCAATGCAGCCATTCCTTTATTCTTTTACCTTTCATGTGCCACAGTTCCTTGTCAGGTCTATTATCTCTAGAATCTGGTTTTTGTTTTTTGTAAGCACTTAATATTCAGTGAGTTCTGAAAACATGTGTTTGGGTGAATTTAAGAGCTATACTCTTTATGTGGCCACTGACTCAGACATTCAAGAGAAAATGGATAATTTAGTATTGACTTGCAAGTTTAAAGCAACCTGTGTAGGCGTAATTTTCATACACAAATCAAGAGTCCTCTTACCACAGAAGAATTTAATCTGCCAGCAAATGGAATCCTTACGGTGCTAAGTGAGGGATACTATGGCTAGGGAGGGAAGATAGCAAAGACCCAATCCTTGATTTGACCCAACTTCTATCTGGACAGAAAGGAGGCTGGAGTGTGTCTGTGTGTGTGTGTTGGGGGGTGGGGGTTGCTCAGGACCATACAGCAGAAATTTCTCATATAATTTTATCTAAAAGTTCAAGATTTAACATTTAAAATAACTGTTGCAAATAGAAGATTCTGCTGTATCCACGATGTGTATGAAAATAAATGCTTTAAGTTTCTTTCATTAAACTGCCAACTCTTCAACTCCTTGTCCTTATTCATTTCCTCTAGGGCTCCTAGAAAAAACATGCCTTTAAGAAATATATATAAATACATACATACATAAAAGCAGGTCAACAGAATATTATGGAGCTACCACAGAGAACAATAATCCTTCGACAAGGGATTTCAGCTTTTATGAGTTTGAGAACAATCAATAATTTCCTTCTCTGCAGTCCCACTGGGGCGAAATGTTCCCCTTTACAAATGCTGTCCCCAAACTGTAATTAAGCAATTATCTTCTAGTTTCCAGCACTGAATTTTTGCTTTGTCTTCTGGACTCTGTTTGAATGGGATTATTTTAAGATATATTCAGTTCTCTGTCCCAGTGCCCAAAACTCTACCACTCTGGCTTCTTCATGCATCCTATCTGTTGGGTATTGTGTCAGAAGCTTTTGGTTGCAAGGAAAAGAAAATGGGAATCAAATGGGCTTCACATTTCACAGTAGAAGGGCTCACATTACAAAAAATTTAGAGATGAGGCAGCTCTCAGACATGGTTGTTCTTTCATGATTCTCTAAACTTTGCTTTCCTAGATTAGCTTTCTGATGCCTCATGGTCATAAAATGGTAGCCAGGAGACTGTAGTTTTCCATAATTTACTGAGCAAATTTGCTGAGTCCTATGCAGACTGGACTGCCCCAGAGCAAATCTTTTGTCTAAGATAAATACCTCATTGGCAATAGCCAATATATAGAAACAACCTAAGTGACCATCAGTGGATGGGTGGATAAAGAAGATGTAGCATATATACACAAAGGAATATTATTCAGCCATGAGAAAGAAGGAAATCCTACCATTTGCAACAGCATGGATGGACCTTAGGGACACTGTGCTAAGTGAAATAAACCAGATAAAGACAAATACCACAGAGTATCACTTATATGTGAAATCTAAAAAAGAAAAACAAAAGTCAAACTCTGAAACAGAAAGAAGAAAAGTAGCTGTCAGGGGTTGGGCAGTAAGGAGAAGTTAGTAAAAGAGCTCAAACTTTCAGCTATAAGATGAATAATGTCTGCAGATCTAATGTAAAACCTTGTGACTCTAGGTAGGAATACCGTATTGTATAATTGAACTCTATTAAGAGAGCGGAACTTAAATATTCTCACCAAGAGGAGAAAAAAAAAAAGGAGAGAAGTAAGTGAGGTGATGGATGTGTTAATTAACTAGATGGGAGAAATCCTTCCACAGTGTGTGTGTGTGTGTGTGTGTATGTGTGTGTATAATCACCACAATGTATGTGTTAAATATCTTACAATTTTATTTGTCAATTATACCGCAGTAAAGCTGAAATTTTTAAAAAAGGAAAAAAAAAGAGAAAAACATTTATTTGGTTTATCTGGAAAATGACCTTTGACGAAGGAGTTGGGATTTCTATGATTGCTTTGAGCCATCCGATCCTGCCCTGGAGCTGGGTTTGGTGGAGGAGAATAGATAGATACTGGGGAGCTAAAAACAACCCATGCTCTAGGCTCATGATTATTTTACTTTCCTCTTTGTATGTTTTTTTCTCATACTCTGCAATTTTTGTTTCTGATTTTTTTTTTTTCCTGCTGATCCTGAATACTGCCATTTTAGTTTGGTTATCAGCTATATGCCTGGTTTTAACTAATCATAGGTTCCTTTTCTTCCACACTGTGAGGACCCAAAGACTGAGACAAACCAAAGCAAGTTTTCATTGCTTTCTCATTCATGTTCTGTCTCATGCTCCCTGGACACAGCGGCGAGCAGAAGGAGGTGTGATGGGCAAATCTCAGCAGCCTGCAGGCCTCAGACCAGGCCTCATTTGCTCAGGGAAGTTTTGGCCATTGTGGCAACAGGCGGCAAGTGAAACAGATAAAATCTGTCTATTGTCAGGGTGTCAGGGAGAGAGAGCTGGGGTTTGCCCATCTCATGGGATATTCAAATAAAGTCAAAATTGTTGAAGAACTGGGACACCTGGGTGGCTCAGTTGGTTGGGAGTCTGCCTTCAGCTTAGGTCATGATCCTGGAGTTCTGAGATCGAGCCCCACATCGGGCTCCCTGCTCAGCGGGGAGTCTGCTTCTCCCTCTGCCCCTCCACCTGTTCGTGCTCTCTCTCTCACTCTCTCCCTCTCAAATAAATAAATAAAATCTTAAAAAAAGAAAAAAAAGAAAAGAATGGCCAAGAACTCTGGGGCTACTCTGGAAAAACAAACATAATAGAACAATCCTGTCAAATTGTATTACCAAGTGCCATTATAGTCTTAAATATTGAATTTAGCATTAGTCCCTACATAGAAACTATAGCAGTGCAATCACGTTGTACCCTTTTTCTTGTATCTTAATTCTGTGAGGCTTTGACTAATTGGGGACCAGTCTGGGGACCATGCTTTTATGAATATCACATAAGCCATCCAGTGGAGCCAAATAGTTATTTATAATATATTAACACATTTAATTTATGCATTGCTATATTTTATTATAAACACTACCAGCCATGTCGATCTTTTCAGAATCAAGACTCAGTGAGTTCAAAGATTAACCCTTTGTTCATTTAGTACTTTTTTAAAAATCAGAATAATGTAGGTACATAGTTTTGAAATAGAATAATCCTGCAAATCTAATAATGAAAAAGATACCCTCAAATCCTGCCATTCTCACTTCTGAAATAGCCACTATACTCTTAGGTTGGCTTATTTTTGGTTTTTGTTTGTTTGTTTGTTTGTTTTTTTGGATATTTATCTCCATATGTAATAGAATTATACTGCTACCTTTTGATTTTCTACTAAGAGTTTTTTTCTTACCCACATATCCTAACCCCGACTGATACATTCATGTCCTCTCTTTGTTCCTATCTAACTTCCTTCATCCTTGAGTCTCCTATTACAGTATAGTCATGTCATAATGTTGTAGTAAATCAATACAGTGCTTCCATTATCATATCTATGTAAATATGACTGTCAGCTGAGCTAACTTGTGTAATATGATTGCATTTTTTTGCTTGGTGTTTCAATAATTTCTCCGTCTTTTCTGTTGCATAGTTTAACCCTTTACCGTCATTAAGTCTGTGCTCCCTCTCACCCTCACCCCAGTCTCTGCCCTTGATGTATAAAGCTCTTCTCCACGCAGCCCAACACAGCAACAACCTACTGACTCCATTTTCTCCAGAGAAGTCTGTACTGAGCCCCGTGTCCTTGTGCTCTATCTAGGACTTCTTGGTCCTGAGGCTGCCACATAGCTGTCATCCAGGGACTTTCTTTTTTCAATGCTGGGATTCCTGAGAGAGCAAAATCTTAACATTATCTTGGCAGGTGTAAATGGATTCTATCAAAAATCTGTCCCTACCACTGTGGGTAGTCTCTGGAAGGACTCAAGAGCTAGAAAATGAATATTAAAGGC
The DNA here is from genome assembly GCA_028534135.1 of Potos flavus. Classification (NCBI taxonomy): domain Eukaryota; kingdom Metazoa; phylum Chordata; class Mammalia; order Carnivora; family Procyonidae; genus Potos; species Potos flavus. Next base: position 66,298,917 of record CM052898.1, on the reverse strand, counting down.
ACATTTTATCAGAGGGAATGAGACATATGCAGGGTTCATAGTTGAAGCAAGGCCCCAAAATGTTTTGTTTTCCATATTATTGTAGCTTGACCATTGATATTTAGTGTTTCTGTTGGATTTATCCAAGTATATTACTCTTTTATTTTTCCTTCTATTTTTTTCCTCTATTTCTTTAGTGCTATCTACCCATCTTTGTGGCCACCAACTTTTATATCACTTCTGTGATCTATTTGACTTCCGGACTTAAGACCTCAAGGCTATCACATGACTTCTGTACTCCTTCAAACTTTTAAACCTTTGGTTAAATTAGTAAAGCTGCAAAGAAATTACAATCTTGATGAAACAAATGTTCATATATGCATACAATTAATATAGTTATTTTATGTACTATATTGAGTTCAAAATCACATGTCTTAATGACGCATATGATCAACATTCTAACCTTAATTTAAAAAATATTAGAAAGATACATGCTCAGAAATACATACATCCTTATAGTTATTCCCTGTCACCTATTAATGTCAATATTTTTCAATTAACAGATTTGATTTTTACAATATCACTGGATGCTTGCCTGTCCATTGACTGAAATGCTCATATGAAGTTCACCTCTAGCTGAACCTACTTGAATATGGGTGAAAGATACCTGAGCATACAGATGTATAAATATGGAAAGAGAAAGCTTGATACATGGCATCTAATTTATGGAGCATTTCCAGTGTACTAGGCATTGTTCTAACTACTATATTTGCATTAACATCGTGAGTTCTTATTATAATCTAAAGAAATTTGTTTTGTTATGACCTCCATTTTAAAGACAGGAAAACTGCTGTGTGAGTGTCCAAAGCCACATGGCTAAGAAAATGGTAGAGCCAGTATTCAAATCCCTATCTACCTGACTCATAGCTGGAGTTCTCAGTTACACTGCAATACAGAACGTGTGTGACAACCTGATAGGAACCAAGAAGCTATTGACTGGGTCTCCTATGTGGAGTGTCAATTTTCAAGTGCCACATCATAACCTGGCAGCTGGAAGTCCACCGAACACACTGAAATGTGACACAACCATACTCCTTCAAGTGGCAGTATTTGAAATTCCCCGTCAGTCCCCATCCCGGTCGACAATTGATATTGTTGTTCTTTCTCATTTTAGGCATTTTGTTGGATTATCAGTGGTGTCTCTGGAGTTTCAGTTTGTATTTCCCTGATGCCTAATGAAGCGATCATCTTTTCGTATATCTGTTGGCCGCTCGGATACCTAATCTTTTGAAGTTTCTGTCCTAATCTTTGGCCCATTTATTTTTAAAGATTTATTTATTTATTTCAGAGAGAGAAAGAGAGTGCCGGCAAGCAGGGGGAGGAGTAGAGGGAGAGAAACTCAAGCGGACTTCCTGCTGAGCACGGAGCCCGACCTGGGGCTAGATCCCACAACTCACGAGATCATGACCTGAGCCGAAATCACGAGCCACACCCTTAACCAACTGAGCCATACAGGTGCCCCATCTTTGGTCCATTTTTCTGTTTGGTTGTCTGCACGATAATATTTAATGGCCTAATAATAATTTGGGGCCATACTTTTAGGAGCATGGAACAGTCTCACTTCTGTTAGGGCTGGACATTTTGTTGTATAGAGTTGTTGCAGCTTAGTGAATGTAACCGTAGTTCCATAAAGTTTCATAGGGGAAAAAATGCCTCTCCACCTTTCCCCAGAAATTAAAAGCTGTCAAAAACAATATATATTTTTGGCAACTGGTATTTAACACCTGACATGTTGGTGGGGCACTTTTTTTTTTTCTATCCCAATTGCCATATGCTCCCAGGTGACAACTCTGAGAATGCCTACCTCTTAGACAAATGCTGACCTGCCACTGCTTGACATATGGTGAGTGGTAAGTAGACCTTTGCTTCCCTATAGGGCATCTGCTTCCCACTGATTTCCTGGAGAGGTCACCGTGCTTTTGGTCATATGCCTATCTAAGCCATACAACTGTGACACTTCCCTTCCCCTGGGGCAAGAAGCCCAACCCATGTCAGCAGCACGCCAGTTTTTTAACTTGGCGGGAATTGGGAAGTGACTTTTTTAAAAGTAGAGTTTCGAGTACTGTTCTATCATTAAAAGGCAGGAGTAGAAATAATGGGGACATTGGTGGTAAATATACATGAGTTGCTCAACCTATGTGAAAGTCACATTTCTTATTGGCAAAAACGGGATAATTACACAGGAGCCACTTTTCAATGTTGTGAGGTTAGAGATACTGTATACAGCAGGACCAATCTGGAGAAGTGTTTCAACTATAAACAAAAGGCATCAAAGGCCTTGTTTCAGGTTTCTATGGTACATGCAAACCACATCAAAACTTAGTGGCCGTAATAGGTCTCAGAAGGCTAGCTGGCATTTGTGTGGAGGCTTGAGGGGAGGAATTCCACTTCCAAGTTCATTCCGGTTGTTGGCAGAAGCCAGTTTCTTGTCGGCTCTCGGAGAGGGCGGAGTGGAGACGCGGTACGGGAGGGGACCACTAATTGCTTCTAGAGGCAGGTGCCCCTGTATCTTCAAACTAGCGAGAATGCATTGAGTCCTTCTTAGACTTTCAGTCTGTCTTCTTCTGCCACCAGCCTGGGGAGCTGGACTTTATCTTTGGGGAGTGAGGGAGTGGAGCCTTGTCACATTTCAGTGTGTTCAGTGGCCTTCCAGCTGCCAGTAACTAGATCTCTGTGCCTGAGGATTTTTCTGGAACCTCAGAAAGCTGCTGCTCTGCCTGTGTGTGAAAATCAAGATGTACTATGGACTTAACTATCATCAGTCACTATCAGTGATGCACGACTGATAGTGCGTCAGTCATTATCGCAGCCCTCCAGCGATGACTGATGGTAGTGTATAAATATCCCACATCCCTCAATGTAGTCGTTTCTTAGGACTTCCCTAACAAAGTACAATAAACTGGCCCTAAAACAACAGAAATTTACTCTTCCACATTTCTGGAAACTAGAAGTCCAAAACCAAGGTGTTACCAGGACCAGGCTCTCTCCAAGACTCTGGTTAGAACCCTTCCTTGCCTCATCCTAGCTTCTGTGGTCACCATTAATCCTTGGTGTCCCTCAGCTTGGAGCTGTGTGAGTTCATCTCTGTCTCCATCTTCGTGTGACATTCGTCACTCTTCACGTCACCTTACATTGGATTTAGGGCCCACCTTATTCCAGGATGACCGCATCCTTACTGAACTAGTTATATCCGCAATGACCCTATTTCCAAATAAGTTTACATTCTGAGGCACTGGGGGTTAGAACTTCAACATATCTTTTTGGGGGGACATAATTCAACCTCTAACACTTAAGGTGGGAAACTTCTTCGATGTGAATTTTACAACATTTCCCACTTTCTCCAGAGGATTGAACTTCAGTTGCCCACTGTGGTAACCGGCTCTGTAACACTTTTATTGGCTGCCTTCCCTCCCACCATCACATCCCTTCTCCCTTTTGGTGTTCCCTTTATGTCCTAAAGAAGTTTTCTACACTCAAATCCTTACCTCAGGGGACCCAAACAAAAATAACGTGTTTCTGGGGAAACCCAGGCAAAAATAACAAAAATAATGAAGATTTTTGAGGGTGGAGTGACCTGTTCAAAACTCACCTTTTGGACTGTGGTTGACAGTGTCACGGAATTTGGGGTGGAGGGTCACACATAGAGGGCCCTGGGGTTGAATAGAAGTAGAGTGACGCCATAGCTATTTCCATTCTGGACCGGATATGAAAAAGACAGACTCTGTTGGTGTACAGGATGATGCATTTTTTTCTATAAACCCTGTTGGTACCTGCTTCTTAAATTCTGCTTAGAACCAGAGGTTGTATGCCTCCATCAAACACAATGACAAAAAGCTTTGAGTCCTTAATTGTGTTATGGAGATTTATACTGTTTATAAAAACAGTCCTGGTAGAGGTTCGACTGTGGTCAATTTAAGGATCATATCTTTCTCTGGGTTAGTCTCAGGGTTTCTTACACTCAGCTTACCTAAGGATTCCTAAATATATAAATTCTAAAAAACTCTCCTTAACCCAATTTCTCCATCAGTTTAACTTAGCGCTTATTTATACAGTGCAAGGAGTTGTTATTTCAAGGCAAGAAAGCAGAAAACAGATTCTTACTCCTTAAGAAAAAGAAAAGCAACACAATAATAACAAGAATAACCATCACAGTATCAAAGACAATAATGGTGTGAAATCAAAGGGTGGGATGGGAATGGTTGGTAAGGGGGAAGGTCGGGTTATTTTCATAACTCAGTCTCCTGTGCCCGTCGGAGAATTATCCAGTAGTGGTCACGAATGCAATGGTCACAAATCTCTTTCACATATGAAGAATCATTTGTGACAACCTTGAAACTAAGATCTAGATGAGCGAAGAAATATGTAATCAACCCTTTGACCATTGCATGATTGTCCTTTCGGATTCCTTTAGCAGCTGAATCCCTGAGCACATGCTCCCCCACTTTCTCATCCAGCTCCCTGGCCACGAGTAGTAGGATCTTGTGCCTATAAGGTCATGTCTGTTTGGAGCACAGTGATTGAGATCATGCCCCCTGCCTTTATGTAGGTATGGCAGAATTAGCATCAGACCAGACATGAGAGAGCCCACAAGGTTTGGTTTCTTTCTTTCTTTCTCTCTCTTTTTTTTTTTTTTTCCAATTTAGTTTTATTTGAGAGAGAGATACAGCGAGTGAGAGAAAGACAGAGAGAGAGAGAGAGAGAGAGAGAGAGAGCATGTGAGTGGGGAGAGGGGGAGAGGGAGAGGGAAAGCAGACTTCTTGCTGAGCACAGAGCCCGAAATGGCCCCATCCCATGACCCCAGCAGAAACCAGGAGTCGGATGCCTAACCTACTGAGCCACCCAGGCGCTCCAGGGTTCAGTTGCTGATTAGATATGCTGTTTGCATGATGCCATGGCTCACAGCTCATGCATTTATTATATTAACTACTATATTCTGCGTTGCATTCCATGTATCCTCAGCACTTAGCAGAGTCTTACCCATAGGGATGCTCAATATATGTTTGCTAAAGAAATTAATTGCTTTGAAATTTCATAAGATGAGGTCTATGACAGAGCATAAAACCCTGAGGAGTAAGCTTAGAGTTGAATATACACTTGAAAGATGAGGGTGATCACCCAGGAAAACGAGCCACATAATCAGATGCTAAAAATTCCAAGAATGCGTAATGAAGATATGCAGACAGCCCCTAAAGAATCATAGCTTTGTCTAGGTCCCTTTTACTGGAGACTGTTTATTAGCTGATTCTATTCACTTGGTGGGCAAATGATGGCATTCCTTCAACATACGATCTGGCGAGAAAGAAGTGAGAAAAAAGAAATAGGGTGAAGAGGTCTTTGCAAATGTGTTTTGCTCAGTAGCGAGGGATGTTCTGTATCAGGTGGAGCTCAATTCCTAGTGGAGGTTGCCCTTACTTTAAAAAAGCAACTGTTCTACCCCCTCAGATACATTGTATGTAACTGATTCCTAGTATCACATTAAACAATTATACATTGGTCCCATATCATGCATGGAATGATTGTCATGTCTCTGGCATGCTCTTTCTGTGGAATGCTTCATGGTGGTACTCAGAAAACAACACTATATTGCCCAAAGTCAGGAGCCATCCCGGGCCTGGGAGGGAGTGCTCTGCCAGACATGGCCACAGACCAAACAGGGAGACCCCGCTTTTTTCCTTAGTCAACACATAAAGGCGGTGGCCCGCAGTTCATCTGGAGTGTTGGAAAGACAAAGCCTCTGTAATGATGACCCTGAAAAAGAATATTATATGCTTGCTGATGCAGAAACCAAGGATTATTTTCAAATGCTAGCAAAGGCCTTGAAATAATACAATAGCCACCACGAATAGAGCTCCTACTCCATGCCAAACATTACATGTAGCCTCAAAAGTAAACCTTAGCACAATACTGTCAAATAGGTGTGCCCACAGATCGGAGATAAGATAATAATTGTGAAATGAGCTCCAGGTCACAGACTTGTAAGAGGCAGAACAAAGGATTCAAAACTGGGTTTGCATGATTCTACAGATCTGAATCCTTTGCAGGACACTGCCCTGTAGTGTCTTCTTACAGACTGGAGCGGGACGAGGCTTTACTTGATATGCCCAAGAAAGTTAGCCAGCTTGGAATATAGAAAAAGGAACCAAACCAGATAATTTTACCAATAGAAATTCAGGGTTGTTATCAGGTCCCTAATAAAGGAGCAACCTGGGCTGGTCTTGGAATCCACTGAATGCTGTCATGCTTATAAATGAATAAGTCTGCTTTTATCATTCAGGAATGCATGCACTTAAAGAGTCTCTTCTGAGTCTTATCACAGATACTGATTTTGCTCAACCCCGGGATTCAAGATTCTGAATCTTTAAAGCGGGCTAGACCTTTCAGCTTTTATTTATTTATTTATTTGTTTGTTTGTTTATTTATTTATTTATTTTTAAATTAACATATAATGTATTATTTGCTTCAGGGGTACAGGTCTGTGAATCGTCAGTCTTACACAATTCGCAGCACTCACCATAGCACATACCCTCCCAATGTCCATCATCCAGCCACCCCATCCCTCCCACCCTCCTCCCCTCCAGCAACCCTCAGTTTGTTTCCTGAGATTAAGAGTCTCTTATGGTTTGTCTCCCTCCCCAGTTTCCACTTTATTTCATTTTTTTCCCTTCCATACCCCCATGATCCCCTGTCCTGTCTCTCAAATTCCTCGTATCAGAGAGATCATATGATAATTTTCTTTCTCTGATTGACTTATTTCGCTAAGCATAATATCCTCTAGTTCCATCCACGTTGTTGTAAATAGCAAGATTTCAGTTTTTCGATGGCTGTGTAGTATTCCATTGTGTGTGTGTGTGTGTGTATATATACCACATCTTCTTTATCCATTCATCTGTTGATGGACATCTTGGTTCTTTCCACAGTTTGGCTCTTGTGCACATTACTGCAAAAACATTGGGGTATAGGTGCCTCTTCAGATCACTACATTTGTATCTTTAGGGTAAATACTCACTAGTACGATTGCTGGGTTGTAGGGTAGCTCTATTTTCAACTTTTTGAGGAACCTCCATACTGTTTTCCAGAGTGGCTGCCCAGCTTGCATTCCCACCAACAGTGTAGGAGGGTTCCCCTTTCTCCGCATCCTTGCCAACACCTGTTGTTTCCTGACTTGTTAATTTTAGCCATTCTGACTGGCATGAAAAAGTGCTCAACATCACTTGGCATCAGGGAAATACAAATCAAAACTACAATGGGCCAGACCTTTCAATCGGCGGATGCTGATTCCAGACTGTGGTCAGCCCAAGCCTTGTCCCCCCACACACTGAAGCTGCCTTCAACAAACGGAAGTTGCTGTCCTCAAAGAACTTCCACTTGATGAATAACCACCTTAAGTTTATGAGAACAGGCCAAATGCCTCCCATTTCCACACGAACTCCTGAAGTTTGTCATACAATGAGATGAAGAGGTTGTAAGGCCCCATGCAAGGGGCATGGGCTGGTCTTCTCATACTCCATAGAACATGTCATCTGAGACTGATGTGACGAGATCAAGTCTGTAGAGAAATGCTCACTGAGATTTATAAAAGGGATGAGCATTTAAGCAAGTAAAAATAGCACTTGTGGTCACGTCAGGGAGACCACAATTTTTAAACATTATTAGGGGCCATCATTCTGTTTCTAGACGTAAATTGATTACTAACTAGGTCAGGAAGAAATCTCCTCTGACTACTACCAGGGCGAGATATTACAAGGCTCCCTTCCCTGTCCTCAACCTGACCTTGGCAGTTCGGATCTCCCGCTCCATGACCCATAATTCGGTGTCTGTGAGGAGCACCAAATAGAAAGCGTCTGTAATCAAGCTTGGCAGGAGCTGCCCCAAGTCTGAATTTACTGAAGGGGATCTTCAGAAAGGGCAAGAAGGAAAGCAAAGGTATGCACGTAGAGCCAGGCAGGGGGAAAGATTAAGTGTTGCTATTTGAATGCATAAATCTCTTCATGTTTAATAAGTACTCGCAGACCTAGGAAAGAAAGTTTCAGAGAGAAGAGTTATAAATAGTACCCTATCTGAGCAGCTTGTATCCCGAGGCCAGCACTGGGTCTCCATATTTATACTAACACAGGAGCCCTGGCTTTGGTTTTTGATTTAGTATTTCAGTGTTTCCAGATTTACGCTGCTAATTTACACTCCTTTACCTGCCCAGTGCCTACTACGACCCCTTTCTGATATTATCATGTTGAGTTTCTTTAGGTAACTATTCTGTCCAACCCCCACACCCCCACGTAAATCCAGGTACTTTGGGGGCAACTGTCCTATTCCTTTCTCCCTGATCCAGGAGGGCCATGAGACTCAGACCCAACTACTTGGCATGTTCCACAACTGCTAAATTTTCTAACTCTGATTAGTCACAGATGCACACATGACCCAATTGGTCCAAAAAGACGCAGCTGTGAGAAAATTTTTTTTTTTCTTTACCACAACTGTTGAGAAGGAGAAGTTCTCTTCCTGTCAGGGTTGGTTTCTGAGCTGGTAAGATGTAGATCTGGAGTGGTAAGCACCTTGCCGTCATGCAGGAAAGCAGAGTCCAACAATGGAGGGAAGCTGAGTTCTTTTTTTTTTTTTTTTTTTTAAGATTATTTATTTATTTATTTATTTGAGAGAGAGAGAGAAAGAGACAGCGTGAGAGTGGGGAGAGGGTCAGAGGGAGAAGCAGACTCCCTGCTGAGCTGGGAGCCCAACATGGGACTGTATCCTGGAACTCTGCGGGATCATGACCTGAGCCGAAGACAGTTGCTTAACCAACTGAGCCACCCGGGTCCCTGAGAAACTAAGTTCTGGTGACAGCATTTGAGTTCCTAGATCCTGCTATACCTAAAGTTAGCTGTCCGTGCACTTTTAGATACTATTCTAATAGGTTCTCTTCCATTGCTCAAGCCACAGTGGGTTAGGCCACTTTCGATGAATAGGTAGGTTGCTAGTATACTTCTCGAGTCTTTTCCGGAGACTAGAATTTGTCCCTAAACCTCAGCCACCTTGTCAGCATTCCTGTTGTCAGACCTCTCTGATTCTGAGGATCTCCCTAGATCTTCTACTCTGTTCTTTTACATCAGTGGTTCTCAGCTCTCAATCGATGATGAGTTTGCCCCTTAAGGGACATTCGGCAGTATCTAGAGACATTTTTGATTGTCATTTTTGATTGGGGTAGGAGGGCAAAGTCCAGGGTGCTATAAAACATCCTACAATACACAGAATAGCCCCCTACAACGAAGAATTATCCAGCCAAATATTAATAGTTATTGTAATATAGCATTTTATAATAAGAAATATATATTTGGTCTTCTTCCCAGGTCCTAGCACAGAGTTCTTAGAATTTTCTAACTGATAAGAGCAAGCAAGATGTCTTTTGTTATGTTAATGAGGTGACCTTTGGACCACCCCTATGGTAGCATAAGAATGGGGGCTGGTTACCCATTCATGGTGAAACCATCCACGTGATTAGAAGGTTGGAACTTTCAGCCCCATCTCTGACCTCAAGAGTGGGGAGAAGGACTGGAGACTGAGTTTACTCACCAATGGCCAATGATTTGATCAATCGATGGCTACATGATGAACCCGCCATAAAACCCCCAAAGGTCCAGGTTTGGAGAGCTTCCTTGATGAATGTGGAGATGCAGGGAGAGTGTCCCCCCAGAAAGCATGGAAGCTCCACACCCCTTCCCATGTACCTTGCCTTCTGAATCTTTTCCATCTGGCTCTTTCTCATTTTTTCCTTTTATAACAAACAGGTAATCTTGTAAGTAAACTCTTTTTCTAAGTTCTGTGAGCCACTCTAGCAAAGCAATCAGACCTGAGGAGGGGGGTCGTGGTAAACCTCTGATCTATGGCCCTTTGCGCAGAAGCACAGGTGACAGACTGAACTTGAAACTAGCATCTGAAGTGGGGAAGAGGGGGATCTTGTATGATCAAGACCTTAACCTGTGGGATTCAATGCTGTCTCTAGGTAGACAGTGTCAGACTTGAGTTCCATTGTTGGATACCCAGCTGGTGTCACAGAACTGCTTGGCGTGGGGGCAAATTCGCACAGCCTGTATCAGAAATGTCAGAGGTAGCGTTGTAGCATTCAGAGTATCGCGTATAATGTAAATGAAAACAATGATGTAGTTTTTTTTTTTTTTTCCCCACAGTGCCGCTGTGGAGAAACTGCTTTAGGTATTATAATCTGCCTGTCTCCAGGCACTAGCATGTGCCACCATTCATTCATTCTTTGTTCAAAACCCATACATTAGGGGCCCTGAGATGAGCATCATTCAGATGTCAGGGAGGCAGCACGGTCAAGGCCCAGTCTTGGGAGCTGTCAGAGAGCTGACAGAAGTATTGGACCCCACTAGCCTTGTCCTCTGGCTGCTTGCCTCAGGGAACCCCCAGAATCTCAGATATACCCCGAGACTCTAGTCTTGCAGTGTTGGACATCTGGGATGCAGTCCATTCTGTTGCCTCTTGAATCAGATAGTGACAAGTCACATTCATCATCCCAAGTAGATATTTCTAGCCCAGCAATGCCTCCCTTGTAATGACAGCAGAGGATTTTCTCAGCTTGTGTATGGTCGCAAAGAATTTCGGCTTTTTCAGTCTTTCTTCTTAGTGTTTTGTTGTTGTTGTTGTTTTGGCCTTCATGAGAATCTTGGGAGAAGCTGCAAACCATAATTACGTCTTTGTGTCTCCATGATGTGGTGAGTAATGAATGTTGGTTGAACAGAGACCATTTACAAATATAGAGGAAATTAATGCAAATTTGCTGTTCAGTCTAGATATTTGTAATCTATAATTTTGGAACACTGCTCACTAATGTCTGATAGATAATTCTCCAGGAGTTCCTTTAACCTGATTATGCTGGTAGGGTATTTCCAAGCTCAGAAATTTGATCCAAAGACCTGGCTTTCTGAGTGAACCTTGGGCTGTCGGAAGAATCACAGGTATGGAAGGATTTTCCTCGGTGAATCAAATGGCCAGAACAGGTTGCTGTGGAAAGCGTTCTGACTGCTATTTTGAAAACCTGGTCATGTATTTTTAGCCTGCACAACCTCTGTGCTTACATGTTTCCTCCTGGGGACACGCGGCGGCTGCCAGGGGAAGGGAAGCCCCAGCTCCGTGTTCTCGTCCTGGAACGCAGGCCAGGAAGGCCCTTTTGAATTCTAGCCGTGATAATCCTCGAGTTTACATGGCCACACACTCCAGCTTTGCACAGTTATTTTTTCACATGAAACAAAGGTGCCCTGGGGTCAGGCTGGCTGCTTAGAAAGTGCAGGCAGTGGAGGTGAAAGTAATAAAGGAGGGAATGCTGTGATCTAATAAAGGTGAGTCAGGGCCTTGCCCCTTTAGAGCAGCATGTTGATAATTCACAGCTGGAGGGTCTGGAGGAATGACCCCACTGGGTTTATTCATTTGTCATCATTAAGTGGCCCTATATCCCATGAAACCAGAGACCTAGCTCGGCCTTCCATAATGACCACGGGGTTGCAGGGAGGGTTCACGGGCTTCTAGCTGGATCATTTGTTATGAGTAGAATTAGGGTGTCTTATTGCTCTGATCGTTTATGTTCTCCAAATGGTCCATATTAAAAATATCTTCCTCTTTCATCTGTTTTATTTTGTCCTCATGTACAGCAGGTGATTAAAATGGAGTCCAGTTTTCTCCTTTTGAGCTGGGAACACTGACAAAGATATCTGAGTTATAAAAGGCATAAATAGGGGTACCTGGGCAGCTCAGTTGTTAAGGGTCGCCCGGGTGGCTCAGTTGGTTAAGCATCTACCTTTGGCTCGGGTCATGAATCTGATCAAGATCGCACCCCCACTCTTCCCTCTGCCCCTTACCCTGCTCGTGTTCTCTCTCTCTCCCTCCCTCCCTCTCTCTCTCTCCGTCTCTCTTTCTCGATGACTCTCTCAAATAAATAAAATCTTTAAAAAAGGGCATAAATAATGACTAAAATATATTTCACACTTCCTATATACCAAGCATTAACTCGTGTGTACTATACTCATTAGTTAATTTTATTTCAATAAAGGAGATGCAATTAGTACTTTTATTTTGTTGATACAAATGCCGTAAGAGTTGTCTTTGGTCTTATTCACTACTGCATCTATCCTAGAATAGTACCTGTATTGTAGATGGTGTCCAATTAATATTTATTGAATAATGTATAAAATAATAACATAACTCTGGATAAGAAAAATGGAGTAAGTTTTCTTGTCATTTCTTTCTTTTTTTTTTAGGGAGGGGAGGGGCAGAAGGAGAGGAAGAGAGAGAATCTTAAACAGGCTTTATGCCTAGCGTGGAGCCTAACACAGGGCTCGATCTCACAACCCAGGGATCATGACCTGAGCCAAAATCAAGAGTCAGGTGCTTACCCAACTGAGCCCCCCAGGTGCCTCCTCTTGTCACTTCTTATGATGGTAGAACATATTGTTGTGGACACCTTCCGACTGGATGAAATATTGATAATATAATCTGTTGGAGTATGAAACACATAGTCACAACATTAGTTCTTTTTCAGAGAAGTCATAAAGAGACAAAGTTCTGAATTGAAAGCCGGCATAGGGACATGAACCTTAAATTAATGTCTTCTTTCCCCCTTGAGGAAGGTGCCTTCTAGAGTAGGGGAGGAGAGCCTAAGAAGCTGAGAAGAGCTTTCAGAATATGTACAGGGCTGAGGTACAGACATCAGAGCCCACTGCCCACCAAGACTCAGAGACACTTTAAGTGCCCTGAGAATGCTGAGCTCCTGCCCACCTGATTCTAATCCCAGCTTTGCCACTTTTCGCCAATGTACACCTTGATGAATTAATGCAACATGAACATACCCATTTAACTATTACCCCGATTAAGAAATAGAACTCCAGAAACGCCCCCCATGCCCTCTTTTCCCAGATAACCATTATCCCGACCTCTAATGCCATAACAAATTTTGCCTGTTTTTTTAACTTTATATAAATATATGGCTTTTTTCATCAGTTTAGTGTCTAAAGGGATCATCTCTATTTCTGCATGTGACCATATTTCATTCATTTTCTGTTGCTGTCTATAATGCTATTTGTAGCCCAACAGAGGGTCAGTTTTGATAATTTTCCACACGCACTTGGAATGTGTACCCTGCGGGTGTTGGGGGCAGTATCTACAGATAGCACTTAGGTCACGGACACCTCACGGAATTTGTACATACTTTGTTGTGTTGTCCATCTCTTCTCTATCTTTATTGGTTTTCATTTTTTTCCCTATTGATGACAGAATTGTGTGCTAAAATCTCTCATTAGGATATAGGAGGGATGTTAGACATCACCTAGTTGAATTTTTTAATTTTATAGATTATAAACTGAGGTCAAGAGAAGGAAACAGATGGACTGAATAAAGACCATGGGCCGGCAGTGACCTTGGCCCTCTACACACATGATCCCATTCAGTCCTCTTAAGAACCCTATAAGGCAGGTATCTGCCATGCCATTTTACAGGGAGGTTAAGTAACTTGCTTTCTCTCTCTGGAGGCTAAAATGGACCATGTTATACCCTAAGGTCCAGCACCTTGCCCACGGATTCACAGAAACTTGGACTGATAGCCAGTTGTTCTGTGGGCATTAATCCAGGCTGCTACTCAGTGTTTCAAGAGCTAGGGCATTGAGATGAAAAGGAATCAAAGCATGGGCATTTTCCCCAGGAAATTCACAAGTAAATGGTGAAACCAACATGTAAGTTCACAGTTACAGCAAGACTCAAGGGAAAGCTTCTCATGCCCTGTAAGTGAGTTTGGATTTCATCTTGAAGGCATTGGGAAAACCATAAAGAAATTTCACCAGGGCTAGAGGCTGAACATTAATTCTAGTGGAAGCTGGTGGCTTCCACTACATCATTAGTGGAAGGTGGCTTCCATGGCCATGACCATGGCTGTGGGGATTGCAATCAGGGCATTGGTTCAAAGGGCATGTAGAAAGTAGTCCTCTGAATAGGCAGAACAATGCTTTTCCCAGCCCGAGAGCCTATAGCTGCCAGTGTAGATGTGCCCTCCCGAGAATTTGTTAGTTCTGGAAAATCATTGCAGATGAAAGCAATTCAAATAGTACCTTTATAGAATGACAATACCCCTAGTTTCTCATTCTCTTTGCTTGAGCCCATTCTCCTTACTTGAGGTGGGAAGGGAGTGCTTCCCTGCCATAGAGCAAAGACCCAAGAAATCCGGAAAAGCATCTGAGCTTAGAGTAAATTTGAGCATGAAAACTGGGGTTTGTAGGTGGGGGGATACTTCTCATCCCCGATCACACCCATTTCCACCAAAATTTCAATTAGTTTTAGGAGCCCACTTCATGATCTAGATGTGGCTGTTGATTCCTGTCCAGTAAGTGCATGACCATCCATGTTTCTCATCCCTTCTTTGTCCGTGCCTGGTCGACTCCAGGGCTATCTGTACGCTCCTGTGTTGCTGCAAGTGAGCATTTCTGAATTGAGCCCAAAGGCCAAGTAGTCATATGTGAACTCCTGTTCATCTTACCTGCAGTAGGACTAGCTTCCACACCCTTTCTTGCTTCAGAGTGGATCTCCTTTTGGGAACACCAGAACTTCACCTACCTAGCAACTGGCACAATTACATCTCACACTCCAGAATACTTTATTTCCCTAACCTCCACCCAAAATCCAGTTTTCCAGTTGTCCTCTATGAGTTATCCCTTGTTTTAAATTTTCTTTTATTTTTACCTCTCCAAATAAGGATTTAAAAAATTATTTTTTTTCTCTGTTAAAAACATAACTAAAAATAGTGATTTGGGGGGGATGATTAAAAACGATCACTGTGGTCATGAGTGTTTGGACTTGCTTTGATAGTACAATGTTCTTGCTGCCTGTAAAATGTTTGCTATTACACAAAATGCCTCATGTCTACTATGTTCTAATAGAGTAGCTTCCTCTCCTAGCTTTATAGTTAAGTCTTAATAATAGTAGTTCATCTCTGACTTCTAGACTGATACACTGTTGAACCCAAGAGAGCCATGTTTTAGATCCTGTTCCAACTAGTACATGGGGTTTGTATTAGCTGTAGCCACATCATTTTTCTAGAAGATTGTACTTGCTGAAACATGGAACCTATCTTAGTAAATTTGAGGGTAAATAGTAACAGAGAGTAGCAGATGACCTTTCAAAAGAAAAGATACATTTCTGGAGGCTTTCTTTGCCTGGGCTTGTGGGGACTTCTCTCACCTTGGTTAATCATCCGTCCACAACTTATCTTTCAGATTTTCAGGATTGTCCCTAAATTATGTTTTGCTCTTGGAATATTTGATGTTCAGAATCTCCAAATTGTAGGTCTCTTGGTGTGAGTTATGTACCAAGAACTTTAAAAATCTATAAGTGGCTTTTGCCTGCCTTCCTTACTCTATCTAAGCCCCCAACGTAGTGAAATAAGTCATCTATTTTCAGTGACCTAAGGAATTGTTTCCTCGGTGGAGGAGGTATATCACCTTCCACAATTTGACTTTGGCGATCCACAGAATCCACAACCTAATTTCCCTTTTGGCAGGAGGGTGTTCTGTGGTCCCAAAAAAGGAAAAGGACCCCAGCATGGCAAAGCTGGGATGGGTGCCAAGGTCCAAGAAGTCAAATGCAGGGTGTGTGCGGGCTGGGGGTCGATGGAGAGTTGCCAGACATGAGGGAGGCAGGAGCAGAGATGGAGGTCTGTAACTAGAAGATAGAAAACAACAGAGTTTGGAAACGAATGAGATCAATGGGGAATCAAGGGAAATGGGAGCGTCCTTCATGGTTCCTGTTTTAGATGCCAGGCTGCTGCTCAGACCTCCCTTTGCTAATAAAGGTCTTACTCTCCCAGCTGCCGATAGCGCTGCTCAAAGATGTCCCTCAGCGGTCGGTCCTCTTTGGGGTTGGGCAGCTCTCTTTCAATGACTGACCAAGGCAGGAGTGTAAAGGCTCTATACACTCACCCTAACTCAGAACAATGCTCAAGGGCCCTCCCAGTTCCAGAGCTCCCACTGGATTGAGTTGACTGGGACTGTATCACAGCCCAGCTTCTCCCTCTGTCCAATCCTGTTCCTTCCTTCCCCTTCCACAGACATTGATTCTGAAAGCATTCTGGAATAAACACACTCCACGCTCATCTTTGTCTTAGAGACTGCTTTCCAGGGCACTCAGTCAGAGGCAGGCTGTTCATAAAGACAAACTTCAAACACAAAAGGGGGCTTTAGGTCAAATAAGTTTAAAACTTAAAAGTAAACTAGAAGCTCAAGGTATAATGGTCTTTCATGTCCTTGTATGGTCTACAGTGCTTTACAAATAAAAAAGGATTGTCTACATGGGAAAACTCAAGTGCGTATGGCTGTAGGGACATGCAGACAAAGGCCCTGACCTTTCCTAGATTAGGTCACACCTAACCTCAGGAGAGATAAGAACTAGAGCTTTGGGAGGCAGCCAGTTGAACCTGCAAGCCAAGGACATGAAAAGAAATTGGTCCAGAGAGTAAACTGAGGTCTATAATGAGGAGTCCATTAGAAGGGGGGAGGCACAAATAGACAAATGAGTGGTGTCTGACTCCTTCTGGATGCTGAAGTCCACTAGGGCAAGAACTGGTATTTAAAGGAGTCACAGCAGGAAAAATTCCTAGGTTCCCTGAAACCTGGAAATGAAAGAAATTCATCAGAGAGAGGGAGGTCATTAGCATTTAGGATTTCTATAGCGGGAGGAACATCACCCACAGCTTGCTGCTGAAGATCACACAGATCCAACTGGTGTCCTGACAGCCTGGGAAGAGCCCTGTCAGGCCAAGACAGAGGCAGTGTCCTGGGTCACTGCCCCACATCTCCACATCTACAAAGCCCAGCTCTCCAACCTCAAAGCACAGAGGGGGAACTGACCAGGTTGTGTTGGCCCGTAACTCGTTAGAGCATTTACAACAGTGTTTTACAAAATGGAGTGTTGTGAGATGGGCACAGTATATTTCTTTTCTTGGTTCCTTCAGAGCAGATTACAGACCTATTGACAATGAACTTGGTGCACTTGTAAATTACTTCTGGGTATTATGTGGTCAGGTCCTGCCCTTGTGCCCATAACACATTTTTTTCTCCTTTAAATTCAGCTTGGTTCCATGGATATGTACAGATATATTCATGATTAATTTAGGATAGGTCAAATGTCTTAAAGTCTTAGTGTGGAAAGCGAAGACGATTTTACACAGGGGACTCAAGCTTTTTGGTACATGACAGATATCAAATTTTAGGATGTTTTGCTAGCACGAAATTCAAAATGACACGAGCCAAGACAGAAATAATTGTAACACAGTCTACATCTACAAGACAACAGCATCTTGTTGCATCTATAAAAAATGTCCACACTACTCATTTTGTCCTCCATCAGCATCAGGCTTTTGTTAAATAGCACTACTTGCTTCCCTAATGTTAGACTCTTATATTTGGAGGACTGAGTCTCCATGTTTCAGGAGATATGCAGTCTTCCAGCTTGACATTCTCCATGCCTCTACCCCTTTCCCCAACATCACCACAAATGTGTGTACACCCAGGCAGTAAAAATAAGATTTTAGTTTTTGATTAAAAAAGTACAGTGTGCTGGTGCAAACTCTGAAGTGTTATATGTACTATTTTTGTTGACCATATTTAATTCTGTGAGAATCTACAACTGAGTATGATTTTTTTTTAAATATTTATTTATTTATGGGGCTCCTGGGTGGCTCAGTCAGTTGAATGTCTGCCTTTGGTTCAGGTCATGATCCTAGTGTCCTGGGATCAATCCCCATGTTGGGCTCCCTGTTCAGCGGGGAGCCTGCTTCTCCCTCTCCCACTGCTTATACTCTCTCTCTCTCACTGTCTCCCTCTCGCTCAAATAAATAAATAAATCTTTAAAAATATATATTTATTTTAGAGAGAAAGCAAGAGAGAGAAAGAGAGAGCACGAATGGGGGTAGAGGGAGAGGGAGAAAATCCTCAAGCAGACTCCTCGCTGAGCATGGAGCCTGATACAGGGCTCTATCCCAGGACCCTGAGGTCATGACCTGAGCCTAAATCAAGAGTCAGACACTTAACCGCCCGAGCTACCCAAGTGCCTCTGAGTATGAATTCCTAACTGCTTTATCTCTCCTCATCTCACCGTTCTGATTAGTATTATCTTGTTCCTTTCCACAGACGAAAGAAAGGGAACGGGGGAAGAGAATGAATTCCTGGGTTGTCTGTTTTTTTAAAAACCGATACCATTACATGCTTAAAATATCATAGTCTGGTAATATGTATATATTTTAAAATACCACATCAAAGCCAGTGTATACCTGATCAGCCTCTTGTTTTTTGTTTTTTCACTGAGTATTTTATATTGGAATGAGATCCACTTTAATACATGTAGCAGGGCCTTATTAAAAAAAAAAAAAAACAACCCAACAACTCTGTGCTATGGGATTTTGTGAAGCTATCATGATTTATTTAATCAGACCCCAAGTTATGAACATCTAGTCTACCCTTTGCCACTGCAGACATAGCTGCAAGGAATGTTTGTATATTAATTTATAGGCTATCAGCTATCTATAAATATCACATCTGAATTTCTCCAAGTTCTATACAAGTCTCCTGGCTCTGAAACACAACTTCAGAGGTCAATGAGGAGACACTAGGATAGCTGAGCTTGTGAGGGGGTAACCTCCTATTCTCATGCCTCCCATTGCAACCTCCAGCCGCCATGTTTATTTTTCATCAGTGCTTCACTACTTGGCATTTCCCCTGACACATCAGACTGCTTCCTAGTCTCCTGCTTGCTGCCAGCAGTGCTTTTCTGCACTGAGCACCGAACACATTTCTACTCATCTCTTAAAACCTATTCACACATCATCAGTCTTAGGCAAGCACCTTCCCTCTGCTTTCAGAATTAATCACCTTATTTGCATGCCCTCTACCATGTACACATTTTTGTTACTGCCCAAATAGCAATTTATTATAATTATGTGTGTACATGTTTGACTTCCCTATTGGATGCTAAGTTGCTGGCGGGTTGGGATTGGAACTTATTTGTTTTCCCGTCTTTAATGCTAAGTAGACTATCTCTGTCATCTGGACCCTTGACTAATGTTTGCTAAATGTCACAGGAGAACATTCTAAGTGAATTTGGCTGTATTTAAAACAGAAAAACATTTGTGGCTCAGAGTCAATGGTTAGTTTTAGATCTTTAAGAGACAATGGGGACCTTCGTGGTAAAAAAGGCCCTTTGGAGAGATGGTGATATCAGCTTGTCTGTGTGAGTTTTGGCATTTTGTTTTCTCTATCGTTCTTCAGCTTGTTGATATTGCAGTGTTGGAGGTTTTGCTAAGTGAATCAAAAATTTCATGTTACAAGGAAAGTTGATAGAAGGCACAGCATGAATACCAAAGTAAAAAATCTTGGGTAAGAAAGAAAGGACAACCAAAAAAGCTTAAAAGACCTTGAAATATTTATATGTAATGAAGTTTGAAAAGGAACATGTGTCTAAATGAGATTATCCAGGGGGAAATCCTTGCTCCAAGTATGCTGAATTGCCATGAATCCTATTGACAGAAATCATTTATTTTTGCTCTCGAAGTTTGTGTCAAAGACTCATTTCTAGTTTTTAGTATAACTATTGTCTAAACTTCCAGCATTTTAAAATAATACTCTGAATTGACTGATTTTTAAAATCATAGATTATAGAAAAACAAATCCTCAACTTAAAAAGAAATTTGCTTTAAAATGCCATGCTTGATTTTTAAAAAGTAGTTTACACGATGCAAAAAACCAACTTCAAATTAAGTAACATTCCTGGTAATTGAATAGAAATTTCTCCCAAATAAAAGCATTTTAAAGTCAAATTTGTAGTTATTGCTATAACAGCAAACAAGAATTTATAACCATTATATTAATGGATGACTCAATGTTTTAGATTTATAATCAGATGGAAAGATAATTTCTTTTTTTTTAAATTTTATTTATTTATTTGACAGAGAGAAAGATCACAAGCAGGCAGAAGCAGGCAGAGAGAGAGGGGGAAGCAGACTCCCCGCCGAGCAGAGAGCCTGATGAGGGGCTTGATCCCAGGACCCTGAGATCATGACCTGAGCTGAAGGCAGAGGCTTTAACCCACTGAGCCACCCAGGCGCCCCGATAATTTCATTTAGTATGAGCCAGTGCTCGCTCTCGATATCCCTCTTAGGCTTATTCAAAGCCCTCTTTTAGAGATAATTTACATGGCATTACTATTTTTGAATTTTTGCACATGATACAAAATTGAAAAAAGTACAAAAGAGTAGACAGAGAAAATAAAGTTTTATCACATCCCCATTTTTTAAGGAACTCACTTCTATTCCCAGAAAGCAAGCACAGAACATATCTTTAATGTTTTTGCCGTGTATTACTGTCTTTGCTCATACTTCACAATGGCAATATACTGTATACACATTGTTCTGCTTTTACTTTTTTGCACTTGAGAGTGCAGATCTTTTCCTAATAGGCGAAAGCAAGCTGTTTATTTCTAAAACTGCATTAGATTCCAATCATTGGTTCTATTACAATTTCTCTTAGTCTTCTATGGATGAACTTTGGATTGTTTGCAATCTTTTACTTGTAGCAAATATAATGTAAATTCATCACTTGGCATGAGTGGGAGTAGGAATGTAATTACTGAGTCAAGGAACATGTAATTTTCAATTCTGATAGATAAAGCAAAATTGTTCCCCGTAGAGGATATACCAGATTAATATTCCTCACAGTCATAAATAAGAGTGCCCATTGTCTGTATCATTATCAGTTGGGTGTGTTATAAACTTTTTTAATCTTAGTAACCTGAGTTGTAAAAACTGTACCACATTATGCTTTTAATATATAATTTTTTATAAAGAAATAAGGCATTTTCATCCAAACAGAGCCATTTGTGTTCCATTTTTCGTATTATTTATTAGCCATTAAAATAAACATAGCTTCATTGAGAGATAATTTATATGCTCTACAATTTTCCTCATTGTAAATGTGCAATTCAATTTTTAAAGATTTTGTTTATTTGAGAGGGAGAAAGATAGAAAACACAAGTGGGGAGAGGGGCAGAGGGAGGAGCAGACTCCCCACAGAGTAGGGAGCCTGATGTGGGGCGCAGTTCCAGGACCCTGAGATCATGACCCGAGCTGAAGGCAGATGCTTTCCCGACTGAGCCACCCAGGCAACCCTCAATACAATGATTTTTTATTTTTAATTTGCTGTTATACCAACACTGTCGCACTCTAGTTCTAGAACATTTGCAGTATCTCACGATGTCTTCTTCTGACCATATGCGGGAAATCCTCTATCCCACACCTGACCTAGGAAATCATTGAAATGCTTTCTTTCTCTTCAAATTTACCTTTTCTGGATATGTCGTATAAATGAAATCATATAGTATGTCATCTTTTGGATCAGGCCTCTTTTAGTTATTATAATGTTTTAGGGATTCATATAAGCTGTAGCATGTATCAGTACTTTGTTCCTTTTTATTGCTGAATAGTATTCCATTGTATGGATGTGCCACTTTTATTTATTCATCATTTGGTGGACATTTGGATGGTTTCCAGTTTTGGCTATTGTGAGTAATATTGCTATCAACATTCACTTACAAATAGTGCGGACATATGTTTTCATTTCTCTTGGATGGGTTCCAAGAAGTGAAATCCCTGGGTCATATGGTAAGTCAATGTTTTACTTCATAAGAAACTGCCAAATTGTTTTGCAATGTGGCTGTATCATTTTACCTTCCCACTAACAATCAAAAAGTGTTCCAGTTTCTCCACATGTTTCCCTACACTTTGGACTATCTTTTTTTCTGGTTACAGCCATTTTAGTAGATGTTAATATCTCATTGTGATTTTAATTGTATTTGTATTTTAATTAATTTGTATTTCCCAAATGTCTACTGAAACTGAACATTATCTTCATATGCGTATGGGTCATTTGTTTATTTTTTATGTATTATCTATTTATATATGTTGTCCATTATTCTAGGAAGTTGTCCATTTCATCTCATTTGTTTTGTTTTTTAGCATAGTTGTTTAGAAATTACCTTATAATCTTTTAAGTTTCTTCCAAAATTGAATAACTTGTGTTTTCACTCTTTTTTCCCTCAATTGGTTCAATTAAAAGTCCATTTTTTTGATCTTTTGAAAGAACCAATTTTAGTTTTATTGCTTTTTTTCCTCTTATTTTTGTTTTCTATTTTATTGGCTTCTGTTCTAATCTTTATCATTTCCTTTCTTCCGTATAGATTGGGTTTAGTTTGTTCTTCTCTTGCTAGCCTTTTAAAGTAGGAACATAAATTATTGGTTTGAGAGCTTTTTTCTTTTCTGATATTAAGCTGTAAATTTCTCTGTAAGTACTGCTTTAGATGCATGACAGAAATTTTGGTATAGTGTGTTTGGTTTTCACTCAATGCAAAATATTTCTGAATTTACCTTCTGATTTCTTCTATGACCTGAATTTGGTAGCTCGTGTCCTCTATCCATCCACTTTTTATTGGTTAGTCTAAGATTTAAGATTAAGACAAGTTTAAATCTAAGTTTAAGATTTGTCTTGTTGATCTTCCCAAAGAGCTTTTAGTTTTATTGTACCTTTCTTTGTCGTCGTCGTTATTGTTTTGTTTTTTAACTTAGAAGCGTGCTGTTTAATTCTTAAATATTTGAGCATTTCCCAGATTTCTTTCTGTTTTGATTTCTAAATTAATTCCACTGTGGCTGAAAACATAGTTTGATTTCCATCTTTTAATTTACTGAGATTATTTTTATGGCCTACCATATGGTTTCATCCTAGAAAATGATCCATATACCCTTGAAAAGACCATGCATTCTGCATTAGTTGGGTGGAATGTTCTTGTAAGTTAGTTAATTTGAGTTGGTTGATGGTGTTGTTCAAGTCTTCTGTACCCTTGCTATTTCTTGTAAAGTAGTTCAATCAATTATTGGCTCTTGAATATTGAAATCTCCAACTATCACTGTTGAATTGCCTGCTTCTTTATTCCTCTGTTCTTTTATTGACTTCTTTTTAAGGGAACTATTTTTAGTAAACCATTTGAAATTCTCTTGATTTTTTTTTTTTTTCTAGATTTTAGTTATTTATTTGACAGAGAGAAAGATCACAAGTAGGCAGAGAGGCAGGCAGAGAGAGAGGGGGAAGCAGGCTCCCCGCTGAGCAGAGAGCCTGATGCGGGGCTCAATCCCATGACCTTGAGGTCATGACCTGAGCCGAAGGCAGAGGCTTTAACCCACTGAGCCACCCAGGCGCCCCAGAAATTCTCTTGATTTTTTAAACTAAAAAAATTCTCTCAATGGTTTCTGTAGGAATTATCAAATGCATCTTAATTTATCACAACCGCCTGAAGATTAATATTAACTTAATTTTGGTAAAATACGGAAACTTTGCTCCAATGTAGCCCTATTCTTTCCCCCTTCTTTGTGCTATTATTGTTACATATATTACATCTGTTGTTATCAACTGAATAATACAATGTTATATTAGTTGCTTTGTACAATCTTATGTCTTTTAAAGAAGTTAAGGGAAGAAATGTGAAAAAAATATGCTTTTAAAGTGTTTTTTATTTGCCCACATTTCCAGTTCTTCATTTCTTCTTCTGTATTTGAGTTACCATCTGTGTTATTTCAGGCCAAAGGATTTCCTTTTCACGTTTTAAATGTTCTTTTCCTCTCTTCCCAAGAACTCCAAAGATATGAGTTAGCTCATCAAGAGCCTCTCATCAAGGGTAAAGAGACTTTGCCAAGAAGACAGGCCAGTACTTAACCTGGAAATCAAGGCCTCTCCCAATATTTAGGGGGAGTTTGATTACGGCCAGAAGAGAGAAAATTTAATTTAAGTTTAAAGTAAGATTCTGACCAACAAACCTATATCCTAGGTTTGGGAATGCTAAATTCAATGTGAATCTTAACACATCCAAGATGGTTATATTCATGTTTGCATAATTTAAGAAAAGAGAGAATCCTTGTAATTGCTGATGATTCTGCCCCATCGGGTAAATATGGGGACAAATTTACTGGCTCAATTTGTACCGTAGATCAGAATTTCAAATTTCCTACCAAAACTATGTATTTGGAAAAGCACACCTTGAAATTTATGTCCATGTGAAGGTTTGAACTAAATTATGTATTAACCAGGGGGAGACAACAAATTTAACAAAGACAACTTAAAACAAAATCTAATAGTATGCTGCTTCATTTTGGCATTGTTTACAATAAATAAAGCAGAGAATAAAAAGGGGAGAGGACAATTGACAAGACACAAGATTGATTTTTGTAATAGACTTTGCTCTTAAAAAGAAGCGTTCTACCCTAGATTAAGTTGTGGCTCTGCTATTATGTGATATTATCCATGAATCCCTTGCTTGGTGCTCACATTATTTGACTACCGACTCTATTATTAATCATTCTGAATATTATCATTACTGTTACCAAGGCATACAAAGGATTTGTTTTTAAGTTTCAGAAGTTTTATTTTAAATCTTTTGCTCTACATTTTTCTTGATGACAATTTCTGATTTCTCTGAAATTTATATTCTTCTTTTGTATTTTCTGAGAAATGTCATGAAGTATTTTATTTCTGCTAACTTTTTCATGATGTTGAGAGCTGCAAAGGTTTGTGAAGCTGAAATAAATTCCTTCTTAATCATTGTCGACATTTCTTTAATAACACACATATGTAATTTCTCAGTTCTATTGATTCATTGTGCTTTAGAAATACTCCTTTAAGCTTAGGGGATGTTAGTCTCATTTTGTGGTGGGAGAAAAGAGTACAGAGGAGTTTGACAGCTATTTTAAGATAATGGGAAAATTTTGTGTGTATGTGGGGTGAGCTTAATAAAGGTTTTTCATGCATTCTGCTGTTGTGTGAGGAGGCAGGTCTACCAAAAATGGTGGATTGTGGGTTGACAATTTTTACTACTTGTGGAAGTTTCTTTAGGAGCCATGGGGCTGGAGAGAGAGTTTTACAGGGCACAATACCTTCTCTTTTCCTAGGACTCTGTTGGATTTTGCACTAAGAGTTCCATGTATATATGTATATATATATATGTAAAAAATATATATAGTGCCCTGAGAATTATCAGTGAACATATAAAGTGATTCATCTCTATCCACTCAGCATCACATTCTGTCTTATGGTAACATTATTACAGAAGTTAACCTACAGAAGAGCTAATTCTATTAGTGCGCTGTTTGACATAGACTACTAAAGAACCCTGATCCCATGTCCCCATCAAATCTACATCATTAAACAAAAGATACATTTAGCGGGGGAGATGAAATTGGGTGGACATGATATATTGCTTCACGGGACTTAATAGATATTAATTTGTAGAATGTTCCATTTTTGCTAAGGCTGGTATAGCTAGAATGGCACTGGTTGCCTTCCGATCTGGAAAAATGCCAGACTATTGATGACATTTCCCCCCAAACTAAAGTCATTTATTCATTCAACAAGTATTTATTGAGTTTCTATTATGTGTATTAAGCACCATATTCGATGCCACATCTAAAACAAAATGTTAACTAGTCAAAGCCCATTTTCTCATAAAGCTTTCAGACTCGGGGAGATAGATAATAAAATAATGACACAAATAAGTATGTGTGATATAAAACGTTGTGTAATTTTATAAAACAAAGACTACTGGTCTGGAGGCTAAGGGAAGATTCCACTGACAACAATGAGGGGTCTGGGTGGAGGCGATTTATTCAGAAAGGAGGGAGTATGTGTATAGGCCTCATGACAGAATGAGCATTACTTGTCCCAAGAACCCAAAACAAGGCTAAGATGGCAAAGCAGGAAGTACAAGAAACAGAAATGTAAGATGTGAAACCTCTGGGAGGCAGAGGCTGGATCAGGAAGGATACCAAAGGGTAAAAAAGAGCTCAGGCTTTCAAAGCATTCCCAACCTTAACATTCAGGAAAATAGATTCAGTTCTGAATCACCAATTAGGTAGGCAAATTCTTAGCTCAAGAGTTTCACAATAACCGAGACTCCCTCTCTTGGAGAAGTAGTAAAGTAAGTGATTTGTGCATTATTACATATGGCTAAAGAAATATTCCTAATATCCACAGCAGGGAAAGAAAAAAGAGCACTTTTGCCTTTTAGCGTGGCACTGTATTATCCATTTCTTAATGCAAAGCTAATTATCTGTCAAATTAAAGCCTATTTTTACCAGCAATATTATTACCACTTGGAAATAATCGATCGCCTTGGTTGGCAGGGCTCTGGTGTAACAGTGGAGAATATAATTTTTCATATTCAAAAGGCTTGTAATAAAGGTAGTTTGGTAGGTTTAGAATTAGCTTTAAAAGTAGAAATATAAACAGAGCAAATAAAGAATTTGTCTTTTGTTCTTTCCTGCTGTACTTATTAGCTAGCATTGATATGAGAAACATATGAATGCTTATATTCTAGTAGGCACCATTTGATGATGTCCTCTTAGTCATCACACAAGAGAAAATTTATATAAATCCTTGTTTGTAGATGGGACAAAAGCAAAGACAACTTATATGGGTGTCCATGGACTCATTAGTTGCCTAGACAAGACAGCTAAGTTAAGGGTTATTTTTATTCTCTGCTAATTTTTTTGACTCAGATAAAGTAGCAATGAAACTTAAATATAGCTTAAAATACTGCATCATTATATAGCAATTTTCCTGATAGTCTTTGACATTTTCTTGGTATCTTTCATGTTAAGGTAAAATTTATCCTTCTCCTCTCCCGTTAGGGAAATTAAGGGGAAGCCCCCTTTTCTCCATCCCCACCCCGAATGCCGCACTTGGAAGATGGACTTCAGAGGGTAGATCAAATGTGAAATCTCGGGCCCCTTTCAGGAAGCCCTTATTGGGTGTGAGACCACATGTTGAATCTAGGTGGGAGAATGAGCCGAGTATTTGTTGTGTCAACATCCCTCTTTGAAAGTCTGTGACTGGGCAGAATTTCTCTGGTGGTGGACCATGTCCCAGTGGATTTGGTTCTGACCCTTTGAAGACTTCTGTGCATTTCTGGGGTGGTGTTTTCATGCGTTCCTTTTGTGGGTCATGTACCTCGTCCAGGAGAGACTGAGGGCACTGATCCAATGGTGATGTGTGACAAAGGCCCGTGATATATCTGGCTGAGCACACTGGAGATCAGGCCTCATCCTTGCATTCACCAGCCCCCTAACCCACCCCCCAACTCTGCCATTCTAATTTCAACACACACCTTTTCTTAGTATTATTAACTGAGGAGACTCCTTTTCTGTCCTCAAATCCTGTGTACTATGCCCCTATATTTGTCACTGTGCACTCACTGTAAATAAAATACAATCATTGAGCACCTTTCATGTGCCATGCGCTCTGACAAGATTTTATACACATTCTCATTCAATGCTCTCAATAACCCCACAAGGCAATGTGATTTTCCTGATTCTAGAACTAAGGAAACCGAGACAAGTCAGGTGAAATAGCTGGGCAGTGACTAGGAAGTAGGAGAATTCAGATCTGAATTCAGGCAGGCCAAGTTCAAGGACGAAGCTTTTAACCACTTGACAGTATTGCCATAGCGAGTAAACTCTCTTGTCTGTATCACCAATTAATGCTTTCTGAGCATCTTGGCTTCTACTTAACAGAAAAATTGAAATCTTATAGCATGAAATCTCTCAGAAACTCACATCTGGACCTCTTCCTTAGACACGAGGAGAAAGAAGGGCTGACATGAAGAACGGCACCTGTTTCTAATTTATTGTTTCATGGAATAAGAAAAATGCAGAGAAGTGTTTTAGAAAGGCTACTGAAAGGAATTTTCAAGATTTAACACCAAACGTCGGTGTGATTTGTCCTCCCTCCAATGCTGAGATATTGTACTGAAGCAAACTGAGAGGAAAAAGATGGCGCCGCCTTTCACACTGAATGGATGTAACGTAGAGCCGTTATGATGGAGGATCTGGATGGGCCTGAGCGGGGCGGGGGTGGGAAGGTGGGGGTAGGGACGGGGGTGGGAAGGTGAGGAGGTGGGGTGGGGAGCTTGGGGCTGGGGGGGAGGTGGGGAGGTGGGACAGGGTGGTTGGGGCGGGAGGTGGGGGGGAAGAGGAGGACTGGGATGCTGTCTCAGTTTTGCTCTGCCGCAGGACAGCCCTGAACAATTCAACACCTGCGTCTGTGGCATGCTGTTAGTTGAGAGAAAGAAAAACAGCTAAGCTGCCAGACAGCCATCTCTGTACCAGCCCAGCTCTTGAGGCCTTTCTAAGCCTATAAGTCTATGAAATGTAAAAGCAGAAAGGACAGCCATTTGAACCCATTTTGCGTCAACAAATGACTACAGTGCAGATTTGGTAAACAAAAGGTAGAGAGAACAGAAGTGTCCCTGTTGTTCGTCACTATATAATTCTTTTTCTATATGCATGCACAATTAAAATAAACTTAGTTTAAAAAAGTTAGTATCAATCATTTTGGAAGAAATTTGGGCACAGGAGAGCCCTGCCTGATATAGAGAGAGTGACGGGGGCTCATTGTAGCTCATGAGGAAAAAAACTATGATTGTCACTGGTGATGTGCCTGCTGGCTGCTCTGAATGTCCCTCCTGTTATCTCCCAAAAGCAGTCATCTGTGATTTCAAATATCATTAAGATTTCCATGGTAAATTAGCTTCCAATTATCCCTGGTCTGTCTGAGGCCACAGCATTTCTGCTCAAACAGGACTGCCAGCATACTCTGATGGGACAAAATGCAGCTGAGCCATTAAAAGTAGTGTGGTTATCTTTGCCTTTTGTAGAAGAAAACCGCCAAGATGGTGGAGACTATATAGTTTACATGACTCTTCTCGGCCTGAGCCCCAGAAAGTGCTGTTTGGTGATGTTCATGATTGCACTGAGCATCTCCGGGCTCGAGACCCCCACTGGTGAAGTTGTCATTTGATCTGATTGATGTTTAGAGCCCATGCTGTTCTGTGAAGAATAAGGCCCAAGATAACTTGGGCGCACTGTCCTAGTGAGTTTTCTCTGATTTCTTTCAAGTAATGGAATGCAGCTTCATGCCTCCAGCACAAAGAATCATCAATGGTTTTAAGCTTGTTTCATGGGTGGCAGCAGGAAAACATCACAACACTCTCCTAGGATAGTTGTATTGATCTGCCTCATTTCACTCAGCTTTCCCTCCATGTTGCGGAGCATTTAGAGAGCCACGCTACAGGAGACCTACCTGCATCAGTGCTCCTTGCTTTCTTATTCAAATAAAAGAAAAATCGAGTCTAGGGTTGCCCCATGTTGGGCTGGCCCAGATTTTGTGTTTCATCACAATTTTATGTGCTCCAGAAAACGAG
The DNA here is from genome assembly GCA_028534135.1 of Potos flavus. Lineage (NCBI taxonomy): Eukaryota > Metazoa > Chordata > Mammalia > Carnivora > Procyonidae > Potos > Potos flavus. The sequence goes on along the minus strand of CM052898.1, from coordinate 66,269,550 downwards.
TGAATATAAATACATTCGTTGACAATGAGGCAGATTGTCCCCAGCAAGAAAAGTGAAGGAGGGAAGATTGGAAGGGAGGAGGAGGAAGAATAAAGGCACATCGTCAGTGTATAATAGAAATGAACGAGCGTGGTGCTGTTATTGTAAGAGACTCATAGACCTACCCTAACAAGTTTACGGTCAGTGCGTTTTAAGGACTAGATTTGAAATTTTACACAAAATCTTACAGCACTGTTCAATAATTAAATTCATTATTAAAAGTTGAATTTGCCCTTTTCCCCACACACCGGAAAACTAACATCATTGTATATACTTTTGGAATATGTACCTGTATGTTTAGAATTTGTGATGAGTTAGACAGGGGCTGATCTGAAATTTTGCTCCCTGTCAGGGGATACACAGATTCCTTACTCTGTATATAAGCTTTTGAGTATTATTTCTTTTTTCCATTGGCCCAGGATTGCTGACAATATTCTGAGGAAATGAATGTGTTTGTGTGGGCTGATTTGTAGTGAATGATCCATTTGTCACCATTCTGGGTGATGAGGTGCTGAAAAAAAATGTGTAGAAAAGAAGGTGAAATCAAAAAAAGAGAAAGGAGTAGAAATGAGTCAGCTATTAGGAATCAGCAGATGTAAGAAGTGAAGACCTCTGTTCTGTAAGAATTATTTAGGATTATGGTTTGTAGTATTATGGGCTCTAGAGTTGGGGGGGGGAGAAAAACATGCACACTTGAGCATTTCCTATAGTCAGGCTGCTTTGTATATATCTTCTCATTTAATTTTATTGTCTGACCGCAAGAAGTAGCATTTTCTAAATCCTACTTCATAGGACACGACATAAACTGTGAGTTTATGTAACTTTCTATGAGTTGCACGATGAAGGGTGGAGAGATAGGATTCAAACTCAGGTCTGTCCGACTTCAATTCTTTGTTTTGTGGCAGAAGGTATTTTCCAAAGGTGGCCGCAATATTATCTCCAATCTCACTGGCTCTTTGACAATGTGACCTTGCCCATCACCCATCAAAAGATGGTATCTATTTCCTATCCCCTTGAATCTAGGCTGGCCTATGACTCACTCGTTGCTATTAAAATATGACAGAAGTGACACTAGGTGACTTCCAAGGCTAGATCAGAAAAGGCCCAAAGGCCATGCAGCTTCTGCCTGATTCTGTTGAGGCATGTGCTCTGGGGAGAGCCAGTTGCTATGGTAGAATTCTCACTACCCTGCAACTGCCATGTTGGAAAAACCATCTTAGAGGTTCCTGTCAACAGTCCTAGCTGAGTCCAGCCTTCTAGCCATCCTTGCCAAGGCACACATGCAGTATGTGAAGCCATTTTGGAGTCTCCAGACCAGCATAGCCACCCTCTGTGTGCCACCAAGTGACCCCAGTCAGTAAGTCCCGCCCACATTCCTGACCCACAGAATCATAAGGGATAACAGATTTGGGGTAGTTTGTTACACAGCTGTGGTAACTGACCACCTGATAACCATATGGTTGCCCTTTGTCCTTAGGCAAGACCAACAGAGAAACGACCTGTATCTGAGTGACGGCGAGAACTTTGACAGACTGATCGGAGGCGAGTTAGAAACTGGTTGAAAGTGATGAAAAGACAGAATTTTCAGCAGGCTAGGTAGAGAAGGACTTGGGCTGACAAGAAGCTGGTAGGAAAATCTAAACTATAAAACAAATACAGATAAGATGTAGTGTCTTTGCAATAGCTCCAAATCCTGTCTTCATTCCCTTCTCCCCTTCAGCAATCTTCTCCGATTCTAGAGTTACACATTTACTTAAAATCAACTCCATCATTTTACCCTTTCTTTTAAAATACTGCTCACTCACTTATGTCTACAGAAGATAGCCTAGATTTCTCACTTTGTCAGATCAGACTGTTCTGTCCAGTATAAAAGCTAAGAGTCAGGGGTTTGGAATCAGAAAGACTTGGGGTTGGTTAAATTTCTCATGAGAAAGCCTTGTTGTCTATCAGTGTTTTTGTGTGGTCTATTTCTGGATGTGCAGCATCTGATATGACCAAGATAATGTTCTCTGGAATAATGCGATCACATCTATGGCAGGCATCCTTATAGACAGATAACTCATGTTGATGCTTTATAAATTTTCTTGAATTTCTCAGTAAATTTCACTATTGGTGACCCTTTCCACAGATCATTTAAGGCCTATCTGAGATCTCAAACAGTTATTTATACCATTTGCTCAACCAAAAAAGTATCAGGGAGGTGTCTGTATATTCAAGTTGCTAGAGGAAGTGCCCTAGATGATTCAGGGTTACATTTCTCTCCCAAGTTCATGGACAATTGCATGATCCAAAGCACCTGGGAAAGTCTTCAGGCTTGCAAGTGCTGTCACGTAATTAAGGGTGAGGAATTCCCTCCCCCCCTCCCCGCCATTACTAGAGACTTAACGATTGATAGAGATTTAAAAGATAACTGTAGAGTTTGTCAGGGACCCCCTCATGCTTCACCTCAACAGAAAAGTCCATTTGTGTCCCACTGTATTTGGTAAGTGCCCTTGTGGGAAAAGTGGTGGCTGCTACAGTACTAATAGTACTTTGTGACTAAGCTCAGTGCAATATCATATGGCAAAATATTAGTGGTAAGAAATTATGGGTTTATTGGATGCTGGGGCAGGCATGCGCTGCTTTAGGGATTGTTTGGAGCCCATGCTCAAGGTTAACACCATAGATTTCTGAAGAGACCCTTTCAGAGGGTGTTAACCCAAGAAAGTCTGTCTGGACTTACTGGCTTGCTATTCACCTCACTTCTTTTCCAACCCCCATTATCTACAATTTTAAATGAGTTTTTCATATCTGATTTATTATCCTTAATCATTCGTGAATTTGGCCTCTTCTTTTAATTGACTTAGAGATGACTTTTTCCCATCTTCTACTTTTCTCTCACCATATGCCAGGTTCTGAGAGGCCAGCATATCATGGCATTTGAGAGCTTTGTCTTTGGCCTAGATCACTTGGGTTTGATCTAAGAGTTGGCTTTTGTTTTACCATCATGGGCAAATTATTCACCTTCTCTGAGCATCATTTTGTATTGCTCGAAAAGTGGTGTTAAAAAATGTACTTACTCGGGGCGCCTGGGTGGCTCAGTGGGTTGGGTCCTCTGCCTTTGGCTCGGGTCATGATCTCAGGTCCTGGGATCAATCCCTGCATCGGGCTCTCTGCTCAGCGGGGAGCCTGCTTCTCCCTCTCTCTCTGCCTGCCTCTCTGCTTACTTGTAATCTCTCTCTCTGTCAAATAAATAAAATCTTTAAAAAAAAATGTACTTACACAGGGGTTGTTATGGGAGTTAAAAATACTGTATATAATATGCTATAATCAGCCTCTATTGTTGCTCTTGTTGTTTTAAATATGTAATGTTGGCCTCTTTTCTATTTTAAGCTTTGCCATTCAACATCAAGGGCTCCCTGCCCATTTCTCTGCTAATTGCCCCAGGACAGGTATAATAAGAATGCTTTAGTGCAAATGTACTATTCAGTATTCACTAGACTTTTGTAAGGATCTACGGAACAACTCAGAAAAGAAAATGGTGGCAGAAAATAAAAATCCTACAGAAGAACTAAACTAGTTAAAAAAAAAAAATGTTAAGTGGTTTCATCACCCATTGAAGAGGAATTGCATGAATTGCTCTTCCGCACGTTTCCTGAGGGCAAGGATCATGTCTGCCTTGTTCATTGCAGTATCCTTAGCACCTGAAACTGTCCCATACATGGAATGTCTTCAGTAAATATTTACTGAGGGAAGGAACAAACTGCACATATGTTAGAAGGTTTGTTCCAATACCAGCAGTGTTGTCTAAGAAAACAGCTCAATACAGCTCTAGAAGTTCCTACTCATTTTCCCCTTCCTCCTGCCCTCCCTCCCTTCATCTCTCTCTTTCTCTTCTTTCCCAGTCAGATGGAAACAATGTGGGCTGTTTATAATTTTCCCTTCAGTTCCCTCTGTGTTGCTTTCACAGTCAGGATATCATCAAAACACAGTATCAGTCTTGGGATTCTTTTTGAAAAGAAGATGGACCATTAGAATATTGCAGGGGCAATAGAAATTTCAAACTGAAAAGTTGAGTCTTTGGGTTTGTGATGTAGCATCATTTTTCAAACAGCAGTGGAGAAACTTGGTCAAAGTTGAGGTGGGCACACATGTTTCTCTGGGCATAAAGAGCAGTGTGGCTCTTTACTGGAGATGCTAGGAACAAGTGGGGGACAATAAACATAGTCTGTTAGAATAAGGTCAACAGGCAGAGGAGCCTGTAGAAAAAGAAAGCAGGAAGCATTTTTGCTGGCTATTTTTATACCAAAATGAGAGACCCCTTTTGTCTTGCACAGGAAGTATCCTTATGAACTCTGTTGCAAATATGCCGGGTCCTGGGGTCTCTTGCCCTGGAGATTTTGAGTAGAATGTTCCTCCATCATCACAGAAATCCTCAAGATCATGGAGTATCTTATGAGGGAAGTGTTAGGACTCCTTCATTATGATTTCTTAAAAAAGAATACAGTCTCTCAAGGTGACCCTACACTGTATAACTTCAGTCTATGTCCTAGATTCACTATCTAGACCGTGGCTGTTGGCCTCCCCATCCTGAACACAACTGGATATGGTGGGATGTACATTCTCCATGCCTTGGTGACTGTTGATCGGTGCTGTTCACTTTTGTGTCATCCTATTTATCCATCCACTATAGGTCCTACTGTCCACGTAAGTATCACTGATGGCTCCTTCTTTAATAGCACAGATTGGTGACATAGTCGCTCTGCTAAAGTCTTCTGTTGGGCCTTCGCAACTGTCAATGCCATTAAAGGAGTCTGCCAGTAACTGGACATGTTGGGATCCCATGGTATATTATCCAATAAATCCTAGACTTCGTGTCTGAATGAGCTGATATAGCTTTGTCAATTGTCTTTATGTCATTTATGTCTGATTAGTACTGGTGAAAAGTACGTGTTCGGGGATCCTAAAAGTTAATCCAATGTCTCAGTCTAAACTGAAGTGAGTCTGAACCTTTTCCTCTTTGTTATTTCCCCCTCTCCTTGGAGTAGTTGGTACAGTGGTTCTGGAAGCCTGATTAGGTACGTTTTGCCATAGAACTAGCTGATGTTGGGGCCCGAAGCACAAGGAAAACGGAAAACCGTCAGAAAGCTGAGGCCCAGAGACTAAAAGGAAAGCCAGAAAGTCTCCCCGCTGGGCAGGTCTGGCCCCACTGTGTAAAAGATCTGCAGCTGGACTGCTTCGGTTTGAATCCCGACTCTGTCCTTAGTCGTGTGGTTTTTGTAGTATTGTGAACCTGTTTTTCCCTCAGGTTGCCGCATTTGAGGAGAAAATAGCAACTTCGGTGATATAGATGTACTTCATATACATGTTAGCTGCTAGTGGTATTTTTACTATTATTTTCATGACTGCACCTAGAGATACAACCAGGGACTTGAGGTTTCGCTCTGGCCCCGTTGCTGCTCAGGTGGGGTCCAGCAACCAGCTCCCATGCCTGGGAATTTGTTAGAAATGCAGAATGTCAGGGCCCACCCATCCTCCTGGTTCAAAATCTGCATTTTAACAAGACCCTCTGGATGATCGAGTGCACAGTGGAGTTTGAAGAACCCTGGTCTAGATCAAAGGACTGCAGGTAGAGCAAGGGAAAGGGTGTGGGTGGAGGTTAAAGGATTGAGATCGGTGTCATGAGGAGACTTCACTGGCTTTTTTTTTTTTTTTTTTTTTTTTTAGATTTTATTTATTTATTTGTCAGAGAGAGAGTGAGAGAGAGATCACAAGTAGACAGAGAGGCAGGCAGAGGCAGAGGGAGAAGCAGGCTCCCTGCCGAGCAAGGAGCCCGATGTGGGACTCGATCCTAGGACCCTGGGATCATGACCTGAGCCGAAGGCAGCCGCTTAACCAACTGAGCCACCCAGGCGTCCCTCACTGGCTTATTTTTGCCAGTGGACAGGAACTGGCAGAAGGGATGGTTTGCCCCAGTTTTCCTGCAGGGAGGGGAACAGGGAGATGAGAGAACTTAGAGCAAATACTGGATAAAATGAAAGGCTCTCTGCAAGCCTAGAGGAGGGGACAGACCTCAGAGCCTTGAGTACTCTCCCGGCATCCAGTTTGAGACTTGAGCTGATCAGGTGCCAGGAGGAAGGCCATCCTTAATTGTTTACCAAGCATCCTTGAGAAAAAAATTTTTTTTTTTACTTTGTGTCTTACGTTCTCTACCTTTATACTCTGAGCTTCACTAAAAGATTCATGATGAGAGAAGAGACAGCGCTGTGTAGGAAAAGGATTTTACCGCTGCAAAATATATCCCTGCCAGAAATGAAAAATGCTGCAGCACTTAATTAAAGAACATTAGAAAGTCACCAAAATATTAACATTGAACCATGGCCTCCGCCTCTCACTTTTTTGCTTATGAATCTCACAGAGGAGGAATGACAGCAGGAAAGGCAATCTGAATCTTCCTTCCCACTCCTCCCCAGTCCTCTGAAGAAAGACATTGTTCAACAAATTAAACAGGTAAACAAGAATTTAAGAAGAATGTTTAAACTGCTTAATAGAACAAATTGTTTTTTAACACCCTTAAGCAGCTGTTGGAATCATCGATTTACATACACATAATGAATATGCTAATTGCAAATCTTTCTTGCCTCATCATTAAAAATAGGTCTCCTTTGGGACTTCTAAAAGACAGCTCATTGTTATTCTGGTTGTAGTTACTACATACACTTGGGTGCACTCACTTTCCTATCGTTACAATATATATGCTTTTGCTAATTGAGGTATATCTTCCATACTCAAATACTTGAGTAAAATTCTACTATATGTGAACATGTAGGAACTTGCAAATATATTTTAGAATCTGTTGTCCTGTAAGATAATTTAAGCAGTGCATGAATTTTTCACTAAGCTTCCCACATTTACCTAGTTTATCTGAGTTTTAATATATCCTATGGAAGTAAATAGAAAGTCCAGATAATTATAATATTATTGCTTTGGGCCATCATTTCAATTATTACTGATGTTCCTAGACATTCAGGGTATGATATTTTTAAGTGTAACCCAATTCTTTTGAATTCTGAACCTGTGGGCTTTATTAATCTGCATGGCTCATTTGCATTAATATGAATGGAAATATTGATTATGTCTGAATTATTCATCACTTAGAGATGTTAATCTGAGTGCAGTTGCTTCCTCAAAAATACCAAGCACAGTATTTATTTTACTTGTTTTCTATATGAGGCAGTTCAGACACTGAAACATAACAACCAAAATAAATCAGAAGATTCAAGGAAACAGGAGTGGATGGTAATAGGCATTAGGTAAGATAATTATCTCAGGCACTGCGTTTGACTTTAAATTCAAAGCGGCTAAAGAAATAACAGAAGTCGTCTTGGATTACATGGTCATGTCATCATCCATTTTGAATCCCCAATTTAGAGCTTTGAGTAAAACACCTCACAAGTGATAATAATTTATATTTTAAGAAACTTCATAGGACCTGATTATGAAAATTCAACTAGGAACATTACAAAGTGACCATGGTGACAGGATTCTGAGCTGTGACTGCAGCAAAGGTGCTTGAATAATTAAGGTGAAATCAGTTTTTGGAAATAATTCAAAGCAATGATTAAGATATTGCCTGGTAAGGAGACAAACCATAAGAGACTCCTAAACTCACAAAACAAACTGAGGGTGGCTAGGGGGTAGGGTAGGGGCGGGTAGGGATAGGGTGGCTGGGTTATGGACATTGGGGAGGGTATGTACTATGGTAAGTGCTGTGAAATGTGTAAGCCTGATGATTCACAGACATGTACCCTAGGGCAAATAATACATTATGTGTTAATAAAAAAAAAAAAGATATTGCCTGATTATGTACAAAATCAAATCATGTATTTATGATTCCAAAATGCATCTTTATATGATTAATAAATAATGAACTGAGTTGAACATATGAGGGAATGAAAAAACATTAAAAAAACTAGAATTGTTTCTGACTTTATTAATATTAAAAGGTTTCTCCAACATTGGTTTGCTATTTACTCAAGCTCCTTGCAATTCTGTTAATGAGCTCTCCTACTAGCCCACCCTCTTTTTGGGGTCAGGATTAGAGAAGTTTCCCTGAGTTTCATTTTCCCCTAAACCAGTTAAGTATCTCTTACAGTGTGTGAGCTAAACATGCTTTCTCTGCACCTCATCAACTTGTACTCTGGAGATTATACCTTTTGTGAACTAACTTTTTTGTGACTTTCTTCACAGCTCTCAGTTCCCGTTTTTTTCTGTTTTGTTTTACACCATTGTCCTTATTTAGAAAATAAGCGGGCTTTCAGAGTTGTCTTAAGTTTCAAGTAATTAGAGATATTTTAGTAACAAGCCATGCTCTTCTAATTCATCCTTAAAAGTCCCCTTCCCTTCCCCTCCTGTTCTCTTCGTTTTCCTCATCTTTCTTCTGTAAACCTATTTACATAGATATTTTACAATCACATCTAGGTTTATCAAAATTGAATATGAAAAACTAGGATTTCATAACCTGGGCCAGTGTTGCATATTATTCATGTGTAAATAAATCTTGAAGTTAAGCATAAAGTTGGATTTTTCAGACAGACATCAATATAAAGGAAGGATATTGGGGGACAAGGAATGATTTCTTGACTTATAAATTGCTCAAACAACGATTGTTCCAGTTGCCTTACAAAAACATAGGTGATATCATTAAATGTTACCTCAGTAAGATTATTTAAGGTATGGCTGGTGGTCTAATTTAATAAAGGGATGAGACTTGAAAAAGCTATGGGAACCTAGAAGAATAAAGTATATATCTTAAGCATTTAACAAGTTGAGTGAAATCATAATTATATTTTCTGTTAAGTGTCTATGAATCCCAAATCAGAGAATTTAATAGATCTTAGGATTTCTTCTGAAATTATTAACAGAAAAGAATGAAATGCTGCTACTGACATAGTGCCGGGCCATTCAACCCTATGAATATATACATGTATATGCAGTGTGAACAGAAAGGCATATAAACCCCAGTGTGGTATTTGAATGTATACTCCTGTCAGAATTAATACATAAACAGTATCTTTTCTTGCAACTAAAATTGAGGGCAAAATGAAAAGAGGAAAAATGAAATTCTCCCTAGCATGCTGAGATTAATAATGGGGCATTAAGAAGAACAGGAAGACATTTTCAAGAAAGCAGTACGAAGTCTAACCAGCCTAGACTTTGATTGAGGATGGCATGTCCTTTGTATTATTCTGTCCTCCATCTCTACCAGCAAAATAGACTTCTACTATTGCTTCCACCTCAGTGTTGTTCAAGTCAGCCAGAAAATTCTATGACTCCTTTTGACACAATAGATTTTTTTCCCCTATTCCCTCCCTGCAGAGGTTACCAACATGGCAAACAATTATGAATCTTAAAGTGAAAACAGAATATCCATGCAGAGCTGAGCATTTTTTACCCCAGGAGATTATTGATTTGCGCAGTGACTTTTATCCTTGGTAAACCACAATTTTCAAAGGTGTGCAAATTTGTAAGTATCAGCCAAACTCCTGGGGGCCTTTCTTCAATAAATACATACTTTATTGGGAAGCCTGTCTTTCTCCATAGGATTTCACTCTAGACATCTGAGATTCCAAATATAGACAAAATGAGATTTCAAAGAAAATAAATATACTAAAATGGTGGGCTAATGTCAAAGTCAAACTAGCTTTAGATTAGCCTCACAATTAGTTTGATTAAGATTGGGAAATCAAATTTTATTATGGATGCTCACTTATTATCATACTCCAGAACAGTTTCTTCCTCTTGTTACTCTGGATATTTTGGGTTGGATAATTCTTTTTTTTTCCCCTTGTGGGGAGCTACCCTGTGCATCATAGGCAGTTGAACAGTGTTCCTCAGCTATACTCACTAGATGTCAATAGCACCCTAGCTGCCGGTTGTGACAAACCGAAACTCTGCAGAGAGTGCCAAATATCCCCTGGGGGACAAAATCAGACCCTGGTTGAGAACCACTGCTGTAAAATATTCTGTGACTTCTCTTAAAAGTCATGCAAAAAATGATGGATTCTTGCAGCTAAAAATGTTATCTGATCCAGGATCCCTCATTGGGAAAAGCTAGTTTTATTTGTTTGTTTATTTTTGTTGTTGTTGTTTTTAACAGAGCTCAGTTTCCTCATTTGTAAGATACCTGAGTAATCCTCAGTTCTTTGGTCTGATGTGACTGCATTTGTATTTTCTGATGCTAAAGTCTGGTAGGATGACATGGCAGTACCTTCAGGACAACTGCCAGGTGTGTCTCACCATCAGGGCTATGAACCTTAGCGTTCATTATTACCTTTGGAATTCTTCTACCTATAGCGGTTCAAATCTGATCCTTGCTTCTTCTTCTACATCTGTTTCTTTTTTCTTTTTTTTTTTTAAAGCTTTTATTTATTCATTTGAGAGAGAGAGAGTGAGAGAGCACATGAGAGGAGAGAAGGTCAGAGAGAGAAACAGACTCCCCGCAGAGCTGGGAGCCCGATGTGGGACTCGATCCCGGGACTCTGGGATCATGACCTGAGCTGAAGGCAGTCGCCCAAACAACTGAGCCACCCAGGCGCCCCACTCTTTTTTTTTTTTTAATTGAAGTGTAGTTGACATATAGTATCCTATTAGTTTTAGGTGATTTGATCAAATCACGGCGATTTTATACATTTTTTCTACATGTCAGGTGATCCTTATGATAAGTGTAGTCACACCTGTCATAACAGAAACTTATTACAATATTATTGACTATATTCCCTATGCTATACATTATATTCCTCTAGCTTACTTATTTTATAAATAGAAGTTTGTACCTCTTAATCTCCTTCACCTATTTTGCCTGCACCCTAACCCCTCCCCACTCCACTCTGCTGACCAAAAGTTCCCTATATCTATGAGGCTGTTTTGTTCTGTTCAATTTTTTTTTCAGATTCCACATACAAGTGAAATCATATGGTGTTTGTCTTTCACTGTCTGACTTATTTCACTTAGCATAGTAACCTCTAGTCCATCCAAATGTCAAGATTTCATTCTTTTTTACACCTGAGTAATGTTTTATTACCTGTGTATGTGTATGTCTATGTATACACACACACACACACACACACACACACACACACACACACACTTTATCCATTCATCTACTGATGGACACTTAGGTTACTTCCATATTCTGGCTATTGTAAATAACGCTAAAATAAAAACGGGTGCATACTTCTCTTCAAATTGATATTTTTGTTTTCCTTGGATAAATGCTGAGAAGTGGAGTTGCTCGATCATATGGTAGTTCTATTTTTAGCTTTTTGAGGAACCTCCATACTGTTTTCCAAAAAGTCTTTACCAGTTTACATTACCACCAACACTGTACAAGGGTTTCCTTTTCTCCATGTTCTTGCCAACACTTGTGATTTCTTGTTGTTTTCATTTTAGCCATTCTGACAGGTGTGACGCGATATCTCATTGTGGTTTTAATTTTTTAATTTTAATTTACATTTAATTTAATGTAATTTACATTTTAATTTACATTTCCCTAACTATTGGTAATGTTGAACATCTTTTGATGTACCTATTGGCCATCCGTATATCTTCTTTAGGAAAATAATTCAAGTTCTCTGCCCATTTTTCAGTCAGGTTGTTTGAGGGGTACCTGGGTGGCTCAGTTGGTTAAGTGTCTGACCCTTTGTTTCAACTCAGGTCATGATCTCAGGTTCATGAGGTCGAGCCCTGGGTCGGGCTCTGTACTCGGCGGGGAGTTGGCTTGGAATTCTCCCTCTCCCTCTCTCTCTGCCCCTTCCTCCATCTCTCTCATGAATAAATAAATAAATAAATAAATAATCAGCCAATTGATCGATCAATCTGGTCATTTGATGTTAAGTTGTGTAAGTTCTTTATATTTTGGATACTAACAACTATTGGATGTATGTTGTGCAAATATCTTCTCCCACTCAGAGTTCCCCTTTTCATTTTGTTGATGATTTTCTTCACTGTGTAAAGTCTTAGGTTGATGTGATACCATTTGTTTATTTTAGCTTTTGTTGCTCTTGCCAGAGGAGACTGATCCAAAAAAATATTGCTAAGACTGATGTCAAAGAGCTTATTGCCTAGGTTTCCTTCCATAAGTTTTATGGTTTCAGGTCCTACATTCAAGTCTTTAATCCATTTTGAATGTGTTTTTGTATATGATATAAGAGAGTGGTCCCGTTTCATTCTTTGGCATGTAGCTCTTCAGTTTTTCCAACACCATTTATTAGAGAGACTATCTTTTCCCCATTGTATACTTTTGCCCTTTTTGTCATAGATTAATTGACCATATTAATGGTCTCCTTATTCTGTTCCATTTATCTATGTATCTGTTTTTGTGCTAGTACCATTATATTTTGATTACATCTTTGTGATATAGTTTGAAACCAGGGAGCATAATACCTCTAGTTCTGTTCTCCTTTCTCAAAATTGCTTTATCTATTATGGGTCTTTTGTGGTTCCATACAAATTTTAGAATTCTTTGTTTTAGTTCTGTGAAAAAGTACAATTCGTATTTTTGATGGGGATTGCACTAAATCTATAGATTGCTTTGGGTAGTACAGACATTTTAACAATGCTAATTTTTCTAATCCCTGAACATGGAATATTTTTCCATTTATAGACATATCTCATTTTATTGCACTTCACCATATTGCACTGCACATACAATTGTGTTTTTTAAAAATTGACGGTTTGTGGCAAACCCCGTATTGAGTGAGTCCATCAGCACCATTTTCCCAACAGCATTTACTTGTTTGATGTCTCTGTGTCACATTTCTGTAATCCCTGCAGTGTGGTTTGTGATCAGTAATTACAACTTGCTAAAAGCTCAGATAATGGTTAGCATTTTCAGTGATAAAGTATTTTTTTAAAGATTTATTTATTTATTTGAGAGAGAGAGAGAGAGCACGAGAGCAAGAGCAAGAGCAAGGGGAGGGGCAGAGGGAGAGGGAGAGAGAGAATCTCAAGCAGACTCCACACTGAGCTTGGAGCCCAATGTGGGGCTTGATCCTATGACCCTGAGATCATGACCTAAGCTGAAACCAAGAGTCAGACACTCAACTGACTGAGCCACCCAGGTGTCCTATGATAAAATATTTTTTAGTTAAAGTAAGTACATTGCTTTTTTTTAGGCATAATACTATTGCACACTTTATAGACTACATTATAGTATAAACATACTTTTATATGTATTAGGAATGGGAAATCAAACTTCATTTGACTAGCTTTATTCTGATATTTGCTTTATTGTAGTATCTGTAAACAAATTTGCAGTATCTCTGATGTATGCTTGTATTTGTGTCATCTTCAATTTCTTTTGTTACTTTCTTATAGTTTTCAGAGTACAGTTCTTTCACATCCTTGGTTAACTTTATTCATGGGATTGTTTTTCTTGATTTCTCTTCCTGATAGCTCATTGTTTGTGTATAGACATACAACTGATTTCCATATATTTATTTTATATCCTGTGACTTTACTGAGTTCATTTATTAGTTCTAATAGTTTTTCTGTGGAGTCTTTAGGATTTCCTATACATAGTATCATGTTATCTTCAAATAGTGACAGTTTTACTTCTTCCTTTCCAATTTGGATGCCTTTTTCTTTTTCTTGCTAATTTCTGTGCCTAGGATTTCCAAAACTACATTGGATAAAAATGGTGAGAATTGTCATCCTTGTCTTTGTTCCTGATCTTAGATGAAAAGCTTTCAGCTTTTGACCATTGAATATGATGTTAGCTGTGGGTTGGTCATATATGGCCTTTATTATGTTCAGGTACATTCCTTCTATGCACAGTTTGTTGAGAGTTTTTAGCATAAATGAATGTCGAATTTCGTCAAATGCTTTTTCTGCATCTACTGAGATAATCATATGATTTGGATTCTTTTTGTTAATCTGGTGTATCACATTGATTAATTTGTGGATGTTGAAACATCTGTGTTTCCCTGGAATAAATCCCCACTTGATCATGGTGAATGACTCTTTTCATGTATTGTTGAATTTAATTTGTTGAGGACTTTCGCATCTATTTCATCCAGGATATTGACTTATAATGCGTGTGTGTGTGTGCACATGCACGCATGTTGTTTTTGTCTGGTATTGATATCATTTATGAAAATGCTTTTTCATAAAATGAGTTTGGAAGCATTCCTTCCTATTTGGTTTGCTGGAATAAGTGACAAAGGATAGTACTAACTCTTGGAATGTTTAGAAGAATTCATCTCTGAAGGCTTGACTTTTCATTTTTGTTAGTTTTTGAAATACTAATTCAATTTCATTACTTGTAGTCAATTTAGATTTTCTATTTCTTTGTGATTCAGTTTTAGAATATTATGTGTTTCTAGATTTTTCTATGTCTTGTAGATTTTTCAATTTGTTAGTGTGTAATTATAGTAATCTCTTATGATCCTTGTATTTCTGTGGTATCAGTTGTACCATCTCCTCTTTCATTTCTAATTTTATTGATTCGGGCCCTCTCTCTTTTTTTCTTGATGAGTCTATCTAGAAGTTTATCAATTTTATCTTTTCAAAGAACCAGCTTTTAGTTTCACTGATCATTTCTACTGTGTTTTTAGTTTCCTTTTCATTTATTTCTGCTCTGGATCTCTATTATTTCCTTCCTTGTACCAACATTAGTCTTTGTTCTTTTTCTAGTTTCTTTAGGTATAATGTTGGATTATTTATTTGGGATTTTTCTTGTTGCTTAAGGTAGGCCCGTATTGCTATGAACTTCCTTCTTAGAACTGCTTTTGCTGTGTCCCAGAGATTTCGTGTTCCCATTTTCATTTTTTCAAGGTACTTTTAAAAAATGTTTCTCTTTGGTTTCTTTGTTAAACCATTGTTTGTTTAGGAACATATTAGTCCTCATGTGTTTGTGACTTTTGTCATTTTCTCCTTGTATTGAGTTCTAGTTTCATGCCAATATGGTAAAAAAAAAAAAGATGCTTAATTTAATTTCAATTTTCTTGAATTTATTGGGACTTGTTCTGTGGCTTAATGTGTGGTCTGTCCTGGAGAATGTTCCATGTGCACTTGAAAAGAATGTATATTCTAAAGTTTTTGGATGAAATGCTCTGTATAACTGTATTAAGTCCATCTGGTCTAATATGTGACTTGAGGCCAATGTTTCCTTATTGATTTTCTGTCTGGATGATCTCTCCATTGGTGTAAGTGGAGTATTAAAGTCCCCTACCATTATTGTATTGCTGTGAATTTCTCCTGTTGTGTCTGCATTATTTGCTTTATATATTTAGGTTCTCTCTGTTGGGTACAGCAATATTTATGAATGTTATCGGATCCTTTATGTAATGCCCTTTTTTGTCTTTTATTACAGTCTTTGTTTTAAAGTCTATTTTGTTTGATGTGAGTATTGCTGTACCAGCTTTCTTTTCATTTCCATTTGTATGGAATATATTTCTCCATCTTTTTACTTTCACTCAGTGTGTGTCTTAGATCTGGAGAAAGTCTCTTATAGGCAGCATATAAATTTTTTTTTTAACCACTGAAAGCTTTTAACTTTGCTGAAAATTTTGAAATTGTGGTCTTCCAGCTTCATAAAAATTATACTGTCTAAGATCCGTGGACCTCATAAAAGACTGATGACTTCAAATCTAGACTTTTCCTCATTTTGCATACTTCTTTCTACAGTATTGGTTCTATTTTCTACCTCTTGTTTCCTTAAATCCTTATGTCTCTGAGCACCTCAGCACTTCTTCCATCATTATTTTTTTTTATTGTATTTATTTATTTGTGAGAGAGAGAGAGTGTGCACATGCACATGAGTTGAGGGGAAGGGGCAGGGGAGAGGAAGAAACAGATTCTCTGCTGAGCAGGGAGCCACACGTGGGGCTTAACCCCAGAACCCTGAGACCATGACCTGAGCCAAAGGCAGACGCTTAACTGACTGAGCTGCCCAGGTGCCCCACCTCATCATTTTACTTTTAAAGTAAAGATGCTTTTCTCCATGCGTTCAGCTTCCTTTTCTTTTTGCTAACTTTAGGCTTTTCCTAAGATTTCAGTCTTTAGTTCTCCATGTGTTTTCTTTTCTTTTTGCTTTTTAAACCTCCCCTTGAAGATACATAATTGTTGTAGCAGAATCTCTTCCTTCAATGCACATGTCTCTCAGAATTGGACTTGAGCTACCAAAGCGCAGCACCATTTCTTTTCTTCCTGCGGATTACCCCTCACCTCCATGGGAAAAAAAGTGAACACATAAGAGATTATGGGGCACCTGCCTTCCATTTTGATTCTTACTTACTTTAGTCCTCAAGTTTAGAATTTTTGAACTTGGTTATTATTTCATAAAAATAATTTCAATTACAATTTGTTGTAGTAGATATTGATCATTTTCTGCGTCTATATAATTTCCCATAATTTCTTTTACCATTGTCCAAAGAATACTGCAATTCACAGACTGGTAGGTAAATACTTGCTTACTTTTTTTATTTTTTTCCCCCACAGGATACATTCCTTGAAGTAAAAGCACTGATTCAAAGAGCCTGTAGATATTTAATGGCCAATCAGCATTGCTCAGAGGGGATCTCCTTGGCTTCATGCATCAGCTGAGTAAGTACCCAAGAGGTTCTTGTTATGTTCTGAGACCTGTGTTCCTTTTTCTAGCCGCTTATGTATCCAATCCACTTATCATTCTACTAAGTTAATTTTGCTTAAACCTTGTTTGCATCTGTCATTTTCCTGCTTGGAAACCTCTCACGTACACTCAGGCCTCATGGATAAAGCTGAACTCTCTAGACTACCAGCCAAGTCCTGCCTGATGCCTTCCACTCAAGTGCGTGTGCAAGCATGTGTGTGCACGCACACAGAGCCCCAGCTTTCTTTTCCAATAGGATTTTCACTATCTTCCAACATCACCCTTCTACATCTCTTTAGGTTGATGTCCCATCCTTCTGATACCACATACTCATTCCTGATTCTGTATCTTTGGATTCCCGCCCATCACTCCTTCAAAGAGCTAGAAAGGCATTCCAAGTGTTCTCCTCCTCCAAAAGTACAGCGTATCCCAGTGGTATCCTTTATCCTCAAACCTGAATTAGTCCTGTCTTTGACAGGTTAATTGGTGGAGCTGATTAACCACCACTTAGTGTTATTTTGTGGTTCAAGTATATAGGTTTTTTCTAGGTAGGCTTGTAATAATTTTCACCTCTCATTCTGAACAGAATGCTGTGTAGTCTGTTTTATGGCTCATAAATGAATTCAACATTTTTTGAGCATCTACTATGTGTTAGTCATTGTCGCATAGTCTGGGAATACAATGGTAATAAATTAGCTATGGTCTCTAACTTCATTGCATGGGCAATCTAAGAGTCTACTGTTTTTGCTTTCCAGACCCACCCATTAAAGCATACCCTGAATACCCCTCTTTTCCTCAGAGACTCAACTTTGGGCTAATGTCACTCTACCCCATTTCAAAACTGCTTTATGATAAACATATTACAAAAATAGACAAGAACCTGGGAATTTAATGAATAACTATAGCTCGGATCCTTATTTATGAAATTTAGTTCTGCTTTATCTGGCCTTTCCAGTGTAATAAGTGAAAGTATTCAAAGAAGTGTAGGGCTGGTGGAGCTGGATTTCACAGAGAGCTTCTCAAAGTCAATTCTGGGGCTATCTATAAGGATTATTGTATTTTAATGAAAAATGCATACAATATCTTCTTATATTCTAATTTTCCAGTGTTAAATAAGATTTACTAAATGAGAGTAAACAGAGATTATATAAAAACATATAAAGATAATGGGACTAGATTACAGCTGTAAAGGATTTGTACATGAGCAAAAAAGCAATGCAAATGTGATAACCTTTATTTTTAGCCCCCAAAATATTATAATGGATTCACTTTGGGTGATATCTCAGCTCTGAAAAGTCCTTTGATTGAGAAAACTGGAAATCCCCAGCCTTTGAGTACTGTTAGATTCTATTTTGCACCATGAAATATGCAATTTTGTCATGGTCTTAAATTTAAACTATGACAAAATATCTTTATACTCGAGAAAATATCTTAATGGAGGTGTAACTGCTGAGGTCTCTTTGGGTTAGTAATCTCCATTGGCATCAAAATCTCCAAGAACATGAGCAAGAAATGGGGGAAGTGATTAGGGAGAGTTTGTACTTTAATTTGTAACAAATAATACACAAGGAAAGAAAGGGGGGAAATCTCACAAGTAAAGGGATTAGGCAGAAATACAACTCAGGATATAAATGACCAGTATGTTTCCTTTGGCTAATCTAATAGTGAACGCAGGTAAGAAAATAGGAAATAATAATAATAATAATAATAATAATAATAATAATAATAAAAACCTAAACAACTATGTTGTTAATAAAAGAAGAAAGAAAAAAGCAACAATGATGATTTATTCACAAGTTCCCAGGGGCTTAGTGAAATATGTTCTTGGGCATAGTGAAATGATTTTGATTGTGTTTATTTCTCACACTTTCTATTCAAGATGATCTAAGGAAAAATATGAGAGTAAAAACAATTAGTGAATGTTTTTCAGTTTTAACACTTTCTATCCGAAATTTTGAATGATAATTTAAACTGGAGAAGACAGAGTTTTGGAGGTAGTATTGTTATTTCTTCTTGGTTTAATTCGTTGGAAAGTTAGAAAATGTGTATTTTTAGAGACTAGTGTCTGAAAATACAGAGGCAACATTTAATAATATGTATAATAAATAATATAAATATATATCAATATATCTATTTACATAATTAGATGGGCCTACCTTAGTTAGGCATAAGGAAAACTTCTGGCTGATATAATTTGTTGCATTTGTACATTTGCTCTCTCTTTATATTACAAAGCTGAGAAAATTCCATGGAGTTCTGAAGTTTTTAGAAATTTCTGTACACCTTTTGTTGTTTTTATGCCCCTTGAACATCAGTATCACATTATCTTCACAGTTCTTATGTTTCCAAGACCCAAGCTAACCCCGTCTCTCTGGTGTAAATCACATATGTAATTGCAACAAATGGCTCTCAGTGGACTGTGAGTCCAACATGGTTTCACACATCTATTTACATAGTCAAAGTTTTTTTGAAAGATTTTACTTATTTATTTGACAGAGAGAGAGAGAGAGATCACAGGTAGGCAGAGAGGCAGGCAGAGAGAGGGGGAGAAGCAGGCTCCCCGCTGAGCAGAGAGCCCTATGCGGGGCTCGATCCCACAACCCTGAGATCATGATCCGAGCCGAAGGCAGAGGCTTTAACCCACTGAGCCACCCAGGCGCCCCAGTGAAATTTTTTTTTTAAGCAGAGGTACAACATTTTGTTAAATAGTACATTATGTTTTCAACCTAAGATGTTGTTCTCTTCAGACCTCAAAATCCTTACCAATGATTGAAAGTGCAAGGAATTCGAATATGGAGGAACTTTCTAAGGGTGAAAGAGCCCCAGGTCACAACTCGGGCCCATGTGAGTCACTGAGGTTGAAAATACTCAAAATGAGATTGCATCACCACCTGGAGACTGTGTGTAGTTAAAGGATGTTTTACTGTTTATGTTGGAACTAGATTAGTAGTTTATCTTTTTTTTTTTTTACATCTCAGTTTCAGAGTTTATGTTCTTCAATTCATAGCATACGATCATTGCCATCCACTCAAGAGTTTTGTTTTGTTTTGTTTTGTTTTGTTTTACTGTCCACAGTATTTGTTAGTCGTTTACTTATAAAGGGAGACTATTCCATAACCCAATATTCATGTTTCATAGTTCAGGAACACAGGTGAGTGACAAACTTCCATGGAACTCAATCCAAAGAAATTCTCTACATTCAAAAATCACCTTGCACACTGCATGATACCAGCCTCCTTCATCTCCTCAAAATCCTTCATGAATCATAATTTCTGTAGAAATCTGCATATGCCTTCTTTCTTGGTTCAGTCACAGCAAACTTATAGAAAGCTTCAATCCCCGGAGATATGGGGACTCCTCCAATGGTATGATATCTTAAATGCTTGGCCAGAAGACCTCGCATCTGAGGTATTATCAAAGCGCTGGAAGTCATGGTAGTTATTCTCCTAAACACCAACCTCAAACCCAATGTCCTTCCTAACTGACACAACAAGAGTTCTTTTTTTTCAAACTTTTATTTTGTTTGGTCCTCCCTTTCTTTCCTAATCCTTGCCTCATTTTATTCCCTCAGATGGGAACTCACTCAAGAACATATACCTTATCCTTAAATATCCATTTATTCTTAAAAAATGTGTAGACTTTATGAGCATACGTGTCTTAAATGTTCACAAATGGTGTTATTTAGAAATCTCATTTACTTTCCTAATGTAGACATTTGACGATATTTATTTACAGCTGATTATATCTGGGTCATAATTGCTGATTTTGAAACTTTAGTTTTGGCTTTAGGATCCTTTATTAAAAAAGAGTTTATAGACCATCAGACAGGATGGACAGATGAAAGTAGGGCTGCTTTGACTAGGGTGAATGTGTGGGGGTCTGGAGCCCCCCTCAATCCACTTGGTCTTCTCCTTACTCCCTAATGTGGTCTCTGAAGTGTCTCTTCTGAATAGAGGGCCCTTTGGAACATAATATGGCAAATCTTGGACTAGACGCTTTTGAAATCATACTCCTACTCCTTTTCCAAGGTCTATCCCTGTATGAAATGCAGTGTATACATAAGTTTATCTGAACTTTCTGTCATGCCAACTAACCTTTGTGAACAAGATCTTGTTTTGGTATCTTCGCTGGATCTACTCAGTGTTCCACACGCATTATAAGGGAGTGGTGGGCACTTATTTCCGTTGATAAGGAGAGGTAGTTGGTATGTAGACAGTTTATATAACAGAGTACTTTGGAATAGAAAAAACATCACTAGGTTATCTCTTTCTGTATATGAAATCTCCTTCATTCCTTTGTCAAATAAATGAGATATGGAAAGTTAGCACCTGATGAGATATCACATGGAGTTGCACCTTGATAAAACTTCAGCACCAAGCATATATATGTATGTATATGGTGTATGTGTGTGTGTGTGTGTGTGTGTGTGTGTGTGTGTGTGTGTGTAGGTATACATATATATATGTGTGTGCGTGTATTTCTCTCTCTCTCTCTATATATATATACATATATAGTATATGTATATATACATACCTATATAAAATGACATTAAGTGAAGGTCTTTTGAAAATGAGTGCTACAGTTTTCAGGCTTCTTGCAAGAGTATAGTGAAGAGAAATATGAACAAATTTTCTCCATGCTATGAGGCCTCTGAGGCTGTTTGTGTCTGCACTACATGAGCCCAAATTAGTGTGTCTTCATTCATGGATTTTGTTGTTGGTGGTGGTATTTCTTTCTTGCACTTCTTGCAAATGTTAGCATGTCTATCATTAGCAGCCAGTCTTTTCCACTTCCTCTTAATTGCCATTTCTAATTTAATATGAATTGAGAAGCCAGATAAGCAAGGCTTTAAAAATTGGCTCCAAACGGCACAATTTTGCCTGAAGGCTTTGGTGCCCCCTGAATAAATTGCACAGTATTTAATGTTTTGATTTTATGGTAGCTCTTTTGGATGCTCAGAGTTTTTTGTTTTTGTGTTTGTTTTTTTCATCTTACTTTCTGGCTCTTGACTGCCTTTTGGACGGTGGGGGTTGCTAGATGAGTGCAGGAGGGACTCAGCATTTGCCATGTTTGTTTTTTGTGGAAAAAACAAACATGGGACTTTGCAGCTCCCATTATCCTTCTGCTTCGCTTTGATTGGGATTAATTTGACTTGAGGAGCCAGATATCTTTTTCAGAGTCAGTGAATTATTTTTAGTTTACTAAAATAGTCAAGCTGACTCCTGAGTAGTTCCCAAATTTACTCATGGGATACTTCTTAGATAATCTGTGGTTGTAATTTATTGCTTCTGTCATGATAACTAAAAAAATTCCAACCCTTAGAAATCTTCCCTCACTGGCCCAAAGACTCTCAGTCCAAAACCATGGTGGTAATTTGTTGTTTTGTTATTAATACCAGTTGTATTAAGTAAATGTCTTTCAGAGAGTGCATAGAGACTCTTCTGACGACTTCGTAATACTGAGAGGTGAATTTACCTATTAGTATTTTTTAATAATGGTGATGTTAATGAAGTCTAATAGATGTTTTATTGGCAGGTCTTCTAATAACAGGGATTTAACTGAATTCTATTTGGTTCAACTTTGAAGAACGTAGTGCAATGTACAGTGCATATCAGAAAGAGAACATATGATAATTCCTGTACTTTAATGGGGTGCCATCATACTCCTTCAAATAACAGCCTGCCACGGTCTAAAAGAAAAGATGGTTACATGAGTGTTCTCAAGTTCCAGCTAAGACATGCTGATGCTAACGTGCCATTATCAGCATTGACAGAGTCATTCTTTCTTTTTCCTTCCTGACCTGAGTCAACAACCACAGGATTCACACAGAGTCCGTGCCCGCAACTGCTTTGCCATTTCTTCTTTTTTCCCATTTTCAAATTATTTGTTTTCCTACTTTGCTATCCGGCCCTTACTTATTCTACCCTGAGAACAGACATTGGTATAAAAAGGCAAGAATCCACTTTTCTCCAGTAATTCTTCACAATTCTCACCAGAAAGAAATGAGACAGTGGAATTCCATGTAATTGTTTAGAGAGGACAAGCTAGGTGGACAAACTTCTGCCTATGGCAAGGGTCCATAATACATGATTAGGTAAGCAATGATGGTTGCAAAAGAGTATTATGATCCCATATTTGTACAACAACAGTAATACAAAGGACTAACAATGCAGCAATTCATACGAATGTTTCTGGAAGAAAAATCGCCCTCCTATCAAAAGCGCCTTACCTGGGGAAGGGGAACCAAGAGGGAAAGATTTGGAGAATACATGATTCAGCATTGTGTCTTTTTATAAAACTACCATGTGCTGCATTTGTAATAAAATAATGCCATTTGGGGGATTGTTTTATAGAAAAGACTGGAGAAGCTGAGTGATGGATTTCTCTGGGCGCATAAAGAAGGATGACATAGAAGGACGGGTTCTCCTGGCCAGAATCATTGATAGATACATACTCTGTCCATACTGGGAACATCATATTCTATAGGCTTAGCACTGAGACTGTCTAGCTGCCAGTAATTAAATGATAGGATTGAAGGATAGACTTTCTGTCACCCTCCAAATCACTGAAAACAATTGGACTGACCCTCTGATTGGCCCAGAAGAAATTCTCACAGAGGGGCATTGACCCAATTCTCTATAGTCATTTTCTGACAGCGGTCATGTTGCTAGTATTTAATTGGATTGGAGAGATGAAAGGAGTGGAGTTGTATATTTAGAACGATGTCTGTGTGGAGATGAGCTCCCTCCAGGCATGTGTGGACCTGGGGTTAGCCTCGGACTGACCACTAGGAAACAATCTAGAGTCATTTTTCAAATATTACTTTTAAATATCTTGGTCTGCAAATGTGTGGTACCAGATAACCAAACATTACAATTACCACTTGAGCTGTTTTCATATTTTGAGTATTAAAAACATCTCTAAGTCATTTGTTTCAGAAAGGAAGAGTCTATCTGACCCTGTCTGTGTACATGGGGCATGAGAATAGCAAAATCTCTTTATTACAAATGGAAAACATAAAAGTGTTTTTTTTGGCTTTAGAGTCAAAGGGAAAGGTCAGCCAGAAAAAAATGCTCTTTTAGTTTTCTTACTGTAAAAAAAAAAATCAGTTGTAGGTACATAGGAATTTTCATGTACTAGTGGTTGGAGAGTAGTAAATGGTATAGCCATCTTGGAGCTCAACTGGGAAACACTGATTAACAATGAAAATTAGCATAACTTTTTGTTCCAATTATTTATAGCTACCTTAAAAAACGCTCAAAATTTAGTGGTTAAAAATATTACTATGATTTCTTATGGCTCCTATGGATGGTCTGGGCTCAGCTGGGTCATTCTTAATGGGGCCTTTCACGTGGTTGCAGTCAGAGGACAACTAGGGTTGTAGTTACCCAAAAACTCATCTGGGAGAGACATCCAAGTTGACTTTTTCACTCCTAGCATATATGGTGCCTCAGCTTAAATATCTGGAATGGACGTGAGTAGACTGGTTTTTCTCTCTCTCTCTCTATTCACACGGAATTTCCAAATGAATGGCTTGAGCTCCCTCACAGCATGGGAATTTCAAGGCAGGCATACTTCTGACATAGTGACTGGCTTTCCCCAGGTGGAAACTGCAAGGCTTCTGATGACCTGGCCTCAGAAATTCAAGAACACAGCTCCCACTGCATTCTATTGGTCAAGTAAATAAGTAAGATCTGCTCATTTTCAAGACAATGGGAAATTAGACTCTAATAACCATTGATGTGAGGAACAGCATGAGTTTTGGGGATGTGTAAGGAATTGGTGTAGCCCACTCTAGAGACTATTCACCACTCCTATCTATGGATGGGCAGTCTTGTGTCTTTCTAATGGCCCTATAAAAATGAATGCACTTATACTCAAGAAGACAGGTATAAAAATAGTCATTGTAGCATTGTTTATATTCCCTCCTCCAAATTAAGTGAAATACTCATCAGTGGGTGGATGCTTAAATAAACTGTAGTATTTATGTTAATACTAAAAGGAATGTACTAAATCTATGTAAAGTAACATCAATATATATTCAATATACATTATTGAGAAAAAAAGAAGGTGCAAAATTGTATGTATAGTACAACTCTATGTAATACTACATAATTTCCATGAACTCTACCTCTATAAATATGCAGTTATAGATGTATATTTAAAACCATGGGTAAATGGCCTTGAGGGAGGTATGCCACAAACTGAGATGTTTGGTGATAGGAGAAGGATTGGAGTTTTTTTTGGGGGGGAGGCATAGATTTAGACTTATATGTTATTTCCCCAATTTTTTTTTGAAAAGAAAATTGATTTTTACTTGACTAAGTAAAAATTAAGAATATATAAAATGTATTTGAACAATGTAAGTGCTAAAGCCCACTTACATTTGGTGGCATATGTTGGGGGAAATGAACTAATAACTTTCTTTGTAAGAAGTTACTAAAAAACTTAGGTAGATAAATAAAGAGGCAGAAATGAATAATGCCCTTCTCATACAGGTAGAAGTGGATTTTCTATAAAGTGATGTAGATTGCTTTGTGAATAGCCAGGTCAATATCTAGTGGAGGATAAGTTAAGACAAAGTGTTTTAAAATGTTTCCACAGCTTAGATCAAGGAACATCTTTTTCAGTTACTGGAACTGCCGCAGAGAGAGAGAGTGAGAGAAATTAGCATCTAATTTTCCTCTAATTTTTCTACCTCCAATTGTGTTTTGTCAGCATCTCTCACTCAAATCCAAATTTCTATTAATGTTTAAAGGACTAATAACTGGCCTGAAATCTGGAGACCCAATATTCCAGCAAATATAAGTGAAAGGTAAAAGGGTTTTGATTCTACTTTTCTTTTTCTCTCACTGCCCTTAGACCTTGCCAGGATTTGTACAATGAAATATATTTTCTGAAGTTCAGCAGCTCTGACCCAGTCCCTTTCTTCTCATAGTAACCCTGCTTTGGACCCAGGCTATGCCTCTTCAGATCTATTACCCACTCTTCTCCCTGCCTTCTCTGTCCCACAGGCTGGTATGTATAGATTTCATCACAGTGTTCCCAGAGCCTCTGGATTCTGATTGGATTTGGTCATTGAGGAGGCTTAGCCCAAGGTTAGAAAAGAGGAGGAGAGGTCCAGGCATTAAATTTGTCCATGAAAAATTTCCTTGGGCTGGCTGTGTCCATCCACTGAAAGTCACTTCAAAGTCAGCTTTCTCTATGGTGTTTAATTCCCTCCCATTTCCTTCTGTCTTAGGGTGGTAATGACTTGGCCGCTACTGATTCCAGTTACTGTGTTGTCCCCTGGTGTTACCCTACTCTTACACTTTTTCATAGACTTTTATAAATCCACCACAAAGTATTGCATTCTATGTCTAGTTCTGAGCGTGCCATTTGTCTTCTGTTGGGATGACTGATCTATGCGGTATGCATGTGGTAGAGAATACTATTTCCCTTTCACCCAAAAAAACCTTCATTTTTTTTGTTATCATGATAAAGACATCCAATATGTACAACAATTATATATATAAGATACATAATGTAAATCAGTTACATATATATGTATATATATATATTTATATTTATTTATTTATTTATTGTATTCCTCTTGGAGGTCTCTCTGAGGTACTCTGGTGGGTGTTCTACGGAGGAAGAGTAGGGTCAACATTCTAGGTACCTAAAAGTTTGGGAATGGCTGGCAGAATCTGAAACTTTAACAGCCTACTTAGAGTGTTAGAGAACAAGAGATGCCAGTATATCTGAAGAAATGAGAATTTAAGACATTCTCCCAAAAAGCAGACATCAACCCACCCTAACTGTTTCTGTCACTAACCTGCCAACTGTTTATTTTGGGCTGTAAATTCCTGAGATCTAGGGTAGGTGAAGGGGGCAAAGCTCACTTGAGTAGGGTATGAAGAAGAGTTTGCTGACTGAGTTGATTCAGTCAGAGTTCACTTTTGTGAGTTAGGCTTGACACAAGGTATAACCTACCTGTTTTCTACCAGGTTCCATAAAATCAATTCAATATTGAAAGATGAGCCAGACCAATCTTTATTTGGACTATGTTTCCATGGGTATTTAGAGAGTAAGGAAGTGGGTGCCTGGTACCTTTTAACTTATTTTCTAAATAGATGAGAAAATCTTGGCTTATGGAATTCCTATTTTGTAAATAACACTAGGGAATGTATCGTATAATTTCCAGCAAGAGCCTATTTCCTTGTGACAGAAATTGTTCAGAGAGCATTAGTGCCGGCTGAAATGAATAGCTAGCATTCGTTAAGCATCCTATTATTTAGGATTTTTTTTTCCCTTCAAGTAATAGAATAGTCAATTAAAGTGGCTTAACAAAGGACATTTAATTTTCTCATATACTAAATTGTCTACAGAGAGGTGGTTTCAGGGTTGTTAATACAGCAACTCAAATGAGTCAGGTTCCTTGAGTTGGCTTCTCTGTAATTCTCTTAGCTTTCCCCATGGTAATGAGATGGAGGTCACACCTCATAAAACAATGTCCATGGAAGGAAAAGGGGATAGTCTTTTTCTTCCTGAGTCTGTTTTTATAAAAAAGGAAAAACCCAAGAAACTGCCAGCAGAATCCCCTTAAGTTGTATGAAGTGGGACCAAGTGTTAGGCCCACCCCTAAACCTGTCATGGTCAAAAGAGTTCTCTTGTCAGAGTGTGAGGGATGGATTCACCTTCTCAAAGCACACTGCTGCCCCATAGCAGAGTAACAGCTAGCATTTATTAACAAGAGGGATGGTTTGGGAGTAGGTAATCAGCCTTCTGCCACAAACTCCTTCTAAGGGCCAGGTGTGCTGATAAATATTTTGCATGGTCTCTGTTCCTGCCCACAGTCCAGTAAGACTTCTCTTATTAGCCACATATGAGGAAACTGAGGCGCTGAGAGACTACGTAACTCATCCAGGATCACGTAGTACTTAGTGGAGTGCAGAATCATTCATTCTGCAGATATTTGTTAGACACCTGGTATGTGCAAGGAGAATGTGAAGAGAAAGAGAGGACAATCCCTGTTCTCAGGTTGCTCATGGCCAAGTGGGGGAGTTTTGACTAGCAATGTAATCATGGAACTTCAAGTGGTGACGGCAGCTCATGCAGTTGTGTATCCAGTCCACCAATAGTACAAAACAGAGGGTCAGCCCTCCGTGAATGGGTCCGCAGGAAGCCTAACTCTAGCAGGGTAGATTGACTAAAGCTCACACAGAGGGATGGACTAGGGCAGAGAGGTCACTTCAGGCCAAGAAACAGCATCGGAAAGGTATTGCTCACCATGGGGAAGAATGTTCCTTTTCTATTTGTCAAGCTTTCCAATGTTAATTGGAAATTGTGACTCTCAGGGAATTAGAGCAGATATAAGATGCAATGATCCTAAACCAATTTAGAAATGTACTCCTGCACCCTCAGTGAAATGACTGCTTATAAATTGCATTGAAGGTAACCTTTCTCATGTTCAGATCTAAAAAAAAATTCAAAGAAAAGGAAATTTTCTTTCCTAGATAGACTCTTTAGACAGCTCCAATCTGTTTTCAGAGAACAAAATAATTAGTTGTAAACTCCAAATGGCACAAGATTTTTATCGTTTCTCCTAGAGTAGATCTCCCCAAAGAGATTTTTTTCCAATTGATTTGAGAGGGATTAGGTGGAATCGTGGTTAGGGAATAGGAATAAAGGTAAAGGAGAGGTGAGAATTAATTTAAGAAGAACCAAGAAGACATGTTTAACTAGGATACCTTCAAGGGCATTAAATAATCCTTTTTGCAGCAGGGCTTAAAAGTTAATTATATTTCTTCCATGTGAAGTAATACACCACAGTGATAAAAAATTAATAAAATATTTACTAAAACAGTAAAAATCACTACAAGGAGTTAATAGCATTTCCCCCATTAGCTTTATGTTCTGTAGAACATTATGTGTGATAGCCTTTGTGTTTTCTATACTAGAGTTAATGACTTCTTTTTTTTTTTTTAAAGATTTTATTTATTTATTTATTTATTTGACAGAGAGAGAGAGATCATAAGTAGGCAGAGAGGCAGGCAGAGAGAGAGGGGGAAGCAGGCTCCCTGCCGAGCAGAGAGCCCGATGCGGGGCTCGATCCCAGGACCCTGAGATGATGACCTGAGCTGAAGGCAGAGGCTTTAACCCACTGAGCCACCCAGGCGCCCCTAGAGTTAATGACTTCTAAATGACTGCCCTATCACTCTGTCCCCCTTGCCAGTCCTTCTTACCATTTTCTTGTCCCAACCCATCCTGTGGATGGGCCAAGGCATCTAGTATATATTGGTTGGTAGTTCACACTTGGAGAGTTTGATCTTCAAGCGCGAACAACTGAAAGAGTTTAGCTCTTAGCAGTACATTTCAGAGAAAGGAGCAAGAGGTGTGGGGGGTGTGTGTGTGTAAAACAGATCAGGAATTAGATCTCTGGCTGGCCTTTCATGGTATAATAAACAAAATGCAGTCCAGCTGGTAATTCACTGATACATCAGCTTTTTGTTTATTTTAAATGGTTGTTCTTTGTTTTTAGGGATAACAGATTTGGAGCTGGCTAGTAAGAATTGACCTCCTCCATCTTTCTTGATTCTATTCTTACTAGAGGCCTAAAGCCATCACCAAATGTGTGCCCAGCTGATTTCCTATAACAAATCAGCCCCAGCGCTGTCATAGATCTAGGTGAAAGGGACTTGCTTTAAATCCAACTGGAAAATGACTGATCATGAAGGAGAACTTGGAGATGTCATAGGGAGCTGCAGTCTTAGTACATCCCAACTTCATAACAATGCAAATAATTTAAGGGAACACCCATAATTTAATAGGAATATTGTTGGGGACCCTGAGAAAAAAATTTTCTTTTCTTCATTGGAAATGACAATGATGTATAATCTTTTTTTAAAAATAATTTTTTAATCAGAGAGCTTTTCACTTGGAAATATGGGAACTATGAGATGTAGGCATATTTATACTAGTTTATCCTGTCTATTATGTGGATTGAATAAGGGTGATAGATCCTACTGTAAAACTTAATAACTATGACCTTCAATAATGAGTATTCCAGTCTTTCCTCAATAAGGGGCTAATGATTTTAAAATGAACGGTCCCATCTCAGGGTTCTCCGACAGATTTGGCCTTGGCCCAATATATTCAAAGAGCTAGCAGTAGAAATAGTTGTGGCACCCTGTTATTTATACTATACACCCCTGCAGAATTTAAGTCATCCTAAATTAACTAGAGTTTGGGGTTGATGATGTGGTGATGATGAACATTTCTCAGAAAGACTTCTTGTTCTGTAATTCCTGTCCTGGTCCCTCTGTTTACCTTTGCTACACTTCATAAGTAATCAGGTAGTTTAAAGACAAGACAGCATCTTCACTTGCATTTAGACACCACAAGAGACCAGGTATCTAAAAAAAACCCCACATAATCACCGTCTTATGGAGCTGGGATGCCACGGTGCAAAAAGACCTAAGGTAAGAAACATTTAGAGACCAAAATAGTATATCACAAATTTCCAAATGTAGATCGTATAGGACTTTTAGGATTCAGAGAAAGGAGAAATTCTTGTAGGCTGAAGCTGCTTCTTGAAGAGGGTGTTGAATTACACTTTTAAAGGTGATGGGAAAGTGGAGTAGAAAGCGGAAACTTGGTGAGGGGAAAGGACGGTAGAGTTCAGAGATGTGGTGAAAAGTCAGGTCTGCTGGAGACTGAGCGAAGCCTCTGAATCCCAATAGCAAAATCTCAGCTCTCAACAACAATACCTCAGAGCATCCCATTCCAGAGGCTGAATCACTCCATTGGTATTCCACGTTTCTGGAGTTGTGGCTGTGCCTTCTCTTCCTTCTGTTACGGAAGATGAACATCCCTGATTCTGTCACAGGGCAAGTCTTCCACTGTGCTTTGGGTTCCATTTCTGTCATATTCTTAGAGAGTCACTTCCTCAGCTCTACCCTCTTGTCCCCTTCATAATCAGTGTTTCCAGCTGTAATGAATTCTTGCTGTAGGTATTCAAACCTCTCCCACCCCCAATTAGTATCAATGACAAAGACACCAGTTGACTACAGCCCTCTACCCACCACTCCCTTTTTGTGCACAGAAAAACTTATCGAGTCAGTATTGCCATCATTCTCTTTTCCTCCCACCTCAGCCTCCTTACCTAACTTCAGTTGAGTTCTTTTCTTCCCAGTCCTCTGAAGCTGCTTTTGTGAAGGTCACAATTACCTCTCTATTGCCAAATCCAGTGGGGACTGGCTATCTGGATCTTTCTTGACCTCTCAGTGAATTTGGACACAGTTGGCTCTGCCTTCCTGACACACTTTGTTCTCTTGGTTTCTGTGATACCATGCACTTGGTTATTTTTCTACTCCTCTGGCTTCCATATTGACTTTCCTTTTCCATCTCCATTTTCTTTTCTTTTGGAGTGTCTCACAGCAGTTAAAGGTTCTGTATTCTTCTTGGTCTCTCTTCTCAGGTGGCCTCCTCATCAAGTCTTATTACTTTAAATGTATATATTCTTTACATCTAGCATAACCTCCCTCAAATTCCGGATTCATTTATGAACTACCTGTTGCATACCTTTACTGACTAATATGCCCTTAAAATTCAACATGTCTAAGTCAGGACTTCTGATGGAGTTTCTCTTCTCTCAACCCTGTGGTCCTCTGTCTCAGTGTAGAGTATCAAGATCTCTTATGTTCTACAGCCCTTAGCCTAGGAGTCATTCCTCATTGCTTACTTTCTCTCACATCCATAAGTAATTCCACAAAGTTCCTTTTGACTCTACCTCCAAAGCATATCTGAAACCCATCCACTCCCCTCCGCCTTTCCAGAGCTACCACCCTATTTCAGTCTGTCATTAGCTCTTTCTTCACCTGCTGCAGCGGCCTCCTGACTGGATTTCATCAGACTGTTCTTTCTCCACAATCAATTCTCTATGCAACAGTGATCTTTTAAAATATAAAATAGATCATGCCACTCTCTCTTTTAAAATGCCCCA
This sequence comes from Potos flavus, assembly GCA_028534135.1. Classification (NCBI taxonomy): domain Eukaryota; kingdom Metazoa; phylum Chordata; class Mammalia; order Carnivora; family Procyonidae; genus Potos; species Potos flavus. Next base: position 66,237,916 of record CM052898.1, on the reverse strand, counting down.
GATGAGTTCCCAATTGTACTCAGAATAAAAGCTGAGCTCCTGATCATGTCCTGAATGTCCCAGACCACTCTCCAACTCCCCATGGTTCTCCTCTTGCTTACCATGCTACAGCCACGGAAGCCTTCTTTCTGCACCTTAAACACTCCAAGCTCTGCCTTTGTACTGGCTGCTGAATATTCCAGACACATGGCTGGCTCCTTCTTCTCATGTAGACATCAGCTCATATGTTACCACCTTGCTGAGATCTTCCCAGATGACTGATTTTTAATTAGCTCTCTGCTTTTTTCAGTTTCCCAATTACCTAGTTATGTCTCTCAAACCACTTAAAAAATTTCTTCAGGCAATAAAACAAGAAAGAGGAAGAAGATTGACAATGGAATAAACAGAAAAGAGGAGATTAATTTACCCCTTGATTTGGTTTAGTTAATTTGTATTATTTGTCAGTAAACAGAGTGAGAATTCTGAGGCGAAATCAGATTGGTGATCTCCGAGCTTGGAAGTTACCTTTCAGGGAAAAAAATAGCGTGCCCAGAAGTCCCATTCTCTGTTTTCATCAGTAAAATTCATCTGAAGCTATTTGTTTAATCTGTCTTCCTAGCTGGAAACAAAACATGGAGGTATCATAGTGCCTTTTCAGATGGTCAGAAAATATCCACAACAATCTGCTGGATTCTCCATAATTAAGGAGTGAGCCTGTTGAAGCATTGGGAATTCCCAAATGTTGCATATTAGGTAAGATGGAAAAATAATGGTTGCGACATCACAAAAATGTTCTTCCTCACTTGCTTGCATAAGCGGATTCACAGTTCTTAATGTTTTTCGTGGTCCATTTGGTGAGCTCATAGAGCTTCACTAGCATGAAATGTCAGTGGCAGCGTCTCTAGATACAGTCTTGCTTAGTGGTTGAGTAAGTTCTTGATTGGTTTGCGAACCGATGGAGCTGAGTGCCATTTAAATTTGTGCCTTCTATAAATCTGGCCTAACCTCTTTCTTGAGTTCCTAAAGTTGAGTTTTGTTCTTGATTGTCAGAAACTTAAGTTTGATTTACAATTTCCTGGATAAACGTGCATCTATCTGGCAGGATTATATGGAGCGCGGTCTGGGTTGGTGCAGCTAGTCACATAGAAAAGGTAACTTCACCGATGCTCTCTCTCAACCTTCTGAATCATCAGGGAGGGCTGCTTTTTGTTTTTTACTTGATGAGGCTTAGGATGGAAGAGATACCAAGCAGTTTGCTCAAGGATGATACTGAAACCATGCTCTGGTTAAAAGACATATGGTCACCAAGATATTATTAGAAAATATATCACATTCAGATTTATTTTCAGTTACAAAGTTTTTAAATAGGAGTAAATTAAAAAGGGAAAAGATAAGAAAAAAAACATAAAAATCCACCAATAAGTAAATGATTAAATGAATCATGGAATATCCATTCAAAAGTTTCTAGAATTATTAAAGTCTGTTACAAGAATATAGAAACATGGAAAAAGTACTATAAGTATAAAAAGCAAAGCAATACAGAAAACTATTTATTATAGGAGCATATCTTTATGAGAACTATGTATAGAAAAAATAAACTGGGAGAAAATATATTCATATGTGTAGTAAAGGCAATTATGTATTAATTAGGGTAGTGTAGGCAGTGGTAAGAAATAAACCGCAAAGGGTATAGTAGCTTCAACATCATAGTCCAGAGCAGATATTTGTGATTAGAGGAAGGCATTACTCTGTATAGTGATCTAGGTTCCTTTTATCTCATGGATCTATCACTCCCTAGGACCCTGATTCCGCTCTTGCAAATGCAGATGGGGAAGACAGTATGAAGAAGGCAACTTGCTTTCTGAACATTCTTAGCTGCTGCATGTCATTCGTGAGAACAAGTCAGATGGCCCCACTTAGGATGCAAGTGAGTCTGGGAAATGTAGTCCTTCACTGGGCAGCCACTTTCATTATGCCAAGGCAAGGCACAGATTTGTGCTAGAAGGTTAGCAATTTCTGTTAAACTTAGTAAGATAAATGGAACTAAATCAGAATCTAGGTCTCTGACTCTGAAATCTATGCTTTTACCTACCATGCTGTTTGGAGGCTAAAAACCTAGTAGTTTCCCTACAGAGTACAAATGATTAATGGGTTTCAGCAAAGCACGTCTGAGCCATTAACCTTGATACTTTAGGAGGTTGTGTTGTCTGCTAGAAACTCTGGGCTGGTGTCAATGCCTTCCGAGGTTCACACTTCCCCCGGCTCCTGAGCAGTCTCCTGTGCCAGTGAAAGCCCAGAAATCCTGCCTGGAGCCCCTCCCTAGGTAGACTTAGGGAGGAAGCTGCTGCCTTGCCAGTGAAATCAGCCCAGCCGCAAGGGTCCCAGGTCTCATGGGAAGGAGTAGGAAGCCACCCTTGAGGGTTGGAATTGATGGAGATGATGATTGAATCTGAGCTCTAAGACCTTGCCCAGTCTCGTTAGTTGCACCTTCCACCTTTCCTGAGGGCCACCATGCAGATGTTCCTTCACTCCAGTAGGGAGAGACCCACAGTGTATTTGGTACTTGATTCCCCAGCATAAGGAGGTTTCTTCTTCTTATGCTGAATATTGAGATTAAGGCTTTTGACTGATTTATCACCCAAAGCATCCTCTAGAATGTTGCTATGGAAGTCGTGACTTTTCAAAGAACAATCTGATAATCAGTGAAGAGGTTATTCCAGCAGACATCATCCATGTCTTCTAGAAAAACTGAGAATGATGCCACGATTGCTGCTGATGGTCTGTTGCTACTTTGTCAAGGTTTCTATGCTGAAGATTTTTGTACACACTATTTTATCTGCTCTTTGGGAGAAATCTACAAGCAGATGTTATGTTCATCGTCATACTCATTATCATCTTATAGATTTAAAAACTGAAATTTGAAGAGAGGACGTAATTTGCTCAAGGTCATACACTTAATAAGTAGAGTCTAACTTCAAAGTCCGTGTTCTTTTTGCTAGATCACTTGTCATTTTAATTTGTCCAGAATCTGCCCCCACTTGTCTTAATATTCCAGTTCCTTTGGGAGTTTACCTGTCTTACATTTTCTTGGAGTGAAGCTGCTCACTTCCCAGTATGAAAATGAAAGGAGCCAATCTTTCCATTCCTTCCTGTTCTCTGCATACCCCCATGGTAGAATGTGATCTAGGCATGGGCAGCTAGACATTGAATCTTGGGTAAAGGAAACAAGAATGAGGAGGGAGCCATCTGACACTATAAAGCCTGTTATGGCACTTATGGCACTCTTATGGTTTTCTAAATCATGGGCCTCTCTTACCTCCTAGATTTCTGCTAGTTCCCAAGCCTATTCTCTTAGACTTTAATAAGTCCTGTGATCCCTCAGGTATCTGCATAATATACCTTCTCTTGGGTAAGTGACCCAGAGTTGGGTCCTGTTGCTTTTAATTAACAGCACTATATTATATATTTGGATGCTATTTGTTACAAGTAACAGGAATTCCATCCTTAAATTGACTTAGACAACAAGGCAGTGTATTAATTCCCATTAAAAGAGCAGAGAAGATATCGGGAATTTCTCAATCCTGGTAGAATGGGCCCATCCACTGGTGCCCAAACACTGATCATAAAATTCTTCTCCTTGGCTTTCTTACTTTCTTGTCCTAAAACTCATGGGAATGATGACTCATAGTTGGACTCAGTGTTGATAATTAGAAGTCATAATGTGGAATGTATATCACCTTAATGAGAAGCTGACTTATATTGTTTTTTTCTAGTAACAATATGCCCTGTAAAACCTGAATTACACATTTTTACAGTCTTACTTCACAGGGGGAAATAGCAGTAGGGTTTAGCATTGGGGATGCTTGAAAGAAGTTTTGTACTATTGCTTTTATAAAGCATTGAATTATGAAAATTTAGTACAAGGGCATATATTCAAAATGCAGAAAAAGAAAAGAAATAGTCTTACAGATTCAGTAACATACAACACTAACTTTTTAATTAACCAAGTATGTGTAAATGGCCCTCATTTCCCAGATTCTCCCAGCAAGAGGTACATGGTGACTGCCCAATCTTCCTCTCCCTCAAGTAACTAAATGTGGCTGATTGCATTCCCTCCTGGGGAGGGAAACTTTTAGGAGGGGGAGGAGTTTCTTTTTTTTTCTCTTTTTCTTTTTATTAAGGTCTTCTGGGAAAGAAATACTTTTCTAAATCACATACGTGAAAGTGACTACATTTTTCTTTCTTCTTTTTTTTTTTTTAAAGAATTATAAACTACTTTCCAGACTAAGCTAGAAACATAAATACAAAAGTAAGAAATATGATGTTCCCATTTGAAAGTCTGGTTAGTTACAGATAGGAGTTGTAGAGGAGTAGGGGAGGGAAAGTAACACCAAGAGGAAATGACAACAGAGAAAAGTACAAGAGAGGACTTTGATCGCTTTTTCCCACAGAAACACAAACACACACTGAGAATGCTAAGTAAGGCAGGTTGCAGAGTAGATGTACCCATTCGAAGGGGCACAACCACAGCGACCCCTATGGATAGAAAAGAGACGTTCTTTGGAGTAATCTTACCGTCTTGATAATTTTCAGGCTGCCAATATTTACTTGGGAAATTGTGTTGTGTCTTTGAGACCTTGCATATACGTGGGAGCAGAGATACCAAATTTCATGCTATCTCCTTTGCAGATATTTAGGTGAAATCTGGAGGAACTCATTCTAAAAATAATGCCCTTTCTTCATCAGCTTCTTGATATGAGAATTCATCAATGAAGAAGTGAATAATGCCTCCAGTTTACAACTGACGTGTTGACAGGAGTATTTATAAACAATTGAGGCTAAAATAGGTCCCAAAGTCCCAAAAAACACAATGAAAATTTTGTTCTTTGAAGACCAGACATTCTAGCTAAAACCACAGAGAAATAAGTTAGAGGCATCTGACAGTGATCCAGGCCAATGCGGCAGGGAAATAGACTACAACCTAATATTGAGACTGAATAATCGCTTGCATCCGATTTGCAATATAAAGCAATTTAACCTTCTTCAATGTTTTTCAGAAACACATTGGAATAGGAATAAAATCTGGTAGAGGTAGGAATACAATCTAGCAGAGATGTGGCCGAATGCTGAAAGGTATTAAGTGTCCCAGGAAACTAATGCTACTTTAAAAAAAAATTGTAGCCTAAGAAGCAAAAGTGGGTAATTTACAATAACAGAAAGCTGCAGACTAATCCCCATGTGGGTCTTCCCTTTTCTTATTTTTCTATTATTTATGCCAACAAAGATAATTTTCAGATATGTGACAGAGGATGAATGCTTTTACTTTTTTTTTTGCTAAAGCGAGCATAAAATGCAACAGAATCACTATTTTATAATAAATACACAGCTCTCTTTGCAACAGAATATGTCCATCTGCTACGACCGGGTTTGCCTTGCACAAAGCTGCTTTGAAAAGAGCAACATTGTATCATTAATTTAGACCTGCTGTGGATGTGAATACTTATAAGCAATCGCTTCTCCTCTAATCTACACAATGGAAAAATATCTTAATTAATGGAAAATGCTCAAAGGAGTGACCAGGGCACTTTCAGCCACAGCACTCACAGGACAAATTTTAATGGGAGATGTTTTAATGGAAACTTTTAGTTGGCCCTGATATTTTCTCCAATTATTAGCATCACTTTTCCCTCTGTTCAGCTGTGCTTTCACTTTTATTCCGCATTGACCTCCCCTATCCACTTAACCTGATAAAAGTAAAAGAATGTAGAAATCCTAACTTCATGATGACATACTCCAAATGAACAGAATCATTTTCAGAATACATTGTCTAGAAGGCACACGTGATGATTGCTCATTATCAGCGAAATGAATAAGGTATAACCTCATTTTTGGTGTCACTGTTTCCTGGAATGCATCAGAGAGTCTGAAAAGGAAAGGCATAAAGAATTCGATTTACAGGTACCCTCCCCCACTCTATGAAAGTTCACAATACGGTCACTTCGTTTTTATGAAAAACCTATGTTAGTACCTTTATTCCAAGAGGGTATACTCCTTACTTTAAGCCATTTCTACTTATGAAATATTTCATAGGAACACTCTACTTTCTTGCTTTCTTTTTTTGAGAGAGAGGGATTGAGAGAGCATGCATGCATGTGGGGCAGGAGGAGGGGGAAGGAGCAGAGAGAGAGGGAGAGAGAATGTCAAGCAGAATCTCCCAAGACCCAAGGGCCCCACACGGAACTCCATCTCATGACCCTGAGATCATGACCTGACCTGAAATCAGGAGTTGGATCTCAACCCACTGAGCTGCCCAGGCACCCCAGGAACACTCTACTCTCAAATAGCAGGGTGGGGGGGTTGTCTATATTTAGGAAGGAGTATGCTAGAGAGGCTCTCATGTACTAGGGTATATTGGGAGAGCAAGACAAGCCTTGCAAGGGGCATTAGTCTGATATTATTCCAAAAAATGTTTGAAAAGGATAATTCACCCAAATATCCTTCTACTGGCCAGGAATTTCTTCAGTTGTTCATCCTTTTGGATTTCGATGCTTTTCTTCAGATGTGTCTTATTGCCACATTCTTTTTTTTTTTTTTTTGATGGCTCTGTTACATTATTATTATTTTTATTAACTTATAATGTATTATTTGCCCCAGGGGTACATGTCTGTGAATCATCAGGCTTACACATTTCACAGCACTGACCATAGCACATAGCCTCCCCAATGTCCATAACCCAGCCACCCTATCCCTACCCGCCTACCCTCCAGCAACCCTCGGTTTGTTTCATGAGTTTAAGAGTCTCTTATGGTTTGTCTCCCTCCCCAGTCGCATCTTGTTTCATTTCCCCCCCACCCCTACCACCTCCCGCCCTGCATCTCAAATTCTTCATATCAGAGAGATCATATGATAATCGTCTTTCTCTGATTGAATTATTTTGCTTAGCATAATACCCTCTAGTTCCATCGTTGCAAATGGCAAGATTTCATTTCTCTTGATGGCTGCATAGTATTCCATTGTATATATATACCACACCTTCTTTATCCATTCATCTGTTGATGGACATCTAGTTCTTTCCATAGTTTGGCTACTGTAGACATTGCTGCTATAAACATTTGGGTGAACATGCCCCTTTGGATCACTACATTTGCATCTTTAGGGTAAATACCCAGTAGTGCGATTGCTGGGTCATAGGGTAGCTCATTTTCAATTTTTGAGGAACCTCCATACTGTTTTCCAGAGTGGCTGTACCAGCTTACATTCCCACCAACAGTGTAGGAGGGTTCCCCTTTCTCCGCATCCTCGCCGACATCTGTTGTTTCCTGACTTGTTAATTTTTGCTGCAGACATTCTTATCAGATTATCTTCCTACTAATAATATTTTCTGTATGTAATATGTGCTTTTTTGAAAGTACTTCTTTGTAACTTATTTCTCCCAGAATCCTATAATTTAAGATTATTATTACCATTTTACAGTTGAGAAGACTGAAGCTCAGAGTGGCTGTGAATTGCTTCTTGTCCAAAGCCTGATATTAGAGCCCGGAGCTTCTAGCTCGTGGTGCAGGCTTCTCTCCCTCCATAATTTATGTTCAAAGCCTCCATGAAGGAGACTGGGGAGAGGCTCACAGGCTTAGAGAGGTCAAGAAGCAAAAAGAGAAGGTGGGGAACAAAAGAATCAGGGGAACAGAGGTGGGAAGCTGAGGAAGATAAGACTTTACTTCTCCTATGAACCCTCAGCCATCTCTTTGTTTGCACTCCACGTGGCTATTGTCCATTCGGGAAAAACTGATTTTTTTTTTCTCTCGTTCATAGCTGTTGATAATTATAAGTGGGACTCTAAGGTCTTTATTCCCTGTTGTGTGACCTTGAGCCAGTCACATAATCTCTTTAAACTCAATTTCTTCATCAATAAATGAGAATATTGTTAAAAACTCCATCCCAGAGTCAATTCAGTGAGATAAGATATATAAGGCAACCCAATAGCAACAGTGCCTGGAAGAGTAATGGCTCAATAAATGTTAATTGTCATTAATATATAATAGATGTTTGTCAGCTTCTGACTGCCTAATGTCTGAATCCCCTTTATATATTTGGCAACTCATCGATATGCTATCCATTAGTGTTGTCCGTCAGGTATTTCTGGTTCTTTTTCTGAGCACATGGTAGAATTGTCTTTCCCTGTACCCCACTTCCTCTTGAGCTTGGCTGCGGCCATGTTGCTTGCTTAGGCCACTAAACTTTAAGCAGGGATGACACTGTCACTTCCAGTTAGAAGCTTTAAGCACTGGTATATGTTTCACCACACTCTGTGCTGTGGTGATCTGCAACTTTCCACACAGAGGTTATCCTGTCAGCCTAGGTCCTTGAGTGAGAATGAGAAGAGGTCTCAGGTAACTAATTACAGATATGTAGTATGACCAAGGGGGAAAAAAGTAAAGGAGAGGAGAGGAGAGGAGAGGGGAGGGGAGGGGAGGTGAGGGGAAGGAAGAGAAGGGAAAAAGAAGGGAAGGGAAGGGAAAAAGAAGGGAAGGGAATGAGAAAAGAAGAGAAGGGAAGGAGAAAAGAAGAGAAGGTAAGGAGAAAAGGGAAGGGAAGGAGAAAAGAAGAAAAGAGAAGGGAAAAGAAAAGAAGAGAAAAGAAATAAGAAAAAGAAACAAATATTTTGTGTTTAAGCCACTGAGATTTTTGGGGTGTTTAGCAGCATGATTTGGCCTCTCTTATCACCCTGCCCTCTGAGTCTTGGCAGAGCCCCATTCACATCCTGGAAGTACAAAAGGATAGATACTTTTGTCATCTCTCTTATAGGCATTTGTTCCATAGTTGACCAATCAGTACATCCACCTAAGTATATAAACTGGAGGACAAAAATGCAAAGAAGTAGGGATAGTGGATAAATGATTCGCACTTATTCTGGTGGCAATAGCAATCCAGGAAATGTACATTTCTGGGAAAATCAGGGATAACAGGTACAGGAATAACAACTGGGATTTGGGGCCATTGGTGGAAATTTTTGTAAACTACTATGCCTGGTTTTCAGGGACATCAGAAGCAGAGTCCCCAACGGATAAGTCGTGTGGTAGGACTCTGGCTCTGGTTGGGGTGTGGTCTAGTATCCCTTGTTCCTGACCAATTTCCAACCTTCCTAGAGACTCAACTCTGTAACCAGCTGATATAATTTCAATTCATTCATTTTCTGATTAAATCAGCCAGAACGTAATAAGATTCCTGAGTAACACAATATATAAAATAATTTTAGAATTTTCTTTGTTAATGTGCAGAGTTATTTTAGTATATTTCTGGCAGTTTGAATTAGTTGCTCTGAATGCCATTGCTTGTCCATGCTAATATCAACAGTATACTTATTTTAGAAATGCCCACACTTTATTTCAGCAATTTCTTTTCAACATATTAAGTTCATGTTTTTTTAAAGACTCTTAATGAATGAAAGTCCGCATTTAACTTACGGTATAAATTATGTTAAAAGTCTGATAGTTAAACCATTTCTTTTACTCTTTCCTTCTGAAAAGCGTGAGTTAATTGTCCTGTTTGTCTACTGATTGAAGCATTGCATGACTAGAAAAGACTAAGGAATCTTTGTTTTAAGTGAAGTTCACATCATTCTCTTTATTTTGAACTTGGTTTTATGTAGACATGAAAATGACCTAGAACAGCTCAGAAGTTTCTTTCCAGCTCCATGATTCCTAAGACCATGATTTAGTTACAAGAGTCAGAATTCCCACTGAGGGAGATTCCTTTAGTCGTTGGGCAAGATGATTACTGTTCTGAATGATTATTAATCTTGCCACGATTTGACAACTAAATGGAACTGGAACCTGTGCACTGAGGGACTGGGAGGAGAGAGACTCCTTACAGCTGCCCAGCAGAGATGTCATTTTACATATCCTGAACTTGGGGAAAAAATCAGAAGGGCAGATTTATTCCCAGTGGCTGTACCAACACTGTTGTTTCCTTGCTGAGTTCAAATGCCAGAGTGACTCTGATGGCCTCTCTGACACCCCTTTTTGTCTGAGGTTCACCAAGTCTAAAAAAGAAAATTAAAAACAACAACAAAGTCTGGAAATACAAGCAGCCAGAGAGCTAGTTGGCATGACTCAAAGTAGAGGAGAGATTAATGAGAATTTCCCCTGTTCTGCAGTATTTGTTTCTGGAAAAGTGGAGAAGAAAATAGTGAGGGGGGTAGAAGGGGTTATCCCAGGATCAGGTCCCTTCTATTGAAGGCTTAAAAGAAAAAAAGCAAACTCTTGTGACATGATGAGACTTGGAGCCATAATGTGAGCAGGTTAGATCCAAAGTGTGGGTTAAGGTAACTGCTGTATGTGAAAGCAAAGGCTTTTCATTTCCAGAATCACCAGTTAATGTGTTTTACAATATTCTGACTCATGGGAAGTGAAGCTAAAGGAAGAAAAAAAACCCACAGTAAGCAATACATGGAATGTGAATGTAGAAACTTTAGGTTGATAGAAGCCTCAAATGTTAGAGAACACAAGTTCCAGAAGCCAACCTGTAAGATCCGATGACTTGTCTAACTTGACTGCCACAATTGTTCTGCACATATAAAGGAACTGGGTGGAGAGTCAGCGGTTCTCCCAGATGATTCAGGTGATATGAGAATGGTCGAAGATTTTTTTTTTTCTTAGGAAAGGACCCTCCCCCTAAATTATAGATAAAGTTTGGAGATGTCAAGTGACTTTCCAGAGGTCCCACAGCTCTTCCAGAAGAGAATGTGGAGTAGTACTCAGGATCTGAGGATGAAACCCTGATGTCTTCAGCTTATCTTCGTTTCATTCATGCTGATCCCTTGCTGGGTACAATGGATGCTCTTCAGATAGCTGTCTGTTGAGATTCAGCGCCAGGACCCACTGCTTTGCCTAAGAGAATATGTGACAAACTGTCAGGGTCGCTTTAAAAAACAGATAAACCTTTGACAGGTATCTTAAAGCTCATTTTTATGAGTAAAAATGTAAGTTAAAAAAAAAAGTAACAGTTTATAAGGGAAATCTGAGAGATGCAGCATCCTAGAGGGTTACGTGCTGGCTCTGGACCCAGCTCTTCCAGGATGTACGTTCCAGCTCTGCCCCTTACTCTGAGTGTCATCTTGGGAGTAATAATGTCCCTAAACCTCAGTTTCCTGATGGTAAGATGGCGATAATAATGGTATCTGTCTCCTCATGTTTTTGGGAGGATTTATTCATACAAGGGAAGGATGTGCACAGTCTAAAATCAGAGTTTGAACAGCAGGGGAAAGGAGAGCCAGGTGTAAAAAAATAAGTATGATACATATTAAGAGAAAGGAGAGAGAATATTTGTCTTGATACTTATTAAACTTTATTTTTGTCTTAATATTCATTGAAATCTATTGCTTTTCCTTCCTCCACTGCTGAAATGCTTTTTTTCCCCCCAAATATGCTTACCTTTGGTCACTCTCTTTGTAGGCATCAATTGCACAACCAACTCAAAAACAGAGACTTCGGGAGACTCTTCTTCTTCTTTTGTTTTTTATTATTATTATTTTTAAATCTGTAGAAGTTGCCCTTGGGAAAATTAGCAGGAAAATGTAGCCAGAGATTAGGAAGTGGTGATTGGACCCATGGTGACCCAACACAGCTAGGAGAAGAAAGGCACCAACTGTGGTGAGAGATTTGTAGTTAGAGAGCTGGAATTGGTCTTGGAGGGCATCTTGTTGACTCATTCATTTTAAAGGATGGGGAAGGGAAGTCCAGAGAGATTGCTCATGTCCCTGAGGTCTCAGAGCACTTTCACTCAGAGCTCATCACTCTTGACTTTTCATTTTTCTATTTATCTTCCTTATTTCCATTTCATTTTACATTCTTTGGAATGTTTCCCATGCTAGATTGGTATAAGTGTTGGAGATTCTACCTCAATTGGTTCCTACCTTATAAAACTCTACACCCAAAAAATGCATAATCCAACTAAAAAATGGGCAGAAGCCATGAATAGGCAATTTCTCCAAAGAAGACATACAGATGACCAACACACACGCATGAAAAGATGCTCCACATCACTCATCATCAGGGAAATGCAAATCAAAACTACAGTAAGATATCACCTCACACTTGTCAAAATGACTAAAGCAACAACACAAGAACAGCAGGTGTGGTGAGGACATGGAGAAAGGGAACTCTCTTACGCCCTTGGTGGGAGTGCAAACTGGTGTAGCCACTCTGGAAGACAATATGGAGGCTCCTCAAAATGTTAAAATAAAACTACCCTCCAATCCGACATTGTACTATTAGGTATTTACCCAGAGGATACAAAAATACTAATTCCAAGGGGCACATGCACCCTGATGTTTTTAGCAGCCAATACAATAACCAAATTATGGAAAGAGCCCGTGTCCATTGACTGATGAATGGATAAAGGAAGATGTGGTACACACACACTGGACTATTACTCAGCCATCAAAAAGAATGAAGTCTTGCCATTTGCAATGATATGGGTGAAGCTAGAGTATTATGCTAAGTGAAATAAGTCAGAGAAAGACAAATGCCATATGATCTCATATATCAAATTTAAGAAACAAAACAAATGAGCCAAGGGGAAAAAAAGAGAGAGAAGCAAACCGAGAGATAGACTCTCAACTCTAGAGAACAAACTGCTGGTGAGCAGAGGGGAAGGGGATGGGGGCATGGGTGTGACAGGTGATGGGGATTCTGGAGGGCACTTGTGATGAGCACCAGGTGTCGTATGAAAGTGTTGGGTCTCTGTATCGTACACCTGAAACTAGTTTAACAGTGTATGTTAACTAACTGGAATTTAAATAAACTTAGAAGAAGAAGAAGGCTGAAAAGTATGGTTCAGTGAAAATTTCTGTGGCATTCTAGGCACCAACTGACTTGTCTGGGGGCCTGGGTAAGTGGGGTGGGTCTTTCATACGCTGATACCTATTAGGCATTGGTTAAGGGCTCTTTAGGGGGGCACTTGAATTTCGAGGTGCTTCAGGCTCTCTCTTCCAGGAGCCTGAGATCACTCCTAGAAATACTTGCTGGCCCTTGGTATGTAAAACACATCAAGGGGAGGACGGGTGACAAACAAGGTCAAAAGCCATCCTGGGGAATCTGGGTGGAGCCATGACCTTGCCTAATAAAACACGGAGACCATTAACAAGTAGAGAAAGCCTGTTGGCAAGGGGATGCCTGAGAATCCTTGAAGACGTATGTTTATTTGATTCTGATGACAATTCATCCCACTTGCCGGGGAAACTATTTTCATGCATCTCTGAGGTGGAGAGGGTTGTCTGGCCTAGACTCTCCTCCTAAGAAGCTCTTTTTCTGTGGCAGTTAGTGGTGTGGGATGCCTGGCTTGTTTGCTAAGCCCAAGAATCTTCGTGAAGACTGCCAACACAAGGCTCCTTCAGGCTGAGGTTAGCAGCTAAGCGTGTAAATCATCTGGCTGTGCTGCGCGATTCTTTCCTGGGCAGGGCGCCCAAGGGTGGCATATTTTCTGAGACGGCCTCCCAGCTTCTTCTCATGCTTGCTTCCCCTTCTCCAGGGTAGCCAGGTGCCCCGCTAGAGCCACGGGCTGGGAATCAGACACATCCACAGTCATGAATTTTGCAGCATCATTTGCATGTTTAACCTTCCTCTGCTTCTCTTATTCTCAGATAGATGCAGGCAAAGCCATTTCCGTAGAAGTTTCCACACTACTGAACAAGGCTGGGATGGTGATGCAATAATCATTAGGACTGTTTGACTCTTCCTCCCCAGGTCTCCTTTAAGAAGTGCATGTTGAGCCACGGTGTTAAAAAGACACTTTATCAGTAAACATATCATGGATTTTTATTTCACCCCTGGCCTCAAGACCATAGTATGGTTTATCTTCCGCATCCGTACAGAAGCAATAATGTTGTGCATTTCTGTTCTGTGGAAACTGTACTGATAATGGAATCAGATCTGGCCTTCAGTTGTGGCCTTCCACTTCTAAACCAGGTGAACTCCCCTGTGACATGGGCTGAGATTGGTTTTGCTTACTCAGCACGGTCATTGTGAAGGTCAAATGCAGATAAACCTACTTGTGAGACTGTTAAGGGCCATACAAAATAAATAATTTAGAGGATAGAAAACACCACATAATTGTCGATTATATTGGGCCATTGTGATCACTATCAGCCCATCCAACTAAAAGGGATCACTTTCTTCTCTCTAGGTGATTTTTTTTTTAAAAGATTTTATTTATTTATTTGACAGAGAGAGAGAGAGATCACAAGTAGGCAGAGAGGCAGGCAGAGAGAGAAGGGGAAGCAGGCTCCCTGCTGAGCAGAGAGCCCAATGCGGGGCTCGATCCCAGGACCCTGAGATCATGACCTGAGCTGAAGACAGAGGCTTTAACCCACTGAGCCACTCAGGTGCCCCTCTCTAGGTGATTTTTATATCTAGATAGACCCAGGATCAAATCCAGACAATTCTCCTTCCAAGCTACCTAATTCTATGAAATGTATTGCAGCCCTATGAATCTTGGTTTTGATAAATTTGCCTTTTCGGACATGGCGAGGATTATAGCTAGCATATACATGGAAGGGTTCCTGCCACCCAATCAATGATATTTTATTATCATTTTATTTTTTGACTATTGACAACTACAAAGGAAATCTTTTGTACTATATGGAACAAACTCTTTTCTGGCAGAAGTACTATTACTAAGACATGAAATTCAATTATGGACTCTCTGTCATTGGCTCAAGTAACAGTGATTCCATGAAGAGCTGCCAAGTTTCCCTGAGTGGAGGGGAAATACTTCAGAGGCAAACCATCACTGATTCTCAAACGTTGACGTCTTCTGTTTTTGTTTTGTTTTGTTTTGTTTGTGAATAGGGTCCTATGTTAGGTTACCTGTTGTTTTGCCCACCTAGGCTTAGTCTTTATCTCCCTCCAGAGCTGCCTGTTTCTACCCCAGCGACATTAATAACAACCTTTGTAGCCGTATCTGCGAAAAACAGGACACAACATCCTCTCTCCTGTGAGCCCTTCCCTTGGTAACAACCATGCCTGCGGCTCCTTCTTCCATAACTCACTTTGCGGTTACTGCCTGTTACTCAAGAAATTCTTATCTGTAACTCAGCCTTATCATTCTTTTCTCGAATTGTCTAGAACACACAGCGCAGTACTGTAGACATACATAGCTTGAATTTTCTTTCTTTCTTTTGTGTTAACTTCTGAAGATACATTCTGAGTGCTTTCTGGAGGGGCCATGACTTTCCTTAATGCAGAGCGGGCAGCCCAGTGGGGGGCACACAGTAGGCATTTGGTATGAATTTTTTGTCTGATAGGAAGGGAACACTGGTTTCTATGGTGAATATCTGCCCATTTCATGCTATAGGGCTGCTACTAGATTTGAGTTTTCTCAGGAGGTAGATCAATGGCTTTGCTCTATTGAATACTTTCTAAGGGTCCTTACAGATGTTTCTTTGATAAATGTCAGTATCTCAGGGGAACAGGGGTACCAGCTGGGCATTCATGTATTAAATTCTTATTTTGAAAGATACCAGACACAAAGGAACACATACTGTATTACTTCATTTAGGGGCACCTGGGTGGCTCAGTTGGGTAAGCATCTACTTTTAGCTCAGGTCATGATCCCGGGGTCCTGGGATCGAGCCCCACATTTGGCCTTCCTCCTCAGGGGGAGTCTGCTTCTCCATCTCCCTCTGCCCCTCTCCTCCTACCCTGTTCATGCTCTCTCTCTCTCACTTTCCCAAATACATAAATAAAATCTTTAAAAAAAATTACTTCATTTAATAAGGGTCCCAAATAAGCAAACCACACTTTGACTCTATCTTGGGAGGTGCAGTGACTGGCAGAACATGGGAGGAGGTTTGTGGGATACTGTGATATTTTGTGTCTAGGTCTGAAGGATGGTTTAGAGAGGTATGTTCAACTTTGTGAAAATTCACGTAGCTGAGTACTTACAATCTGTGTGCTTTTGTTCCGGTATATTTTTCATTGATAGAAGAAAAAAGTCTCATTTGTGTTCTCTCGTTTATTTTGGTAGCACAAGAGTAAAAGCCATGTCAATTTGGGTTCAAATAGAGATGACATTATCATAACCTCTGTTAAATGCTGTCTGCTCCATGTACCTTGGGAAAGAGAACTTTCATTTGTGTGGGATGTCTCTAGGACTTAAAAACACAGTTTACAGAGAAATGAAATGAAAGTCAGTGGTGGACAACCCGCAGTTTGTCTTGCCTAGACACCGCAGCAGAAGTGGCAAGGGGACTCTTCTCGATCATCGATTATGAAAACAGCCATCAGTGGGTCAGACAGCTAGGTCCCCGCTTAGGTCTGCAAGGGCTCGGCTGTCTCTCTGGGCTCACAGATGGACAGCTTTTGTGGAGAATGTTGGCAAGGCGTTTGCACATTCATTCACATATGCAAACCTCATGGTTTATTAAGGGAGACAAAAGGCTTGTGGCCTAATTTTTCTTTGAGGAAAGAAATCTTAATTTATACAGAAACTAAAGCTTAACAGTCTAACAGCATATTTTTGCTAAATATATATATATATTATATATTATATATATATATATATATAGAGAGAGAGAGAGAGAGAGAGAGAGAGTGAATAACAAGTCATTTAAAATGTTTAAAATGTTTCTTCTTTGTGGAAGGATTTGCACACAAGCTCTGGTAACACTATTTTCTGTTGCTTAACTGCCAATTCTTTCTTAGGGAAGAGAAGTATTGAATGCCATGATGAAACACATTTTGCGCCCACATGACTAGGCTCCAGTATCGGGGTTTTCTCAGTTTTACCCTGGGACACCTGGGACGGTGTTTTTCAACTATGCATCAGAACCACCTGCATTACTTATTAAAGAAGTTTGCATTTCTGGTCTCCAGTCCACATAATGAATCTCCAGTGGGCAGGCCCCAGGATACTACATTTGAAATAAGCTCTCCTGTTGATTCTTTTAATTTTTTTTTAAAGATTTCATTTATTTGAGAGAGAGAGAGAGCACAAGCAGGGAGAGGGACAGAAGGAGAAACAGACTCCCCACTGAGCAGGGAGCCCAATGTGGGGCTCAATCCCAGGACCCTGGGATCATGACCTGCCTGAGCCAAAGGCAGATGCTTAACTGACTGGGCCACCCAGGTGCCCACCTCCCGTTGATTCTTAAGCACACCGAAATCTGAAAAACATTGGCCGAGTAGCTACTGGCAAGTGTCAAACGTACTCCAGGGGATGGGGGGATGTTGACCCAGGAAGCTTCCCAAGAATCTCTTGGAAAGAACTTGTGTTGGGAACACAAATTCTAATTTGTCTTAGAGAGCCTCTAACTTTAGGTGAGAAAGATGTGCAAAATGCCCATAGCTTGTCTTCTGGGGCAGGGTGAGACAAGAACTTCTTTGTCCTACCATTCCACTGTTTGTACCTCTGTCCTTCTGTATTGGCAGGAATTCTGACTTTTGCATTCCTTCTGAATCAGAAAATTGTCCTTTTCTGTGCATTTCTTTTTGCCACAGCAGGCTATTTCTAAAAGAACAGTGCTGCCTTTCTTTTTGTGGATTGTTTTCTTTCTTCCCAAAGACTTTTGAAAGTCTCCTCCCTTCTGAGTTTTGCTCTGTTGACTTTATTACAAGGACACATCACTAAAAGTACATTTAGTTAAGGGTGGGGGAACTTTGTTGGAAACTAGCTAGAAATAAACTGTGAAGGAAAAAGATTACCTCGGGTATAAATAAGCATTTCTTGGGGGCTGCAAAGAACAGCCCAAAGCAAACTGGGAGGTTTCTTCCGTTCCCAGAATCAGCATGGGTATTGGGATTAGAAGCATCAAGAACATCAGACTATTGTCTCGTGATTTCACTATTTTTAATCTGAACCTTGCAATCTGAGAAACTCTGGGGGAAGAAGGTATTCAACTTTTCTTTGGTGAATTAAAAAATGGCTAGTTTGCAAATGAAATAAGGAAGATGTCAGATCTGAGAAACCATTTCTAGAAGCTATAGACTTCGGAGTTGGGGTCCTCCCTGGAGGGTTCCTGGTATGGCCACATATAATTCAACTGCATGGAAGTATTAATAGCAAATGTAAGTGTGAACCAGCCTAGAGATGCCAACAGGCACTTGTCAAGGACGGTTAATTTATAATCTAAACGTTTTGATATATGATTTTGAAAATTTGCTAAAACTAGGATGTCAACTGGGGGCAATATCTGAAGATACTTTCAAATTATGGTAACTGCGGGGGTAGGAGGTGCATGCTACTGGCATCTCGTGGACAGAGGCCAGGGATGCTGCTGAACATCCTACTGTACAGGACATGCCCTCTACCCTCTAACACAGAATTCTCTGTCCTCAAATGTCATATGGTCAAGGTTGACTGTGAAAGCAGGCTACAGTACAGTGAAGATTATGTTGGGAGGGACATTCTCAGAATTACAGTGGCTCAAAAAACTGTTTCAATGATCTTTATAACAAGTCCCTACCTCAGGGGAATTATCAAGCCTGCAACCTGGAAAAAAAAAAAAAAAAAGATTTGTGTGTTAACATGATGAAAAGAAGAGAGAATTCACAATTTCTACTTCTGCTTCCATTGTCTTGAAATGGAAAGCATTTCCCAACTGAAGAAAGAAAACTAAAAACAAAATAAAGCGTATTGTGGCCTAAGAAATCTGACAAGTAAAAGAAGATTCAGTAGATTTGAAAGAATTCAAGTTGAGAATAAAAAGAACTGTATCGCTATGATGCTAACAAAACTTAGAAATGTGATTTATGAATCTCAGCATCACTGTCAGTAACCTCTGAGGGCTCATAAATAAGTTCCAGAAAAATGGAGACAGTAGAATAATTCTATCATTCTCACAAAGGCTAGCTTCTGGTTGATATAAACTGGCAATCTTGACACTTACAACCATACAACGTTTTGAAATAGATCATTAAATTGTTTATGTATCTTTAGAAAAGGCAAGGATCCATAGCCACTTGTGTGTATTCATTAAGAGGAAAATATCTCAAGCTGACTTTAGTTCCTTTACAGATACCTTTATGAGGATGGCAGATCCAAGGAGCTCTCCAATTACAATTTTTCTTGAGGTCAGCAAAGCTAGTTGTAGCTAGTTTTGTGGATCTATGCCCACCCCATTTGGAGGTTTCTAGTGGGCTCCTGCAGGATTCAAACTTTGGTGCTGCTTTTTTTTTTTTTTTAAAGCCAAAGACTGAATGAGATGATGCAGATATATTGTTTATATTAAAACAATATTGTTTTAATATATATTGTTTATAATATATTGTTTATAATAAAAATTCTACTTATTGCCCCCAACAAATTGGAAAGATGATTCCTAAATCTCCAAACGGAACTTCAGGAGTGGTGAATATATGGTCTTTAATTTTCCTAAGAATGTTAAATATGGATATAAAAATAAGGAAGAGTTGGTTTTCCAGCCATTTCTGAAGCACATTGGTGGTGGAAATGGACCACAACCTGAACAATATGAGATCTTTCTCTCGAAAGATAGAGACTAATAAAACGTTGGACTTAGTGGGAGATCATGAAAGTTATTGTTTATGCTAATCAGGCCACATAGAATATTATGTTCTAGTGTGACTTTTGGAGAGGAATATTATGATTGAGCTAGTGTTTGAGATGAGGAGCAAGATGATGTTGAGTTGGTTTGGAAACCATGTCCTAGGAGAAATATTTGAAGAAGACGGAAAAGACAAAAAATGTATAGCAGAGTGAGTGAAGGTCTTTAAGATTTTAGGAAAATTATGGCATAAGAAAAGTTGTTCCCTGCTAAGAGGTAAGATGGGGGTGTAGAAATTATAGGATTTGAGGGCCTCATAGAAAACATTGTCCTACAATTGAAATGACACCAGAGAAGATCCTATCTACTTGAGAGCACTGTGGGGCCCTGAAAAGGTTGGAGCATGGATTTTGAAGAAGGGATTCCTTCATTTGATGGAAAGTTAGATTACATCAGAAGGTCACACATGGTTGCTTACCAGAATCTCCTGGGAGCTATCTTTTAAACATACTAATGTCAGGAATCCATCCTGGAGAATCAAATGGAATAGATGTAGGGAAGGGCTTAAAAATCTAGATTTTAGAGCACCTGGGTGGCTCAGTCGGTTAGGCGGCTGCCTTCAGCTCAGGTCATGATCCCAGGGTTCTGGGATCGAGCCGGACATCGGGCTCCTTGCTCAGCGGGGATCCTGCTTCTCCCTCTCTCTCTCTGCCTGCCTGTCTGCTGCTCCCCCTGCTTGTGCTCTCTCTCTGTGTCAAATAAATAAATAAAATCTTTTTTAAAAATCTAGATTTTAAAAGAGTTGTGCAGATCATTCAGATGAGTCAAATTTGAGAACCACGAGGCCTCTTCAGTTTTGTGATTCTAAGTGAAGACAAGACCATATGGGGAAGGTCAAGGTCCCAACAGGCCCTCTGTGAAATTACACTTACTTGCTTTCTGTCTATCTCAGATTTCAGTAGAGGTTTTATCAAACGCAGGCACCTTGGTGAAATGTTTACACAGATTATCTCATTTAATCTTCACAATAAAAAAATGAGGAAGGTCTTATCTTTAGAATCACCTATACTTGTGGAAGCTGAGGTTCAGAGCAGTTAGATAATGACTTGGTAGCTGAATTGGGATTCAGGCCCAGATTGTCTAATGGCAAAGTTGGTCCTCTCCACTCATTTGGTCTTCCACCTGCCACTATGCTATTCTGAAAACCAAAGAGTGTTAGATATGGATCCTGGAAAATGATAAATGTGAGAGATACTCCTGCTTTTCCTTCCCCATCACCCTCTTTCTCAGACTTATGTCAGTTCTACAGGTTCCTCATGCTTCTTTTGACACATTAGTGAAGCCCATTTCCGTCATTCTCAAGATACGATTCTGTATTTCTTAAAATGTCAAAACCTTCCTGGATCTTTGATTTTGTTTTCAAATCAACACTAGCAATATTTTTGTGGCTTATCGAGGACTTCATTTGTCTGTGCAGAATTTACCTGAATGGATTGCAAGGAAAGAAGCTGTTTCAAGAAATAATCCCAACAGATGTGACCACCACGCCTTTGTCCTCACAAGCTTCCATCTGTAGGCAACAATCCATAAGAAGTTGCATGTCACACAAATGCACTTAGGAATATATAGGAAGAAATGCCTAGTCAACCACCAATATAATGTGAACATTCTTTGTAAATATTCCCCCACTAATTAAGTACAGTGTGTGTGTTGGCATATCCTTTCTGTGAATCTTAGGATAATACATGATTCACGTCATTAACCAATTGCTTAGAGTCATGTTTTTTCATCTATATCAACTATCTATCTATCATCTACTTACTGCCTATCTGTCCTTTTACCTATCTCTCTCTCTCTCTATCATCTATCACCTACCTACCTACCTACCTATTTCTACAGACTTGAATTGATTCATTAAGACACTTGAACTGGGATTCTAATTTCCCCGAACACAACTGCTAGAAGAGCGGATATTCTGGAAGTATGTACAAACAATATGCCTTTGAACAAGGTTTCATGAACACGGAGGGAAAATTGCCCCACTATTTGTCAGCTCTCAACTGCTCTCCTCCCAGGCTCTGAACGAGTTTCATACAGCTGATGACCTTTGAAACACAAATCACACAAATCAAATGGCTTCTTCATTCCAAGCCCAGGTTGAATTTTTTTTTTAAGCCTTTTAAAAAAATACAGTAATTTAAGTAAAATCTCCAGGCAGGCTGTGCAGTCGTGTCTGACCTTTTTGTAAATATGATGAATCGAATTCTAGTGTAAACACTGCACCCTGGTAAAGTTCTGCACTGTGGAATGGCAGGTCTAAGGCAGAGGCAGGTTGGTTTTACCGAGCTGTTTCAGAAGGATGAGAAAGGTGAAGGCCAACTGTCAATCCGGGGCAGGCTTGCTAGGGCTTTTTAATAAACCATTATTAGGCTATAGAATTCCTTCCAGGCTTTTGACTCTGCTCACGTTTAACTGGTCACACTCAGTCTTCACAGCTGCTTCTCACATAACATCTTCGAGCACTTGCCAGAGACAGAGTGGGATTTGAATTTCATCCAAGCATTGGATTTCCATTAAATTAAACAAAGAGCAAAAGGCGGGAGGGGAAAGATGTATTTAATGGAGATTAGGCGTGCTGTCTGATTTATAGGTTCTCTGAGAAATCCTGCTTCTTTCTAGTCGCTTACCAAATGTCTGCGGAGCTGTGACTTGGGGAAGAGCGGAGCACAGCCCAGAAGGCTTGGGGGCAGTCCTACTGCTCCTGGGAAATGGGAGAGGCTGGCCCTTTTCCTTCTGTGGACATTGTTTTTGTTTTGTTGTTTTTGTTGTTGTTGTTTTTAAATCTTTATAATCAAGATGCTAAATAAGACATTTTTCTGGTTGCTTTGGGCTTCATGATTCTAGTGCAGGCGTTGATAGATTTTTCTCTATAAAGATAGCAAATATATTTAGCTTTGTGGGTCAAGAAACAAAATGGAGATCTTGTATCAGCCTTTACATAACAAGAGAGAAAAGAAATGTCCATAAACTTTTATTGAGATATTTCAAAATTCATTGATAATAATTAAGTACAATTTTTTTGAATCGCAGATCTTTTAATGAGGAGAATGGAATTCTTTTATCATTTTATTTTGTTTTCTTTTGTTGAGGTTGGATAACATCTCACTTAATTGGGATTCAAAGTCAGTGCTCCCTATCATTAGATGGATTGTAAATGTTCATCTGTAGAAATCATTCTTAGATCATGGGCCATGCAAAAACCAGATTTGGCCCATGGGGTATAGTGTGTCAACCCCTGTCTAGTGGTGTAAAAAGACTCTTAAAGGATGTAACATGGGAATTGAATTAGAAGAAGGCATAAGACCACCTGAAAAGAAAGGATGTGTCAGGCAGATGGGAAAGCATGAACAAAAGCATGGCAACAATTCATGGTAAATAACACAGATCATAGGGCAGTGGGAACTCAGGAAGGTGAAGGGGATTGGTTCTAGGTGAATAAGTTCTCAAGCAAATGTCACAGAAGACACAAAAATTCATCCTAAAGCCAACCAATTAAAAATCAGTTTTGCCTAATCTGATTGGAACTTTTCCATCCTTGTCACAATTCCTCTGACTATAGTCATTTTTATGATTATTTAACTATTAGTCGTTATCCATGGCAAATTTACTTTTTTAGATTTCTGTAGCTTCCAAAATCCTACATACCTGCTGTCAAAATTTAGTCAGAGTTCTGATGGCTGATATTAATGAGTAACCTCAGGGGCTCAGAGTGCTTCTGAATCCTGATAGGATGAAGTCAGGTACGTTTGATTAGTTTAAATGTCAGCAATTCAGCCAATGATACACATGCAGGAAGATTTTGATGTGGCCTCTGCAGCAAAGTTTTGTTATATGTTTTATTGATTTTCATATTATAGAATAGTTTTATATTTTTGTTGGTAAATACCTATATGCAGTTTAATGATTTATGCTATTGAGATGTCCCTAAACAAAATAAATCTTCCCAAAGTAGCCTGAAAATATGTACCCATTTCTATTGTATACTTTATGCAAGCTTCACCAAGGGAGCTGAAGCAATAATGTCCTGCACTTGATAGAAAAAAATGACTGGTGGGCCAGAAGGACATGTATCCCTTCCTCTCTGTGAGGTCTGTCAAAGCCTGAGTTCTAGAAGGCAGAGCCTGAGGCGAGGGTTAAAATGTTTTATTAGGGAGATATAGTGTAGGGTGGGAGGCTGAGGTAAAGAGAAAAGGAAAAAAAAAGATATGAAGCAGTGTGAAGTGCTACATTACCAAGCTGGCTTTGGTCTTATAGAGAGCTATATAAAGAGACACTCTGGAAAGCTTGGCTAGTACATCTACTGAGCCTAAATGATATCCCAGACAGTTATTTTGGAGAAGGTCTGGCTCAAAAAAATCTATGAGAGAGATAAAGGAGAGGAAGGTTTTGTTTTGTTTTGTTTTGTTTTTAATCTCCCCTGTTCCTTCCTACCTCCTGTTTCTCATTGGTTCAAATTCATCTCATGGGAAGTGAATTTCCCCACACTTCTAGATGACATAATGTGGCTCCTTTGGTGTCCTGGAATGCCAGCTTTTCTCACTTCCACTGTGGGGTTTCACATAAGTCCAGAAATAATAGAGAGCCTGAAACTCCAGGTGTGTTGCCATTGAGGCCAAATGCATGGCAGTAACCCAGGGCGGAGGGTTAATACCAGAATGAATGACTAGTCAGCTCCTGGTGGTGGTAGCATAGTCTGAGTGGTAGGCAGTCAATGGAATTTGTATCACATACAAATTCTTTAGTCAGATGCCAAGTTAGCCTTACATAAGAGCTCCTACTAAAAAGAGAGAGATCAATAAGCTAGAGGTGAGGTTGAACTGAAACTAAATGTTTGGTGAAATTCAGATTTCTGGAGAAGTAGCAAATCGCCATTCCTTCTAAAGTAATGCCTAATAATTATTACTATAATAATAATATTAATATTATTAATTAATTAATAATGGTAATTAATAACATGATACAAAGATAAAAGTCTGGCAGGCAAATGCTTGGGACCTTTAGTAGGCTTGTCTGGCTGGAGTCATCTTGGACTTGTTTCCCCAATGTTATTTATTATAATTTATTTATTTAATTAATTAATTTATTATAATGTTTTTATAGCCCTGTTGGTTGCCTGCCCCCTTTTCCCTTTGCAGCAGTAGCAGAGTCACATAAAAGGACATTTTTTTTTTTTTAATCCTAGGTTCTATCCTTTCTTATTGCCAACTTTTCTTTTCCTACCATAGGCAGAAATAATGATGAATGCCGTAGAGGTCTATTGTAAAAATGCAATGAAATGTTGTGTATAAAACCCTCAGGACAGTGTAATCAATGAAGATCTTCTTTCCCTTACAGCATGCTTGTTGACACTCCTTACATCGATAAAAAAGGACTTTTTCTACCATGGCAGAGATTTTGACTTTTTCTAAATGATCACATGTGAGGGTCTTATAAGCAAGATGCTAACTTCACCTGGCTTTGGTCACACTCAACAAGCAATAAGCACTTTCCAATCATGAGAGTCTGTGATTTTTTTTTTAATCTTTTAAGCTTAATAAAGGCAATGTTCGGTTATCTGAGATCTTTTCCTATTTATGTCATAGAATTTTAGCCATAGATAAAGGTTAATATCCAGTGTATGAATAAAACCTTTTGGGGGTATGTGTACTCATATGATCTGGCTCATTTCTAAAAGCAGAGAACTTTACATATGCTAATATCCTAGAGTTTACAATTAGTTATATTTTTCCACCAAAATTTAATTTTAAGACTTGCAACAGACTAAAAAAAAAAAAAAAGACTTGCACCAGACTATACTGACATGGCATAAATAATTTATATGAAACATACTTGGTACTTGTTGGATTTTAAGATTCCCTTGGATTAATCAACTTGGCTGGACTTATCCCATATTGGATATGACTTTATAGTAAGGCTCCATAAACTGACTCCTCAACCTAGACTTCATTATCGTCCCTGAGAATCCACCATTACCATTTTCTTGTATGTTCTCCACTCAACGGAAGAGCCACATTTGGCTAGCTTACTCACTCATCTTTCCACAGATCCTGCCTCTATGTAGGCTAGAACAGAGTGGCAGTCAGCTGAAGACTGTAGCTAGCCTCAGAAAATATTGTGGATAATAATGAGCCACCACTAATGTGCACTTGAAAATAACCTTTAGTACAAAAGTAATATGCTGTCATTATAAGTCTTTTAGAAAAAGTTAAAAAAAAAAAAAACACCACAACAAGACACCCCACTTGGAGACAGATATTTTATTATTTAAAAAAAATTTTTTTTTAAAGATTTATTTATTTAAGAGAAAGAGAAAGAAAGACAGAGGGAGAGAAAGCAGCAGAGAGAAAGGGAAAAGCAGGCTCCCTGCTTAGCAGGGAGCCTGATATGGGACTCGATCTCAGGACCCTGGAATCATGACCTGAACCCAAGGCAGACACTTAACCAACTAAGTCACCCAGGAGTCCCTTGAGACAGATAGTTTAAACATTTTATTGTCTTCCTAACTAACTAACTTACTTCCTTCCTTCCTTCCTTCCTTCCTTCCTCTCTCTCTCTCTCTCTTCCTTGTTTCCTTTTTCTATCCCTTCCTTTCTGTACCCAAAAATATATACACAAAGAGTTCTTTTGTAAGAATGAAGAAATTGGATTAAAATATGTATGCTATATTATATTCTTCTTTTTCCTTTTAATATGTGGATTTCTTTCTAGATAGGTTACTTTCAAAGGTTGCATGCACTCTGTCATCATTATGCATTATAACTTATTTGATTTATTTCTTATTCTTCTATTGATGGAGATTCATATTATTTTCTACTTTTCTTCCATTACAAAAAATATTGAAATGAAAATACTGTTACACATATTGCACATTGTCTTATGATTATCTCCCTGGCAAACCTAGGAGAAACTATTGAAAAACTATTAGAAAAAATAAAAGCGCTGAGCAAGGTGGTCAGTTATAAAATGAATATATCAAAATCAATAGCTTTCTTAATATACCAACAGGAACTGGTTAGAAATTTTAATGGAAAAGGAGATACCATTCATGATAGCAACAAAAGCATAAACTACCTAGGAATAAATAATAAGTTTCTAAGACTCATGTGAACAGAATAACCTTCTGAATAGAAAATATATAAAGAAAGAAACGTCTGTTCATGTATTGGGGAAATTAGTATTGCAAGGATGTAAATTCTCCTTAATTAAATCTGTTCTGCCAACTGAATCCTCATGGAAATCCCAACTTGTATTTTTATGTAGGTGGGTGCAGGAGAGGATTGGACAGTGTTTCCACAATCTACCTGCCAAGATTGGATTATGAGAGTGAGCTGAGCACAAACACCTGTCTCCTATTCCCACTCCAAATTTCTAGAAATAACATGAAGCATAGTATTTAAAAACACATCCATGACAAGAATGGAAACCAGAAGGAATTCTCTAGATAGACATGTATCACAAGAAATCCCTGAAATAGTTCAGATTGGATTGAAATGGGAAATCCACAGCATACAACATCAACAGAGTGTAGGATCCGTTTCAACTGAGGTTCAAAGTCAGGAGAGGCAGAGAGAGTTGGAGGAAGAGGCCCAGGAGAAAACCCTCAGAATGATTGTGTGAGGTGTCACAGAAGGAGAAGTCACGAGGCTCAGTGTTATCCCCTCCTCCCCTCCTCGTGTCAAACGGTAGACAGCAGAAATATCTGACTAGCTCTACTTTCAGCGGAAGTGATGATTAGGGTCACTTGGGCCTGAGAGAAAGGGCAGTGTCCAGGGTAGCTGCCGACATCTCCTGGAGGGGAGGGTCCCAAAGGTAGTAAGACAAACAGTGAGCCTGCCCTGCCAGGCAGAACATTCTTCTCTTCACAATGAACAATGACAAATGCAGTACTCACAGGCAGGCTAATAAAGAATTGCAAAGTCAAGAATGAGTGTACTACCAAGAATCACTCAATCACATCATGAAGGCAAGCTACCACAATCAGCAAATTGAAGAATGAACACAATCAGAATTAATAGAGCAAACAGGAAAAGAAACACATGTCTCACAATTTTCTCAAGAGTCAATTTATCTCTACCTTGTTCTTTTAAATATGTGTATAGTATTCTAAAATGTGCCACACCTTATCTAACCATTATCTTGTTGAAGCCATTGAAATACTACTTCCAGTTTTCCATTATTTTATGTAGTATGCACAAATGATCCTTGTATAAGCCTCTTTGAATGTATGCGTGAATATAGTATCTTCAGAGAAATGTGAGAAGAAACTGTCACACTAAAACATCAACTAGCTAAATATATTTCTTAAAGAGGAGACATATCAACTATTTTATGAAGACAGACATTTTGTGATAATATTCTTTAAATTGTGATTATTTATTACATCTCAATCCCATAGAGCAGTGGCCTAATTAGATAGCTTTAGGAAGCATTTGCAAATAGGTATATTTTTTCCATTTTAGGAATTAATGTCATTCTAAACTAGGAATTCTTATTTTATTTTCAAATCTTATTTTGATAAAGGCAAGATTCTTGTTATACATGCCTCAACATTTTTCAAGCAACGAGTATTGTATCCATATTCCATAGAATAATTCAACATGGAGCAGAATTTGGGGCCTCACTCACTTGGTCACCTATAACATAGAATTGACTCAAAACTGTTTTCTGAGGAAAAGCTTGACTGGCCTTGCCTTTGGGTTAATGGGAAAAAAGGAAACTCTGTAACTTACACAATTCTTTCTGAGCAGTTGATTTGTTTCCCTTCTTATGAACACTGTGAATTGTGTAGCTGACCTGGTTTTCCTTTTCCCATTGGCTGCCAGCCACGTCGTGGGTCACAAGCTCACACCGATGTGCATTTTAAACTCCATTTCTATTCCTTGTTTATGTCTCTGATGTGTTTTTCTTTTTAATTCTCTTTTCACTTCACTTTTAATTTTGCTATCTCTCCGATTTTAATATCTTTTCATAAACCCTTTTAAATTATTTCTGAAACAAAGTGTGATAAAGATGAACAAATAGTATAGGCCTTGACTAAGTAAAAATAAACACGCAACATACAAGCTATAAGTTATACTTCTTAATGAGTATTGACACCTTCAAAATATTTATCTTGAGAGACCGTAAATTAGTTGCAATTGATGTTATCACTGATGAAAACATCTTTGAAACTTCTCTTTTAGAATTTCATCCAAAGATGTTCGCACAGGGCATAAGCCTTTCCCATGGTTCATAAGACTTTGTGGGTCATTTCAGTTTTTGGAAAAAGCCCAAAGTGTTTTTCATGGTGAAGCCTGCTAACCTAGATGGCTCATTAAGCTGGGTAATCATTGGCTCTCTTTATGTGTTTTTTTCCTTGTTTTGTTTTGTTTACAGATATAAGATATGCTATAAACTGATGAGCCTTTTTTTTAAATGTAGTTAATAAACTGGCATTAAAAGTGTATCCCAAAGAATAGCTTTACATGAGTTTGCATTGTTGGAAGGGCACGCCCTTTTAGGAAGTTCATTAATTTGGGAGTATTTGTTCTTAACTGTTTCTTAAAAGCACTGACCACCACCCCCATTCCAACCCCAACCTCACCCCCACCATCTGAAGTAAAAAAGAAAAGGTTCAGTAAAGTGTAATTCATGGTGATAAATCCATCACAAAGAAAGTCTAGATAGATGGATTCCCTTCATATTCTATATGAATACAGAATACTGCTCGGGACCTTGGGCATTTTTCTCATTCTCTAATTCACCTCGATGCCACAGGAGACATGTGAGTTTTGTCATATATGCTGGGGACACAGGTCTCCGTGCCTTTCTTTTGACTGCTACGAGTGGAATCATGTAGTTATTTGAGAGTGGGAAAGCTGAAACCATTTTGTCCCTAATGAAGGACTGTTTGTGAAGCTCTGCTCATGTCCTTTAACTGCTGCTCATGGCCACAAGCCACCTCTGACATACGCTCCATGCTTGATGTCACTGCTGTAGTGTCCATGACATTATAGAATGTCACAACTGGAAGGGGCCTTAGGGATTAACCAGTCTGTTGGGCTCCAGTTTGGTATAAAACTCTTGGGCGCACTGAGGTTTATTGTTGGAAGGTCCTATGCTTTGCTTTGCATTAAATTTGATGCTTGTGTTGAAGTTGCTTCAAGAACTGTCGGGAAAGGGCACCTGGGTGGCTCAGTTGGTTAAGCAGCTGCCTCCTGCTCAGGTCATGATTCCAGGGTCCTGGGATCGAGCCCCACATCGGGCTCCCTGCTCAGTGGAGAGCCTGCTTCTCTCTCTCCCTCTGCCTGCCACTCTGCTTACTTGTGCTCTCTATCTCTCTGTCAAATAAATAAATAAAATCTTTAAAAAAAAAAAAAACTGTCGGGAAAAAAAGAGAACTGTGAAACATACTCAAAATAAGTAACACTGGAGAAGATTGTTTAAGAGAAGGGGATCCCAATTTCAACATAAACAAGTTAAGGGGGCCAGTGGAAGAGGGAACAGGGACTGGAAGGACCAGGAACTGTGACAAAGTGACAAGATGGTGGTGTGTGCAATATGGCCTAAGATGATCTCCATGTGTAGTTCGAAGGATAAGATACAGCCAATTAAACATGAGGATTAAAGGAGGGTCATGCAATACCAGCTTTTATTTTTAAAAAATGGAGTAAAACATCAAAGGGGGGAATGATGAGATGTGGAGTGGGGTTCTGCTGGTATAAAACCTCTTCTATGCAGATAGAGTGCTGAATTACATGTAGAGTTTTGCCTGAGCAGATTGAATTGGAGTTGCCAAAAAAATGCTCAGCATCTCTTTGGATTAGACTAAGTAGGATTAAGAGATGTCCTTTGGCACAAATACCACAGTCTCAACACTGAACTGTAGAATGTACAGGGAAAAGTGATTCAGTGTACAACATAACCCACAATTTTAGACTTGAGGACACTAAAACCAAGGAGATGAATGATGGAAATGAATCAAATTGTCAGGCAGAGTTTGAGTCACCAGCTTGTCTCTCTCTCCTCCCATTTCTGCTCAGGGCTGCCTGTCCGAAGGAGGGAAATCCCCTGTTGTAACTATTCTGAGGTTCAAAACATCCTGTCCGTGGGCTCATTGATGGCGATGAGTTCTCCTAGTCTCTGCTTTGTTTAGATACCCTTGTAACACTCTGAAACACGTAGGATCTGCAACTACGATTTCTAATTTCTGTAAAAGAATTCTGCCTGTCATAATGCTGATCCTCTGGATATTATATATCAGAGCAATTATCTAGGGCACCCCTATGCCCTCTTGCTTCATAAACATCAGTTGAAATGGGTCATAACTGAATAGGAATGAATGCTGATTAACCCTCACCTCCCCTTTGCAGTGTTTAGGTTTTGAGCTAATTGATTGTCTGTACTTATTAGCAATTTACTTTTGAAAAATGTCTCAGTGACTTTTTCTGTATTCCTTAAAGAAGGATATGGCAGAGAGTGAGGAGCGAACTGCAGGTGAGGTGATAGGGAGATAGCAACTGGAGAAAAGGGAAAAGAAGAACCACATTTACATCTATTGTTTTTTTTTTTCCCTGGCTCTTCAGATTTGAGTCCTGCAAAGCCATTTGTAGCATTTGTTTGTGGATAAGCACATCAATTTTAATATTGAACAGAGTCTGAAATCCCAGCTATATGACCTTGGGGATGTCACTTAACCTCTCCAAGACTTTTTCCTTCTATAAGATAGAGATAACTGGGCGCCTGGGTGCCTCAGTCAGTTGAGCACTCGACTCTTGCTTTCAGCTTGGGTCATGATCTCAGGGTCGTGAGATCGGGCTCTGTGCTCAGCAGGGGTCTGCTTGAGATTCTCTCCCTCTCCCTCTGCTCCTCCCTGGCTCATGCATGCTCTCTTTCTAAAATGAATAAATATTTTTTTTTAAAGATAAAGATAGCAATAATGCTTATTTTATAGGGCCATTGTGAATATTAGATGAATGAAACATGGGTATTATATCCCAAGACTGTAATATTTGAGAGTGATGTTCCTGGGACTACGCCCTTCACCATCTGGAGAAGTCAGTGTAGAGAAGAGAAAAGGAGCCTTGATTTTGTTCAAGTCCTTCATTCCAGTCTCCCACTTCAGTCTCAATTCCTTCCTCTTAGGCTTTGTTTATGGGGTTAAAGAAATTCTATTTTATTTAAACTAGTTCAAGTTGGACTTCTGTCCCTTGTAACTCAACATCTCTCATACATTGGCTATGTGTACTGAGTACAAGTCTGCATCTGGTTAAGTGAGGATAATGCAGTCAAATTTGAGTCTTTTCTCTTTTGGCCAATTGTTTCAGCATCCCATCTATTAGCTCTTACCCTTGGACTATCTCTCCAACCTTCAGTTTCCTTCTTGAAAGTGGGCAGAGTAATATCATGGATGACAGATATTGAGATACTTTATCTAATGTGCAGATGATGATGCACAGAATACAGTAAGTGACTATCAAATGTAAATTCTCTCCCTTTGCATAATTTACATACTAAGGAATAACTCATTTTAAAGGAAATACTTTGGAACATTTCTTGGATGCTCGTTGTAGGATATTCTTGAAATTTGGGATTTGGGATATAAGTCTCGAGGTTTAGAAAGAAGTCTGGTTTGCGCTGTCAGAAGTCGAGATAAAAGATACAGAAAATGCTGAAAACGTAAAATATTAGAAATGGTCAGAATACAAAAATCTACAAAACTTGTGTCCACTCACAGCCAAACAAATATGAAGAGTTTTTCTTTTGAAGAAGCAAGAGAGAGACTTGACCATGTATGTTGGTTAGTAACTCCTAATATATAATATATTGATAGAAGCTTCCATTTTCCATGAGGTACATAGTTTTTAGAGTGTATAAGGTAGGAAATTTGATTCGTTTTTTGATTTTTGAGTTTATTTTGCAAACAGCATTCCTATGAGGTTCATATTTAACAGATTACTACATCTTCTTTTTAATGGCATAATGTCTCTTCCCTAGTGTTTCTTTATGAATCCTACAAAAAAGCAAGACTAGGTAAGGCCAAATGGCTTCGTAAGAGGGATTCTTAAGTTTTGCCACATTGGAATAAAAAATGAACTTAGATGTTCTGGGAAAGACAAATTTAGGTATTCTTTCCTGGAGATCCATTAACATTGGAAATCTTAAAATTGTAGCCCTAAAATGTGAATTTGTAGCAAGAAGTAGCTTGATATAGTAAGTAATTTCAGGATTTGTTTTGTTTTGTTTTTAATGCCACCAAAGAGTTGTATTTTGAAAGATTTTTTTCCTAAACTGCATTCTTTTTAATTAGTTCGATCTGTGTTATTACTGGTTTTCCATTTAAACATGAATCCAGATTTAGACCAATCATCCAAGTTTATCATAATATTATGAAAATGCATAAATCATTACTTCCATTATAATGCTACTACATAATGAAGTTAAGTAAAAATACAACAGTAAACACCATTCATTGCTATGGGTAACTTTATTTTAGCTGTCTCTCTGCATTTGGGTTTGAATGAGTAGGTTCTATTTAGTTAGAGGTATCTTCTGATCTTGGGTCAGAGTCAGGTCCATGTCCCAGAAAATCCTATGATGAGGTAGTTTGTTATATAGCAGTAGTTTCTAGAATCTTTTAAAGAATCTTTTCAGAGTTTCCGGATAGCATGAGAGCATTCATGTTACTATCCTGAGCTTATATAAAGCAAAGAAAGTCAATTTTTATTTTTTTCTTCCATAAGCTTATGAACAAATTCCCAAATTCCAGATCTCTAGAAATACTGAAACTAACCCCTAAGCTTGTGCTTTTTCTCTTTCACTAACCTGGAATCCTAAGCTGAAAATCATTGGTTTTCCAAAAAGAAAAACAAAAAGAAACCAGTTGAAAAGTATAGTCTCATTCCAGTCTGGTTATTAGTAAACCAGGTGGTCCATGGACCCACTTTCTATCTCTGATCAAGAGATTTAGTGACCCACTAGTGTAACCATGAAGATCTTGAACCGGGTAATATTACTGGGTCACTCCCAGCAATGATAGTCTCCTTCCTATAAGAACCTTTGCCACTTGCTAAGCATCTTGTGAGTTGCTCGATATATATTACATCCATTTATCTGTCTCGGCAGCACTAAGGGACAGGTATTATTAATGTCTCCATTTCACAGATGAGGAGACTGAGGCTAATCAAAGTGGTTTGTAAGAATCCTCACAGCTAGTGAAGTAGTGGGGGCTAAGACTTGTTCCCATAGTAGCATCCACACTTGAATCCAGATTCTATTTTGCTATGTAACTTGTACTCTGTTCTACTTATCTATGGTGGGAAGATGAATTGAATGCTCATTATTTCTTCCTACATAGGCTCCTGGTAGAGTTTCCATTGACCATGAGTCAACAGGTCCCACCTTCAGAATCCCCCCACCATGGGCTGATTAGCCTCAGGAACACCCCTCTGCTGTTGATCTATCTGTTTCTCTTGTCGTTCCCACTCTGATATGGCTTTTATATTTCCTAAGACCTCAGCATATATCCCTGCCAGTTCTGCTTCCCTTACCAAAATTTGGGGGGGCTGGTCATTTGTTCTTTGAACCCTTTCTTCCTGAGCATTGGTACTACTTAGAGGATTAGAAAGGGTGACATTTTGGAAATGTGGGCAAAATAAGTACAATTTTATTTTTGGCCCACAGTAAATTCAGTGGTACTGATAAAATCTGAAAGTCCACTTGTAGTATGACTTCAAAGATTGGGGAAAATGATGTTTTGCTTATCTGTCTTTGGTAAAGCCTTCTATTTGTATACAACAAGTTTGTGTTCAAATCTATACCTTTCAAATTAAGGCCTGGTTGGAGTTTCATTGGCATCAGAGATATCCAAGCTAATTTGACTGGATGAGAGAGCTGTTATTTAACATTTAATGAGAAACTTACAGCATTAATCCTCATCTTAAGCTAAATACATGAACTTGATTCAGATGAGGTGTTCGCTTTGCACTCATTACCCATAACTGCAATGCCCTGGTGCTTTTCTCTTCATAACGAACCTTTTTGGTGTTTTGTTGACTTTACTTTAGGAAGTACATGTTTTTTAAACCTAATACTCCTCAGTCTGCTTCCATTTGTAGTAGATTCAGTTATTGGTCCCATTTTTCCCTCTTTGCCAGTAACTTTACGATTCCTTCTCCTTGAATTTGGACTTGATCCTGTGACTTGTCTTGGCCAATGGGAAGTTACCACATGCAACATAAGGAGGGGCTTTAAATATACCTATGCACTGGGGCGCCTGGGTGGCTCAGTTGGTTGAGCATCTGCCTTTGGCTCAGGTCGTGGTTGTAGGGTCCTGGGATTGAGCTCCGCATTGGGCTCTGTGCTCCTCAGCAGGGAGTCTGTTTCTCCCTCTCCCTCTGCCTGCTGCTCTGCCTGTTTGTGCTCTCTCCATCTCTCTCTCAAATAAATAAATAAGTAAATCTTTTTAAAAAAGTAAAGAAATATACCTATGCGCTGGGGTCATCTCTTTTGCACTCCTGCCCTCTCCATGAGAAGAACATTCTGTGGTGAGCCTATGATCAAAGGAAGGTGAGAGACAGGTGGAGCAGCTCTCTGCATCTGCAGACTGAAGTAAAAGCAGCCCAGCAAACCCACAGATTTAGAAGAACAAATAATTATTTTAAGAAATTGAATTTTTGAGTGATGACACAGCAATAGTTAACTGACATAGTATTTTTCTTTCTCTTTTCCTGGTGTGCTCAGGAGAGCACTGGATAAAGAAAGCAGAGTTTTGAACTGTTATCATTGTTCTGCTACTATCTTAGTGGTTTTATGCAAGTTGCTCTCCCTTTTGAATGTTCGCGTACCCCAATCAGTAAAGCAATTGCACTGAGGTGGGAGCAGAAAGCATAGCTCTATTCAGTTCAGAATATTTCTGACGTAGGAACATCACCAAAGTGATACTGTAGTGAAATTTTTGGAAATAATGAACTGGCACAAGTAACTCAGTGGACCTGCCCTTCTGGTAATATGGAATTTGTATATCCTTTCAGCAGGAAAACAGAGGTGTTTGGAAGATTTTACTGATGTTAAAGGAGGGATTTGATGTATAGCTACCATTTTATCAGTCATCACTTTGCCAAGTGAGAGTCATTGAAAGATGTCATGATGGAAATCACCAGAGACTAGATGGTATTTCTCTGCATGTCTTATTCCTTTGATTGTTTATGATTTGTTCACTTTTAGAAGAGTCTAAATAACAAGGATTATCAATTTCCCAGTCATAGATAAATGAGCCCTCATCACTGTCCTTTATTACTTCAATTTAGCTAATTCCACATTTCTCTTTTTAAAATCGGAATACTAAAATGCATTCAGTTCACACTAACTCAGAAATTAGAGGTATGGTTCACTAATTTAAAATTTCAGTGTGGAGCAGCCTTTGGGTGTCATTAAACTGACGTCTTGAATCTGTTTCTCAGCAATTCTCTTTGCTTTACTCTCACTATGCGTTGAGTTCATCCTCATGCTGGCTTTGTATGGTCACAAGATGGCCACCAGCAAAAACCCAGAATATGTGCTTTTATGTTTATATCAGGGATGGGCAGAGCATAGCTTCCCACAATCATTTGAACAAAAGTTTTCATCCCCTCTCTTAACCTCTCCTAATTCAGCCACTTTGGCAAGAGTATGAGATTCTCTTAAGTGGCTTAGACCCTGGGGATACATTCTGGAGTGAGGGAATGGGTCAGTCTTATGCAAAAATCACATTGCTACTACACAATGGGGATGGCACAGAATGAATGCTTGGAGAGGTAACCATGCCATCCTCTGAAGAGCAAAATATGTATACTTAATTTATTTCAATGTGTGAAACAGCTAAAGATATGTGTCATTAACATTCATTGAGATAGTTAACTGAGCTAAGCCTTCGGACATTGACATTTTGGAATATAAGGGCTGCCAGAGTCCAAATCTGCTGGATTTCCTAGGACTTTATAAAGTTGAACCTTGTCACTTATATGATACTATGGACTTGAATATGCAGGAGGTCATGAAAAATTGCTAACTTGTTCAACAAAGTGCAGGATAGAGGCTGTCCTCATTTTTCTTTTGCAAATTGTTCTTAGGGCAGAATTTTGAAGAGTTGAATAGTAGTTTGTTGAAAAAGCAGTCATTGTTTCCAAAGAGATTTATTTATTTAACAAACACTTATATAGCATTTACTATTTGCCAACCACGCTTCTAAGCACTTTGCAAATATTAACTCACAGATTTCTGTTTCTGTAGCTGCTTTAGGCTAAATTATTAAGCCTCTAAATTTAAAAGCACCTGAGCCAAGCATGCCATGCTCACAGAATAAATGCAATGTCCCTGGAATTTTAGAGATGAGAATTTCTAATCTCAGAATTCACATAATTGTTTTGACAAGGTGGGCAAATTTTTAGTCATGTTTGAGCCCACTTGACACTGTGGAAGTACAGTCTTTGTCGTAACATCCCTGAGATGGATAAGAAGAGTCAACATCAGTGACATGACCATTAAATTAGGACTGAGATGGGCCCAAGTAATAAATTTCAAGTTTTTTAGAGTAATTTATTCTGCTAAATACTATTATGCTTTATAAATATATACCTTTATACATATATCTTATATATAATTACTTTTTTAAAAAGATTTTATTTATTTATTTGAGAGAGAGAGCACAAGCAGAGGGAGGGGCAGAGGGAGAGAGAGAAGCAGACTCCCCACTGAGTAGGGAGTCCAAGGCAGGGCTTGGTCTCATGACTCCGAGATCAGATGCTTAACTGACTGAGCCACCCAGGCGCCCCTCTATAATTCTTTATATATTCTTTAAAATATATTAAATTACATTGATCTGATCTTATACTTTTTCATTCTAATTGTGATATTTTGGACCTGAAACACTGGATGAATTAAAGTACTTAACTGATTACCCACTATCAACATTTAAATATATATATAGCGCTATTTATTTACATATCTGTTTAATAAGATAATAAAAATTTACAAGACTGACACTGAACCCAAAAACTAATTCCAAAACAATTTGGAATTGTTTTACCTCTACCTTACCTCTACCTATATTTTCCTTTTCCATAAAACTTGAATTACATAAAAGCTTGAATAAATATATGTGTATAAATGTAACCCCAAAGGGAGGCATGTGTTGCCAAAGTAAGAGTTTGGCTAATTCACAGGCTGTGTTGGGCTACTGGCCCCTGTTGGATTTTGTGATAACAATCAGCATCAACATTATTACCATCATTGTAGCAACTCATTTTTATGGGCACCAACGAAATCCCAAGGTCTGTGTTAAGATGACTCGCTTGCATTTTTTCACTTGATTCTCCCTTGTTATCAGGAAAGGACAGTTTTTATTCTGGCTTTAAAGATAGAAAAAGTATGACTCAGCAGTGGTACATAACTTTCCCAAAGCCATGCAACTAGCAAATAGAGGATCTAGGATTCAAGCCTAGGTGGTCTGAACAAGACCTGGTTCTCAGGATAGATCAATATACGACAGACTACAAGAGCTCACTTTGAGGCATGTCTTATCCATGAATGAGGGTGATTTGCTAGGGAAACTGTCCACCTGAAGGCCCTCTGTCATTTGGCTTGGAAAAGGCAGTGTAGCCCCAAGTCCTGGATTCCAGTCCCAAGTCACTAATCAGCCTTAAGAATTTGGGCAAGTAATTTAACCCTTTGAAACACAATTCCATTATCCCTAAAATAGGGTTGAAGACACCTGTCCTGCCCAATTTTAGTGGCTAGATATCAGGATCAGTTGATGTAATGTGTGTGAAACTATGTTAGGCAATATCAGACTTTCTATAAGTATCAGGGGAGATGGGCTTAGGGGATAAATTATTATGTTGAGAGAACTGAACTCTTTATTTAGGACAAAGGAAGATCTTCTGTGACCTTCCCAATACATCTTCTTTTCCATCTATTCTAGTTTTCACTTTCTTACCTTATGATTTTTTGTCTTTTATTTCTACCAACACAGAGTTAAGGGATTTTTTTTTTTTTTTTTGAGGGAAGGGAGAGTTCTGAGAATTTTAACAGAAGAAGGGAAGAACTCAGGCTTTTACTAAGATAACTGATTCAGATCAGAATGTGCACCGAAAGAGTGCGTAGTCATTCTCCAGTCTCTATCTTCAGCAATTTTAGCAAAAAGTAAAGACACCTGAAATTCAGAGTGCTTTTTTAGACCCTCAAATGCCTATGGAGGTTTCCAGCTGTCTTCAAATCATATCATGTGGTGGTTGGAATTTCAAGTGCTTTTCCGGAACCTCCTACCTGGAAAACTCTGGGCAGCCTCCTCTTGGCACCACATCAGTGTAATTTGTATATGCTGATCTCCTGGCGCCTGGGGAGTGAATGATGAAATATTCATGCTGGTGACCATTCATTTTCCCTCCACTAAAAGCCTCTGCTATCATCCTCTTGAAAGGGAGTTGGAGAATTTTCCTGTTGCTAAATATGCTTGTGCTTTTGTAAAAAAATCCCAGATAGAGTTCACAAAATCAGGTTTCCAGTTTGAATCAGAGGCTTGGAGCTAATCCTAAGTGAAGCTCTGGGAGGCTTTCCTGTAACCCTTTTAGTTGTTTCTAAGCACCCCCCCCCTCCCCCGCCAAGCAGATGAAGACATGGGTGGCTTTCCGTTTCTGGAGCTTCCCTATGGCTGGAGATGTGTCCTTGTCTCTCAGGTTAATAAATTTGCCACCTCAATGCAAGGTAGATATTTTGTGTCTCATTTTCTAACATCATAACATCGTAAGTTTGACATCATTTTGGATGTCTTTGAGGGATGATGGGGTTTAGAACTTCCGGATGATGCCAGAGGGAGGGGGCTCTCACTTAAAACTGCAAGACCAAAGTGGCAAAAATCAAGAGTCAATGTTAAGTACGTAAATTTGTCATTCGAATTGAGCACAGCCTGTTTTGTCTTTAGTGATGTAAATGCCTTTGTGGTCTCAAGGGAAACTGTCTAATCTGTCTTCTGCAACTCCATTGTTGCTGCAGGTCATTGCTTTTGAAATTACACCTGCCCTGTCAGATGAGCGCTGGAGAACAGCATAGCTGAGACTGCTCTGTGTTTGCCTTGATGGGAAGGTATCAGTTTGGGTTTCTGAAACAAAGATCCAAAGGCAGGTAGTTTATGTGGGAGTTGATCCCAGGAAACAGAGTTGAGGTACAGGTAGCATGAGAGAGGGGAGGATAAGCCAAGAACAATGATGATGATTGAAGGTTGTTTTATTGACATGGTTATCATTGTGGTGTTTATGTTTAACTTCATGGCAGACCCTCGGAGGATTCCACCTCCAAAGGACAAGATGCTGGGTAAAGCACCCACTGAATCCTCTCCCCCACTGTTTAATAACGGCCCCCAAGAATACAAACTGGACTACCCTTCTGGCTGCCGCTGCATATACAATGACACAGTTTCTGCACATTGGATCCCCTGAGATAGAAAGATAGAGAAAAGCTATAGAGCATGATTGATGTGAGTCTCAATCATGTGCATGGAACTCTGTATTACAGCTGCCCAGAAATAAGACGTGGGCTAAGTGGGTGCATGGTGGCCCCCAAAACACCTGCCACAGTTCCAGAAGCTCTTCAGATAAGGGATATTCAGATTGACTAAGGAGGGAAGAACAGGGAAGGTAGAGGAGGAAGAAATAAGTAATCAAAGGAGAAGTAAATGCTTTCTAGGAAGTAGAGGAAGGAGAATCAGTAGCAAAGTGGCTTCTGCTGGTGAGGCAAGGCTCAAGTACAGGCTTATGAAATGTCATACATACCCACTTGCTCACCACACCCCACCAGATGCAGCTCCATTCCCTCCTCTGTGCCTTTGCCATGCTGCCCTCTTAGCTTGGAAACTCCTCCAGTCAACCATTTCTCTATATAAATCCTAATTGACATTCGAGGCACAATGCCACTAGGTTCTTGCTTGATCCTTCTTCAAATGGCAAAACCTGTCACCAGAATAAATTCCTGCATTCTGTGTCCAGGCATACTGTATCCATTCCATATTTTCATTCATTTATTTATTCATCAATTCAACAACTATTTATTGAGCACTTATTACGTATCAAGTACACAGATGGACTTGTCTCCAGATTAACTGTATCTTATACTAAACTTTTTGAAGCAAGAGCTAGGTTTTCACCTTCTGTGATAGTGGATCTCAAACTGTGGTTCCTAGACCAGCAGCATTAGCATTCACTGGAAACTTATTAAAAATGCCATTTCTGGGTCTCATTCCAAACCTACGGAATCAGAAACTCTGGGACTAGAACCCAGCACTTTGTGTTTTAATGAAACTTCCAAGTGATTTCTGAAGCACACAGTATTTGAAAACCAGAATATTCCCAGTATCTGGCCAGAGTAAGAAATCAATACATTTTTGTGGAATTGGATTAAATTGAGTACGTTGGGAGGGGAGTCCTGGTCTAAACACGTAGGCTCTTAAGAGTAATGAATTTTTTTAATGTTCAAAGGCTCAAATGGACAGGACTGGAAGGGATTATGCTGAGTGAAATAAGTCAAGCAGAGAGAATCAATTATCATATGGTTTCACTTACATGTGGAACGTAAGGAAAAACATGGAGGACGTTAGGAGAAGGAAAGGAAAAGTGAAT
>CM052898.1:66163503-66196250 GCA_028534135.1 Potos flavus | reverse complement strand
GGGCTCTTAGTTAATATGCTACAGAAGCATATAAACAGAGTGTAACACTGCTGGTCAAAGCAACATGAGCCTTCTCCTCTCCCCCTCTCCCCACCCAGAGGTCTCTAGGACCATATGCTTGTCTAACTTGACTGACAAGGTCTATATAGGTCAGTGCTTTTGTTGAGCTCTTTGGGCCCTGCCAATCATCAGGAGGGAATATCCAGTTCATGCAGGGGAAAGTGTGCCCTCTGGTCGGGGAAAAGCCCTTAGAGTGACTCTTAAATCTGCAGCCTAAGTCATTGTCTGGTTGGCTGCGAAGCTCTCCGGACAACTGCATCAAAACTGGTGGATGTTTTGCCAATCCTTGTCAAGGTATCTAGTGAGTCCCAAGTTTGTACATGGGCTCCTTGAAAATAAGGTCTGGCCTTTTAAAGATTTTATTTATTTATTTGACAGAGAGAGATTATAAGTGGGCAGAGAGGCAGGCAGAGAGAGGGGGAAGCAGGCTCCCTGGTGAGCAGAGAGCCCGATGCAGGGCTTGATTCCGGGACCCTGAGATCATGACCTGAGCCGAAGGCAGAGGCTTAACCCACTGAGCCACCCAGGCGCCCCATGGTCTGGCCTTTTAAATTGTCTTCTCTTGCCCCTCTGGCTTCACTATCCCTTTGCACTGGGAACTGAGAAACCATATACCCTTTCGCATCCTTGCACAACTCATGAATCATTTGCAAAGTATTTCATAGATGCTTTAAAAATAAGAGGTAAATGGAGAAATTGCAAGGACCTTTGTAATTTAATGGAGCAAAGGTCGGGGAAGGAGAGGGACTTTCTCCCAAGTCACCACCAAGGAGGCACTTTTGCTGTAGCAGAATCTGCCTTGGGTTTGGCATTTGTGGCTGCTCTGGAGACATAATGATGCATTTTGGAAATTATACATGAGCACAGCAGGTGAGATCCCCTGTGGCTAAGAATGTTGCTTGTGGTCACGATTCTTGGCATCTGCCCTCAGGATGGAATCATAGCTATCTATAATCATTTGCAGAGGCCATTTCCATCCCCTGCTTTCCAAGGGGGTTTTCCATCAAGTGACAGAAGCCGTTTACCAATAAACACAGGTGGCTAAACCTTGCCTTCTCAAAGAAATGCTGGGAGGGACAGGGGAATGAATAGACAAAATCACTAAGAGGCAAAGCTTGTTTTGATCTGCCATCCCCCATAAACAAAACAAAATGGAACACTTGGGCCTCCTCAAATACTAATCTCTGGACTACCTCGCCCTGTCAATTTGACCCATTTGTGTTTTATGTCTTCAGAATTGTGATTTTCGTAATAAGATAAATGGTCTTTCCTAACAAAGGTACCCAAATGTAGTACTCTTTCAAGTCTGTTTGACAAGAATTGAGTTCTGCTAAGTCGGTGATTTTCAAACTTCGGTGTACACAAGAAAACTTAGCAGATGAAAGTTTATTAAAACTGTGAGTGACCAGCCTCTCCTTCAACCTTCTGAAACTGAATTTTGGTAGGAGGTAGTGGTAGGATTTGGTGAGGAGAGAAGTTTGAAGGCCCGGCAGCCTCAACTATAATCCAGGTGATCCCGATATAGTCTTTCTATCACACTTTGGGAAACACTGTATTAAGTCACCATCATTTTAATAGTGGTCTTCTGTACCCAAGAGGAAGATTCTACTTAGCATATTCAAACATTGC
This sequence comes from Potos flavus, assembly GCA_028534135.1. Classification (NCBI taxonomy): domain Eukaryota; kingdom Metazoa; phylum Chordata; class Mammalia; order Carnivora; family Procyonidae; genus Potos; species Potos flavus. The sequence continues at coordinate 66,194,561 of CM052898.1, read as the reverse complement.
ACCAGGAGAGTAGAAGTATATTATGAGTTTATCCAATTGAGATTCTGTTTATCTGTAAATATTTAGTAAGAGAGACAGACTAGTGTACTCCTGAGGAGAATGGCCTATTTGCCAGTCTTGTTCTGACATTTGCTAGTTGTGTGTCCTTGGACAAATTGCTTCATCCTTTTGAGATTCCATTTCTGCATCTGTACAATGAAATAATACATGTGAGATGATTGGCACATTCCCTACTTGGAAGCTATTATTAGTGTAAACTAGAGAAGAATGAGAGGGGATTTGGAGTCATCCTGGTGTGTGGCTGGTAAAAAAAATCACCTCTCATCGCTCATCACACAGAGAAGTCTCAGGGTCAACAGAAGACAACTGAAAGATTGAAGAAAACCGCAAAGCTCCAAATAGAACTGAGCTGAGTTATTACAGGGGAATTCTAACAGAGATGAAGTAGAACTTCATTCCTTCATTTTTTTACCCATCCAAACCTGACGGGTAGGCTGGGGACTTTCTTTACATTATTCTTTGAATTTTATAATTTTTTTAAAGATTTTATTTATTTATTTGACAGAGAAAGAGATCACGAGTAGGCAGAGAGGCAGGCAGAGAGAGAGGGGGAAGCAGGCTCCCCACTGAGCAGAGAGCCCGATGTGGGGCTCGATCCCAGGACCCTGAGATCATGACCCGAGCCGAAGGCGGAGGCTTTAACCCACTGAACCACCCAAGCGCCCCTGTTCTTTGAACTTTTTAAAAATATTTTTATTTATTTATTTATTTATTTATTTATTTATTTATTTATTATTCTTTGAATTTTAAACCCAACCAGGTAATAGGAAAAAATGGAACAACCATCCCAGCTTGCGCATCATGGCTAATCATTTAAACTCTTTCCTTGCTACCATGTTAAAGTCCCCTGTCTTCTGTCTTTATGTAGTATCAGTCTGGCAAAGCCCCATCCCAAGAAGAATTTTCCAATGCACTTTCATCTTGCCAAGCAATTGGGCGCTGTTGGGGGAAGCCGGGACAGATTGGTATCACTGACAATTCCTGACCATCAACATCACATGTGCTTTCAAACTGTCTAGCATTTTCCTAACCAGCTCAGTCCACATGTTTCAAAACTTCCAACCTATCCTCAGATCTCCACCTCCACCATCTCTACCTGCCATGCTCAGTGTCCGAGTTCATTTCCTATGGCCCTAGAAATTTGAAACCATGTTATGGGCACCCTTATCTTCTGGCCATCACATCTCCAAAACAAACTGTTTATAATTCTGCTCCTTTTGTCCTAATTCTCACTTGCTACATTAGAGAAAGGGCCTTAATCTTACATAAACCCAATCTCTCCACCTGTGCCATGTAGTCCGTCCTCTTACCCTTCCCCTTCTCAGGAGCCACAAACTATCCATGATTCCTTTCCTCTTTTGTATATTCACTTGTTCCTCTTCCAGCCAGATACTTCTCATTGATACTCTGCTTACTGAGGACTTTAACATCCTAAAAGCCAAATCCTACCATAAATATCACTCCTCTTCCATAACTCTCTGTCTCCTCCCTTCAAAGCCACATCACTTCTCATTCATTTCTCAACATCCAACCTAACCCCTAGCCCACAGCTTTGCAGAACAGGGCACTCATGAAAGTCGTTGATAATTTCCATGCCACTTTATCCAGTGAACATTTTTGTCAGTCATCATGTTTTTGGCCTGGTAGCTGCTTTTGGCTTTGTAGACTTCCTTTTCAAAACCGTCTTGCTCTACATTTGTCTAGACACTAGCTCATCTGGTTTTCTGCCCCTCTCACTGGTCACTCCTTCCTTTAGCTCGTCTTCCTCACCTGGGCTTCTAAATATAGGGTTTCCTCAAAGCTGAGTTTTAGGTCCTCTCTTCTTCATATATGTCTGCTTCTCCTGGGCAGTGTTATCAGTCCTCATTACATCCATTATCACTAATAATCTTAAAAATAGTCATGTCAAGTACAAAATTCTCTTGAAGCCCAGACCATATCCTAATTGCTTACTCAATTTCTTCACCTGGATTGCTCTAAGGTGTTTAACAAGCCTAAAACTAAACTCAGGGGCACCACTTCTCAAACCTGGTCATTGTCCACAATTCCTCTGCTAAGGGAATTAGCTGAATACATCGGAAAGCTGGCAGTCCTTGACATCTTCCTCTTCCTCCCTGATCTCCCTTACTTAACACAACCAATCTTCTCCCATGTCCTGTCGATTGTTACCTCCAGAGCAGTTCTTGTGTATGTCAACATCACTCAAGTCCACTGCCATTATCCTAGGGGCAAAAACCATCATCTTTCGCTTAGATTACAGTCATAGCCTACAATCTGGGCTTTTTTCATAATCTCTGGGCTTTCTCCTTCAAAGCTTTCCCAATCTTCAAAGCATAGCTACTTTCATCCTTACCCAGAAAATAAGGACCAAAATCTTTAACATGACCTCTGAAACCTTACGTGCTTCCTGTAAATTTTGGATGCTCATCACTTCTTTCCATCTTTCAGCCTCCTGCCCAAATAATCCTACTCATTGTACAGATCTCAGCACAAGTTACTTTTTCAGGAAAGTGCTTCCTAATTCTCTTCTGATCATGATCACGATCCTTTATTATAAACTCTAACAGAACGGGGCTCCATTTATTTCATTGAATTGGTCTCAGTTTCTGTATCCATTAATGTGATTGCTTGATTACTATCATTTTCTCTACTAAATGGTAATCTATACAAGAACAGGGACCATGTCTACTTTTTGTTCGCCATTATTTTTCTGGTGCCAAGCACCTAAGGGGCCCATAATAATGATTTTTAAAAAAGATTTATTTATTTATTTTGAGGGAGGGCAGAGGGAGAGAGAGTCTCAAGCAGACTCCATGGTGAGTGCAGAGCCTGACTCGGGGCTCGATTCCCCAAGATCACAACCTGAGCCGAAACAAAGAGATGCTTAACTGACTGTGTACCCCAGACGCCCCCATAATAATCGTTTATTGAATAAATGTATGAACATTTGCCTGTTAGCCCACTTGTGTGTCAGGGCACTGACCCTACCTAATTTTCATTGTAGTCTCTGTGTTGCTATAATTCTATGGTTATTCTGTGGCTACAAATATAGCAAGCAGACATAACCTTCTGACTCACAGTCATATCTTTGGTGCACAGGAAATTAGGGGCATTTATTAAGAAAATTGCTGGGCAAAGTGAATAGCACTATTTGGAGAGGGAGAAAGAAAGAAAAAAAGAAAGATAAAAATAGTCACCCTTTGAAAATCCAGTGTCCAGCCCCTGACACTTTGGAAGAGTGTTCAGAGAAAAACGTGTTTTAATATAACTGGTAGAAACCCAAATTAAATGTAAAACTTTATATCCTATGAGAAATAAAATGGACGATTACCTGTGTTTTAAATATTCTCTTTGCTTTTGTTTTGAGGGTAAACCGGTATTCTAACTAGAGGAGATTTGTATGTTTTTTTGACCCATGGCAGCGGAAGTAAAAGTTAGTTCCCATTTACTGAGCACCTACTATTTTTAAGACACTGTGCTAGCTATGTTCTTTTGCTGAAAGATGGTCCTTGGTTTTGCCTTAGAGAGCAATTTTGGCAGGCCCAAAGTTTCCTTTGCATTCTCAGTAGGGTAAGTGGGCTCCAGGGAAGTAACTGGCTGGGGAAAGGTGTGGCGTGACATTTGGAAAATGCACCAGTTCTGCTGGGTTGAAAGAATTACACTGCCTGATTGGTCCTCTGCTTCAACACCAGTTTAATGCCCAGCATTCAAGAGTTTTAGTTCGAACTGGGAGGTTTTCACTGCCAGCTCAGGTTTGATTTTTGACATCTGAGTTCAGTGAACTGGAGGGTGGTTTTCAAAGGAAAAGGAGTGATGCAGGAAGAGCTCCATTAGAGGCCAAATTCAATAACTTAGTTTGGGTTCCTGCCTCTCCAGACACAAGGCAGTATCCAGTGACCTCTGCTAATCGCTGCTTCAGATACCTCTCTGTCAACCACCCTTTATCACTTGCTACATGATGTGCGTGTGGTCTCAGGAATAGCGTTAAGAAAGAAGGTTCCATCAGAGCTTTACAAAAGCATGGGTACCTATTAGTCATTTCAATTTTCAGGGGAGCTTTGAATGAAACCACTAATGCCACATGAAAAATCGCAGGTGTCTGGGGGAATCGTCTATTGGTTGGGAGGTACTAAGTGGATTGAAAAAAATACATGAGGTGCAATGTAACCCTTGGATCTATTTTTTTTTTTTTTTTCTTTTAGCCTGCCCCTTGCGGTGTCTTTACATTGAGCCATGAATAATTCTCAGGGCGTTTTACACTGATGTTCATAGTTTATGCTTTTAGCCAATGTTTTTAGTATGAATTATGCTTTCTCTCACAGGCTCAGAAAATATCCCTAAGGCTCCAAGAGATCCCAAATTTCACTTAATTCATTTCTCCACCTTTTGAAAGGAAATACTACCATCCCAAATGAGTAGGGAATCTGATCTTTAAAATCTATCTGCTGAGCATTGGGTTAGGTACTTTACTGATAAACAGGTATTTCTTTATAATGGGACTGTACAAATTAAAAAAAACACACACACACATTTTGTTAAATTGTGCTTTAGAAATAACAAAATAATGGGAGAATACACTTTGGGAAGACCACTCAGAACCTATTCAACTTTGTAATGAAAGCATTAACAATCTAATAAAAACAAAATACTAGCTTAGGTAAAATAATGCAGCTTTCAATTTTTTAAAAAAGGTAAAGATAGGGTTATGGAAAGGGGTATAAAGGAGAGCTTTCTCAATCTGATCTCAAAGATCAGAGAAAATTGCTCATTAAACACCTTCAAAGCAGAGAAGTTGGATAAACTAAGCCAAGAGGCAGAAGATAAGGGTAAATGAGCATAAAGTATACTACTGTATTCCTTGAGGCTTGCTGTATTTAGCTGTGTGGGCGGACTTGGCATATAACCATAGTTACTTGGTGCAAAACAGCATGTGACCAGGAAAAAAAAAGTCTGTAAAACAACCTGATTTCTGAATTATACTAGGATAATTCCTCAATTTAATAATCACATATCAGCTAATTCCCATTATAAAAGTAAGCATTGTAGCAGAATAGACTATAGTTTTTAGAGTAAATATTTTTGGTAGGTGGTGTACACACACACACACACACACACACACACACACACACACACAAGTAAGAGAGCTGATGTTCAGAGGGCTTACATAATTTCCCCAAGGTCATCCACTTCGTAAAGATGGGCCTGGGTTTAGAACCAGGTTTATGATTTTCTTCCTCTGAGGGATGTGGGGCATTTCAATGTTGAAATTCCATGATGCTTCTTAGAGAGAAGGTAGAAAACCAATACAGGGGATGCCTAATGTATGCCAGCCCTGAGATGCACAGACATTCACATGCACAAATTCCGTTAGTTCCTTTGAGGTGAATTATTATTCTCTATACACAGAGAACTTATGTAACTACCCACCCACACTCATAGTAAATAGTGGATTTAGAGCATGACAGTTTCTTGAGCTCCTTCTTTAGCCAGCGTTTCATTTGGTTCTCCCTGGCAGTCTAAGACAAGAGAGAGGAGGAAGAGTGCTTATTCAGTTGTAATTCTAGGAAAACATATCATTTCACTTTGAGGATCTGCTCGCTTATGTGTCTACTACCATGTAGTCGGGAGGGAAAGAATGTGTTACTACTATTAAAAAACCCCTTACTTTAATGTCAAAGTTTGACATCCATAGCCGATTCTACACACTCCTCCTTCAAAATGACCACAAAGAGCAAAATATGGTTATGTCCTGTTTCTTTTTTTCCCCCAGTTTTTATTAAGAAATAATAGACACGTCACCATATAAGATTAAAGCATACAGCATGATGGTTCTATTTACATATATTATGAAACGATCACAATATATTCAGCTAACATCCATCCTCTCAGACAGAAATAAAAAGAAGAGAGAAAAGCGTGGGGTGGGGGGCGGGTGGGAATCCTCCTCTTGTTGAGAGCTCTTAGGATTTACTCTCTTAACAACTTTCCTGTATATTATTATTTTTTTCTTAGATTTTTATTTATTTATTTGACAGAGACAGAGAAATCACAAGCAGGCAGAGAGGCAGGCAGAGAGAGAGGGGGAAGCAGGCTCCCCACTGAGCAGAGAGCCCGATGCGGGGCTCGATTCCAGGACCCCAAGATCATGAACCGAGCCAAAGGCAGAGACTTTAACCCACTGAGCCACCCAGGCGCCCCTCCTGTATATTATTACAGCGCTATTAGCAATGCCATTGAATGTTGTACATTTCATCCCTACCATTTATTTATCTTATAGTTGGAAGTTTGTACATTCTGACCGCCTTCCTCCGGTTTCCCCTTCCTCACCTCCACTTCCAGCAACCACAAGTCTGCTCTTTTTTTTCTATGAGTTTGGAACACCCTGCTTCTTGAACCAAATGATTGGTTCTGCACTTACAATTTGCAAGCTGTGCAGTCTTAGGGAACTAAGAAACGATACTGATATGATAAGCACGAAAGCTCTTTGTAAATTGCACAGATTGATTCAAATCTACAATAGTCATTATCATGATTACTCACCAGACTGCTACTGTTTTGTCTTGGTTTTATTAGTTACGATGGTGCTGATTGGTCTTTTATAGGATTAGTACTAAAATGTAAGTTATTTTAGTTTAAAGGGATTTTTAAGTGTTGTCACAGAAAATCAGGGCTGGAAGGGATGATAGGAATTACAGAGTTCAGAGGTTTATTCTGTAGATGCTGAAACAAAAGCCCAGAAATGTGAAGTGTCTTTCCAAAGGCCACACCCGGCTGCTTAATGTTTGCTGGACCAGGGTTCATTCTCTGACCTAAATTATCTCTGATTTCTAGCTGAGCGGGGATTCCATTCTTACACTTGTCCAACTTATTCTCCATCAAACACAGTAACAAAAATCAAACAGAACACAACAGACATGTCTCTATTCTTGGGTCTCACCTTTTGGAATTGGAAATTTAGCCATAAAATAGATCTAGTTCCAGCCTAATTGCCTTTGTTTTAACTTGACATTGTCTTCGGAGACTTGAGACTTGTTAAACCATCTTGTGAAGCTGAAATCAGACAGATGGAGTAATTTGCTTTCTAAAAAATAATTGGTTTCTAATTTCCAGTAGAAATAAGTTTCATTCTTTTATTCGAGAGCATTTGGAAGCCAAGTATTTGAAACTATATTATGCGATATTACACCTTTATGCAAAAATAAGATATGGAGAATTACCTAAATGCCAAAAATGATTTAAAAAATAGGATGTTAGTTTAATGCTGGCTTATTTCAGTAACATGTCTGCACTTCTGGTTGAAGCTGAGATAAAGGTGTAGGAACCTCATTTTGAGCCCTAATTACTGCCTTTTGCCTCACTTCATCTTTCCTATCATTTTTGAGAATCAAGGTGACACCAATGTTTCCTGCAATATTGAATTGTGTCAACGGAAGGGCCTCTTTCCCCAGAAAACTTTAATTAGGAAAACTCTTCAGGGAAATAAAAAATAGTTCTGCACAAATTAGTTTAAAATACTCAAACTGAGAAAGAAATGACTAGTATACGCTTGTACCCTTGTGTACTAACATGCATTTTCCTCAGGCTTTGGTAATGTCTTGAAGTGATTTTTTTTCCCATCATACACAAAACAAAACAATACAGATTAGAGGGAGAAAAAGAAGTTTCTTGAAAGTCTATGACTTAAGTGTGAATGCCCTTCTAATACTCAACTGAGAGACAAGATTTGAAACGCTAATGGCTCTTTGAAAAGAATTGGGGCATTTTTTTAAAGAAAAAAAACTAAAAGAACCATCACTAGATATACTGTGACCTCTTCAGTGGGCAAGCAAGTGTTCTTTAAATTTCTCAAAACCACTCTTTCCTGTGCTTCTAGAAGGATAGACGCTACATATAAATCTAGCAAAGGCCATGGTGGATCTTCATTGCCCTTGGTCAATTGTTTCATAGTATTTCTGTCTTATTCATCTCCACATTCTTTCTTATAATCCTCTCAACAGAATGTGTGGTTTCATTATTTGTTATATTAGTTTTAGTTAATTTGGGATCTTAAAGTATTAGATTTGAGAACACTTGGGAGAATGGATTGCTGAGGAATTATGACCTAGAATATCAAAATTAAGAACTGTACTGCCCACTTTGAAACAAAACAAACAAAACACAATCAAAGCCTTGAGACTTTGTACCACTCATTGACATGGTGTTTGTCAAGCATTAGGAAGTCAGGAACATTTTCTAATGAGAAAGTTATTTGTCTCCCAGAACAGTAAGAGGAAAATACCAATAAAATCAATACAATAGCTATGGATTGCATTTTTGGTGGGTTTTAAATTGTTTGTCTCTGTTTATTTTTTGGGCTTTCTGAGGAAAAGAAATTCTTTTTTTCTGGAAATTCCCAGAGTTCCAGTCTTCTTGTAGGAGATTTGGACACTTTGTAAATCAGTGGAGGTAAATGATTAATTACAGAAGGGATGTTGTTAATGGATACTTTTTGGGGAATTTGAGTCCCAAGTCTTCCCCCAGATGAAATAACCGGTTATAACAATAGAAAAAGGGCAAATGATTTGAACAGGCAGTTAACAAAAGACGTTATTCAAATGGCCAATAAACATACGTGAAGTGCTCAATTTCATTAGGCCCTAGGGACATGAAAATTAAAACCACAACGTGAAGCTACTGTATACCCGCAATTATATTTTATAAATGAAAAAAAAATACAAAATCTTGGTGAGGATGTAGAATAAGTGAAATTCTCATAAACCGTTAGTGGGAGTATATAATAGGCATAACTAATTTGGAAACTATTTGGGATGTTTGGTATACAAAACCTGGTTTTGAACAAGTTACTTAATTAACCTGATGAGTCTCTGCTTCCTACATATAAATGGGGATAATAATAGTACACCATAGAGTTGCAGTAAGAATTAGGTAATGTGTGCAAAATCAGGAGGGAAGGCAGGGCGTGTGGACCCAGGTATAGGCAGGAGATGGATGTAGTAGCAGGAATTATAAATAGAAATGTACTTAACAAAATTTTATCCTATGGCAACTTATGCAAATGTTTTATTTTCTGGGAAATGTTAAAATTTCAGAGAAAAGTTAGTCTTGTATATTATTCAAAGTGTTTTAATAGTCTTTTTTGGAAGGAAATAACCAATAACTTATTGCAAGTCATTCTGAAATTGCCAAAGGTTTTATAGTGAAACGTTTTTAAAGAATTTTAATTTTTATGTGTAAAGATGCTAAAGGCTCTTTCCAGTTAGAAAACCCAGACAATATCCCATAAAAGGGTGATAATTTGATAGAATGTATTCTTCACATTAAATATAAAGGTCAGTTCCAGAGAAAAATATTATTTTCTACAGATGTTTTAGTGAGAAATGCAAAATGACTCATTAGGTTTATGTAAATAATTCTCCTTCAGGTTATTTTCTTTTATTCATTATATTTGCTAACAAAAACAAAATGGTACACAAATACACACACACTTAATATTTCCCTATACTATCATATGCTGCTCCAGCTTCCTCTCCAGAGATAATGACTTTAAAAGATTTTGTGTATATTCTTCTGGTCATTCGTCTGTGTGCTTGCCCCATATATATGTATGGTGTACATAACTGCACCTATAGAAATATGGAGATTTTTTTGTATATGTGTTTTCTTTAGAAACAAGAAATTATATCTTAAATATTATTCTTTAACCAATTTGTTAAGTTGGTGATATGTCTTAGAAATCTTCCCATGTGAATCTACATATAACCACTTATTCTTTTTAACAGATATTTTAGTATTTCAGAGCATAGAAATAACATATTTTGTTTTAAACATTCTTTTTTTGGATGTCACTTAGATTGTGCTCATATTTTCCTGCTGTTACCAATGCTATAGTAGCCTCATGCAACAAACCTTATGTAACTCTCCTTGGGCATGCGTGCAAGGGTTTCCCTGGATACATACTGAGGCATGCAGTAACGGTCATGGGGGTACCCACTGTTCATCTAATTAGCTAATGCCAAAACACTCTTCCAAATGAATGAGCGAATGCTCCTCACTTTCATCAGCAGTGTAAATGAAAGTTTCAGTTTCCCCGTAACTTTACCAATATTTAATATCATTCTTTTAAATTTTTTCAGTGCTGGTAAGCAGTAATATTTCAACGTTGCTGTGAATACTACTGAGGCTGAGCATTTTGGCATGTATTGCTCTTCTGAATTCCTGACTACCATTGCCTACATTATTGTTTCTGACTTTTCTGTCCCCTTTAGTAGGCTCTTCATGGTACTCTAAGTCTACAAGGAGCTTCTGAGCTGGCAGTTCAAGCCTAAGAATAAGTCTCCATACCAGGAGAATAAGCTTTCCTTTCCTCTTGTCCTAGACTTCCTTTTGTGAAGCAGGGGAGCAGGGCTGTTTGGTCTCAAGCTTTGGTGTGCACAGGAATCACTTGGGGATCTTGTTAAAATGCAAATCCTGATTCAGCAGATATTGCATGGAGCCTGAGAGTCTGCATTTCTTTTTTTTTTTTCTTTTTTTTTATGTGAGAGAGAGAGAGAGAACATGAGAGGGGAGAAAGTCAGAGGGAGAAGAGTCTGCATTTCTAACTAGCTTACTGGTGGTCCTAAAGCTGCAGGTCCACCTAATGGGGAATTGCTGCTACAATAGAGAGCATTTAATTTATTTACATAGAATGACCAGTTATCTGGAGATAGATGTAGATAGGTGTAGATCAGGTGGTACCTAGGGCAATCCCCAAAGTGCAGGCTCAGTATACTTTCTTTATTTACAAACTCAAGACAATCCCTCTGATACCTCACTCTGCATTAGACATTTACTCACCGTTTGTCTCAGCTATGATATTATTATAATTATGGTAACGAGGAATAGGAAATGAATCATTTAATCTTTTGTGAATATGTTTGGCTCACCGGGCCCAAATAGAATATTGATGACTTCTGTCGTCAAAGTACTGAAATTATTCTATAGCTCCTTTTCTTCCTTATTTTTCTAAATAAAGAATGTCCATGAAGTATATAAATTCCTATAGTATTTCTGTGCACAGGATTGCCTCCTTACTCTTGACAAAACCTCTTGCCAAAGTTAAAAGTGATCTATCTATCCTCCATCCATCCATCCATCTATCCATCCATCCATATTTTACTATTCTTTATTATATTCCTTATTCTATCATTTTAATGCACTGAACAGATTTTATTCTTTTTTTATCAGATCATTTTAATTTCACTTAAACTTCACTTTTAATATCTTTTAATATTCCAAGGTAGTAGGTAGTGGTCAATTTTTCAGGTGATGCAAGTGGGATCACTTTCCTGCCAGCTGATGGCAAAGATAGCATGTAGAAGTGGATATGTTTGGATCCAGTGACCAGGTTCTTCTCATCACATTATGTTAGGCAATGTAATCATATTTCCCTCTCTGTCTCATACACACACACACTATATAATTTACGACTATTTTAAATGATAAAGTCTTCATCTACTACCTCCTTGGTTACTAATACTGACCCAGTGCTTTAATGAACCCCTCTCACCTGTTTTTTAATCAACTTATTGAAGCATAATTTAAATAAGCTAAATGCCCTCATTTTGAGTGTATGATTTGATGAATTTTTGCACATATTTATACCTATGTAACCAATTAAGATATAGAATATTTTTATCTTTCCATTTCCTCATGTCCCCTTGAGTTTAATCCCTCACTCTCAACCCAGGTAACCAGAGATCTGTTTTCTGTCACTCTATCACCTATTCTAGTATTTCACTTAAAAGGAATCATAATAGTATGTTGTGTTTTCGGCGTGTTTCTTTGTCAAAAAATAATGTTTCTGATACTCATCCATGTTAGTAGATCATTCTCTTCTTTATTATAGAGTAATATTCCATTGTATGGATATATCACAACTTATTTATCCATGGATCTCTTGTTCCACAAATAAAGCTGCTACAAGCATTCTTTTGGCAGTCTTTTTGTGAATATATTATTTTATTACTCTTGAGTAACTCCTAGGAGTAGAACTCCTGGGATATAGAGCAAACATATTTTACCATTCACTTCAATAAAGTCCCATACCTCTTATAATCTGAATTCTCCAATATTGCATAGGACTGTATATTGTCTTATATTCTCTAACTTCACATTTATTTTGAGTCTTGACTCCCTGCTAGGTCATAAACTCTCAGATGGTAGGAGTCAGAAATTATCATTTATTTATTTTTTAACTTGAAAAAAAAATTTAACACTGGCTCTTGGGTTTATCATAATTGCTTATTGGATTATTATTATGCATTTTATTAATAATACTCCACTAAACACAATGACCTCATGTTTTAGTCCTCTTTGAGATGAATTTGTAAAGTTAAGTTTCATTGGGTGTGTTTCTGGTGGACATAAATAGCAATAGATTCCCTCTTTTCCTTTGGGTAGATATGTGACCTACTGGGACCACCTGGATTATCCTGAGACTCTTGCCGGAACCATCAGGAATAGGTTCTATTGTGCCATTGGGGTTGCTAAGTTAAGAGAAAGCAAGGGTATGTCTGCTATTTCTGTCTTTGCCACTTAGAGAGATTTGACCTGAAAATAAAGCCATCACAAACAATCCTGTATTGTGTACCTGAAAGTTGCTACAACAGTGAATCTTACAAGTTCTTATCACACGCACAGAAGATGGAGAATTCTGTGAGGTGGCAGATGTGTTAACTAATCTTATTGGGGTGATTACTTTGCAATATATGCATATATCAAATTGTCCCACTGAATAACTTTAAACTTATACAATATTATATGTCAATTACATCTTAATAAAAATAGGGAAAAATAAAGTAAAACTATCACAGAGGAAGGAACCAAATTTGTGATGACACGTTGAAGCACAGCTCAAAACATGTTATTAGCATCCAGCAGTACCTACCTCTAAACTTTTCATGGTGTATGCCAATTTGAAATGAATTTTATAACTTGTTATTGCAATAACCCTGTTTAATACATTTCGCCTTAGTAATAACAGCTCCAAACTAGCTACCCGCTATAGTAACAGTGAGACAGAATCGAAAGGTATTTTCCTTCAAACATATTGTTTGGCCTCAACATCAAGGGTAATATCTTGCCAATTTTCTTTAGACTCCACTAGAAGTTTAAATATATATAAATGATAAAGACACTAGGTTTCCATCTTTGTATACCTGAAAATCATCCCTAACACTGCATTTGAAGTGGCTACTCAATGTTGGAAACTATCAGAAAGTGAGTATTCTCATAAATACCTGAAGTTAAGACGGATGGGGCAAAATGTTTAAGCATTGTTGTTACAGGGACACATAATTACAGTTATCTTACTTGAAAGCACCATTAGTGTTGAACAGTGTTATTACTCTAGTATGCTTTTTGAGTTGAATTTGCCAAGTAATTGCCTCAATTATCTGCTTCACATTGGCCGTGGAATCTTGGCCAAGACAATTATTCCTGTTTCCTGCTGGATCACAGCTTAGTGATCTCATAGACAAAACTTCATCTCAATGTCAAAGTGTTGGTAGGACTCAACATAATTACCTTTCATCATTGTTGTGGCTGAGACATAATTCTTCTGTCAGTCTATGCTGAGCAATCTTGTTGAAAATGAATGGTTTTGAAGTAGCATAATTGTATTGTATTGGTAGAGAGAAGCATTCTCATTTGGGGCAGTTATAATTACATGTTGCCATAGTGACAATGGATGGGCAGAGATTTTTCCAGGTGCTTTTTGCTTTCCCGGAAAATTCCCATCGGAGCTGGTGGTTATCAATGCCAAGCATCTTTCCCAAGCTGAAGGAAAACCTTCAGTTAAGATTATCAGTTATCATGTTCTGATAAAAGGAGAGCACAGTCCCTTTTATTTGGAGTAGTAATCTCAGGAACATATCAACAAATCTGAGTAAAGAGCAAAATTAGAAGTAGGCCATCCAATGGGAAATGACATTTTACCCCCTCACTCCTAGTACCTGAGAGAGAAAGATGGAAATTTTAGGGCCCCCAAATGCCCTCAGTTGATTTTTAGATTTAAAAGCATGGAAACATGTACTTTTCCATATATCTCAGTTACATGTTAACATTTCAACACAATCCTGTGAGAACTACTCACACATGCAATAACATGCATGAATCTCAGAACCATTGTGTTGAGTGAAGGGTATCGGAGTCAAAGGCGACCAATGGATCAATTCCATTTATATAAAGTTTAACAACAGGCAACAATAATTTATGGTGATGAAAGTCCCATGTATATACCCTTCCACATTATACCTTAACTTACAGAAAAGAGTACTATGAAAGATTCACTATCCTAGAATTAATTTTCAGTTCTGCCACCCACTAGCTATAAGACCTCAGGTAAATTTCAGTTCTTTTGACTCTAAAATAGTCTTGAAAACTCCTCACTATCTGTCCATTCTAGAAGGTAAGATTGATTGAGAGGGGGCTGAGGGAACTTTGTGGGTGGTGGACATGTTCCATATTTTAATTGGTGTGGTAGTTACACAGGTATATATGTTTGTAAAAACTCATCCTGTTGTGCACTCAAAATCTATACATTTTACCGACTGTAAATGTGCAAAAAATGTAAAAAGAAAAAACTCTATGAGTTACAAGCCATATTTTGCTCAGGAGACACCAGCGACTCAAGAAGAGAAGTGACAATTTGCCCAAGTTCATTGTGGGAGTTCAGAAATCTGTATTGTCCAGTGAGAATCACAATTTTATCTTTTGAAAAGTAGGAAGATTTTGTCATGACATTAATTATGAGCCTAAAGCCTTTGTACTTAGTACATTAGAAGTAAGCAAAACAAAAGTGAAAAAATGTGTTTCCTACATTCTGCTCTGTTTGTGGGCACATTTACATTTTACGGAGGTAACAAGCAATGAGTTACTGCTTGTTCACTGGGAAAAGCAGAGAGAAAGGCCACCCAGCAGGGGAAGTCATAATGATGTCACTCAGTCAGCACCGTTCTGAGACATCTGCTATATAGAGAATCCTGATAGGTGTTTTTCTTCAGAGAAGTGAAAAATTTGACATAACAGCTTTCACAGTCTGTGAAGCAGTTCCTGGATAAGCACTCCCTACACAAATCACCGAGCCTCTTGTTAAAAACACATTATCCTGATTCAGTGGGTCTGAAGTGAAAGCCCATCCGTTTGCAATTTTAATAACTCTCTAGGTGATGATGATATTGCTGTTCTTTTGGACCATACTTTGAGTTGCAGAGAAGACATTACCAAAGCCAAAGTGGGATTTGCAGTTCACCTAAGGACTCAAATAGTGAGCTGAAACCAGGACCCATGATTGTAAGTCTCTATATCCTGCACCCCTCCCCACCACTAATATAAGAAAAAAAATGACAGGTGTATAAATATAAATACAAACATTTGGCACTAGCGAGAAAATTTGTTGTAGCCATGTATTTAAATTGGTTGTTTAGCATTATTGAATGTAAGCAACTTGTCCCATTTTTATTGCTGTGTTTCTACATACAAAGCTTTAGGTCAATGTCTTCCTAAATTCCAATCTAGAAGTTACTCTTCTAAACAAGGATACATTTGTAATCTTGTAAATTGTAGAGTGAAATGGTGACCCACAGAAGGGTTTGATGACCACAACCCACATGCACGTGGGAGTTAGTTGTTGATGTGGTACCCGTTCTCCAAGATGGCCTTCAATAATCCTTGCTCCCTGGTATTCCTGCTATTGTGTGATTTCCTTCCACATTAAGCGGCACTGCTCTATAGAACCAATGGGATGACGGCGTGCGACTTCCAAAGACAGATCATAAAAGATATTCTGTCTTTTGCTTTGTTTATTCTTGGATTGTTCATTCTGGCAGAAACCCGTACCAGGTTATGAGGCTCTTCAAGCAGACCACTTGCAAATAATGGAGTCCTTCTGTCAATAGCCATGTAAGGGAGTAGGTGATCTTGGAAGTAGGTGCTCCAACTCCAGGATTTTGAAGCACTAGATAACTAAAACAATTCTTGAAAATAGGAAGAAACTCTATATGAGGTAGATATAAGACTTCTGACTCAGAAAAGTAGATTCTGTAGTAGGCCCAACAAAGTGTTATCTAAATATAATTGCATCCTATTTGAACTAACGCTGAGAGTCCTTCATGATAACCAGATCCCAATCCCAAATAAATAGGTCTTTCAGTGGCAGAAACAAGACAAAAATGTAAAATAATAAATTGGAGCATTTGTATTATAGTAATGAATGAAACCAATAAGTTATGTGATCTATTATTAGGTATGGTCTATGCTCAGGCAGGTCTGAATGAAGCCTTAGGTTGGGACACTGACAGAGGAAATAAGGAAGGATAGAGATGGATTATTTTGAATAATTGATAGGACTTCATGATAAATCGATTTGGTATATAAAGGAGAAGGGAGAATAAAAGACACCTTTAAAAATATGTGTCTATTAGATTGAAGAATAATGACACACCACTGAATGAACTAGATTAGTTGGGAAGACAAGTCAGGATTTTAGAGATGGGGAAGAGGACAGAAGGCTCTATCTTGAGATATATTGAGTTTCACTTAACAAGAAAACCTGGGAGAAAATGCTTTCTTTTTTCTTTTCTTTTCTTTTTTTTTTTTTTTAATTTTTACTGTTTCCTTGTACTACATAACAGTGATTTTTTTTTCTCATTCCCAAATCCCATTCCTGAAAGATAGAGATAGCCAATGTAGTTATTTACCTATGAAAAATCTTAGCAAACAAAAGTTTTAACAATACTTCTGATAGTATAGGGTCGGAGATAGTCTAAAATCCAGCTTTCTCCCAAACCAAGCTATGGTTCTTTCCCGCTGGAAAGACCAAGCTATGGTCTTTTCTCGACTGTGGTCACTGCACAGCTCTCTTCTTTATGTTGGCTATTGGCCCACTCCCTTGATGGCTAGAATTAGTCATTGTTTTGAAATGGGAAGGGATTTGGCTAGATGTTTCTGATAGGGTTCTAACAGAGCGCCTGTCCTTTGGCAGATATCGGGTTGGGTTTAGCTTTTAACTCTGAACAATTAGAAATTCAAAGCTGTAAATTCACCTAGGATTTGTAAAAGCTTTAGGAAATCTACCAATACAGCCAAAATCACAAGGAGATTGATTTATGAAACTGAATGCCAAGTGTTAATTGACAAATGGGCATAATTTTAGTAACTGGAACATTTAGGTTTCCTTTACTTTGTTCCACCTCTGAAAGTGAGTTTTGCAATTAGAAAGTCACTTGGTGGAAAGTAAGAAAGTTGGAAGAGACTCTTTCTAGCTCTATGGGATATATCATATTACCTATGGTGGCATTTGCAGAATATTTCTGCTCTGCTACAGAACATCTATTTTTGGCAACTAAAATATTTATGCCTTTAATATCCATTGTTTTCTCTTGCACAGAGCTACTCCAAACAGTGAGTTATGTACCAAATATTTATTAAGGATCTACCATGTGCCAAGCACTCTTTTAGGGCTTGAAGATCTAGTGGGAAGTAAGAGGCAAGTTTTTACCTTCATGGAACTTACATTTGAGTGGACATGTGAATCTTGTTAGTTTCTAGGTCTCCTTTTGTATTCACATTACTTCTCTTCATGATTTTCATTGTCATAGTTTATCTTTAATAGCTTTTTTAGGGTGTATTACTGATGAAATTTTAGGAAGATAAATTAGTGTAATAGATAACATATTTGCAAATAACATTTTTGAGCTAAGTTGCTTTGTTGAAGAATGACTTTTTTGGCATTTATTCCTCTATTTCTCTATTTTATCCTCTATTAATGATAGCCTCTTGTTTTTCTTTTTAGAATACCTTGTTATTCAGTTTTAACAAGAAAGGGACCTAAATGGAAAATATATATATATATATATATATATGGTTAAACAAACAGCTGAATTACAATTACACTATAGAATTAGGAATAAATGTATAATAGGTGCTATTTTAACAAATCAGAGGAATTTTAATTTGACAATAAACTTCAAACAATTCACTTCACAGACATTTGAGGCAAACAGACTAATTATATGTTGCCTGAGGGAGGAAATATTTCCTTCAGCTGATTTATTGATTTGTTGTCTTTTAACAGAAAACTATGCTGATCTAATTACAAAGAAGGGTTAAAAAGCTAATAACTTCAAACCTGAAGCTGTCCATAATGAAGCACAATGATTAATGATCTAACAGAAGCAATCACCCATGAATCTTTAGCTAGAGACTTGAAATACCATGTTGATAATGGGGGAGCTTGAAATACGCTGACCAATTTTTCTCTCTATATGAAAGTAATGTTAAAATGTCTAAATGGTACTGTAATTGGACCTTGGTGTAGTGATCACTTATGACTGAGTCTCCAAATGTTTTTTGCTAGTAGTCTTCTGGATTATTACTTAAAAAAAAACCCAAAATTCCTGTTATGTTAATATACTCATCAGTGAGGTACTATGCCACAACCTTCTCCAAAAACCAACTAGTTTAGGTCAATTTGAGGGGTGCCTGGGTGGCTCAGTTGGTTGAGTGTCTGCCTTCAGCTCAGGTCATGATCCCAGGGTCCTGGGATCAAACTCCATGTCGAGCTCATGGCTCAGCAGGGGGTCTGCTTTTCCCTCATCCTCTGCTGCTCCCCGGCTCATGCTTTCTCTCTCTCTCTCTCTCTTTCTCTCTATCTCTGTCTCAAATGAATAAATAAAACATCTTAAACGAAAGTCAATTTGAGGTTGTGAAAAGGAACATAATCAATGGATTACATCAGGGATCCTGGGAAGTCAAGGTAGATCACCAGTTATGCATATACATCCCTCTCCTCAACCCAGTCAGTGAAGGATTATAAAAGGAATACAGGGGCTTACGATTGGGACCATGTAAGTTGGTGTTAAGACCTTTGAGAGGGAAGGTGATATAGCATGGGTACCATTTTGAGACATGAAACCAGAGAAAGTGGGTGAAGCCTATTAACGTTACCATTATTTACTATATATAAATATATATATACACACACACATATATATATAATTTTTTTTTTTTACAATATTTTCTAATTTAGTTTTAGCCTCAAATGGCCACCATACTCAGAATCAGATTTCTTTACTCTGGGAAGAAAGAGCTGTGATTGTAGGTTGAGTTAAGGGAGCTATGGGGTGGTATTGGAGCCCGGGGTTATGAGAGCTTATCAACAGCACCAGTGATTCTATTAACAGTATGGAGGCTGGGGTGGCACCATCAGTTCTTGGTGACCGTGGGTGTCACTTGTAGGAGAGGACCAGCAATTTGGGAAAGCTGTAAAGGGCAGCTCAATTATCCCCTGGAAATTGTGAATAGGGCTAAGTACAGCTTGAGACCTAAACATCTTTGGAGGAAGAAAGTGGTATTTCGATTATCTTGTTTCTACTGAGAAAAAAATAAAAACCACCTACAACTCCACCACCTCTTCCCCAGAGAGAATGATCGCTAACCCCAAGATGTATACGTTCTTAAAAGCATTTCTTTCTTGCACCTTTGCTTGTTTATTTCCCCCCTTCTATCCACCCTGTTAGATTTTTAAAATGAAAGTTACATCATGAACTTCCTTCTAGATCATTACTTATTCTTCCATAATATAAATTTTAGTGGCTGCTTAACATTTAGCTGTAAGATTTCACTGTACTTAGTGATTAAAGTCATTGCCAAAAACATTTTTATTATAATCTAAATGCTTGCTTTATTTTCTGTGGATGAAAATGATGCCCCAAATACCCTCAACTCCAGAGTTCAGTGGCCTTTTTTTTTCTTGTTTCCCACTGGCTGTTGTATAGGCTGGGGGTGAACCTGAGGTCTTCCTTCCTTTTCTCCTAGCTTCTTCCAGGCCTATCGTCCACTTAGTTCAGAGAGCTGACCTCAGTGCTTTAACCAGAGGACTGATACTAGAGGCAATTTCTGTATTTGTGGCAACTGGAAGGGGAATTGGGGTAAGCGTGATGGGAATGGCCTGGTTCTCTTCAGTTTCTTGCTATTCTAAGAGTGATTCATGGGCCAGCCACATTGGGATCCTGTGGAAGCTGGTCAGAAATATGGACTCTCAAGCCCCACCCCAGACCCGCTAAATCAGAATCTGTATTTAGGATGATACTCTAGTGATTCATATGCAGGCGAAAGTCTGAGAAGCCCTGCTTTAGTTGATGGCCAATAATTATCTTTTGATTACCTCTATACCAGTGGTTGTCAAACTTGTCTTCATATTGGAGTCACCAGGGGAGCTTCCAAAAATGCTAATGTTGCATCCCATTCCTAGGGATTGTGATTCTTCAAAAAAATTTTTTAGATTTATTTATTTATTTGAGAGAGAGCGTGAGCACACAGAGGCAGAGGGAGAGGGAGAAGCAGACTCCCCACCTAGCAGGGAGCCCAATGTGGGCTTGATCCCAGGATGCTGGGATCATGACCAGAGCTGAAGGTGGACGCTTCACCAACTGAGCCACCCAGGTGCCCCGAGATTGTGATTTAATTTGTCTGGGGTGTGGCTTGGGCACTGGCAGCTTTGAAAGATGTTCAGATTTCTTTTTTTTTTTTTTTTTAAGATTTTATTTATTTATTTGACTGAGAGAGCGAGAGATCACAAGTAGGCAGAGAGTCAGGCAGAGAGAGAGAGGGCGAAGCAGGCTCCCTGTTGAGCAGAGAGCCCGATGCGGGGCTCGATCCCAGGATCCTGAGATCATGACCTAAGCTAAAGGCAGAGGTTTTAACCCACTGAGCCACCCAGGCGCCCCAGATGTTCAGATTTCAATGTGCAGCCAAGTTTAGGAACCACTACCATATACCTTGGTTACAGGTACTCTCCGGTTTGAAAAGTTTTCTTAGGGCCCCATCCTATCCTATTTGGGGTTGTAGTTTTCTCTATCAATTCTATTCCAGATGCTTCCCATTTTGCAGAAATTCTATACGATTCTATCCCATTAATTGTATGAATTCTCTTTATTGTCTAATACTGTTATATATTTAAATTTTGTGCTTTAACTCTTTCCAAAGGAAATTACAATCCATAATGGTAGCAGTATGTTGGTTATTGACTTGTATACCTTTTACTCCCTTTTTCTCTTTCACTGTCCTTTTGTCTTCCTGGCATGGCCAGATTCCTAAAAATCCAAAATGGCTATACCATTTTTCAACCCCTTATTCTCAGCTCTTGATCTATATTTTTGATTCCTCACTATATATATTGGCATTCCTGAAGACTCTTGTTATAGCAAGGTTTCTTGGCAATGGCACTATTGACATTTGGGGCCAGAGAATTCTTTGATGTAGATGCCTGTCAGAGATGTTTAGCAGTGTCCCTGGCCCTTACCCACTAGGTGCCAGTAGTAGTCATCAACCTCCCCCACCCCAGCCCCAGCCGGTTTGCAACAAACATATTTCAAGGATTTCCAAGTGTTCCATAGCAGGCAAAATTCCTTCCAGGTTGATGACCACTGAGCTATATAGGATTGTGAAACATTCACGATGGCAGCAAGCATATTTAACAAAATGTTATTTCACGAGTGAGACAGTCTTCACTATGCTCATGAATACTCTTTTTTTTTTTTTTATCATTTATAGTTCATATGCTGATGTCCTGGGATTGTCCTGAGTTCATGAAATTTTATTCTGCACTATTAAGATAGTTTAGCTCTACAAAATGAAATGTGATTTGTTATGAGTTAGTGAGACTTTTCATATGAAGAAATTCACAGAGAGAGAGAGAGAGATCATAGCCCAGAGGTCCCAATATTAAAATAAGAAGAAAAAAAAAGATTGCTCCATAAATGGTCACTGTTTGGACAGAATTGTGGCTAAAATTACTTGATCTTGGAAAACAAGAATTTACCCAACATGCTGATCCCTCACTTCTATTCCCAACATTAAATATGTGAAGATTCCATCTTTGTTATAGTCCCTCTGAGATGACGCATACATTAAATATGTCTGCATGAGTAGATTATATTCTTTTTATTTCCTATAAGGGAACCTCTCTTAGCCAGTGCTTTTTAAAATACTCACAGCTGTGATGAACCAAAGACCCCCACATGAACATTATGAAAACAAATGATAGAAGGGTAAACAGAAGCATGCATCCTGAGCTTCCTAGTTCCCCTCTTACTGATAAAATTAGCTGAAGATAAGATAGATCATAGGTCTGTCAGCCACATACGATGGCACATACGATGATACTGGTGGAACTGAAAATTCAGTGTCTCCACAGGGAAATTGCATCAGGTCTGCAATTGCATTTCTTTCATGCTATATTTGGCACGATTTGTTCACACTTTTGAGATTTCAGTCAATGCAAATAGTCTCCCACTTGGTTGAGAAGGTTGCGGACTGGCAGCGAGTATCTGCACAGAGATTTGCAACTAGAACCTGAATTGTCACCCAGATGGAGGCGGCTTTTGCTCAGTTTCAATTAGTGTTTTCTGTCATGCTCTGCTTTTCCAAAGCCAACATTTGAACACCAGCTTTTTCTTCCTTGAGCGCAGTGGGGAAGAGGAGCTTTCATCTTTCCACCCCTGCCCTGGCTCACGGCTTGAGGCCTGGCCCTTCCTTTGCCTCATGTGGTTTCCCTGGGTTCTGTGGGCCTTTCAGCGGGGTGCTGCTAAGGGGGTAGCTGACTGATTTGTCCTCACTCTGACAGAGACACTGAAAGCTTGCTTTGAACAAATACACCTAGGGCAAATTGAAAGAGGAAAGTTTGTGTCAAAACTGACTTTATTTTAGGAAGTATTTTCTGTGGCTCTGGGGTTCAAAGGCCATGGACCCTTTATTTCAGTTCAGTTGACCTCCTTCAGCTCTTCCCTCCCATTCACTAAACTGTTGTAAACAGTTTTGGACACTCTAGCAGTAAGTGGACTTGCCCTTGTCATCTGGGTTGAAGTTCTGCATATGGCAAATGTGTCTTCTCCTGTGTATTGCATTCTCTTAACAACCTGAAAACGTCACTTAGTCCATCTTTGCTTTGGCTGTGAAATAGCCAAAAATGGCCAAACAATTGAGTCAGTGGTATAGTTGGATGCTGAAGCCTCCAGAAAATGCCTCCACCCTTCATTTCCTTTTTTGTTTCTCAGGTTGCATTATCCAATGCTTCATGCAGTGGCTTGGGCTTTTGGAATAAATGGATGCCTATTCGGTGTTCTTAAAGATAGGAGAAATTTAGAATAATAATAGCCCAATATTTTCTAGGTGCTAAAATAAATGCTTTCCTACATATTACATGTTTATCTTCACAACAACCCTATATTCTAAGGCCATGTTAGAGCCAATCTTTGTCTACCACCTTTTCAAATCCACTTCTGGAAACCATGACAGGTGATGTGGATCTTAAGGCATTCTTAAAAAGGACAGGAATGAGCTTCTGAGCTGATATCACCAGCCAATATTATGCAAATACTCCCTAGATGTCTCTCCCTCTCTGTGAATTTCCTTCTGCAGCAAATACTGACACCACCGCCCCCCGCCTTCACCCACACACTCCTCTGCTCTCCCAGAGCCCCTCATGACTCTGCCATTCTCCCCCTTTCTTGACACCATTTTCCTTCCTTCATCTGCATGCCACTCCCCTGGGAATCACAGTTTGCCTTAGGTTAGCATCTTCACCGGCATTCCGGTGAAAAAAATCTGCCTTTTGTCTCATGTCTATGAAGAAATAGAGGCAAAGAAACTAATTTGCTCAAGATCCCTCAGCTCACAACAGCAGATCCAGACTTGAACTAGGCTCTTTCTGACACTGACAACTGTGTTCTTTCCTTCTAATTAGCTTTCTTTGCAATTCTATCATCTGTAGATGATACTGTTCATGTCAAGTGTTAATGTTGGATTTTATAAATTTCTAATCAGCGTTATTTGAGCAGAGTGATTACTTGGAACCAGGGCTGACAAGTCCAAGTGTGCCCAGAGGAATTTAAAATGGGTTGGAAAAACTTGTTAACTGGGTTGTTTATTTAAAAAGGACACAAAAGTCCCTCAGGTTATAAAGTTGAAGGCAACATAATTAAACAGGTATCCCAAGGTGCATTCTTTAAAAAGACTTTCTAGACTAAGAGATTTCTTCTTCATCCACCCACAGTACCCACACAACCATTACTGCTTTGACTGATCTTCCTGTAGGGAAATCAATATAACTGCTCAACATCTCAACATCTACAGATGTCATCAGCCCCAGGCCTTAGCTTTTGTTTTATCCCTACTGAGAGAGCAACAGCGAATCAATGAGACTTTATAATTGTTGTTGTTATTGTTTTTCTTATAATGGAAACTCTACACGGCAGACTCTTGCACTTCCAAGGCACAGGCATCCATGTGGTGTGATGGGGATTTGGTGTCCTTTCATGTTTCCTTAGCTTGGTCCTTCCAAAAACACAGCTCAGTCTCCACATCCCTACTAGTCAATGGTTGTTCATCCTGGCTGCATATTGGTATCCCTCAGGGGACTTTCGTAAAGTACGGATGGCTAACCCCACTGCTGATCAATTAAATCAGAATCCCAGGGGGTGGGGAGGAATCCGTTGTGCTACCCCTGGGCTACATGCCTCTTATGTTAAACTAAGCTACTAAATTCCCATTGGGATATGATTACAGGAGATCACTCAGAAGCCTGCTACAGAGGTTGTACTTTGCAGTTTCAGTAAGAAATTGCTTGTGATGTTCTCGCTGAAAATGGGGAGTATATCAATCAGATTTGCCATGATATTGAGTGACAGATTACTCCCAAACTCAGTGGCTTTCATCAAGGAACATTTCATTTCTCGTTCATGGGTCTGTAGATAAGCATGGTTTGGCTGGTCCAAGCTGGACTCTTTTGGGTAGTTTTGCATAGGGATGTAGGTAAGCTGTATTTTACTCCAGGTGAGGGTATGGCTCAGATCTTCCATCTTCCTTGGACCATTGACTGCATGGGGCATGTGCTTCTCATGGCAGAACCTAAAAGACTTCTGCCTCGGTTGTGTCCACTAACGTGCCTTTGGACAAAGTGGTTCATACAGCCCAGCCCAACCCTAGTGGGCTGGGAACAGAACTTCTCTGCCTGACAGTGTAGGGGAAGAGGATAAATTTATTGACAGAAGTCCACACTTTCACAAGAAGCAATATACATTTGCTGATAATTTCTTAAAAGATAAGTAACTAAAGAAGGTCTGGATTTTCAGCTTTTCTGTACACATAAAATTATTCCAATATTTTAAAAAGTTCATTTAAAAGGTAACAAAAGACTGGGCTAGCAGGGGAGGTAGGGACATAATTCTAGTCACCAAAAATGTTGAAGCAGAGTATAGATCATGCTTTGGTAGGAAACGTGTGTGAAGGACTCCAGCATTAGCTGATCACTGAGTATACTGGTTTGATTAGATTTGTAGTTCATTTACCACAAGGAGGGAAAGAAAGAATAGAACATGAAGATTCAACATTCAAATTATCATAATTGGCCATAACAACAAGAGGAAATTTCAAAGTGATAAAAAAAAAGCCACAATATGGTTTACAATTCCATTGTTTATATATTTTAAATAAAAATCTGTTCATGAGAAACCCGTATATGGTTTATATTTTATTGACTGATTAAATGGAGCATTAATTAGAATTCCTAAATTATCTTGGGAATCACCTGTCAGGATTCGTCTGGAAGACTAATTAATACCATATTTATTTTGAAGTGCCAAGTACAGCTAAGTGCTTTATATGGATAATTTCATCTTCAAGAAGCTTTGTGAGGTAGGTACTAATGACAACTGCATTTTATGGGTGAAAAACTGGCCCTGGTGACATAAAGTAATCTGCCCCTCAATTTATGATTGGTGTTTTTGAGAGTTCAAGGCAGGGCCTCTGGTCCTATAAAGTGTGGTGTAATCAGAATACTTTATTGACTACCCATTCAGACTGACATGCCATTACGAGTCCTAGCACTTTCCCCAGTAGCCTGCTCTGCTGTGTGACAAGCAACCGCCATGCCACTTGGCTGCTATGGCACGGTTCCGGAATTATGTTGAGATGCTGTCACATCTACTTTGCATAGGTCTTTTCTCTGAGAGTGCTTCATCTGCTTCTGGAAATCATGTTTCCAAAGCTGCCATGAATCAGGATTCCTTCCCCAAATCCAGGGGATTTCCCTCACCACAGCCTCAATTCTTTGGAGACACATTCGCTGTTGTTGGAGCTGCTGCCCACTTTGTTATTGATTATTTCTGACTTGCCAGAGGGAACTGACAGCCAAATGGAAGGCTGGGATTTCCCAGTCAATAGTCATTAGAATTGCATTTATTATACATGGAATGCCCTTCGGGGCTGGGGTACACCCTTAACAATAAAAGGAAAAAAAAAACAACCCAAGAGCTTATTTTTGGAACCTAAAAGCTCTCTTCAGGGAGCAGCTAGAATCAGCCAAAGAAATGCATTCACAAAAGTCTTTTTCTCTCAGACATCATCCTGCCTCACATGTAAGTACTTCTCAGTAAATCTAAATTCCAAGATGTCTTATAAGAGGGATATGGCCTTGGACAGGCTCTTTGAATGTATTTGTGTGTGTGTGTGTGTGTGTGTGTGTGTGTTTTGAACTGAAGGAAGACATTTGAGTCACCACTTTGACTCATCAAACTTGAATGTGAAAAGAGAACAAGGAGAAATAAAAGACCTGACTTGGTAATAAATCTAAAGAAAAAAAAATGCAGAGTATTCTTTTAGTGAGAGTGAATGGATAGGGGGACAGAAAGGTAGAACAAGCCAGACAAAAAGAATCTGTCAGAATGGGAATAAAAATCAACACACGGTGCTTAGTAATTTGTCGTGATAAGCAAGACATCCCTAAGCAAGTATAGTCCTGCAGGGTATCCTGAGACAGTAAGAAAAGGAGAGCAGAACACATTTTATGGAACCAAATGATTGTGATTCATGAGGTAGTGCAGGTGTATTCTCACAAGTCTTCTTTGTTCCCTTTTTCTATTATCAACAATCATTCAATCTTCCAGAGTTACCTTTCAGGCTGTAGTAGGGAGCAGGCTATTCCAAGCTTATTTGGTTAATACCTTTCCTGAGATAAAATAGATAAAATGCCTTCACAGAGAGAGAAAAGGCCCTGGTTTTTTTTATCTTTTAGGTCTTCCTGAATTAGCCTTGTACTTCTTATCCCCTTTGCCAACTTATTGGCTTCACATCCTGGGTTTTTGAAACCATTTCATATTCAGTCTGATTTACTTTTCACCCTTTTTTTTTGTGCTCAAAGGCTTTTGGGAGTTGGAACCTTGGGAAAGGCTTCTACCTTAAAGTTTTCCAATTAGTCCCTTCTTGTTCTCAAGAAAGTATCCGGACCCTGTCACACCTGTCTTGCTTGAAATAGGATCAGGAAATCCAGCCATTTGTCCCCATTATGGTCCTGCAGACATTGCTATCATTGAGCACGGACCATACCTCCAAATGGGATTGGCTTCTAGGTTAATCAGACCAATTCTAGAAAGAGCAGAAGGAGGAAACACTGAGAGTAAAACACAGACATTGGGAGAAAGGGTGCCTCGAACTAATAGCCCAAGACCTGAGCCTGCCAGTTAGAAACTGGGAAGGTTTTGGTTCTTCCAACACTTGAAGCATCATCTGTAGAAGGAGAGAAATTCTGTCTGTACTTAGAATATCAATTAGAGTAGGCGAAATATGGTGATACAGCTAAAATGCTTTGACCCCTTGAGAGGCAGATAATATTTGTAGATGAGATATCTTTATTATTGTGTATTTTTGTACAAAGCTGCTTCTTTATGTCTCATTTTTACATTCCATATTGCCAGGCTATTAAAAAAGACCCCACACATATACAAAGATAAAAGAGCGGAGAGGTAACTAGATACATAGGTACATAGACAAATGGGTGAAGCCAAATTCCTTAAGTGGTAGTTTTCAAATATAAATCAGGGTAAGTCGATGCCTTTAACTCAGGACAGAATTTAGCTTTAAAAAAATAGGTAGTAAGATGGAACTAGAAGATCATATCAGGATGAACTAAAATTGGGGATTTGTGATGTAAAAAGTTACACATTAAGTTAGGGATTGGTGGGTGATAGATGACCCTGACATTTAAGGCAAAAGAAAGAAAGAATCTTCTATTTAGTATAGGCAGTAGGGAGAGCAAAGGCTGGGGACATAGTGGCGACCATAAATCTGGGAATAAAACTAAACAAGTAGATAGTAACTCCTTGAGGCAGAGCCTATATCTCATAGTTCCTTGTCTTTCAGAATTTCTTGGCTCACAGTGGTTGCCCGATAAATGTTCATTGTTTGAATAAAATACAGAGAAGGTAAACATGTACATTAATCAAGGCAGAAACTAGATGGTGTAACTATTAGTAATAGTGAAAGATATAAACAGAAAAAGGAGAACCGAGTTTTGATGGAAAACTGGATACAATAAGAGATGAAAAAGTGGTCGAAAAAAGTCATTCAGTCATGTTTGGGAGAGAGGAAAGGAATTTGGATCATGGTCTGCGTGATAGGATTATACGTGGGCAAGATAACTGTTTGGAAGAAATGTGCTGTTTGTCTTCAGAGATAACCACCATATTGAAAGAAAATCTTGTGTTGGCCACTGGGTAAAAAAAAGCCTTTTTGAACATAGGCTTGAATAAAATGAGTGCATTTGTAATATATATGTTGCAAAGGAGAGCTGTATGACCGAAATTCAGGAGGAGAAGCTGATTGTTCCAACTAGTATCTCCAGGCTAAGGAAGATTTTTCTGGAAACTAGGCAGGCCTAGCCTAAAAGTTGAAAGTGGCTGCTTCAGTAAAACAGAGATTCACCATCACTGGAGGTGATCCGCCATCACATAGAGGCTGGAGCGCCATTATAGATGGTGGTTATTGAGGAGATTCAAGGAGCACATGGGCACTGGGACACTTAACCTATGAATTCTCTCTTGTCCCTGAGATTTTGTGGCTCACTGCTCAATAGTGAGCACCTGTTACTGCATAGATGCTTCTAGGTCCCCATCACTTATTCAGCAGCAAGTGTCCTGGCCCCTTCTTCCAGTGTAGCAGAATAGCAGACCCTACAACTGGTTTAACAGCTGGCTCTGCAGGGGTGGGGGCTGTAATAGTGACTCCATTTGTAGTGTTTGCTGATTTCTTGAGTGTACATACTGCCACCGGGCTGATTTCAAGCTTTCGGTGTGACGGCATTGAACCTGGAGTTGGAAGGGTAGGCTCACAATTGACTCTCATGAAACTGTGGGCACTTTTCTAGCATTGCTCTGAATCCCTGCTCCAGGAACAAGCATATTGTCTGGGAAAGTGTGGATCCATTCACAAGTTGTTAGTGCCTTCCAGGTCGCCCAGGAAGGCTGCCCAGGAGGGAGGAGAAATTTCCATGGGCCGGAAGGGACAAGCAATCACACACATACTCCCTGCCCTCTCACCACCAGTAGGACATTTCAGAGCAAAATGAGTGGTGTTACTTCTTTCCTCGCCATGCTCACTGTTTGGATTCATCTGTGGTGACTTCCCCTTGGTCTGCATTTAAAAGGATACGAGTGAGTCTGTGTACGATATCCTTGGTGCAGTTTCTGGGTCCTCCTCTCCCTAATGGATCCCTGCTTTCCCTGGTTCTTGGGATGGGTCCGACAAACTGTAATGTAATATTGAGTTTATTGTCTTTGCCCTTCCGTTATCTTCTTCATGCCTTCCACATGGTGTCCTGTGCTGCCTCTTCTCTCCTGCGGTTATAGGACCTCATGCCTATTGCGCCCTCACCATGAGTTAAGCACTGCTCTGAGCACCTTTTCCTGTTAACTCCTCAAATCCTCCCAACAACTGATGGACTAGATGACTAGTAATATCTGTAGTTTGCAAAGATGAAACTGAGACATAGAGAGCATAAGTACCTTGCTATAGGTCACACAGCCAGTACGTGTCAGAGTGGGGATTTGAATTGAGATCATGGGGAGTTTTCTTATCTCTGAAAAGCAGCGCGGAAATCAAGCAGATTAGAGTAAATGCACTTCCCTGCTAGATAAAGCAGAGAAAGTGATTTGCTAGAAAGATGGATCAGGTTCAGAGAGAACATTGGCTCTGCTGTGAGGAAGCCTGTGGGTCAAATGTCTCATATAACCTCATAGAACCCCATGGAAAAGGAATGATTTGTACTTCTTATTTCATTTGATCACCTCAGCTCTTGTCTGGCTAGGAGATGAAACCTGCTGGATTCACTTTTTTTTTTTTTTTTTAATAGGAAAATAGACTGGCATTGAGACTTAGGATTTTATTTATTTTATTTTTTTAAAGATTTTATTTATTTATTTGACAGAGAGAGAGATCACAAGTAGGCAGAGAGGCAGGCAGAGAGAGAGGGGGAAGCAGGCTCCCTGCTGAGCAGAGAGCCTGATGTGGGGCTCGATCCCAGGACCCTGAAATCATGACCCGAGCCGAAGGCAGAGGCTTTAACCAACTGAGCCACCCAGGCGCCCCGAGACTCAGGATTTTAATGGTTAGATCTTTCCAAATTCAATACACATGTAACTGACCAGTTTATTTTATCCATAAGACATCTATGTCATTAAGAGTGCCTTTAATCATTGTGGTGGTGGAAAAAACCTGTCTTTGAAAACTCAACAAATATCAGCATTTTTGTGCCAAATCACTGAACAGTTCAGGCCAGACTGAGACTCAGGAGTGAGCCTGTGATTGACAGCCATTAACTAAAACCGAATCTACTTATACAGGAATACAAACAAGAGTAAAAACCTCACTTAGGGGAGCTCAGATCCCCAGCAGTGGGATTTATTTGAAACTTTGCAGAGAGTAGGGAGATTAAACCAGCAAATGAGTTGGGAGTAACTGCATATAAAAGAAAACACAGCATAATCATGACTTCCACACAAGGAAAGAAAGATAGAGAAAGAAAGAAAGAGAAAGAAAGAAAAGGATAGAAAGGAAAGAAAGAGAGAGAAACAAAGGAAAAGAAAGAAAAGAAAGCAAGCAAGCAAAGGAAAGAAACAAAAGGGAAGGAA
>CM052898.1:66101429-66163003 GCA_028534135.1 Potos flavus | reverse complement strand
ATTTAAAGGCTGTGTGTAACTGCCTCAGGCTTTAAGAAATTAAAGAAACTCCAGCGAGAGAAGTTCTTCCAGGCTTCTGGGTTTTCGTCTGTAATCTATATGAAGTATCCCAGAGTATATTTAGTGCCCATTATTTGTCAAATACTTCTAGCAATTGTAGAATTAATCAAAGAGAACAGATTTTTGTAATGTCCATGTAGGCTCAGCAGCTGGCTTCGTAAGAGAAAAGAGTGTCCACATTCAAATGCCTGCGGAAGGATACGGCTGATAACTCGAGATTAAAATGAGAAGCAGTTTGGCACAGTGTTTTCAAGTGTGGACTCTGGAATTTAACAGAACTCTCTTCAGATATTTATTCTATCATTTTCTTGGTGTGTGATCTACAATTAACGAAACCCTCTTAAGCTTCAGTTTCTCTATCTGTAAAATGGGTATGTGTGTGGTAACTATGTCAGTTATTGATTGCTGTGGAACAACCAACCACAAAACTTAGTAGCTCAAAGCAATAATTTGTTACGTGATAGTGCGGGATATCTAGGTGGTTCTTCTGCTTTACATGGTATCAACTTAGGGCCTGGGTCCATCTGTAAGCTAGACTGGGATTTCAGAGCTGTGCTATTGACTGGGGGTCCTTGGTTCATGTCTACCTGGCATGGCTTCTGAGTAATAAGGCAGAACAGTTCAAGAGTAAGCATTCCAAGGAGAAAGTGGAAACTTTCAGGCCAGCTAAGGGCTAGGCCCAGAATTGGCATAGCAGCATTTCCACTATGTTCTACTGATTGATCGTAAAGACTAAAAGAAATAAAATTTGAGCATTTTACACAGAAATTAATTCATACTAAGCCTTTATTAAGTTGTTGTTAATGTCGATATTATACCTGTGTACTATTTTATTTATTTATTTGACAGAGAGAGCATGCACACACACAAGCAGGGAAAATGACAGAGGGAGAAGCAGACTCCCCGCTGAGCAGGAAGCCTGATGCGGGGCTCCATCCCAGGACCCTGGGATCATGACCTGAGATGAGCACAGATGCTTAACCGACTGAGCCACCCAGACACCCCACCAGTGTACTATTATAATGGGTTTTAGGAGATGGCATTAGGGCATCTAAGATTCAGGCTGACTGAAATATATACAGGTATCATAAAAATAGGTCTGTAAAGGTTATCTGGTCAACCTCCCGCATTTAGCAAAACTGAGACCCAAAGACAAGCATAATTTACTCAAAGACACACAGTTCGTGGTAGCGTTGAGTTTGAAAATAATCTTCTACCTAGTCCATTGTTCTTTACAGCAGGCACATTTCTCCCCTTCTCTGGTGCCTCAGTTCTTCCACTGGTCAGTTAAGGAGAACAATAATACATTCCTCAGAGAGTTATAAGGATTCACTGATTTAATGAAGATAAAGTGCTTATTGCAATGTCCGACAATGAGCACATTCTCAATAACTGCTTGATCCTACTATAAAAGTTTTTCTTTCTATTATTATTATCATTATTTTTACTATTTTCATCATTCCTATTATTTCATGCTGTCTTTGGAGGAGCTTGAGTGCATACTATTTGTATTGATGTTGTTCTAGATTTGGGATTCAAGTTGCACCTTCTGCTATGTCTCCCCTAAAATAGGAGTTTGGCATTAACTGAGATTGAAATCAATTTTGTTACACTCAGTAATCCTCCCAAATTTGTATCCTTTCTTTCCTATCTTGAAGGGATCACAAGCTATACTGTGCACTCAATGTCTGGCATTTCATAGGCTGGTTATTATTTTCTGCAACTATGAGGCAAGGCAATCCTGTGGTTTAAACATTATCTACATACCAACAACCTCTATGTTTTAGAGTCTGTCTATAATTAAATATGTTACTCTCTATTCCATATCATTCTTTGGATGTCTAAGACTTATCTCAAAATTAGAATGGCCAAAATTGAACTTCTGATCTTTGCACTAAAACTCCTCTAGCCTTCCCCATTTCAGTTGATGACAACATTATCTTTCCATTTGCTCAGGTCATAACGTGCAAGGCCAAACACCTGAGAGCTATCCTTATTCTTCTCTTTCTCTTGCACTCTGTCCAATTTGTTAAAAGATCTGTTGGCTCTATCTCCATAAAATACTCAGAATCTCAATGATTCTCACCCCCCACATGGATACCACCCAGACCATCATCATCATCTCTCTCCAGGGTTTCTGCCCTCACTTGCCAGCTGGTCTCCCATTTTCCATCGTTTCCGCCCTAAAACTTATTCTCAACACAGTAGCTAAAGAGATTTGTTTAAAAATATAAGTTAGATCTTCTGACACCTCTACTCAAAACTCTGAAATAGTCCTCCCTCACAAAAGCTTATGCTCTTTCAGTGTCACGAAGCCCTACATGATCTGCCTTCCTTCTACTTGGCAACTTCACTTCACTGCTCTCTCCTTTCCAGCCACACCAGCCTCTTTCTGTTCAGCAAATACTCCAGGGATACTCCAACCTTGATGCCTTTGTGTATCTGCTCGGGACATTCTTCCATCACATATCCATCTATATAACTCCCTCACTTCTTTTCTTCAAGTCTTTGTTTACATTTCATTTTCCCAATGTTAACTGTCTTGACCTACTTATTTAATGGTGTAGCCTATTCCTACCCTTTACCACCACACTGTTCATTTCCTTTTTCTGTTCTACATTTTTTTTTTTTTTTGCCTAGCATAGATCACCTGCTATTCAGTATAATTTACTGATTTATTATGTTTATTTTTTTCCATTTCTCCTAACTTGAATGTAGACTCAATGAAGTCCAGCTTATTTAGCCAATATATTCCAAGAACCTAGAAGAGGGAGGGACTTGAAGGTGGTAATTGCTTAATAAACATTTGCTGCAGAATGAACGATTCCTGAAGCTAATCTAAAAAGGTTGCCATCAAGCCAAGAAAGCTTCATCTAGGGCTCTGGCCTCTCTGGATGATCTCATTCACTCACATGGCTTTCACACAAGCCCTACATAGCAATTCCCCAAACTCCTTTTTTTCTAATTTCTCTCTCTCTCTCTTTTGGACCTAACTTTAATACACAAGCCCCTAAGGAAGAGTTTTATGTGGATGTCCCAAAGACACATGAAAATTGACATGTTGAAATTTTAATTCTTCATCTCTCTATTTCCTCTTTCTTCTGTGTGCATTATTTCAGAAGATCGTGCCACTTATCCAATTCAGAAGCCATTGAGATCTAATATTATTAATGAGATTAAGGCCTCATAGTAATTAGAACTAAACACAGAAGCAAAGTGGCACTATTTTTCAGTGTCTGTTTTGGTCAAAAAATATGTAGAGATTTGAATTTAACCATGACTATAGACAGATACAAATGAGCTAAAGTTGTATGCTAAGGTGTAATTTTAATAATAGACTGCTGAATTTTATCTGGATAAAGAAAAAAAATGATGATATTGGATGAGGCATATTGGACAGTGAAAAGGGGGTGAAATAACAAGATTGGAGGATGGCAGAATTGAATAATTTTTAGAACCAAGATTTCAAAGAGAGAGTAAACTGTAAATATAGAAAAATGTGGAATTTTGATTTTGAAAGTGGTCCAGCTGTTGGTAATAAGATGTAGGTTGTAAGTATATGAATGAATGGAAGAGGAGGCAAGAAAGACAAGAAAATTGGAGGTGAGAAAGTAACATATAGAGGGCCAAGGCACTGAAAGTAGCAAATGGAGGGCGAAGGCATTTAATATACTCTCTGTGTGGTTATTGATGTCATCAGGGAGGAGAGCATGCATATTGGTGGAGAATAGAATGGTAAGCTGGATGCCACTTTTCAATGGATATGAAAGAGTGACTGGGATTTAGTGGATGGCTTCAGACTTTCATAAACCAAAAAATTATCCTGAACACTTTAAGTCTAGTCACTTTCCAAGACCTATTGATTTCTGTCCAAAATAGTTCTAGACTCCATTCACTTCTCTCCCTCTCCTTTACTACTGCCTTAATTCATAGTCATGTAATTTCCAACCCAGGTTATTGCAATGGGTTCTTAATTGGTCTTCTAAGTCTCTAGGAGTCCCACACAGGCTTTTGTAAAATGTGAAACATATCAATACAATAGGAAGTGAATAACTGACATTTGTGTCAGGATCAGATGATGATAATATAATACAGCAAACATTACTGGCTGCCTAGCAACATCCATTGACAATTTCTTTCCTTTTAACAGGAAAATCCTTTTTTATTTTGTTCGGGTATCCACCCTTCTCTCTGCAGGCAAATGCCTAAGGTAAAACTAAAAGCATTCCCTGGTCCAAAGAATACCTAATTAGATTAAGGGGAGTGTTTCTCAAAAAGAGTCCCTTGAGATTTTAGGTGGTGCCATTCTTTTTTTGTGCAGTGCTGTTTCTACATCAGTAGACATTTGGCTGTCTTATTTCCTGCTAAATATTAAGAGTCATCCAGTCATTGTGACAACCAAAAATGCACCATAGTATTATTCTCCAATTTGTGAACCACTAGCCTAAGGTCCAGAGAAGGCACAGGATTCAATTCTGAATATTAAGAAATAAAATCATATTGAGGAACACCCGAGAAAAGCGTCTTCACATCATTAAGAAGGCCACAGGAAGACATACTCTTTACCTCTGGATTATGTCACAGGTATGTCATTCACCTTGAACTTGCTACCTTGCTACTATCTTGAAAATGAAACTATTCTAGGCTTGGTGGACTGGAGGAACAACAGAACCCTGGGTCCTTGACTTTCTAAATCCAGTAACTCTGAGGCCCATACTGTCTTTGGATTTCTTTTTATATGAAAGAACCAAATTTTTCACACTTAAACCAGTTTGGGGTGGACTTTCTTTTACTTGTTACCAAAAGCACCCTAAATAATCTGTATACTTGCTCCTTAAACCTACCTGGAAGAAAGAAATGTTCAATCAGCTGGTTCATTGTTTTTGACACTTAAAACTAAACCTGTATTAAAATGATGGGATCCAGGGCAGGCACCTCATAATATGCCAATTTGATAGAGTAATTATTTTGAATTAAAGTTAGGTAAGTAATAGGCAATGCAAGAAGAACATTCTGAACTTCCTCTATTCACCTGAAAGCAAGAAATAATTCCCCATGTGAGGGGTATCCTTCCTGCACCTGGAGAGCAGAAATCATCCTTATTTTGAGACATTGGGAATTCAGGGCCTACTAGGTTATATAAACCAATCTTGTTATTTAACTAATTTGCTACCTCAGGCCAAACCTCTTTGTCCAATCAACTATTCACAAATTGATTATTTCTTTGTCTAAAAGTTATAAAAGCTAACTGCTTTTGTCACTTCTTTGACGCTTATATTTCTATGAGCTCCTGGATATACAAATCAAAACTTGTTTTGCTTTGTTTTGTTTTCTCCTGTCAATCTGTCTTATGTCAATTCAATTATTAGGCCAGCCAAAGAACCTAGGAAGGAAGGAAAAGTTTTCCTCCCCAATAGAAGGCTCCTTTCTTTCTTTCTCCTAATCCATTCAGAGAATTGATTTAAAAGCAGAGAAAAATCATTTGGAAAAAATATCATGCAGCTTTGTTGGCTCAACCAAATATATATCGATTTCTTTGCTGGAGGAAAGGAGAAATAAGCCTCTATCTCCTACAGCTTACTGGTAGGATCGGTCCTTTGCTATTTCTAGATTAACTCATTATTTCCATTATTCCTCCCTCCCTTTTTTTCTTTTAATGGGAGGTGGCTGCTTTTTTGGGAAGCTGGACCAAAGAGCCAACCTCAACACCTTAGGGGACATACTCAATGGAATAAGTCAAAAAGACCTTTTGGTTATCACAGGAAGGGAAATTTCTATCCAGAGAAAGAGCTCTCTGCATCAATAATCAGAAGAAAGGAAGCACTAACTATTCTTTATGACCAATTTCACAGTTTAGGTTTGTCTTTGAATCACTCGCCACAGATAGGGACAATCTGTACAGCAGAGACCAGAGAGAGAGAAGGACAGCAACGGCTGAAAGGGAAGGACTTTCGCAAGGTCGGGTCTTTTGCGTAATTCAAGGTGTAACTTACTTGAAAGCACTGATTATAAAGCTGACTCGTTGTTTCAGAACTTATGCAGAAATAGGAAATTCATCCTTTGATGTATTCCTTCTGGATAAGCCTTCATCTAGTAGATCACAGTGGATGGCAGTTTCAATTCTCCAGGTCTTGATTCTGTCCTCTGAAGAGGATAGGAAATTGGGCTGTAAACTTCTTCTTGGAACATGTAGATGAGAGAGAAATCTCCATTCCTTTGAAGACTGTTTGGATATTCATCACGCGCGCTTGAAATGGAGTCACTCTGTTTTAACAGCACTTGGACAACTGAAATTGCCCAACAGCGAAAGGAGGAGGTAGAGGGAAAGCATAATGTTGGCTGAAATGGTGGGAATGAGGGCTTGGGGGGGATGCTGGAGCATCTGGAATCATCTTGCATGAGTCTTGCCCACCATCCCTCTCCCTCCAGCCTCACTCACGAAGAGTGAGCCCACTCTCCATTTAAGTGGTGACATCTCCCATCTCTAGCAGGCTCGTGTATATGGGGAATAGACCACCCAGTATTCCAATGCTGTGATAACAGCAGCCCTCTTAGCTCTTCTCAGCTGCCTTCAGTGTTCGTCAGAGTAGGAATGAATTCCTTAATGCTGCTTCTTGCAAAAATGATTATCTCCTTTCATTCCTCAAAGGGCTAATATTGTCTGTTACCTCTGGTAAAACAAAAAACAAAAACCTGTAGTGGACATTTGTCTTTTTCTTTTCTCCCACCATAGAAACATAAAATGGGAGACCCTAGTCACAAATCTTAGGAAGGGCTCAGCCATGTGATGTGCACTTGACAATCAGATGAACTTGCAGCTGACTTTGAATCCAGAGATAGTTACAGAGGAGGATGGTGGGGGAGAATCCTTTTGGTCGGTCCAACAGTATCCTTTCCCTGGTGCACTGCCAGCTGCAGCATGCCAGGGGGCCTGTTCTGGCAGGGGAGCCGGAAGTGTGCTGCATCAGCAGGGGTGCCCAGCATGTGAGTGTGGTCACAGCCATGCCCACAGCACTGGTCCTGTAGCATGTTCCAGCCAATGAGCCCGGCTCCCTGACTTACCCTATCCCTGCCTGTTTTCTGACTCAGGCATTTATTTAACATCATTTTCTACATCTTTTAATATGTACCTTATGGTCCATCAAAGTTGATTTCCTTACTGTCCTCTGAATTCATGTTCAAAGTCAACTCATTCCTAGCTTTCTATCATGTGAAGAATTTTTAAATCAATGGCTCTCAACTGGGGACAATTTTATTCCCTGGGGGATACTTGGCACTGTCTGGAGATATTTTTGGTTGTCACAGTGGAGGGGGTGCTGCTGGCATCTATTAGGGGAGCAAGACAGCCCACCACAATGAAGAATTATACACTCCTAAATTTCAATTGTGCGGAGGTTGAGAAACCCTGCTTTAAAGGCGGACATCCCTGGCCTTCTGTCCCTGGCCCGTTTGTTTCCCAGCTACATGACCTTGTGTAAGACAGTTAAGCTCTGTGAACCTCAGTTTCCACATTTATAAAATAGGACTGATGATTGTTGTTGGAGTTGAATGAAAATATATAGAAAGTCCGGGCCATGTGCTGTGAGCGTTGGCTCTCTTCTCTCTGCCTGTCTTTCCTTCTTGATCTCCTCCTATATTATGGAGAGGAGTTTGAAAGTTATTTTAAACGCTCTTGTCCCTAGGATCCTTCTTCCTATTTTAATCTTACCATCCTTTGTAGCTCAGTTTCACTTTCTCAAATATCTACAGGAAAGATCTTTTTCTATGAGTTCCCTATGAGCCTTCCAACAGTACCACATAGTACATAGCCTTGGTTTTTAATTTCACTATTGATTTTATGTTTGCACATCTCCGACTTAAAGCCAAATTTCCAAGAGACTGGGGCTCATACTTCGTGATACCACAGAACCTAATGCAATGCAATGGCACGTGGTGAGTGTTGCTAAATGTTTGCTGATAAATCTATTGAATAAAATAGTTTATTGGCAGTCCTCAGTGCTGGTGCAGCTGTTCAACTATGCAATTTTTCTGGCAAAGGGCACTTCTTTTGGAGGCATTTTCCTGTATATCACCACTTCCCTCCCACTTTATACTCCCTTTGCTAAACACTTTCCTTTTTCAGGTACCATCCCATCGCACCCTGTTTTGGTAATTAACCTAAGAGGCAAGACAAGCTGATGAAACAGGATGGAATTGCGATTCCTTGCTTCCCTCTTTGCAAAGCCAGCGCACTGTCCCTCCAGGTGTAATACGCTCAATTTTAACAATGGCCTGTTTTATCCAAAGTGCCAGTTCTAATGGAGATGGTTTTAGGCCAGAAGAAAGAGAGTAAGTGGTAGTGTGGCTAATTTATATAGTGGATGGCTACTGGGAACCCTCTTAGGTGGGCTCCACGTGACCTATAACCACAGATGAGTTTACCTGATTCTTCCTACTACCTCCTGCTCCTCAGTTCCAATCTGTAACCCAAGTTGTTCTGACATGTCTCTTAAATATCTAACTTTTAAATCTATATTTGCATCTCTATATCTATCTACCTATCTGTCCGTCCGTCTATTCATTCACCCATTCATCCTTAAAATCCTTCTACATAGCTTCATGGTTTTCAAGGGGGTGTGGAGAATGAAGTTAGATTTCTTAGCAGGCCTTCCTAAACTGTCCTGGATTATCTATCCAACCTCATTTATAGCAATCCCCATCTCAGACTTTCCCCTCCAGAAACACTGTACTTATTATATTATTCCTCCCACCTATGTAACACACACACACACCCTCCCCCCCATGCTGCTGCGCCCATCAGTGCTTTACTCATCCTATTTCCTCTCTCTTGAGTACCTTTCTAACTCTTCTGTGCTCAGCTCTTCCCAGCTCATGTATATGATACACACTCTCTAACCTTCCCCACCACAGACTGAACTAAGCACCTTACTTTACAGCTTCTGGTACTAAAGTCAATGATTTCTTCCATGATGTTGAAATAAATTATTTTAGAATCTGTCTTCTTCTCTAGACTGTGATGCCACTGAAGACGGTGACCACATTCTATTCAGCTCTAAATTCCCCAGTGAATAGCAAGAAATTCAGTTTGTTGAGCGGAGCTGACTGTGTAATGAAAGCTAGGGTCCTGTTAGTTGCATGTTTGCTCGGCAATGGGCACTTTGGCCTAACTGCAGGAAGACAAATAGTAACTATCAATGACTGGCTGGGGTATGGTGCAGAGGAAATCTAATGCCATGATTGATTAGTGATGTCTGCATTGGGAAGAACTACAAGTGGCACATTTGTCAATGCACTTTCCAAATCAAATTATTTGACCCTAGCTGCTTTGAAAGATTTATACCCTTTGGCCAGATCTCCAAGAACTCTTTCTCTTCTTTTATAACTGGTTTCTCAGCCATCACTGTTTTGATAGAGGTATAGAAGTTACACTAATGGACACTTTCTTTTTGCAGCCAAAAGCATCATGTTTTGTGCCTTCTGGCCTGAAATCCTAAGTACCAAGGAGCAGATGTTCACTGCTCATTTTCAGAAGCTCATGGGGAAAACTTCAG
Organism: Potos flavus; assembly: GCA_028534135.1. Classification (NCBI taxonomy): domain Eukaryota; kingdom Metazoa; phylum Chordata; class Mammalia; order Carnivora; family Procyonidae; genus Potos; species Potos flavus. Next base: position 66,153,392 of record CM052898.1, on the reverse strand, counting down.
AAAGTTACCTTTGTGTTTCAATATTAGGCATTCTGAACAACAGGATGACCCTGGACTCAAGGTGCTTAAACTCTACAACAGGCTAGCGGAGAAACACCAGTAGGTCCACGATGGATCTGCTCCTGTCATTTTTGTCCTCAGCCTGCAAAGTCTTCAACGGACTGGCCAGTAGCTCTATTTTCTTCCCAATATTCCAGGCTGGTTGAGTAGGTGAATTAATCAGATAGCAGACAAATAACTACAGCACCCAGCTTTTCCCTACTTACTATGGCAAGGGTGATCTTTGCAAATGTTCCAAGAAAATTGATATAAACTAGGATGCTATGTTCCAAAGTCCTAACTCCCAAGGGCAGAAAAAAAGGGACATAATTACTCAGGCTACTACCGCTATGCTCAAGTATAATATTCAAATGACTGTAAGGAATGGTGCTTCAATTTAAAAGGATCAAATATTGACCAACAAATCTGTGTTTCACATCTGAGGAAATGTTATATTCAGATGACTCTTCAGCAGATGAAAATATTCACCCACCAGTTGTGTGCATGAACTCTGCTAGGTGGGGGATGCAAAGAGGAATGATGCTATCTCTGAACTCATTGCACTAAGATTTTAATCAGGGGGTCAGGGCATGTTTATAATTAACTGTAAGGTAGACTAGAGTGTGTTGTACTCACAGTGCAAGTAAAATCCACAGCAAATGGAAATTGTGGATTAGCCTTCAGAAGGAGCTGTCTTCAATATTATCTTCAATAGTCTTTGGAGAAGGGATGAGAGAAATGGAATTTTGGATGGAATAAACATCAGAGCAGGGGTATATAGGATTTTAGGTCAGTTTGGTACTTCCCATGTACCAAATATTGTACTAGATCCTAGGGATAGAGACAGGAGTAAAATAGGATCTGGAATTTTTAATCTAATGGTGGGAAAGTCCATGGCATGTTAATGGAACATATTTAGACTAGATTGGCTTAATTTATGGTATAAAATAATAATAATGGAAAGATAAAGATTGGCCAAATAATAAAAAGCCTTCACTGAAAAACCAAGTAGTTGGGTATTATAGAAGTAATTGAAGTTTTGGGGGAGTGGAAGTGATTTTTTGTTTGTTTGTTTGTTTTAATTGCATGGTATCTCAAAGTGTACTTGAAATCTTTTGATGAAAACTACTTAATCATTTAAAAGTATACCAAAGTGTCATTAATTTGGGTGTCATTATTCTTTTCATAATTCCAACATGGACTGGACTAAAATTTACTTTTGCATTATCTATGAGGAAAGGATTTGATTTTCTAAATGAGCCAGTAACATGATTGAGATTCTTGAAGTAATATTTTATTTCAAACTGGTTTTAAGCATTTAAAACAGTTGTTTGCATGCCCATTATATTTAGGGCTCCATTAATGCCAAGTTAGCTGTAGATTATTATAATTAATATATTCTTAGCATCTATGTTCTTAATTATTTAAGACAGGCTCTTAATTATTTAAGGCATTATAATTCTAGTAGAAAGTCAATCTGATTGAGAGGGCTTTTGTTTTTATAATATCCTTTGAGATAGGACTATTTTGAGAATTTAGGTCCAGTTTGGAAATAGGATTCTAAAGAAAAAAATCCCATTGTTTCACAGGAAAGCTTTTCCTAGGGGGGGCAGATGAATTTTACCGCAATATTTTTCTATATCCCAACCATCTATAACGTTTCTCAACTATCTTTGACAGTCATGATCAACACTTTGTTTTGGGGGCTCAATACAATCCATATAACATCCTGGAAATAAAACACTTTACCTAATCAAAAAGGGACCAAAGTATCCTACTCTCCCACACTAAAATCCTAAAGATCAAGCATACAAGTGTCACATATATAATTAATATCTTCCAATGATCCAGTGAAATCATTTATGCTCGTAATAAAGTGTAACCATCTTGAGGACAGGAAGTATGTCTCACTCATCTTTATAACCTCACAGTCAGAATGCCATTTGGAACGAGGTAGATGCTAAAGAGCAATTATTCGAACTGAAGTCATAAGATGACCAGAATGTCTAATGAGCCCACTGGGCACCATCCATCAACCAAGACATAAATAATCAAAAGCAATTCTCTAGTGAACTCCTAACTTGGATTCCCAGAAGAACAATGATATTGTTTTCATTATTTTACATGTGCAAACTACTAAAGTGGATACAGTCTTGGAAAATATTTACAGGAGATTTCTTGCTTTTAATTTGAATGTGAATTTCCAAAAAACTTTCCCAAGATAAGAAATTCAGTTTCTCATTTTACCCCTTAGGTCGACACTTTAGTGGTTGGAAAGATGCTAAGAAATGCCAGTCTGTGTAAAATTATGGCTCTCAGTGGATCGCCATTGCAAGAAGTTACAATAAATGGTAATAATTGGTGATAACTGTTAATCTGCTAATAACTAGTAGCAGTGAGTACACGAGACAAAATGTACCCTCCAAGGTTTGGATTATGGCAGTTAGACCCAGTCATGGTCTCCAAAGAAGTGTGCAGAGTTCTTACATAGTAGAGTATTGGAAAAGTGAATATTATAGGAAATTCAATAATCAACAGACATCAGCAGACATATACAATTACTATTAGAGGCTCACAAGAGGAATTCATAAACAGTCTCGAGATAAGCAGCCTAATAAAAGGCACAAAGAAACGTGGTGTCTCTCTCAGCTTGCCCATTTGGTCTGCATTCTTGTCCTTTTTATCCCATAAGATAGAATTTTTATTCTGGCTTGTAGTTGGAAGGCTCTCTGATAGATGGTTCTGATGACATTCTCCATTTCCTTTATAGTTTTCTTTTCTGGTTTTGATCATTTTAAATAGAGTAGAAGTTGTTGATTGTCTCCATATTTGCCGTGAAGGACACATGTAATTTTAATGCATGGATCTGCTCTATGGGATGATATGAATTATTAAGTGCCACGTCTGCCATCAAGCCATAGGGGCACTGCAATGCAGACTGAGGCTCTCAGGACTGGCTTCCTGGGGCTGCATGAGTGGTGTTTCAAGGATGCAGGAGAAGATTGGGGTCACTATATTTGAACACCCTAAGTATAATCCCTGATGCTTACCATCATTTCCATTATTCAATGAAGACTATTAATAAACACTCAAGTTATAGAAACTTAATATAAATACAGAAATGAACGAAGTAGGTAGGCAAATGGGAAAACAGGACTTACATCTCTAATTAACGGCCAGGCATTTGATGTTTCCTTCAAACAGAATAGACTACATATCTAGGATTCAGAATTAAAACTTTGTTTCTTTCTTTTTCTCCTGCGCATCTACCTCGATCACTTTAAAGATTGTCCTCGTTAATTCCTCATACTCTTTTTTTACATATAGCCTTTTAGAGTACCTGATCAGAACATATAGTGGTCCCTTGGTAGATAAAAGTGAGGCGTATTGGAATCATTAAAAAGAATTACTGACCTTGGTTCTAACAAGTACAAGATGGTCAGAAATTACTAAAGGTGCATCCTATTTTGTGTGTCATACAAGACATATGGTTTTGGAATACAGACATCCGATGCTCCCTCCTTCCTCAACCTACCCTCAGCTTCTGCCACCACACAGGTGGCTATACCAGTGGGGGAAAAAGTCTCTGTGATCTATATAAACTGGGTGCAAAGGTATTCCTCTGAGATGAATATTATATTGATCTTTCTCCTAATGAGTCCCTTGGCTTCACAGGCGTAACATTTCTCTCTTGATACTATACTCTGGCATTTTGACAATGATGATAGGAAGTCCCTGATCTGGGAAGATGGTGAATGTTTCTTAAGATGCTATCACCCTGGGGCGCCTGGGTGGCGCAGTGGGTTAAGCCTCTGCCTTTGGCTCGGGTCATGATCTCAGGGTCCTCGGGTCATGATCTCAGTGTCCTGGGATCGAGCCCCGCGTCGGGCTCTCTGCTCAGCGGGGAGCCTGCTTCCCCCTCTCTCTCTGCCTGCCTCTCTGCTTACTTGTGGTCTCTCTCTCTGTCAAATAAATAAATAAATAAAATCTTTATTAAAAAAAAAAATGCTATCACCCTGGGGTGACAGAGAAGCACTACTTCATTATTAACTACTTTTCACAGAAAGGATTGGTAAACTCGGTGCATTCATTGGGCCACATTTTACCCAGTGGGCCAAGCAGGGCAGGAGAGAGGAAGGCCTTATTTAACTCTACAAACCTAACTTTAACACTCCAGCAATGCATTCTCTAGCATACCCACAAGCCATGGGCAGGGGGCCCATTCATTGTGTCTTTACTCAGTCGTTAAGAAACTGGCGTTGTTCTAGTATTTATCACCCCATTGGCAGAATCAGGGAAGGGGGGGAAGTGTGACTGGCAAAAGCATTAAACTAAAACCCTGATGGCCAAGTGGAGAAGGGTTTGTTCCATTTGGAGTGTTATGAATCCTTATTTTCCTGAAGCGTGATAGCAACAATACCTTGTCAACTTTCATCATGCCAGCAGGCATTCTGAGTTCTATAAAGTCTCCTACAGTTCAGGAAGCCAGACTAATTTCTGTCTGCACAATGTTACCCCATAACTGGGTTCTATTTCTGGTAACACAGACACTCAAAGATGGAAACATGAATAGAATAAGGCTCATGTTCTGGATACATTTGCAGTCTATTAGGGGAAAGGAGACAAAAACATATAAAATGAGTAGAATACAAGACAGGATTCATTAGTTGTCAGATAAGTAGTAAAGGAAAAAAAAGTATTAGAATAGTTCACAGCGATGGCAGCTTTTCGTAGACTGGGGAGGGGAGAGAGGACTGATTCACAGACGAGGGGCAGCAATTAATAGAATCCGAAACAGTACTTCACACTGTGCGTGGGAGCATAAATTGGTACAGCCATTTAGGAGAGAAATTTGGCAAAATCTATTAAATTATATATGGGCACAATTTTCCATCCAGCCATAGCTCTTTTTAGATGCTACCCTGAAAAATACTTGGACGCACACGAGGGGGATATTAGCTGCAGCAGTGGATTTAACAGTGCAAACTAGAACAACCTAAGGGAATGAGCTGACATGTAGCCACACTACAGAATCTTACGCGGGTGTAAAAAATAATCAGGTCACTCTGGAGACATGGAAGAACACCCACAACCAAATGTTAAATCAACAAAGTCATGTGCAATGTGATACCAGTTATGTTTAAAAAAAAAACAATCCACACAAAACAACATGCATATACCTGAAAATACATACAAAAAAAATAGATGCCAAATTGTCGGCAGTGGATCCTTTTAGGTAGACACTTAGGATTGGACATATGTTTGAATGGGATATCAGCCTTAGCTATCTCTGTACTTATATTACTCGTATAATTAAATGTTTATAAAATGATGTTTTAATGAAGAATTCAAATAGCAGAAGGAGAAGCTGAGATGAGCTCCTCAGGCGCAGGAAGCATGGAGACACCTGAGAAAATATGCAAATTTGTACCCAACCCCCAATCTGGTCCTTAACTTCTTGTTTCCCACCCTTCCTGCTGGTCAAGTTTTGCTGTTTAAAATGCATACGTAATTGCCTGACTCTCTACTTAAGAGGATTAAATTCGAACTCCTTGATATGCCATCCAAGGGCTTCTAGAATCCGACCTCTTCATATTTCTCTCCAGTCTTTTTCCTGCATCTTCAATTTCAGTCTTGTGCCTGCACCACATTATCTACAGCTCCATCGCTTTGCCCACACTGCTGGAAAGGTCCTCTCTGCCCTGGCCACCTAGAAATCCTCAGGACTGTCCACTCCTGTGTAATTTTCCTGAGAGCACCACCTCCCTCTGTGTGAATTTGCATCTCCTTCCTTTTTGCCTGCCTCACAGGCTGTACACCACCTGCATCTCTCCCTTGGACTTATTTTTCTATGTCTAAATGTTAATAAACTTTGAGAGTTTAAATTCTTTATGGGGGGACTACATATGACAGAAACATCCCCACCATGTGTCACTGTTCCTTGTCTGGTGGTTGGTTGCATTCTTGATGACTCAGGTATATAAGGAGATAAGGATTTGCAAGGAATTAATTTTGCCGTAGGCCGAATGGACCTGTTGATAACTGTAAAAGGTCACTAATATATGTATCTTTTTTTATAGGTAGGCAAAGCCTGAAGTCAGCAAGCTCACTTTGTAAGTCTTTTTTAGGTGCCTGATGCCTCCTTACCTAAGGAGTATTTTTTTTAATTGGCTGGTTTATTCGCTTGGGCTTGCTTTAGCAAACAGTCAGTTATTAATCTAACTTTTAAATGCCTCAAGATTTTGACAAGATGGAAGAAATCTGGATCCCTGATTGACTTCATAGAACAAGTTTCTCCCCAGTCTCCACTTCTGATGTAGCCAAAAGGTCAGCCATCCAGTCTTACATTTCCTTTCTTTGCACTTGTATCTGAGGGTGGGACAGTAGCCGAGGCTGTATATAAAGAAGTTCACGTTTAATTAAGACTAAACAATCCTTAAATGAATCGTTCAGTTCTTTAGTAAGTGTTGATAATCAGTGAGAAGGGAAATGCTATGTTCTGTAGGTGAACTCCTTCCAAACTGCCCTATCACAGACGTGATCCATCAAGGCTTGTCTTAAAGAACTTCTCCTCTAGGAAACATTTTCCAATCCTACTTCTGACCAAGTGTGATGTTTCCTCCCCCTCATTTCCATCCCTATTCCCTCCACTGAATCGTCAAAGCCCTTTGACTGTGTTGGAGTTAAGAAGTCTACTCTAGAGGCAGAGGAATCTGTGTTCAAATCTCTGGGTCTATTGCAGGGGTACTCTGTGGCTTGGGAAAACTCTTCATCTCTCTGAATTTCATTTTGTCCTCGGCAAATCTGGTATAATAACTAGCTCATAGGGTTTATTTTGAAGACTAAATTAAAAAAATAGATGTTAAAGGCACACAGTTGAGCATATAGCAATTTACTGATGGTTGGTTTTGATGATTATTATTTATGTATTCATTGTTAATAATATTATTAATTATTAATATTGTTAATAACAATTAATATTGTTAATAATATTATTAATTAATATTAACAATTAAAATCTCTTTTATAGCATTTACCAAAATCTGTAATATTCTCGTTTATTTGTTTTCTCCCCTAGGAAAACATAAGAAGCTTCTTTCTTGCATGCATTTTTTATCATCATATCCCGAGTGTCCAACACAGAGTAGGACTAATACTGGTAGAATATGTTTTTGCCTCTGCTGTGATTCTATTGTTCTGCCTTATCTTATTGTTATTCTGGACCATGAGACCAACATTATTCATATATGCATGCTGAGAACCTAGCACAGTGTTTGGAAGAGTGCAGAAACTCCACATCTATTATTAAATGAATGAACAAAGAAACTAAAGCTGCATTTGTCCCAATTATCCTTCTAAATAGAAACTTTCTTGATGACAGAGATGGTGGCTTATTTTTGTAACCACGGAACCTAATAGGTGTCCAGTAAACATTTGCCGAATTTATTCTGTTAAAGTTGAGAGGAGGGATTTGAGACTTAATTACAGAATCGCAGTGAGCTGAGTTCATTTCTGCTAGTCCTTCTATTTTCTGTCTGACTTGGTTTATTTCTAGTCTCTATTGTGGAACCTGGCACGAGAATCTATCAACAGGAAGACAAGAGGGATTAACTCAATAAATACTGAATTATTGTTCCCAATCAGACCCAGCAACAGTCCTTCCTAATTCCTACTCAGCTCCCACAAGTGTATCATGACAGGTGGAAGAAGTAAATCATATTCCGTCCCTGCTTCCTCACCCATTGTGAGTTTGTTTATGCCAGTGAAAATGAGTATCAAGAACAGACTGGAAGGGGAAAATCACTCACATAAGCATAATAGGCAGCCTGAGAGAGTGCCTGGAAGGAGGGATTGGCTTTGATGGGGAGTGGTAGTGCTGGAATGGGCTGATTATGTAAACACATGAGTCATGGGCCCTTTTAAACACCAGCTGAGTTTAGCTGCCCTCTTTTCTTCCCAATAGACTTCTTTCTGATTGACCATGCAGGGTGGAAAAGAAGGGAGAAGTCTGACATTGAAGGGAATTGACTGCTCCTTTCAGTGTCTAGGATAATTCCTCAGGTTACTTCATACTCTGCCTCCACCACCAATGATGAGGACCTGGCCAAGGCTCTCTCGCCAGGACGGCCCCCAGGAGTAACCAACTACATCCACCAGAGTGATCACACAGTCTTTGCAAAAATGAACTGGTTGGGTTCCCCAATTAGTGTTTCACCTGTAATAACTGGTTGATTCTCACCTGCACTCTCATGTCCTTGGCCAGACACCCTAGTACAGGGCAATTTGAACAACACAAAAACTTGACCTGTGATCCCAGCTCTACTAGGCTCTAGGATCATTACAAAGGTCACTTACTAACTGTGTGACTTTCAAAAAGTCTCTAAACCTCTCTGGGTCTTAATTGTAAATATCACATCATACCTGCCTACAGGTGCCCAGCTTGGCTTGGCCTTGTGATGTCTCCTGTGGCTCTCAGACTGTCATATCATAAAACTTCTCCAGATAGTCCCAGGCTTGAGTCATTTTGGGGGATTAAATGGGGACATATTGGTGGTATTCTTACAGTTGACCCCACTCTTCAAATCCCTCCACCAACCTTGGTTACATATAGGGGCAAATAAACATCATGTCAGAGCCACATGCGGGTTGATAAAAACTAGGAAATACAGACCATCAAACAAGCCATTTTACCAGCATCCCTCTCAGGTGGATAGCAGAGAACCTGAAAGGTCTCGAATGACAAGTACAGAAACATTTGTAGCAGCGCAGTCTTAACTAGAAACAAGCCCAAGGTCCATCAATGTAAGAATGGACAGAGAAATCGTGGTAAATTCATACATCATGGTAATGAAAAGGCATAGGCTCCTATATATGCAACGGTATGGATCAGTCTAATAGACATTAGGCCGTGTGAAAGAGGCCAGACACAAAAGGGTATATATTTACTGTGTGAAATCATTTATGTGACTGTAAAGAACAGGGAAAACTAATTGATAATGATTGAAGTTAGACTAATGACAACCTGGGTTAGAGGTGGGAGTTGCAGACATGGACTTGGGTGATGACTTAGGCCTTGGGTTATGGAAATGCTCTGTAGTTGGGTCTGGTGGTGAGCACTTGAGTGTTTACATGTGTAAAAATTCATCAAGCTATATACTTAAGATTAGTGCACAAAATGTATGTTATATCCCAACAAAAGTATGTGTATATATTTATACATACTCATATAATTATTCAGTGATATGGAGTATACACATACACACACATATACATATACTATACATATTTATATGTTTTTTCTTTTTCCCATAAAGGAAAATATGAAGGGGAATAAAAAGTTCTCTTCAAAAAAAAAAATCTCTTCAGTGAGCAAATAGCTGCAAAAAATGAGCTGCCTTGTTGTGTTAGTAGTACTCCCACCAATAAGAAATGCATTTGGATTTAGATGCCTAGAGGCTAGCTTATATTTATGGTTATTAGGAAATTATTTCTGAGGAAGGCCAACCCCTACTAAATTACTGATCAGTCTCTGACTGGTGACCCTGAAGGGAAAATATGAGTCAAATGAAATTTAATTTGACAGGATCAAATTGTATTGACATCTCAGTAACGGTCTCTGTGCCTCATTAGTTAGCACAGGAAAAATTACAGTAAATAATCAATCACCGAAGCTCATTCAGAACCATCTTAAGATGTGGAATCCTTATGCTAAAAAGCACAATGAAGTTTATTAATTAAAAGGCAGTGGATGCTTCTCTATCTTTTTTAAACCATATGATTTATCTTTTAACTCTCAAATTAAGGCCGAAGGTAAAATTATTATTCTCAGCAATAATTATTCTCAAACTTTTTAAATGTATATAGATTTAGAACTTTTCCATACTGTTCTACTTTCTAAAGAAGCATAGACAGAAAGAGAATGAGAATGCTTTTTCTCAGGAGGAACATTATAAAAATGCTGAGAAAACAATGTGATTTTCCCAATAAAGAGCCTTTTTGCCATTGTTCAGGTGAGTGTTAAACTCATTGCACGTCCAGAAAGAAAGGAAACACAATTGCATGAGGTTATGTTGCAGGGAAAGAAAACTGGTTTTATATAGTTCTACACTATTCTTTGATAACAAAAAAACAAAAACCAAAAAACAAAAACTTCACTTCAGAGAGGATTAAATCTCACCCTTGTTTTATAAATGGAAAAGCCAAACCCAGGTAGGTAGTTACCTGCCCAAATCATGCTATTTCAGTGTTTGCTGGAAGCATCCTTCTAGGACCAGCGGAGTCAGCATCCCCAGGGAACTTGTTAGGAATGCAAATTCCCAGTCTTCTCCCCAGACCTGCTGAATCAGAAGCTCTAGGGTTGGCCTCTGCAATCTGTGCTTGAACAAACCCTCTGGGCAATTCTGACACAGCCAAAATTGCAGAAATGCTCCCAGGATTAGAGGGGAAAATAAAAGTTTAACAGCTAGAACTAACTTCTTCTTCACTTGATCTTAGCCAAAAGGCCAAGAAGTGATTGGAACTAACTTCTTCTGGCTGGAAGTCCTATTTTCCATAATTTCTAGTGATAGAAATTATCGGCCAGGAATAGAGCCGAAACGTCTTCCTGACCACTGCTCAGACAAGTCAGAAAACTCCTATCATCAGTATTACATTAAAGTGCCCTTTGAGGATAGTGGGGCTCTACATACTAATGACGATACAATTGTAGGCAAAAAGTAAAATGAGTCAATTTAGCAAAATCTTTTTAGATTTGGGAAACACACCTTTATTTTATGTTTTTAAACTGGGCTGCTCAGTATTTATGAGTATTTCTTATGCAATATAGGAAGGCTTCTTTGGTGATCTAAACACTTAGGACCCAGCACAATTCATGCATCAATGGTTTTGCTTTCAAGTGGGATCTTTGGAAGCCTGCAGGCCAAACCCCTTGCCTTTCCCTTGGATCCCTCTCAGAGTTCAGGGACAGGGGCCAAGTAGGTGGCCAGAATGCATAGAAGACAAGCAGCAAAGCTGTCTTGATAACCAAGAGCCACAGGCCCCATCTAAAGGAGGCAGCTCCTTCTTACCTTTGGCTACTTGTTGCTGCATTCGGAATAGAGACTCAGCAGTTGCCAAATCTTCCAGTTTTTCATAAAAACCAGAAATCTGAATTTTTTTTTTGTTTGGGGAATAATTGGCTTTTCCATATTAGCAATACATTAATATTTTTATTTAAATTTTTTTTTGAAATTCATATTCTTAAACACCATGCCAGTTAAATACAAGTGTGTGTGGGCCACCAGGTCTCAACCTCTGGCATATAATACACAGCATATTATGAGTGATTAATGACCAGACTTGCCCAAGGAGCACCATCTACCTGGGATTAAGGCAGGAAGTTGTTACTTTTGAGAGTGTGGCCTCAGTTTACTACAACTTTCCATAGAGATGCTATGGTGTGACTATCAGTGGGTTTCAGGATGGGTCAGAGAGTATTTTTCTCCATGATCCTTTCTCTATTGAGTCAACTCTACTTTTTCAGAGTTCCTTCTTCTCCAAACTTTCCATATCAGTCTTAGGCCAGTCTGATTATTACTCTCTCTGACACCATTTCTAATGTCATTGTCACAAACACTTAAGGGATCTGGGAGCTGATAGGGGCATTCGAGGTACCTTGGGCCAGGGACCTGACTTCCAGGTAAGCACACAGGTGAGGGGAGATCCAATGGTTGGTTGGGGTCACCAACTAATTGTGGGGCAAAAGTAGGTATGGAAGTTTGGATCCCTGAGTCTAAGTACTGGTTCTTTATAGCTGACAATGCAATGCCATCTACCCTGAAGAGACTGTTGAACCTTTGGAGTGAAGGCGGGCTAGGGCCCTGATTCTGAATACCTCTAGACCATGTATCCATTTGTGATGCACAAAGTAAACAAACAAACAAATAAAAATAATCCAGTAATCCTCACCCCACTGAGATGACGAAATAGTTAAGAAGATAATGCTAGCCAAAAAGGAAATCCATTATTTAAATTATCATCAATTTCCAGCTTATTTATTGTCTTCTAGCTGTAATTTTATTCACTAAAACATGGATAAAATGCCACATATTGATGGATGCTGAAACATAGTACCATCACTATTTTGGTTCATGTTTATTTCCTGATGGGCTCATTTATGGAGTAAGAGTCTTATACACTGCATTTTCTAATAGTTACTTTATTATTTTTATTTTAAAAATGGACTTTGAATCATGAAATCTTATTTCCCAAGTGGATGTAAGTTACCATCTACTTCAAGGTTTTCCAAACTTTTGGCTGGAGACCATTCTTCAAGGGAGATGTTATGAGGCTGCCAAATACATAAACAGAGTCAAAGAAACAGTGAGGGTTCAGGAGCCTCTCCAGTGATGTCTTCTTGCAATGCTCTTTTTTAGGCAGTTTATGCTGCATACACCCCCACAATCTCAGCAGCTTACACCAACAAGCATTTGTTCTCATGAAATTCTGATAATGTAGGCTAATCTGGGTGGCTGTCCAGACTGTCATCTGGTCTGGGCTCCAGGTTGTTGGACGGGCTCAGGTTCATTCTTCTGTGTGTCTTATGTGGGTCCCAGGTTAAAGGGGCAGGCGATACCAGTGAGAAGCTATTTTTATGAAAGATTATGAAGTTTAAGAGGGCAAGCTCTACCCCCAGGCATATTTCAAGCCTCTAATCACATCATGTCTGCTCATATCTCATTAGTCGAAACAACACATGGCCAAACCCAGACTCAGGGAGCAGGGAACACCCCACTCATCATAAGACCACTGCAAAAGTGTGTATATATAATTCTGTTCCAAGAGAATGAAGAATCTGGACTAGGAACTCAGTCAGCCATGTAATCCTACCCCGTGGTGATCTCTGAGCCAACCCTGTGTAACACAGATCTCTGAGCCAACCCTGTGTAAAACAACACCAGCAGTTCAAAAACCACGCATTGAGTCCAATCATCTCATTTTACAAATGAGCAAAACTGAGATGTAGTAACTTCCTCAAGGCTACACAGTGAGACATGTCTCTAGAACCCAGGTGAACAGATTCAAAGTTCAGGACTTTCTCTACCACCTGTCATAGGTCTACCTCCAGAGAATGTCTCAAGTCACTTGACCTGAGTAGCAAATTTGTAAACACAATTTTGAATATACTGGGCTATCTTAATTTTGCCAGTGGGTTTAGAAGTTTGTTAAATAGAGAGACAGGAAGGTGGCCTGAGCATAGTGCAGGTAATGGAGCCATGTTCCTCCAAGATGTGGAATTTTGTGGCAGTATAACTTACAATGTTTGCTTAATTATGCATCTTTTTTTACATTTGTCAAATAGGATAATAATGATGCCCTCAGAGGGTTGTTGTGAGAATTAAGCATCTGATACTCAGTAATTGCCATATCTTTTTCATTGATTTATCATTCAGTAGACAGGAGCTCTGCCTTCCTTTTCTTGTGCACTGTTAGGAAACCAATAGCCTGGCTTTTAGGAGCATACCCTTCTTACTGGAGACATAAATATTACAGTAAGAAGATGAACCCGCTCTCCGTGTAGCAAAGGCAAAAGGGTCAGTCTTCTTTGCCTAATAATCCAGGTTTTTCTATTACGAAATTTCCTAAGATTCCAAATTGAAATAACTGCTTTGAAGTCAAAATTCAAGGTATAATCTGTGTTTAGTAATTACTGTAATAGACAGCAAAATTCAAAAGGCTTAAATAATTCATTCTTCAGTGGAACATTGAAGGCCATTTGGTCAGCGGGGTGCCTATTTGACATGTAGCTCGTGTGCTTTCTCCATTTTTTCTTGATGATCAGACTGAAAAATCAGAACCTCTGTGAGATGTTCGTCTTGCTTCGATGTTTATTACCTTGCCTTGCTCTTTTATCTTGAAACTACTACTTGTCCTGCCATGGAAATGTATCTATTCATTAGTCTGTCAAAATCTCTATAAACATTAGATTATTTTTGAGAAGCAAATGCCTAATTTGTGGGAAGAAAAAAAATACATATTTTCTAAGAATTACTCCATGGTTTCTTCCTGCAAAAATTTTGAGAATGTCATTGTATTGATGGGTATATTAACACCAATTACGTATAGTGAGCTAAATTATCTGGTGATTGAAATATTTTGTGAAAATCACTCTATTGACCGAAATAGAAGTCATGATAGAAAGTTCTATAAATGCATTTCCTCAAAATACAAATATGTGTCTCAATATTTTGCAAACAGTCATTCATCCTGGCTGTTTTTAACATCTGCTATCAGGAATTACATAGTTCGAATACAGTTCCTCTTCTACCTGGAAATTTCCAGAGAATTTTTTTCCTTTCCCTTGAGCTCAGTAATAAAACTTCACAGAATGTTGGGTAGTAGTTTAGCCAGAGTTGTTGGATTTAGTATAGATAATATTTATAACTATACAGACACTCTCTCCCATAGTTTGTGTTACATTGAAAATAGAGATCTGTTAAGAAATTTAAGGAAAGGGGAAAATTGAATCAGTTTTCAGTATTGACATTTTCTACTTCACCATATTCACATACCCTCTGCTTTTCCATTTGTTTGCTGCCCTTCATGGCCCTATGGGACACATTTACCGGAATATCCTCTTGATGTTCTGTGATTATGAATAACAAAGGAGCTTCCGCCTTCCAAGCTTATTTTTTAAATTAAAATTTCATCAAAGCATAACCTACATATAGAAAATTGCACACTTCATGAGTGTAAGTATATAGCTTAATGAATTTTCACAAAGTGGGCACAGACAAGCAACCATTATGCAGATCAGGAAACAAAAAAAAACCAAGAAAAGCCTAAAGTCATTGTCATTCTCCTTCCAGTTACTAACTTCCAAAAGGTAACTACCATCCTGACTCCTAATTCCATAGATCAATTTTGCTTCTGAACTTTTTTTTAATATTTTTATTTGATTTATTAACAGTAAAAAGTCCTAATTTCTCTCAGTGAGGAAAGATAATTTTTTATTTTATTAAAAACAGTGTAATTTAGTATATTTCATTATTTTGAAATCTTGGTTTAACACACTATTTTGGGCAACAAAATCACAGTGATAAATATTCCTAAAGATCAATTTTCAAATTTCTCTCCTCACACCATGAGTTTCTTTTTTAATTTTTCTCATTTTATTTATTTTTCATCATGATAAGTGTACTCTTTATTTCCCATCCCCTGTTTCCCCTGTCCCCCCACCCGCCCACAAATAAAATCATACAGTAAGTTCTGTTTTCTGGTTCATTTTGTTCAAAATTTCATTTGTGAAATTTATTCATTTTGTTATCCACAACACCAATTTACTGGTTCTCATTGCCATATAGTATTTCATGCTTGACTAAAAAACAATTTAGTTACCCATACTGTTCTTGATAAGCATTTGGATTGTTTCCAGTTTTTTCTTTTTTTAAATTTCTTGTGGCTATTACAAATAGTGCTACTAGGAATACTTAGGTACATATTTTTAATGAAATATGTATGAATTTCTGTTGGTCATATATTTAAGAGTGCAAATGTTATGTCATGAGTTATGAATATGTCCAACTTTAGTAGGTTATCCTATACAGTTTTCTAAAGTGGTTGTACCAATATACAAGTAAAAGAGAATTCTAGTTATTCCACACACCTCTTCATATGCTTATAGACTATCTGTGCTCCTTATAAAATAACTGTTTAAGTCTTTTACATGTCTTTATATTTAGTTGTCTGACTTTTTCTTACTAATTAGTAGGAATTCTTAATATATTCTAGATATAAATCTTTTGTTAGATATTTACATTGTGAATATCTTCTCCCAAATTGAGGGCCGATTTTTTTTTAATTCTCTCTCTTTTTTTTTTAAGATTTTATTTATTTATTTGACAGAGAGAGAGAGATCACAAGTAGGCAGAGAGGCAGGCAGAGAGAGGGGAGGAGGCAGGCTCCCCGCCGAGCAGAGAGCCTGACGCAGGGCTTAATCCCAGGACCCTGAGATCATGACCTGAGCCGAAGGCAAAGGCTTTAACCCACAGAGCCACCCAGGCGCCCCTTTTTTAAATTCTCTTAATGATGTCTTTAGTGAAGATAAGTTCTTTGTTTTAATATTTCATTTATCATTTTTTTCCTCATGGTTATGGATTTTCATATCATGCTTAAAAACTCTTTGTTTCCTGCATCACCAGAAATATTTTTTGTTTCTGTTTTTATTTTTCTCCTAGAAGCTTTATTATTTTGCTTTTAACATCTAGATCTCTAATCTCTCTGGAATTGATTTTTGCAGAGAATGTAAAGTAGGCTTCAAATTTTATTTTTTGCATCTGCATATCCAGTTGACCCAACAATTGTCCCATTGTTCTACTTGTGATTCTTATATTTTATACTACAATTTCTCAGGTAAGGTAATTTAAAAACAAACCTCGATAACAAGTTATGAGTCCTTTAGCTTTCTTTTCCTTGTTGAAGATTATCTAGGCTACATTTTTTCTTTTGTGTTTCCATCCATTTATCAATTTAAAATCAAATTTCAAGAACTCAAAAGAAAAAGAAAAGCCTCCAGGATTTTGGTTGTAATTGTCCAAAGTTTTTAGATCAGTCTGGAGAGACATGGTATCTTTAAATTACTGTTTTTCAATTCATATATGAAGTATATTTTTCCATTAAGATTTCTTAAAATTTTCTCAACACTATTTTGTAATATTTCATGTGGATTTTGTACATAACTTTTATTAGGTTTATTTCTAGGTTTTTGATTGTTTTGATTTATTTTAAATGTCAACATTTAGACTATTTTAAATAACAGCTTTTAACATTTTCATTTTCTATTTCTTTTTTCAGGAATATAAATATAATTGATTTTGCATATTGACACTATCTAGCCACATTGCTAAATTCATTTACTAATTCAAACAGATCATAGTTTCTTTTGAGTTTTTCTATGCAAATAATAGTTTTAATGTATTCTTTCAACAATGTTCTTCCTTTTTTTCTTCTGGCCTAACAATACTGGCTAGGGCCTTCTGTTCAATAAATATAGTAGTAATCTCTCTTTTTCTTAAAGTGATAAGTGAAAATGTTTTGTAGAACTATAAAGTTGTTTAAGATATTAATAGGAAATCTTTAGAAGGTTCACTGAGGTCAGAAAGGTGTGTTTCTAAAAAGTGGCTTAAAAAAAAAAAAAAGTGGTTTTTACTCACAGCCGAGAGATTGGGCTTACAATCCCCCCTCTGCCATGGCAAGGATATATGATTTTTAGAGATGTTATTTATCTGCCACTGAGTTCATTTAACACACGTGTTATGTGTGAAGGCACGTATAGAATGGTGATCACTAAAACTTTTGTAATGAACCATTAAATAATAAGGTAAATCTGTGACATTTTTGTGAATCTATGATATCTCCTTTTTAGTTTTGGGGCAAATGCTTCTAATTTGATATTCATTACGGATATTCATTACAATTAAGTACCTACCTCTCTTATTGATACCTATATGTTTGGCTTCATGTGATTATTGTTTTTAAATCTCTTAAATCTTTTTTATTTACTCATATATTTCATTTTTCATTGTTTTTAATTCTTCAATTTCCCTGTTTCCATATGAGATCATTTTATTTGGTTGTAATGGATTTCTGCAGACAACACATTGTCCCCAATATTGTTTATCTGGATATTTTTGTGTTTTACTTTTACCTTAAAGAACAATTTCATTTCTTATAGAATTCAAGATTGGCAGTTGTTTCCTACCAATCTTTTCAAAATGCCATTCCACAGTGTTGAATCACTATATTGTATACCTGAAATTTATATTATACTGTATGTTAACTAACCAGAATTTAAATAATTTTTTAAAAGATACCATTCTGTTATCTTTTTAATTGCCATAATTTGACTGAAAGGTCAATAATATCTTAATAATATTCCATTGAAACTTTTATCTGTGACTGCTTTTAAGAACTTCTCTTTGTCTTTGGTTTTTGGTAGTCTTATAAGGACATTCTTGGGTATAGTTTTCTTTGTATTTATTTTGTTTAGAGCTTTAAACACTTTTTAAATATGTAGCATAATGTCTTTTACCAATTTTGGGAAGTATTTGGACAATGTCTCTTCAGTATTGTCACCATCCCATTATCTCTCTCCTCTGCTTGCTGGTCTCCAATTACATATATACTGGACCTTTGCACTGTTTATAATAGATCTGTGCTCTTTGCTTTATTTCCAATTATTTTTGCTCTCTGTAATTGAGTGTTGTACCTAGAATCAGCAAATGCTTGATGAGAAAGAACCATATCATAGAATTATGGCTTATTGCTCTGCAGTTTTCTTCTCTTTGGACTCTTGATGTCTCAAGGGCTATTGCCACACCAATTCTCTGAATACCTTCAAACATTTTTTTCTGGTTTTGATTTTTGCTTAATTTTCTCATTGCTCTCAGCAAGAGGGTTGGACTGTTGAAAGCTACTTCACAATAGCCAGAATTTCAAGTTCTGTGTTCTTTTTAACTCAAAAATTCAATTCAGCATGCATTTATTGAGCTATAAAATTCTACAATTCAATTATTCTAAGTACAAGAAGTTTCTCTCACTAAGATTATTCTTTTTCTAGGTACATAATAATACTACATCATTCTCTTAGAAACTTATCAGAAGTAGTGACACCTCTCTTCTTTGAAGTATGCCTTCCTTTGATTTTTTTTAAATGCAAAAATATGGAAGTATAAGGAAACCAAGAAGAGACAGAGGCTAGTCAAATAAACTTTACTGTCCTTTTTTTTTCCTACTCATGACAATCATGTCACAGACAAAGTGTGTGGAGAGGTGGTGACTAGATGATGATTTTAAAGTGAGAGGGTGTTCTGATCTTTATGATCTCTGTTATGGCAGAAACGAGAGGTGATATTGAATTATAACTCTTCTACCTCATTGGCAGCACCAAAGGGCAGTTAGTTCTCTTTAATTCTTTCTGTGAAACATTGAATAGGCAGTAAGCTGCATTTCTGACAGATCTTTGTTTTTTCAGCTAATGTGTTAAAACACTACACTTGCTTTTCTCTTTGGCATTATGTATAATTAATTTCTGATATGTGACACATAAAACCTGGTATAACGACATAATAGTTACAGTTTATTAGTTCTTCCTTTTTCCCTAGAGAAATGGGACAAATAAGTGATAAACTGTTAAAACCAGGGTCCCATGGAGGGAAATTTTGACTAGCTTATCACATCCAATAACGAAATTCTGTCTGATACAAATTTACAGAAAGGGTCTCATATAGTTGATTCCTGGTTTAAATGCTCTTTTTTTTTAAATTTTCCATTTCCTGGTTAAAAGAATTATGTCTAGACACATATTTTCTTATTTATAAAGAAAAATATTTCTCACGTCTGGCCAAAATCTTTTCTCACAGGTTCAGTTGTTGCTAATTCGTATAAATGGGTTAAGTGATTCAAAGGTTTTTTGAAAAAACTTGGGGCAATTATCAAGTAATTGACTTTAGTTAAAGTGGAGAGATGTCCTTTACCTAGGTCCTCTTGTAATAAGTCCAGACACACGGAATCAAGAACTAAAGCTTATGGTTTCCTAGGAGAGTGTTTGATTTAATCGATGTTTTCATTATCAGGATGGCACATTGCTTTTAAAATGTATTTCTAGTTCTGTTTTTTTAAGATTTTGTTTATTTATTTGAGAGAGAGAGAGAGTGAGTGAGCATCAACAGGAGGGTGAGGGGAGGGGCAGATGGAGCCACATACTGCCCGTTGAGCAGGGAACCAGTTATGGGTCTTGATCTCAGGACCCTGAGATCAGTTAAGGCAGACACTTAACTCACTGAGCCACCCAGGTGCCCCAAAATGCATTTCTATTTTTAAACAAATAATAGCAGTTTAACTTCAAATTTAACAGAAAAATATAAAATACTTATTTCATACCTCTGCTTTACTTTAAATGTGTCTTTACTCATGGAATATTTCAAACATAGTGAAAAGTACAGAAAATAATATGACAGGAATCTATGAGTCCTCTCTTAAAATAGTAGCATTTTGCTATGTTTACTTTAAGCATATACTTAAAAATATTAAAAAAGAAAAAATACTACACAGCAGAAAATGGAGACAAGACTTGTACCATCACATGTGTTGAAACACTCTTCTTAGTAGTGGAAAAGTGGGAGGAACCCAATTGTTCATCTATCAGGGCATTCATAAACAATGGAGGAGTAGATCGACTTTCCTAAATGTGGGAAAGGAGAAGTTTAAAATGTGGGGTTATGGAACTTCACCTCTATATAACATCTTCTGTTTATGCTTGATTGCTTTTTTATTTTTATTTTTTTATTTTTATTTTTTTAAGATGTTATTTATTTATTTATTTGACAGAGAGGAGAGAGATCACAAGTAGGCAGAGAGGCAGGCAGAGAGAGAGGGGGAAGCAGGCTCCCCGCTGAGCAGAGAGCCCAATGCGGGGCTTGATCCCAGGACCCTGAGATCGTGACCTGAGCCAAAGGCAGAGGCTTTAACCTGCTGAGCCACCCAGGCGCCCTTGATTGCTTTTTTAAAAGTAAGTTGTTAATACATATTTATTGTAGAATTTTCAGAATAAAAATTAAAGAAACTCTTATAATCAATGATATCATTCAGAGATAATAGTTATTAGTTTGATTTATCTCCTATTTTTTCTAAAAATATGTATTTAGTCATGTATATATAATTACTTGGCAAGTTAGATAGAGATCTCAATCAATATTAGTTCAGTTCTGTACATCATGATTTCTAATCAGTATTATTCATAAATATTTATCTGTACTTGATTTTCTGATATACAATATTAATTTTAATGGTCATACACTTATATCACATGAATAAACTATAGTTAAACATTTTCCTGTGATTAGATATCTGGTTCAATTCTTCATGAACAACTTTGATCATAAATCTTTGTGATCACCTTGAATCACTCCTTAATATAAACATCCAAATGTATAATGAGTCAGTCAAAGGGTATGAGAGTTTAAGGCTTTCAAGATATATTACATTACCTGTAGAAAGGTTATAATGATAAACAATCTCATTATCACTTTATGAGAACACCCCTGCCACTCATCTTGGATAACAGTGAGCATTTTTTAAAATTAATTTTGCCTATATGATGGATGAAAAA
This sequence comes from Potos flavus, assembly GCA_028534135.1. Classification (NCBI taxonomy): domain Eukaryota; kingdom Metazoa; phylum Chordata; class Mammalia; order Carnivora; family Procyonidae; genus Potos; species Potos flavus. The sequence continues at coordinate 66,132,208 of CM052898.1, read as the reverse complement.
TTATATTCTTGCTTATTTGAATGAAAAATTAAGCATATATTGTCCTATAATACATTATGACTGAGGCATTATTAAATTAAACCTAGCTCCATTTCGTAAAGGAAAAACTTGCTATCTATATACCTATAGGAAAAAGTTTCTTCTTCCCAACGTAGAGGTGAGTAAATGCATGCCATATAAACTTAAGAAAAGGAGTACTGTCAGCTTGACTTTAGAGGATCCCAGATAGATTATTATTATTTAGAAGGTCCTAGATAAATTATTCTTTATAGTGAGTTATATCCCAGTTTTCATTATTCTTTTCTCTTAATCTTAAAAAGAAAAAACCTTTATTTAACAGCATTCTACATGGGATAGAGGAATACTTTTTTTTTCTTAATTTAAATTCAATTAGCCAACATATAGTACATCCTTAGCTTCAGATGTAGAGTTCAGTAATTCATCAGTTGCATAAACACACAGTGCTCATCACATCATGTGCTTTCCTTAATGCCTATCACCCAATTATCCCATCCCGCACCCACCTTCCCTCCAGCAGCCCTCAGTTTCTTTCCTAGAGTTAAGAGTCTCTCCATGGTTTTTGTCCCACTTTGATGATTTCCCATTCAGTTTTCCTTCCCTTCCCTTATGATCCTCTGTGCTGTTTCTTATATTACACATATGAATGAAACCATATGATAATTGCCTTTCTCAGATCGACTTATTTCACTCAACATAATAACCTCTTGTTCCATTTATGTTGATGTAAATGGTAAGTATTCATCATTTCTAATGGCTGAGTAATATTCCATTGTGTGTGTGTGTGTGTGTGTGTGTGTGTGTGTGTACACATCATCTTCTTTATCCATTCATTTGTTCATGGACATCTGGGCTGTTCCCACAGTTTGGCTATTGTGGCCATTGCTGCCATAACCATTGGGGTGCAGGTGCCCCTTTGGCTCACTACATTTATATCATTGGAGTAAATACCTAGTAGTGCAATTGCTGGGTCATAGGATGGCTCTATTTTTAACTTCTTTTTTTTTTTTTTTTTTTCTATTTTTAACTTCTTGAGGAGCTTACATACTGTTTTCCAGAGTGGCTGTAACAGCTTGCATTCCCACCAGCAGTATAAGAGGTTTCCCTTTTCTCCACATCCTTGCCAACATTTGTTGTTTCCTGACTTATTAATTTTGGCCATTCTAACTGGTGTGAGATAGTATCTCATTGTGGTTTTGATTTATATTTCCCTGAAGCCAGAAATGTGGAACATTTTTTTCATTTGTCTTTTGGCCATTTGTATGTCTTCTTTGGAGGAATGTCTATTCATGTCTTCTGCCCATTTCTTGACTGGATTATTTGGTTCTTGGGTCTTGAGTTTTCTAAGTTCTTTATAGATCTTGGATGCTAGCTCTTAATCTGATATGCCATTTGCAAATATTTTCTCCCATTCCTTTGGTTGCATTTTAGTTTTGTTGATTGTCTCCTTTGCTGTGCAAAAGCTTTTTATCTTGATGAAGATCCAATAGTTCATTTTTGCTTTTGTTTCCTTGCCTTTGGAGACCTGTCTAGCAAGATATTGTTGTGGCCAAGGTCAAAGAAGTTGCTGCCTGTGTTCCCCTCTAGAATTTTTATGGATTCTTGTCTCACAATTAGGTTTTTCATCCATTTTGAGTTTATCTTTGGGTATAGTGTAAGAAAACGGTCCAGTTTCATTCTTCTCCATGTGGCTGTCCAATTTTCCCAAAACCATTTGTCCTTTTTCCATTGAATATTCTTTCCTGCTTTATTGAGGATTAGTTGACCATAGAGTTAAGGGTCCATTTCTCACTTTTCTATTCTGTTCCAGTGATCTATGTCTGTTTTTGTACCAGTATCGTACTGTCTTGATGATTATACCTTTGTAATAGAGCTTGAAGTCCAGCATTGTGATGCCAGCAACTTTGGTTTTGTTTTTCAACATTCCTTTGGCTATTCAGGGTCTTTTCTGGTTCCATACAAATTTTAAGATTATTTGTTCCAGCTCTATGAACCAACTTTGCAGCCCAGGAATAAGTCCCACATGGTCGTGGTGAATAATCCTTTTAATGTACTGTTGGATCCTATTAGCTAGTTTCTTGGTGAGAATTTTGGCATCCATGTTCATTAGGGATATTGGTCTGTAATTCTCCTTTTTGTCGGTTGGGGTCTTTGGCTGATTTGGGGATCAAGGTAATGCTGGCCTCAAAGATTGAGTTTGGAAGTTTTCCTTCCCTTTTTATTTCTTAAACCAGCTTTAGAAGATTAGGTAGTAGTTCTTTAAATGTTTGGTAGAATTCCCCTGGGAAGCCATCCGACCCTGGACTTGCATTTGTTAGGAGATTTTTGATTACTGCTTCAGTTTCCTTGCTGGTTATGGGTCTGTTCAGGTTTTCTATTTCTTCCAGTTTCAGCTTTGGTAATTTATCCATTTCTTCCAGATTGCCTAATTTGTTGCCATATAGTTGCTCATAATATGTTCTTAAAATTGTTTGTATTTCCTTGGTGTTGGTCGTGATCCCTCCTCTTTCAGTCACGATTTTAATTTGGGTCCTTTCTCTTTTCTTTTTGGTAAGTCTGGCTAGGAGTTTATCGATCTTATTAATTCTTTCAAAGAACCAGCTTCTGGTTTTGTTGATCTGTTCTATTATTCTTTTGATTTCTATTTCATTTATTTCTGCTCTAATATTTATTATTTCTCATCTCCTGATTGGTTTAGGCTTTATTTGCTGTTCTTTCTGCAAGTCCTTTAGGTGTAAGGTTGGCTTGTGTATTTGAGACTTTTCTAGTTTCTTGAGAAAGGCTTATATTGCTATGTATTCCCTCTTAGGACTGACTGCCTTTGCTGCATCTCCAAGGTTTTGAACAATTGCATTTTCATTTTCATTTGTCTTCATACATTTTTTTTACTTCTTTAATTTCCTGGCTGGCCCATTCATTCTTTAGTAGAATACTCTTTAACTTCCAAGTATTTGAGTTCCTTCCCAGTTTCCTCTTATGATTGAGTTCCAGTTTCAAAGCATTATGGTCTGAAAATATGCAGGAATAATCCCAATCTTTTGGTACTGGTTGAGACCTGATTTGTGACCCAGTATGTGCTCTATTCTGGAGAATGTTCCATGTGCACTCGAGAAGAATGTGTATTCTTTTGCTTTAGGATGGAATGCTCTGTATATATCCGTGAAGTCCATCTGGTCCAGTGTGTCATTCAAAGCCTTTGTTTCCTTGTTGATCTGTCCATTGCAGTGAGTGGGGTGTTAAAGTTCCCTATTATTAGTGTATTATTATCAATTGTGTTTCTTTAATTTTGTTATTAATTGGTTTATATAATTGGCTGATCCCAAGTAAGGCGCATAAATATTTATAATTGTTAGATCTTGTTGAATAGACCTTTAAGTATGATATAGTGTCCCTCTTCATCTCTTACTGCAGTCTTTGGTTTAAAATGTAATTTGTCTGATACAAAGATTGCTACCCCAGCTTTCTTTTGATGTCCATTAGCATGATAAAGTTCTCCACCCCCTCACTTTCAATCTGGAGGTGTCTTTGGGTCTAAAATGAGTGTCTTGGAGACAGCATATGGCTGGGTCTTACTTTTTTATCCAATCTGATACTCTCTGTCTTTTAATCAGAGCATTTTGGCCATTTATAATCAGAGTAACTATTGAAAGATGAATTTTGTGCGATCGTATTACCTATAAAGTCCCCATTTCTGTAGACTGTCTCTGTTTCTTTCTAGTCTATGTTACTTCTGGGCTCTCTCTGCACTTACAGGATTCCTTCTAATATTTCTTGCAGGGCTGGTTTAGTGATCACAAATTTTTTTAGTTTCACTTTGTTCTGAAAGCTCTTTCTTTCTCTTTCTATTCTGAATGACAGCTTTGCTGGATAAAGTATTGTTGGCTGCATGTTTTTCTCATTTACTACCCTAAATATATCATGTCAGCCCTTTCTGGCCTGCCAGTCTCTGTAGATGGATCTTCTACCAGTCTAAATATTCCTACCCTTGTATGTTCAGTACCTCTTATCTCAAGCTGCTTTCAGGATTTTCTCTTTATCTCTGAAATTTGCAAGATTTACTATTATATGTCAGGGTGTTGATCTATTTTTATTGATTTTGAGGGGGGTTCTCTGTGCCTCCTGGACTTGAATGCCTGTTTCCTTCCCCAGATTAGGGAACTTCTTAATTATGATTTGCTCAGATATACCTTCTGTCTCTCTCTCTCTTTCTCCCTCTTTCTTCTTCCTCTGGACCCCAATAATTCTAATACTCTTTTGCTTTATGGTATCATTGATTTCTCAAAGTCTTGCCTCATGGTCGATTAGTTATTTTTCTCTCTTTTCCGCAGCTTCCTTCCTTTCCATCATTTTGTCTTCTATGTCACTGACTCTCTTCTGCCTCATTTGCCCTAGCTGTTAGAACATCCATTTTAAACTGCATCTCAGTTAAATCATTTTTAATTTCAGCCTGATTAGATTTTATTTCTGCACTAAGAGATTCTCTACTCCCTTTTATGCTTTTTTTCAAGCCCGGCTAGTAACTTTACAATCATTATTCTGAATTCTAGGTCTGACTTCTTACTTATAGCCATATCACTTAGATTTATGGCAGAGAGTATTACCTCTGATTCTTTCTTTTGTTGTGAATTACTCCTTCTAGTCATTTTGTCCAAACAAGAATAGCTGAAGGAGAGAATGAATGAAAAATATCAACCATGACCCCAGCAAAGTACACATTAGACAAATCTGAAGATGTCATAAACCAAAAGAGAAAAGAAAAAAAGGAAAAAAAGAGAAAATATAATCTCATAGGTGGACAAAACAGGGTGATCCAGTTGGTCCTGGGTGTATTTTGGTCTGTTTGTTAGAAGACACTAAATCTCAAAATTGTAAATAAAGAAAAACTTATGTATATACAAAAATAAAATTGAATACAGTGAAGGGAAGCAAAAAATGAAAACTATATCTATAAAATGTAAATTTAAAAATTGAAAATTAAAAAAGACTTAAAGACAAAGAGTTGATAAAATAAGAGAGTTGAAAAGAAAAAAAAAGAAAAAGAAAAATTTAAACTGAAAGACTAAAGACTCATGAGAAAAAAACCCTCTAATTCTATATACCATTTTCCTATAGCACAGGAGGTTTTCGGTTCTGAGTGATCTATAAACTTGGTGTTCACCTGAGGATCCTGCTGGTCTTCTGGGGTAGGGGCCTGCTGTACTGATTCTCAGGTATCTTTGCCTGGGTGGAGTTGCACTGTCCCTTACCAGGGGGCCAGTCTCAGTGTAAACTGCTTTGTTGCTCTATGTGGCTTTTGTTCCCTGAAGACTTTTCCCACCACTTTAGAGGATGAAAAAAATGAATAAATTAAAATGGTGGTATCCTGATCTCCAGCCCCAGAGCAAAACGATCACTGCCCCCACTCTTCAGTGCACCTTCAGGGAAAAGCAGTTAGTCCCTTTTGTGTGCACCAAACTCTGCAGACTCCTGTGGTGCACCAATCCTGGAAGGGGGGCTCTAACTGTGGCCCCCCAGCTCACTGGGCCCCTGCTCAGGGAGCAGTTGCCCCATCGTGCATGCACCCATGCCACTCATCCTAGGGGAAGGAGCATGGTCTCACAGTTGTCACTTGCTGGGCCCCTGCTTGGAGAGTGGTTGTGGGTCATGCCATGGTTTGCAGTTTATGGCAACACCCAGCTGAGAGGCCACTCTGGGGGCTTGCTGATTGCAGCTGGCTTTCCTACTGCAATGCTTGGGAACTCTGCTGCATTCAGGAACCCCCATTCTTTCTGCCCCTAGGGATCCTGAGACCACACTGTCCCACTTAGGATTCTGCATGTTTCACCACCTGAGCACCTTTTAGGCACAGATGTCCCTTAGCAGAATTGTAAAAGTTCCAGTTTTGTGGTCCGCTACTATATCACTTGCTGGTTGCCTTCCTCAGTTTATCTTCTGATATATCCCCTCAGATTCATGTCTCTGCACCTCCTACCTGGCAAAAAGTGGTTGCTTTCCTAGTTGTATAATTGCAGCAATTCTTTTCTTAGATCTCAGGTTGAATTCACAGGTGTTCAGAATAATTTGATAGATATCTAGCTGAATTCAAGGAACCAGGTGAAACCAGGGTCCCCTACTCTTCCACCATCTTCCCTCTCTCTGCCTAGAGGCATACTTTCATGATTACTGTGACTTCTTATGGAAATGTGGTGGCCTTATCATCTGTGTGTCCATTGGCAAATGTAATCATCTCCAGAGAGATGTGTTGAGAAATGACACCATGTTGGTTAGAAAGTCAGTTCAGAAGTAGAGTAGGGCCTTGGGGAAAAGGCCATTTTGGCAGCTAGAAGGCTTTCTTTTCAAGAGAAAAGAAGTCCTTGGGGGAGGCTAGCTCGTCAGAATAAGGAGAGCAGAGATAGATTTTTTTCAAAGCAGTAGCTAGGAATAAATGGTGTGTGTTCACCTGTAGTGTCCTTGCTACTCCTTTCCTTCAGAAGAGTCATAGCAGCAGTAGTTGGATCATTGAGGATTCCTGTCACTGGTCCTGGCGTTTGCACTCTGAAGTTTGGAAGCAACACTTTACAGTCTCTAAAAAGCTTTACGTAAAGAATTCATGTGACGATATTATGACAGATATCTGCACGGGATGGGTTCCATCAGACCACACAATAAAGATTATGGTGCCTGGGGGAGCAGAATAGCTTCACAAACCTACTATTACACAGCCTTTGTTTCTAGTGTTGAGATCCCATTTTTTCCTAGAGGAATAAACATCGAGTTCCTCTGGATATTAAAAATGATCAAGGAGAGGGGAGCTATTAATGAAGGAAATGTTTGGTTTGATGTCTGGTTCACCAGCCAGCTCATGCAGATTCTCGGACTGCATTTGTTCCTACCTGGCTACAAAAAGGTGGGGCCTCAATTTCCTCAAAGGTAAACTTATGAAACAGGAAGTGGTGGTTTCTCAAATCTCCAGGAGTTACGACATTTTATTTGACTTTCGAATTACATATGTTCTTTGTTGTTTAATGTGGTGAATTCATTTTCATGTAGAGGTCACAAACCTGTGCCCTGTAAGTTCAATTAGGGGACTTCACATGTTTTTCCTTATGGCTCATGTGTTATTTTAAGAAGATTGAACACAATGTAGCATTTAAACACCAGATTTTATGTAACAATCAGATTTTCTGGCTTTTCTTAAGACTTAAGAGATCTGGGGTGCCTTGGTGGCTCAGTTGGTTAAATGTCTGCAGTCAGCTCAGGTCATGATGCCAGCGTCCTGGGATTGAGCCCCATGTCAGGCTCCCTGCTCCAGAGGAGCCTGCTTCTCCCTCTGCCCCTCCCCCCATTCGTCCTCTCTCTCTCTTGCTCTCTCTCTCCCCCTCTGAAATAAATAAATAAAACCTTTAAAAAAAAAAAAAAGAATCGGGAGCTCTTGTAACACTTGGATGGAGGAGGAAGAGGCAGCCCCTTCAGAGATGCCATGTACACTCCATGCCAGTCCCCAGCGCACCATCATGTTCCCTGAACACTGAGGTGGAGGGTCCAGTGCTATTCACCATCATGTGTGTACTGTTGTTTTTCTAACTCCAAATTTGCTTTGCTCATTTCCATTTTCTGCTTTTTCTCTGTAGAGATGTGGGTGTGTTATCCCTGCCATCGTACTTTGGGCTGATTCTGAACAGTGAAAGAAAAAATCCAAAGGGTGTGTGTCCATGTGCACCACATAAGAAGTCAACGAAATTAAGAGTATTCAGATTATCTAGATGTGATTGGATTAGAAACAGCTGAGGATGTAAACTGAGCTGAGAACATGAAGTATGAAAAGAATTTTTTAAAGCAAATCACTTCAGTTTTATATCATCTTATATCTTCCCTTCACCCTGTCATTGCTTTGGATAGGAAATTTATCTCTGTGTAGCACTTCATTCCTTATGTCATTATATATTTTATTGTTTCTTTCCTCTGAGATTCCTTGGAATTACTGAGGCAGAGAAAGGGAAGTGAGAGAGGAAAAAGTGGTAAGGTGGAGGGATGTGTAAATGAAGACTACCAGTGTTATAGTTCATCAGGGTATCTTCAACATCTAAAACTATTTACCAAAAAGAAAATAAAATTGCCCCATTTCCATGCTAGTGATAACAAGTTTCAGTTACCAAGGGCTTTTCAGCATTCTGTTTTCTTGCTAATGGAATAGTTGCTTTTTTTCTATTCTCACCTTTTGTCATGGGACTGCATTGACCTGAGCTCTTCAGTTTTGATAATTTGTCAATCTCCATAAACCTTAGAGAAAATGTAATTATAATTAGGGGACAACTAACCACAGTCTTCATTGTGACCGTAGGGAAACAAGTGATTTCCCTCACTTCAGTTCTTGTCTTTGCATGTATATGCTTCCTGTTCTAAAATACAAGCATATAAAATTTTCAGTTAATATGTCTCTAGTGTTCCAAGGAATATCAGCTAGCCTTGCTGAAGACAACCAGTCTATTGGGGAACGAAAGTAAATATAAAAACTCAAATCAGAGACCAAATTAAGAACCCAAACAAGACAAATGAAAGGGAATTCCTGTAATAACTACCACTTGATGGTATAATTTGTAATAATAACTTCACCTCCTCTCCTTGAAATAATCCACCAAGAGCTAGAAGTAATGTTCCAAGAATAAATATTATTAGTAATTTAGCTTTCAATGTGTTAGTCATCTATACAAAACCTTAAATCTGACTTCTTTCCAGATTTCCTGTGGGGCGGTGTTGAAAAACAAATATTTGCACATGCTTGCACACAATTTTACCTGTGTCTGTTCGGTATCAGATAAAAGTAGATTGTCTGGGTTGGAAGCCTGGCTTTAACCTCCTAGAGCTGCATAACCTTGGGCAGTTAATCTCTCTTGTGTTTCAATTCAGTTTCCCCATCTGTAGCACACCTCTTTTCCTGCTGTGCTTTTGTCTCTTTCCCACAGTACCCTTGGTATATTTCAAAATACGTTGACATGAAAATAATAGTAGTTATTATACAGTTTTGACTACATATGGCTTAGCTGAGTAGTGTACTATGATTTGATTTTACTTTTATACTTTTTCATTTGTTTTCCTTAGAATTATAAGTTTGCTAAGGTTCCAGTTTTTTAATTTATTTTTGAAATATGTTGTTTTATTATTTTAAGAGTATGGAGAAATTTAAAATGTGGACTACTTCTAGAGTATAGAGAATAATAAAACAAACACTCAGGTACCCATCTCCTAGAGGTCACAAATAAACAATATGAAATATTGGGAATATGGTGACACAAAGGAGAGAAGATATTGAGGGTCTCTTGGGTTTTTCACTGATGAACTGAATGATCATGTGTATGAACAATTACCCGCCCCCCCATGTTACTCAGGTCTTTGATGGTGACACTAATCTGCAAATCCCCAAGAAGGGGGAGATTAATCGGTTTACATTTGGCCATTCCTAACGTAACAGACCTTATTTTATGGGCCTGGGACCTAATGTGGATTCTGCCCATATACTAAGTATACCTCCTTTTTGGTGAATAGGGAAATAATCTGAGGAATGTTCATGGTTACCTTGGATCCACTATTAGATGGGCTTGGGCCAAGTTTCCATCTATCACCAGATTTCCATAAATCCCTTCTTAGTGGTATTGAGTGTCTCCAGGGATTAGCATAAATTCATAGCCAATATCTAATAACTCCCCAAAAGACCAAGCTGTTTGCCTTTTTCCAGAGTACAGTTGCCCTGGAAAGTGGATACAAATCAGTCTGAAAAGCTTGGGGAAATAGTACATTTTTGGTCAGGCTGTAAGATCCTTCCACAAACAGATAGACCTTCCTCTCATTTAAGGGACTGGCAGGGGGTGGTCTATGATTTAGATCTGAAAACTGGTAAGAGGACAGAATCTCTACCATGATAACTTGAATTAGTTTTCTCCTCAGGAAACCAAGAATATTTCTGCCAATATATGTCAAGCAGAACCTTAATAGACTACCAGTCTATTTCATCTTTATGGACTGTGTGATCAGTTAGCCATATCTGCCCTGTTATCAGTAGAAATGAGGGACACCTTGAGAATTACCAAGAAAGCCTTCTCCACAGGCTCGTAGCCTTTAATTTTTTGTTCTCCTTATGTTTGTTCTCTAGGGTGATCTGGTGTTCCCTTAGTGACTAGGTTCATAGCCACTTGATCTCCCAGAGCCTCATCTTCCACCTGTACTTCCTCCCAGGCAATCACTGGGGATAAATTGAGTAATTGTGATTCCACCATATCCCCGATGTTCTTTTTTCTATTTCCTCCAGCAAAGAGGAATCTGCATTCCTTGAATATACGAGCAACTCCATCCCAGAATCCCATCTTGAAGGTTTGGTTCTTGACCCCACTCAGAATCAATTACAGTATCTTGTCAAGGTCCCGTCGCATGACCACACCAGATCTTATGATCCAATAGGGTAATTTGAGGAGTTTAATAAAGAAACAATTTACAGAGATGTGTTTAGTGTATATGTGTGGGGCCCATTCTTGCCTGGTTTAGTAGTATCAGAGTGGTATCATTGGGGTTTAAATACTAGGAATATAGAATTTCAGTCAATCTTCATGTCATCAGAGGCTGCCTCATCTCTACTTTCCACATCTCCTGAAGCCTTAAAGACTGATCCTCCCAGAGTGTCTGTAGGACAAACTTGCTCTATTCTTATATGTATTTTTCAGGACAAGCAATTAGGTCAAAGCCGTCTCCATCTTGCCACAATGGTTAGCACTCTTCCAATGTCTGTCCATATCCAAACTTCTGAGCTCTCTCAGCTACTGTGGTTTCTTCTGTGTTGGTTGTACAGTAATGTCTTTTTTAAGTTCCTCTGCTTTCATTTTACTCATGTTTTTAGGAGGTGAAAAGATACAGTTTTTGGCTAATTGGCCATTTCAGGCCTGGACTTAAAAAAGGGTTTTGTTATAGAAAATGTACTTCTGTTATATAAAATATTTTTTTGTTATAAGTGATATCAACCCATATTTCCTTAATTAACTTAATTCTATTTAGATTTTAGTTCTGTAAAATCTCATGACACTGGATCTTTAAATGTTTAAATAGCTTTTCTGGAAAAATGAGAGCCCATGATATTCTCTTTGTAAAGTATATTTTCAAGTTCTAGTTCAAGTTCAACATGATAGTCTCTATTTGACAAGAAATGGAGATGATGTTCTAATCTTCTCTGCCTTCTCTTCCCATTATTGGGAAATTAAATGAAAGGGGTGTATGTGTGTGTATGTGTGTGTGTGTTTGCATGCATGTGCATTTGGTTACATTTAAATTATGTCACCATTAGATTGAATAAATTTAGAAGTATCCAACTTGTAGAATAGTAGAAACTGTTGATGCAAACAATATAATTGTTTTCTTTATTCCCTTAATTCCCAAAGATACTTTCACTATTGATTACCAACTGTAGCCATTAGAAGTGGTTATATAATGCAGATTATAAATGTGAAATTGTCACAATGGCAGATTTTTTTAAAGATTTTACTTATTTATTTATTTATTTGAGAGAGAGGGCACACTCATACACATGTACTAGTGGGGGGAGGGGCAGAGGGTGAGGGAGAAGCAGGCTCCCTGCCCAAGCAGAGAGGCTCAATCCCAGACCCAGAGATCATGATCTGAGCCGAAGTCAGACGCTAACCCATTGAGCCACCCAGGTGCTTCTAGCAGGTTGTCTTTAAGATAAACTTTAAATTTTTTTTCGGATAGATTTTCAAGAAAACTCTAAAGTCATCAACTTATCAATCAATCAATCAGTGACAAAAACAAAACCCTAGCAGCCAAAATAACATAAACATTTGAGTTAGTGCTTGAATCTTTAAATGTTTATTATAGCTCAAAGGGTTCTGGAATAATTATTCCTTAGTTTCAGTAGACAAGCTGGGAAAAATCAAATGGAACTATGTATCTTCTTAGACAGTGATAAATAAAACCATAAAATACTGACAAATACAGTGGAATAAATAGATTCAGCTGTAAACTTTAAAGCACCATAGAAAACTGAAGATCGTTGCTTTTGGGGTTCTGGTGAAGGCTTTAGCACTAAGATATCACAGCATTGTGAAATAATAATAACTAGAATTATCTATACGTGCAAGCCTGTCCACTTGATCAAGTGAGCAAGGTAAAAGTTTCTCCTCATTTTGTTTTTTCTTGATAAAGTAGTTTTAGAGATAAACTAGCTAAACTAGCTAAACTAGACTTTTTCTTCAGATGTTTGTACTTGGAAAAAAAAGCATTTATATAAATTAACTTCCATGTTTTTTGAATAAGGAAAGGGAGACTTATTGATATTTCACGACATTACCCAAATCTATAATACTAACTTATGATAGAACATGCTTATTTGTTTGTTTGATAGATTGATTACTTATTTACCCATATGTTTATGTGTATGCTTGTTTAGTCATCCATTTCTTCACTCATTCAATAAGTACAACTGAGGGCACAGTATGTGAAAATCATTAAGTCACTCTGGAATGCCCTACATAGTCCTTGCTCCCAAGAAGCTTGTTGTTTAGTGTAGGAAGTAGACATACATTAACAGCTCATTGCCCATGGTGAGATCAGTTTGATGATTATTGTTAGACCATATACTTTACTAAGAAAGAAAGTCGTTGTCCTGCTCCCATTATAGACTCAGTGCTTAGCACAATAAATGCTGGTTGAATATTCATGACAGTACAAGATATCATGCAAGTGTAGAGGTGGAATGTCTAAGCCTGCTTGTAAGGGGCTAGTGGAGGCTACCAAGGAGGTATGGACTAAGAGCTAATCAGATGATAAAGTGCATGGGCAATGTTCCAAACTTGCCAAAGACAGGCAAGGCAATATATACATCTTGAAAATGGTAGCACATAAGGAGTGAAGCAGAGTAATGGAAGCCAGAGAAGAAGACAGATCAAATGATGGAGGGCCTGGTTGAATTGTTAAAAAGTTTATAAGATTTGAGAAGTCATATATATTAATTAGAGTTTGCTATGTGAGGCTATATGGCAAATAACCTCAAAATCCCAATAGCTTACAACAAGTATTTTTTCTTGCTCACTTTACAGATTGGTGGCTTTGGGTTATCTGCTTTGGCTTTTCTCCCCATTGTGAGTTTAGATCTGCTCCACATTCCGGGACCCAATCTCAATGACGCCTCTCTAGCACATGTCCTTCTCATGACAGAGGACAGAGAATCATAAATACACAATCAAACTGAAAGCTTCTTCTTGGCAGATTTGTCACATCTGCCAAAGCAAGCTACAGGGTCAAGTGCAATACCAGTAGGGTGGGGAAATGTACTCTTCCCATGAGGAATGACAAGGGCATGTTGCCGCTATCCTTTTATAAGGGAATTATAAAGAAGCCTGAGTAATAATGCAATCTACTGCAGAGGGTTTCCATTAGGCAAATGGCAAATGCCATTTGAAAGGGTAATACAGAAATATGTTTAGAGGGAATAAAGCGGCTGTAATCACAGTGAGATATTCAGCAATGTTACACAAGAAGTGGCGGTGGGGGAACAGGGTCCCATTTCTAGAACCTCGATCAAGAAATGACTCCTTTTACCTCAGGGAATTTATTTGGCCCTTCCAGCTCTCTGTCAGAGCATACCAATAGAACTAAGTCTGTAGCATGCAGAGGTAGCACACTTAGCTTGCGAAGATGAAGAGTCTGCTGGCGTGATGCATCATTCAAGTTAGAAAGAGGCCTTTCTAGGGGCACAAGCAGAGCAGACTGCAAACTTTCTGCAGACCATGTTAGAAAGAGGATCCCTTTCATAGGGAAATAACCCAAAGTTATTGGCCATGTGGTGACTGTGTTCTCTCATAATTAATCCCTTTTTATCCAACATATAAGGACTAGATCATTAAGTGTCCTACATGTCTCATGAAGTAGTTCCATTTTTTCCTGTAGGTCATGTGGAGCCATTAGAGAAATATGACTAAGAAAAAAAATAGTGAAATTCTCCAGGATAGATGTATATGTACACATAGGTGTGTATGGACACATTGATGCATATGTTGATTAGGATCTATATTATCTGTGCAGTCCTGGGTGAGCTACTGAAACCACTCTAATCCTTGATTTTTTCATTTGTGAAATAGAAATTATAATAATACCTTCATAAAAATATGTTTATTGGGGGAATTAAAGTTGTAGGTGGGAAAAGGTGGAGTGATAGCATACCAAGGTCTCATTCCAGATTGGCAGACTTTAAACTTGGCTCTACCACTTACTTGCTGTGTGACTTTAAGCAAGTTTCATAACCTCCCCATGATCAATAAACTAATAATATTGTCATTAAGATTCATATAATACCAACAATTGTATTACATTCTAAGCCATTCTCTGGTTCCTAACCCAGAGTTCGCCATTTGTTTTAGTTCTCATTTTGTGTGTAACATCAACCATGGGCAAATTTCTTTATAAGGATGTCTCAGATCTTATACTTTTTTCAACAACTTACCATTGTTTAAATATTTTGAGAACATATCTTGTGTCCTTGCCTCTTCAATGGTGTTTTTTCAGTAACATAAAGCATATGCTTTATTCACCCATCCATTCATTTGCTAGAGCCTGTCTCATTTTGCCCTTGTACTTTAGAAGGCACAACATCTATATTTATGATAAGAAAGTGACATTTGTAACCCACCTGACCATTGAGGAAGTTTCCTTAAGGATCCAATTTCCCAACAACAGGAAACCGAGTATGGGTTTTCTTTTGTCTCTTCGTGTACTCTGTGTTCCATCTCTAAAGCTCATCGTCCCTGCATGAATTGAGTCTCCAAGGTATCTAAGTCTATGGACTTCAGAAAATGGCTTTGTGGATTGTAGTTGACAGAATAATTTGGCAGTCACACACTGGGACTCCCTGAATCGTCATGGTTCTGCTATCTCTTGAGGGAAGCTGAAGGTCTGTAATAATGTACATCTTACAGTCGACTGCCTATGGTCATCATCTTCAAGATGTATTGGAGAGAAGCACTTTACATTACCTTACACTCTGTATTTTATAAAATACTTTCCCATCCATTATGTCATTGCACATTCAGTAACCCTGAAAAAGAGACAAAGCTCACAAAAAGGTAATGCTTTGTGAGCACTTCTCTGCCATTAGTATTCATCTAATCCCTGAATAAGCACTTACCAAGTTGGCTGCCCAGGTGGGGAGGAAGAGAGCAAGGAGGAGGGGTGTGTTTCTTCTCAGTAGGATGTAGAGCGGGTCATGTTCCTGAGCCGATATTGTGAAGCAAGACACCAGAATCAGCACTGTATCTCACTAAACCTTTTTTTAAGGTGTGTATTTTTGTGCTTGTCTTCCATTCTACATCATTTTCATCTATTTCAATTGCCAAATAGCATTTGATTTAAAAATGCACCTTTAAGAGTTGTTTACACTCTATCTTAAAATAAAACACATCGCTATCAAGTGGAGTGACGTAAATTCATTCATGGGAGTCTATGGGCTTTAGAATTCCAGACCCAGTAGTTGCTCTCGCTCTGCCTTTCAGTAGGTTTCAACAAATGCTGAATCTTTCTTGAGCTCTCAGTTTCATTATCTGCAAATGGTGTATATTATGGGTGAAGCCTCATGTGAACTTAATCACTCTGAAGCATATTTGATATATGAGACATTATTGCACAGAAGCTAGAAGGGCATGCTCTGGAACCAGACTGACTAGAATTGAATCCCACTCCTACCACTTACTAACAGTGTGCCCTGGGGAAATGTATTCCATCTATGCCTCAGTTTTCTCATCTGTAAAATGGGTTCCTCATCGGGTTTTTGTGAAGGATTAGAAGAGTTGGTACATAGAAAGTACTTAGAGTTAAGCTGACATAAAGTAAGTGTTCAGTATGTTTTAGCAGTAATTATGGGTAGTTAAGCATCTTGACTCCAGATTTTTGAGGTTAGATACAGTTACCTTAACTCAGGAAAAGCCAAAGGGCCTAAAATGTAGAGATATTGGTTCGCTAGCCCCTGAAAACTGTTATTTCAGACAAAAATTAAGTTAATCATGTGCAGGCATGAAGTAACATCCCCAGCTCTAACTCCATTAGATAAATCATTACTCATTCTGCATAAGTGTCTGACTGTGAGACCCCATACATTACTGTGAGGGTATTAAGTAATCAAAACCATAGGGTCTTGAGAGCTGTCTTCAGCTATAAGGAGCTCTTTCGTTGAAAGGCTAATCATTTTAATTGTTGAAGAGACTGTCTTTTCAGGACCTTCCTAGAAGAGGAATCTATTCCTTCCTTTTGTTTTGTTTTTGTTGTTGTTGTTCATTTCTGGTGTTTGCTCTACTCAGCACAATCTCATTGGCAAATAGCCATGCTGGGCAGGCAGTGTGAAAGGCATGCATACCTCCATTTGAAGAAGGCCTTTGGAAGTAAGAGAGGCAGTTGAACACAAATTTCTGCCATCCAGCTCATTTCAACATTTTTCATGTTTTGTGTGGACTCTGCCATGTGCTGAGAGTTTATTAAGTATATTAAAAGGCTAGCAGCTCTTCCATGCAGAACATTTATACACCTGGGGTATAGGTTACCATCTGACCGCTCCATCTGACAAAAGTGATTCTCTTCAACTCTTCAAGCCATTTGTGACTGCCTGAAACTGAGAGCTTGTCATCCACACCATCTCATTATGTCCAATTGTTCTTCAGCCTTCTTTAGGGTTTGTTTCCCTGTGAGTCCTAAGGTTAAAAAAATAAATAAATAAATAAAAACTGATTTCCCCCTGAAAAAAATAATAACTTGCCACTTTTACCCCAGAATCACACATCTTTCCAAATGAATGACATGGGGAAATGCACACTTTCCAACAAGACCGTGAACACCTGGTTTTGGTGTCTTTCTTATGATCTCTCAGTCTATGAGTCATTGTATAGGTATCATTGATAATGGCATATGAAGGGTATTTTCTTATCGGGAAGATTGGAATCAAAATGTCAAAAGAGTTTTTAGCTTTAATTTGACCATCTTTTCATGTAGATGTTTTTTCTTCTCTTGAAAACACAGTAAAAAACAAACAGAGTTAAGAGAGTGAATTTGCTTTGGGCTCAAAATATGTGTTGAATGAAATGATAATTTTGTATCTATGGAGAAGGCTTAGCCAGAAGGATGTTCTGATGAATTAAGTTTCTATCCCTAAGTTAAAGTAAAGTGATTGAGTCCATGGTGGTGGTTAAAAGCTGTGTGTGTAAGTCAGGACAGGTTAGGCAATGCTGCAATAACAAGCACTATGAAATCTCAATGGCTTCATAAAATAAATGTGTATTTCTTGCTCTTGAAAAATCTTCTGCAAGTCTTGGTGAATCCCAGGGCAGCCTCCTTGTATGTAGTGTCTCAACATTCCAGGATACTTTGGTTTGATGTCACCCCATCTGAATATATGCTTACATGTTTACTGTCTCAGGGGAAGAGTAGGTGAAGAATTAGCTTACCACCCAAACTGCTAGTCAGAAATAGTCATATGGACCTGCTTACTGCAAAGAGGGGAGTAGAAACATAATATATCTAAGGAGGGAAGGAGAACTGGAGCTCTCAGTGAGATCATATGCTCATACTACTTCACCCCCACTTTTGCTAAGAATTTTGGCAGAAATAATAAGCCAAAAAGATATAAGTGCCTTGCTGCTATTACAATCTCAGGGGGAGGAATGAATAGAAAGCTTGGTTAGAGCTTATAAACAGAATTGGGGAAAGAACATTAACAGGTATGAGCTCAGCTTACAGATAAAGAGGTTTCAGTTGGCGTTCACAGTCATTTCATGAGAAGGTCATTCTGAGACCCAGTACTATTTGTCTGATACTCTTTGGCATGAGTGGGAAGGAACTGTAACCATCACGTTTGCCCTAAACTATGCCCAGCCTATCGGGAGGCATTTGGAGACCTAAGAGTCATCCGCACCAGGGGCGGGGACAGGGTATTGGAAGAAAAGCTCGTGGTCCCTATTTCTATCTTTTCCCCCCTGCCCACAAACGCAATACATAGACTTCTTTTTGATGTGCATGTTTGGTACTAAAGAAAGCTGAATTAAGTTGAACTTCACAGATGGGCTGGAAAATGCTAAAGTTATGTTGTAAACTATGAGTATTAGCTCACAAAAGTCAGTCTTAGTCCTTTTTGGATCACAAAGGAATACTAAAAGGCACAGATCTGCTGTTCCTCAAGTACAACTGTAAAACATTCAGATGTTTTCACTAATCCAAGTACTGATGGGGATACAAAGATGAATTTGGCACAGTCTGTTCCCTCAATAAGACCATTGGATAGCATGAAGGCAAGTACACATAATTTGTACAAACAGAGAGACAAGTCCAAGGCGGTGAAGTGGAGAGACAGCGTGAGTTATTAACTGGTGGGTGGGGATGAAGGTGGGATCAGGGAAGACTCTACTACAAGTAAAGATTAGACCTGAGTATTGAACAGTAAGTAGGATTTTTGGTGTGGAAGACTGAATGATGCTGGGCTACCATGAGAGACACTTCTCTTAGGTCTCACAACCAGGAACCTAATTTGTTTTTATCCCACTGATATGATGAAGCTTGCAACAGACTAGGTATCCTTCTTTGCTTTGGCTGACAAGAAGTACACAGGCAGATTAGGGCCCCAACAAACAACTGACATGTTTTTATGTCGATTTTTACCTCTGATTTCATCTTTTTTCCTCTTACCACAACTTCCTTTGCTTTCTTCATCTGTTTTTTAAATCCTGTTGTATATTTCTCTATAAATCACCTCCAATTCCTTTTGAACAAATTGCAAAAGAAAGAAACATGGGGTATTTTTGTAGCGTTCTGAAGGATTTGGTGTTTTGGGAAGGGAGGGTGTGGAGGAGGGAGACAGGATATCTTCATCATTAGCATAATAAAGAAGACTAATTGAGGCCACAGCCTGGGAAACAAGTTAGGGGGCTTTCTTTGTCATTCGTTGAGATAATAAAGGTCAATACCAGAGCAGTAGTGCTGGCAATGAAGAGAGAATGAGATTCAAGAGATAGTTTGAAGATGTACAATGAAAGATATGAGGGTTTGAGTTACTGGGGTACACTGTGGGACTCCTCACTCAAGTACAGAAAACTGAAGAAGGAGAAAATTAACAAGTCTGAAAGGAATTTCATTTGGATAGAGTTAGTTGGAGATTCCCGTGGGAAAATCCAAGTTGTGAATTTGTATCACAAACAGGGCAGCAGATCAAAGCTCCGTGGAGTTGAGATGCTGCTTAGAGCATAGCTGAGGTGATAGGTATCATCAAGTTCAGGAAAAGAAGGGAAAGTGTGAAATCAGAAGGCCTAAGAGACTGAGAGAAAATGGTGGAATGAAGGATACCAATATTATGTCTGGTAGAAATGCAGTAATAATTGGGTAAGAAGGATGGGAAATTGGGGAAGACTGTGGGACTGTGAAATTTAAGAACTTACAGTAAGAACCAATGGAGGAGATAACCGGTGTAGGATGTGTTCCTAGGAAGGGGGTGCACATAGAGATTGTAGATCATGGTCATTGTGGTAAAGGAGGTGAAGGATGAGAGTAGGTGGTGACTTGTCATAAAGGAAGATTCCTATGTGTTCATCGAGCATGTGGGAATGATCTATAGGTTGTTGGTAGATAAAGGTCTGAATGCATAAAGTGCATTATGGCCAGAGATTCGATGAGGACATTTCATAGTGATATAACCACAAATGACATGGAATCAGAAGTAGGAGCTAGAAAAATAAGTGGTATTCCAGCATTCCAAATAAGCCCAAGTGATGGAATAATTGTCTCTGCCTGGATGTTTCACAAGGCTAGAATGTGGACGAATGAGATAAGGAACACAAACTTAGATGTTGATGATACTGAACCTAAATTCAATCTCCTAAGTCAATTACCCTTCTCACTCAGGATTTGGCTCATCGTGGCCTGAGGCTGTTTTCACAAGTCCAGTCATGACCAAAATGCAAACTACTTTGGCATGTAGCCCCAGGAACCATAGCACTGGAACGTGATTTTTGGTTCATGATGTATTGAGTACTGACTCAATATAAGGATATAGGGTAAAAAATAACATTAAAACTGACATGACTATATGAGAGCATAGAATTAAAAATTCACGTACTTGTTTAAAATAGAGCAAAGCTTTATAGAAATTTCAAGATTTGTGTGGCTACTTCTGTTCTACCCTACCCTATTTTGGGGCACCATGCTTTCTCTTCTCCCTGACTGCCAGCGTGCCTCGTAGGAAAAGTGTGAGCATTCATAGTCACACCCTGCAGATGCTGGAGGCATTCTGGAGGACAATGCTTCAAAAGTTGTTGGTATCAGTGGATAGCTTTCTGCAGTGCTGACATTGAAATGTACCAGAATCTTTGCAAGTGTGCACTCTGGGAGGTTTGTGGCAGGCATCAGGCACATTTCCATACACACCCATTAGAAATAACCCAAATATCTGATAATAGCAGGATCATTAAGGGAATTATAGGTCATCTTTATAATACAACATTATTAAAATGATGATGTAAGCATATATTCAATTACATGGAAACACCAAACATCAATTTTTAAAAGAATATTACCAGAGTGTTTCACATACAACTCAGTTATTACTCATATATATGTCATGTTGTATGAAAACATCAGGAAATGTTTACATGAAGATATGAACATTGGTTATTTGAGAGTAGTAGGATTTGTGTGCCTATGTAAGATCTAAATTGTGTTTCTCTTTGTTCACCAGTATCTTCTAATTTGTCTACAACAAACACATATTGCTTGTGTGATAAATATAATAATAAACAGAAAATAGAATAACTATGGGGAACTCACCATAACATTGAGTCCTCCTAAAAAACTCATTTCAGGAAGAACAGAAGTTTATTTATAGTGGATAAATTAGATCAGCTGTTTTCCCATAATCCTATCCTGTGAAACTGCCCCACCAGTTTTGGAGCGGTTGGCTTTGTGAGTAGAGCATTGCCTGCTGATCATGCCCTTACAGTGCTCTGCAAAGTACACTGGACTACAATACCTACGCAGCTTTGAAGGTCATGGATCGTTTCACGTTGCCGAGTGCAAACTGGCTTTATGCTCACACGTTACTTTTTTGCTTTGCTTCTGATTTTAGTCTTGAGGGAAAGTCTTCAAGCCAACTTTAGAAGGAGAAGCTGCTGTCATTTGTGAATGCAGTTAATTAGAATAACATTTGCTTTTAAGTATTCAATATTTGGCACGGTTATCAGACCTAAAGGTTATGTTGTCCTATCAGATAAGCTGGGCTCCCAGGGATGTCTATTGTCTCCCCAGACTGGCGCTGGCTGAATATAGGAATCCGAGGTGGATAGGAATATTGCCTTAGATATTAAATCTGCACATTTTAACCATGATGCTTATTTAAGACTTTCATGGCATTATTGGCAGATGAATTTTCTCTGTATGGACAACTTGCTCATTGCTCAAATAATTTCTTGGAAAGTGAGAGGGAAAGGTTGATTCCCTTGAGCACACTGGGAGCTTTAACAGGTCGAAGTAGCTATTTCAAAGGGGAAGCCAGTTTGGGCAAAGGCTATTTGATTATTGGCAGCGCCTGACGTGCATTCCTAAGTGACTGGTAATTAAACTGCCCAATTAAGAGAAACATCCTCCGTGGAGAGCATGGAACACTACCCCTACCCTGCTTTCCACGATCAGCTGAATCCATCTAACTGAACTGCTCAAAGCATCGTATATGTCTACGCTGGGGAATAGCTTCTCTCCTCTCTCTAAGGATTTGCTTATGAAAGCGCCTCATGTTTAACGGTGACTAAAGTTCTGTCTCACTCTGTGCCATGTATCCTGTGGAAATGGGGTGGAAAGCTATCATTTTACTCTTTAATATAATCATCTGCAAATATAATCATCTGCTTTGGAGAAGAAAAAAAAGGGACAGGTAAGAAAAGTGTGTGTTTGGTAGGAGCTTGGGAGAGAGGAGGGAAGAAGCCAATGTGGAAACAGTGTGTTCAGCCTCAGGCTGCATTTCCAAGTTGTTTCCCCTCTCGAGGAACTAACACATATTGACAATTTCACTCAGAAACTGTAGTTCATTTTAAGAGATGAATGATGCATGAATAATATCAGCAATAATGCTCAGTGGGGCCCAGGTTCATGAATAGTTTTAAAAGGAAAGCCTGGTTGCTTTGATGACTTCATTCCTCATGTTCTGGAGGGAGAATCTTGGAGTTCCTGGGTGCCTTCCAGCTCCAAATCTTTGGCCGAAATAAACAACTAATGTAAATTTCAAAAACAAAATCAAACAACCAATGAATTCCATTAATAAATAAATTAAAATAAATACATAAAACAATTTCCCCTTTCTCATGAATTCAATTAACTGACTACTAGCTTGAGGATTTGCCTTCAGTCCCTTTGGTAGATATCATATTTTCTGAGGCCAAAGGTGCCAGATTTGGACACCCTTCTTCATGGCCAGTCACACGCTGGGCTTCTCCTCTTTACTGTAGGTCCCTCCAGGTTGCAGGTTTAATATAATTTGCTTCTGTTCAGAAAAAATTTTATTGAGGCTGCTATGTTCTGTAGATTGTAGAAAATGATCCAAACCATGGTCTCCCTGCTCAAGGCAGTTACAGGCTGATTGGGGTCAAAGTTTCCATCCTCACTTGTGTATGTAAAAATGGAGGTAACCGTTTAAGATCAAAATAACAACAGGTCATTGAAGAGAAAATCCCAGAGAATGTAGCGTTAGTGGTAAATGATAAATGCCATTAATTTGTGTTTGGAGTTCTGAGGAAAGAGAAAACACTGGTCAGAGCAGTTTCCTGAAGGAAATAGAAATATTAACAAATCACCTTCTCCCTAGTCTTTACTTCTCCTGGGGGTTGACTGGCACCTGCCCCAGGCACCTCTGAGGTTGGAGGGAGCTAATTCCATCGCAGTGGTTGCTATCAGAATTCAAAAACACAAGAAATAGAGAACTCAGGTAATCTCGGGACATGTTTCAGTGCTGGTCAGACCCTGGAGAAGTGGAATGTTCCTGGTGACTAGGAGGCACTCTTATGGCTCCGGGCACTCTGGTACTCCATGCTTAGCATGATTTACCTTCCCACTCAGAAATCGTTGTTATTTTTGTTTTGTTTTGTTTTTGTTTTAAATCAATTTACTTGGCTGCCACTAGAAGTCCTTTCTCTTCTCTCCTCTTTATCCCTCATTTCAGTGATTGACTTGTGGATTTTGCTGACTACCTTCTCCTCCATGAGAAAAGAGTTGATTGGTTACTATTGCTGTGTATCAAACTATCTTTAAAACCAGAACTATGTCATTTACTTGCAGTTTTGTGGGTCAGGACTTCACTTGGGATCTGCAGAGGTGGCTCCTGTGTTCTCCCTGATGTCCATGGGGATGGGAAGCATCTCGGAGGGCTTCTTCACTCACAAGTGATGTCTGAGGTAAGACGTTCCCAGGGGATGGTGGGGGATAGACTGACTGGAGTCCAAGTCCCGTCTGTGGGGACCTATTTCCCTCCTGTTGGCTGGGTTCCTCATTTCTCTGCAAGCGGTCTCAGGATCTCTCTCTTCCTGTGTGTTCTCTCTCCTTGTGCAGCAGGGCACCTGGACTTCTTATGTGGTGGCTCAGAGGCACAAAGAGAGCAAGGCAGAAGCAGCTGACAGAGAAAGAAAGCCAGATGTTAAAGTGGTAAGGACAGATTTATTCAGTAATAACTGCTGCAGTAGAGAAGAGAGTCCAGCATGAACAGAACTCAATCTCACTGGAACAAAGGCAGGAGAGGCTGAAGGTAGGGGTGTGCTAGGGGAAGGGTGCTGAAGGGTGCACGCAGGTTAGCCCATGTGACTGAGCCCATGGGTATTCTAATTGGCACTTATTCAGAGGAGAAACAAAGTTCTCATATCTTTTTTTTTTTTTAAGATTTTTTATTTGTTTATTTGAGAGAGAGTACATGTGAGAGAGAGAGAACGAATAGGGGGAGGGGCAGAAGGAGAGGGAGAAGTAAACTCTCTACTGAGCAGGGAGCCCAAAGCGGGGCTCGATCCCAGGACCCCGGGATCATGACTCCAGCCAAAGGCAGATGCTTAACAGACTGAGCCACCCAGGTGCCCCCAAAATTCTCATGTTCTTATGGCAGGAGGCAGTGTAAAGCAAGACATCTTCTGAAATTACACTCTTATCTTTCCCAAGGAACTAGGAGCAAGAACAATGGTAGTCTCCCTGACTGTTGGCTCTCAGGTTCTTGAGGAAATAGTCTGGGCAGTAGACTTATATCTCAAAAGGCAGAGGAAGGATTTATACTCAGACTGGGTTTCGGGGGCCTATCTGTCTATCCCCAGGTTTTGGCTTCTAGGAACAGTAAACTCTCTTGACAGCTTTGAGCTTTCTCAGGTCGGCATTTTAAAGGGAGCTGGTGGTGGCACCAGGGTCGTCCGAGGAACATGGCTTATGCTGCTAGAAGCCATGTTATGGTTTGGGCAAGTCTTATAGTGCAAGGGTTTGGATGGACCCATTAAATGCTAAGAGTTCGGTGCTTCCCACTGCCAGGCATTCTTAACCCCTCAGGCCCAGAATTCCAGAGCTTTCTTTCTGCTGCATTCTGTTGATTACAGCAAGTCAACGGGCCCAACCCAGATTCAAAGGGAGGGGATTGTCCAAGAGCAAAGACCGAGAAGCATTGCTTATTGGGTCCGTAAGTATGACTGAAACACAATTACAGTTACATTTGTCACTACCAAGTGTGGGTCAGTCTTGTGGGGCAGAATACGCATGCCAGGCCACCAGCCCACTCATAGGCAACTGCCCCCTCTTAGGCAGAAATCCGGCTCTGGCCCCACTCAACTATGGCAAAGGTGGTTGGATTTGCCACCATGAAATCCACATTAAGCACAAAAATCCACACATAAGACAATCCTCCTGGCAGCTTTTCTCAGATAGGTGTTCTTTGCAAAGCAGGTATTCAGCATTTCTAGAGACTCCTTGGTATAACGATGAGTCCTTGCCTGGCGGTCAGCTCTGATCTGGACCCCGAAGGAGACTTAGGGATTCAGAGGTAACCATGAACTACTTCAAATTTTTATTATTTTTTAACATGGCCAGATTTTTTTGTTGTGGTTATAGTTCTTGCTGATGGTTTTTACTGCTTCAAGGAGTTAGCAGAAAAGAAACATTGGCAGGATCTCAGAATCCCACTCCTATGACTTTTTCCAACTCAGGTCAGTTTTATTGGCACATATGATAGAAGTGAGGCATATTGATAAGCCTATTAGTATTAATACAATGTAATGTGGGGGGCACTTGAGGTCAGATGTGTGTATGTGTGTGTTGTGTGTGTGTGTGTGTGTCTGTGTATCAGAGAAAGAGAGCGAATATCTGTGTATATTCTAGAGCAATATCCTCAATGCTTTTTCCATTGTGACTCACCTGAAGGATGATGTCTATACTCATTCTCTATAGTTCCCAGTACGCTGTTGGTAACTGCATCCTTTTCCTCCAACAAAAGGCAGGTTTTTGTTTCTTTGTTTGTTTTAAAGATTTTATTTATTTATTAGAGAGAGAGAGAGAGAGAGAGCACAAGCAAGCAGAGCAGCAGGCAGAGGGAGAGGGAGAAGCAGGCTCCTTGCTGAGAAGGGAGCCGAGTGTGGGTCTCGAGCCCAGGACCCTGGGATCATGACCTGAGCCGAAGGCAGATGCTCAACCGACTGAGCCACCCATGCATCCCTACAAAAGGCATTTTAAAATGCAAATATGAGAGATTATGATTATCAGAGGAATCACCCTAATTCTGCTCTTATAGATTATATAAATTCGAAAAATCATTTGTTACCCTATATGCTTCAACTTTTGGGAGACACAAAGAGTAGAGCAGTTACAAGGGCACACTTCAGGGGTGTCTGGGTGGCTCAGTCGGTTAAGCGTCTGCGTTTGGCTCAGGTCATGGTCTCGGGGTCCTGGGATCGAGCCCCCCATCGGGCTCCCTGCTCAGCGGAGAGTCTGCTCTCTCTCTCTCCCTCTGTTGCTCCGCCTGCTTATGTGCTCTCTCTCTCTCTGTCAAATAAATAAATAAAATCTTAAAAAAAGGTGGGGGAGGGAGGAGAGGCAGACTCCAGAGTCAATTCTGTATTTGATTTCTTGTTTCAGTCATTTAAGACACTCTTTCAAACTTCGATGTGCGTAGAAATGTCTTGGGAATGCTGTTCCATCGCAGAGTCATATCCAGTAGATCTAGGGTGAGGCCTGAGATTCTGCCCAGGAGGATGCTGATGCTGGTCCAGAGATCCAGTGACTCCCTCCTATGAATGAAAGGCAGCCAGAGCGAAGGGATGTCACCACAGAGATGAGGTTTTAAAAGACTGTGACCTCTGTCTTGCTTACAGTCTCTTGCTCTCTTATTTTTTTCTATAAGCCTTCATTCTAAGGAAAGCAAAGTGCTTTGATATGAGTAGCTCTCAGGAAAGGCCTGACTCCTGCTGACAGCAAACATGAACAAACTTAGGAACGGCTCCTCCCCAAGCAGAGTTTTGCATGACTATGGTCTCTGCCGATACATTGATTAGAGATTTGTAGAAGATCTAAGCCAGAGGGTCCAGCTAGGACATGCCCAGATTCCCGATCCCCGGTAACTGGGAGATAACGTATGTCTATTGTTTTCAGCCATTACATTTTGGAGTCACTTGTTTTGCAGAAATATGTAACTAATGCACATGCACTCACGCAATGCTACCTCTCACACTCATTCAGCAAACAGTTATTGACCGTCTACTAAATGCTGGGTGCTGGGAAACAATGGAGATGAAACAGATGTCACCCCCATCTAATGTCCTGGTGGGAGAGGCCAACATGAACATTAACTTATTTGCAATTTAGAATTTAATGGAAAAATAACTTAAAATTTTATGAGCCACGTTAAGTGCCTAGAACAAAAAAACTAAAGGGAAAAGCAGAGACTAGAAAATTATAATGATGATGATGGAGGCAAAGGAAATGGGAAGTCAGCTGCTGAGATGGAGAGGGAGGGGACCTCCCCAGAAGGAGACCTTTAGGCAAAGACAGGAGGGACGGGAAGCAGACAACCATGAGGAGACCACACGGGAAAAGGAGACAGGGCTGGGTCACACGAGGTTTTATAGGCTATGCCGGAGAGTTATGCTGTTATTGTAACTGCAGTGGGAATGCCTTGGAAGGATTTGAAGCACGGGGCAACATAGTGTGCTTTGTGGAGAAGAGCCCTACTGCCCCATGAAGGATGGATTGAGTGGGGCAAGAGGGCATGTGGGGAGACCATCAAGGGACTGTTTTGGTTTTCCAGGCTAAAGATGTCAGTGACCTGCACTAGGCTCCTGAAAGTGAGAAAAAATGCCTTGGATGTGCTTACTCTACACAACACCCTTCCCACTCTGCTCTTGCACCCACCCCTCCAGACCTAAATTATCTTAAAGGATTTTTCTCCTCCAGAAAATTGTCCCAGATATGCCAGATTGGGCTAAGCCACTATGTAAATCTGCCTCAGCATTCAATAAAAACTTAACAATAAGCATATAAAATATGCATATTTTATATATTTTTTAAGTATAAAAATATATACTTTTTTAATAAAAAAGGGTTTTTTTTTGTTTTTTAATAATAGGTACTTCTTTGATAGATTGTCAGCTCTTGAGGGACAGGAAGACAATTTTGTTTTCCTCTTCAGCACTGTAGCCCTGTGCTATGCACTTAATAGGTATTCAACAGATATTTAGTAGATTAATTTGAGACATTCTGTATCCTTCTTGTTTTGAGACCATGGATGACTTCACCCTTCATATGGAAACGTGCTTCTCTCTGTCAGAAGATAATTTAAATATTCATCCATTGCTAAATCTTGGAGGCTCTGTGTTGATGTTTTTCTTTGTCTTTTTTTTTCAGTTTTTCTTTTTTGAAACATATATGGAATCACAACCATAAGAGTTAACAATTTTATTGACATTCTCTGTAACCATTCATAAGCAAGCAGGACAGGATCCAACAGCTTAAAGGAAAAACTTAATTTGAGTCAAGACATATGTATCTGTTTATTGAACCCCATGCAGAGGGTTGTGATATGAAAAACATGTGAGAAGAAAACATTCTCTACCTCTTTCTCCCCTCTTGTGAATACCTGCCTTTCACTTCTTTTAGATTTTCCCTCCACCCTTTAGGAGCCCCTGTAAAGAAGTTCCTGTGTTGGGGCACCTGGGTGGCTCAGTGGGTTAAAGCCTCTGCCTTTGGCTCAGGTCATGATCTCAGGGTCCTGGGATCAAGCCCTGCATCGGGCTCTCTGCTCGGCAGGGAGCCTGCTTCCCCCTTCTCTCTCTGCCTGCCTCTGCGTACTTGTGATCTCTCTCTATCAAATAAATAAATAAAATCTTAAAAAAAAAAAAAAGTTCCTATGTCATTTTACTGTCCCTGACAAAGCCACACTTTTACTGAACTAAGTCCACCCAGAGTATGGTTATCAAGGCACGAAACTCATAAGAAAATTGACAGAAACGTGGCATCACACTCCTGAATGGTCACTAACTCTTAATTTAGATTCCAGAAAATACTGATGGGTTATACCTATGAATTTGTAGTGTACCTCATGTGAGCCAGAGTTGGATATTCTCTTTTTTTTTAAAAAGATTTTATTTATTTATTTGACAGAGAGAGATCCCAAGTAGGCAGAGAGGCAGGCAGAGAGAGAGGGGGAAGCAGGCTCCCTGCTGAGCAGAGAGCCGGACATGGGGCTCGATTCCAGAACCCTGAGATCATGACCTGAGCCGAAGGCAGAGGCTTTAACCCACTGAACCACCCAGGCATCCCCAGAGTTGAATATTCTTACCTTAATTACTTGAATTTCTCATATGAGAGTATAATATTGCTTATAGACGTCCATTGTGATAAAAGAGTTATCAAAGTAAGAATTTACCAAAAGTTTATAGAAAATTGAAATGGACGGTCCACTGACAGTTCCTAATGTGGAAGCAGGAAAAAATAAAGTCTCTTAAGTGCTTCATGTTGGGTAACACTAAAATTTTCACTAAACTCTACAGTATAGAAGTTTTTCATACTGAACTGTGCATTGTACATAGTTTTAACACATTGTATTGACCACAGTACTTCCCTAATGGTGACTGTGCACTCAGACTTCTAAGCGTTAAATATAAATAACTTTTAGTACGCTTATTTCCAATTCTTTGTTTTGCTGGCTTTACTTTATCTTTTTTCTTTTTAAGATTTTATTTATTTATTTGAGAGAGAGCAAGCTAGCGAGAGCACAAACAGGGAGAGGGCAGAGGAATAAGCAGATTCTCTGCTGAGCAGGAAGCCCAATGTGGGTCTTAATCCCAGGACCCTGGGATCATGTCCTGGGTCAAAGTCAGACACTTAATCGACTCAGCCACCCAGGTACCCCTAGTTTATCTTTTGACTGTGCCACTCCTATATATTAAAAATTACTAGTTTTACTAAAAAATACATAGTCAACTTGTGTGGACATGTCAACAGCAACAACAAAAAGGTGGAATGACTCAAGAAAATTTAGACATTTCCATTTTTCCATTTATATCCCATCTGGAATAGTCAAAGGGTTCTAACTTGTAATTTTCAAAATAAAACTTTTGGACAGAGGCTAATGCATTTCACAGGTCAGATAATTTTTTTGTTGTTGTTCTTCATTATTAATTCATGAAAAGAAATGTGAAACTTGATTGAAAATATGTCATATTGAATTTTGCTCTTATCAGTTATTAATAGCAGAGTAGCAGAGTGGGGGAAGAGAGATAGGTTCTATACACCTGAAGACTTCAGGGGCAAGGTCACCTCCCAAGTATGACATACAGGCCAAGAGATTTACTTGGAATTGCTGGCCATGAGACCAATTTCTAGGACATCTGGAAGTATAATCATTTCATTCTAGCTATTGTTCTGTTCTCAAGTTAACTGTATTTCATTCACCATTAAACTTTCTCTCAAATCCTTGGAGGAAAGCAGTTTAATAAACTCATCCACAGGAAGTTGCTTATGAGTGAAACAAGAACAGTAACTATCATTTGCTGAGTCTGAACAATGGTCCATAAGGTATAACTGATTATCACAGTTTAAGCTTCAGCTAAAGAAACTGGAGCTTAGAGAGCCTTTATAACATGTTCAAAATTATAGTTAGTAAATGGGAACATTAGGATGTGAAACCAAATCATGTGACTCTGAAGGCCCTGTTAACCTGACCACCATTCTAAGGTATTTTCAGGAGAAAGAAACCATTTGAGGCATGAACAGTTAAAAGAACAGAGATTATCTCTAATGACAACATTCCAAACATTGTGGTAGATGGATGTGGAAAGATTTGCTGAGAAGTGATAGCTTGAGAGTCTTTAAAATCACAATATAAAGACAATTATTGTCCTTTTAATTGAGATTTTGGAAACATACAATGGAAGAAAGGAACCGAGTTCAGCAATTTTGGGCTGTTTCCCATGTCATTCTCCCCTTATCACTGTTACCCAAGAGCTGCAGTTGATTCTGGACCAGTAATCAGTTTTCTTTTGCTCAGACAATTATATATACATATACATATATATACAATACAAAAGTAATTAATTAATTACTTTTGAGAGAGAGTGTATGCAAGTGGGAGGAGGAGCAGAGGGAGAGGGGCAAGCAGACTCCTTGCTGAGCATGCAGCCTGATGGAGGCTCAATCTCACAGCCCTGAGATCATGACCTGAGCTGAAATCAGGAGTCATTGTTCTTCTTAATCCTTTCAAAGAAACA
>CM052898.1:65868825-66100929 GCA_028534135.1 Potos flavus | reverse complement strand
CCATTCAGTATCTGAACTTGACAGTCATTAGTACTACTATAAAAACCACTGGACCCAGTGGGATAGGGACATAAAAATGTGATGTGAGGGGTGCCAGGGTGGCACAGTTCGTTGGGCATAGGACTCTTGATTTCCACTTGGGTCATGATCTTGGGGTCGTGGGTTTGGGCCCTGCATCAGTCTCCACACTCAGTGCAGAGTCTACTTAAGTTTCTCTCTCCCTCTCCCTCTGCTCCTCCCCCTACCTCTGTCTCTAAAATAAATAAATAAATAAATAAATATGAAAAAAATGAAATGTGAGACATTGGAAAGAGTCTCTTTAGAGAATCCCATCCTCATCTCTGAGGATAAAGAACTCATTCTATCAAGAATAACAATATGCGATTTATGTAACCTTGTTTCAAAGTACGTGTTCTAGAAAAGTGCCTTATGACTACTTACGAATCAGAACTGCCAAAGGAAATGGGTGATGGGTAAATTTACACCTTCTGTGCAAACTAGAATTGTAAGAGATTATCTTCGAAAGACAAGGAGTTGAAATTTAGCGAACTGGTCAAGTGAGAAAAAAAATCTTTCCTGGTGAGGAACAGTCAGGGAATTGATGCTAGCCAAATCTGGAGCACTTGTTGCCATAACATATGTCTCCTTCCTACTCTAGACCACGAAAGGGAATTGATATAAAGTACTACAGGAGAATATTCCCAAGGTCTTATAAGGTATTAGCATAAAGCTATCATAAGGAATACGTCCTCTTTAAAGTAATGCTTCTAATGAGTTGTTATTGACACCAACTATGCTAAGACATTGTGTTACATATTGATGCTAGCTTGGGTTTACCTAATACCGTATGGTTTACAGTGCACCTTCACATACGAAGGCAGTTGCCATGTGACAGATGAAAAATCAAGCTTATATAGGTTATGTGAGTTCCTATGGTCATGTGGTGGGTATGGGCCAGTGCTTTTATTAAAATCTTCGGCTCTGACTCCTCATTCAGCTGTCTTTCTCCCAGCATCCTTTTCTTAAAATAGTAGTTGCTGTGGAAAGACTTAAACTCAAGGACCAAAGGATAAAGAAAGAACTACATCTCATAATTATGAGTTTCCTAAATAAATGCTTTATTTTTTTAAATCAGAATTTGGCAAACTGTGGCTTGTGGACCAAATGTAGCCCTCTACTTATTTTTGCAAATGCAGTTTTATTGGAACACAGCTACGCCCATTCATTTATGAATTGTCAATGACTGTTTTTGAATTATAATAGCAGAGGTAAGTAGTTGCAATAGAGACCATATGGCCTGCAAAGACCAAAATATCTACAATCTGACTCTGCAGAAGAAATTTCTCAGCCCTTGCTCTAAATCACTATCTAAATAGTATATCATCTCTTCAAGCATGTGCTATCAGTTAATATTTACATTTAAGGAAGAGTTCTTCAAATTTTTACACTAGAGTTCAGAGGAAAAACGTTTTCTCACTTAAATACTGAATCTTTGAGGCTTTAATTCTGGAAAATGTTGTAAATATGAGTGACTTACGGTTACATTGATATCAAGTAACACCTAGCAGCCAGCCTTCAAAACTCAAACTGCTAAAACTGTGTCAAACATCACAAGAGTTCAACTAATAGAATTGGAATCAAACATGAGATACATATCATTTACTGGATAACTATGAGTTATGGGATAATTTTTCCT
This sequence comes from Potos flavus, assembly GCA_028534135.1. Classification (NCBI taxonomy): domain Eukaryota; kingdom Metazoa; phylum Chordata; class Mammalia; order Carnivora; family Procyonidae; genus Potos; species Potos flavus. The sequence goes on along the minus strand of CM052898.1, from coordinate 66,099,233 downwards.
TATGCATTTTCATCCTGGATACTTAAGGGAGTAGAGCCAGCTACCACTGGCCTGCCATTGTGTGGAACCCTTGATCAGTAGGCTGCCTCTGTGGGATTCTGTCTAACTGCTCTGTCCAAATTGGACAGTCTTTTGGAAATTAGAAACAAGGGGAGATTTTTATGTTCATGTCGGACTATTGCTAAATTTTTGTCATTCTTAAAGTACTTATGCATCAGCGCATTGACTTTTTTAATGTGTATATTGACTGATTTTAATTCCTTGAGGACAATGACTGTTTCATATTTTTATGTTCCGTAGTGGCATCTGCTTAGAGACCAATAGTCTAGACAGTTTTCTCTGAACAGGCTTAGGGAGCCACATTAACTTAGAATGTTCTGATGAAAACATTCTGTTCTTTGTTTGGTCTGTCAATTTGCATTGGCAGCCAAGAGTTTCCCACTTTAAAGCAACAGTTCATTTTTTTTTCCACTAAAAAAAAAAGCAAAAACAAACAAATAAAAAACAATGCCCAGGCACTTTGGTATTTTGCTTAATTTGGAACTGTGAAAATGCTAGTTTATTCAAATCAGTTTCTGCATTTTGATGTTAGAAGATAGACCTTCTGCCCCAAAGGCAGTCTGCAGAGCTGCGACAGATAGGATCTCACTCTATGAATTGGAGCCAGGGAGGCAACTTGATGAGCAGGCCACGTTGGCCCCCTGTGTTCTTTGCCTCCTCTTTCTATATCTATTTCCTCTCTTTCAATAGCTTTTCCAGCTGCACAAAGCTTGTGTGCTGCCCGTATCCCTACTTTCCCGGTGGAAAACTGATCTAGAAATCTTAATACAAACACATTAGTTTAATAACAAATTAATTTTCTAAGAAATGTTTGAAATAATAAAGATTAAAGCATCACTTTTAAAATAAAACGAATAAACATAACAAAAAAGCCAATACCAAATTGTGAATTATTAAGGATGTATTTTAGCAACTGTTAATTAGCCAGTGGTGGAAATAGTTAGGGAATGAACATTTCTGAGTCTCTGTAAGTCACATGACCATAGTGACTTCCTGTGCATGAATTCAATCTTGAGAATCATTCCGGGACTGGGATAATAGATGGGAAGATATAAGGAACCAAATGGAGTTGACTGCAATGGACCAGAGCCTGGAATCTAGGTTATTACAATGGGTGTGACTGGTAATTAAATTCACTCACAACAAAACCAGATTTATGTGTACCTTAAAACTAGAGGACAGTGCTAAGTCTCAACACCAGGGGATCCCACAGACAAGGCGGTTTCTAAGTGCACTGCACCATTGCTAGCTACCAGGCAGATTGTAAATTCTAAGTAGGTAGGCCTTGTCTTAGCATCCCGAAGTTCTATTCAGACCAGAGGAGATGGACATATAGCAAGTCGGAAAATATGAGGTTCACAGGTGTGAGCTAAGGTTGAATCTGGCTCAGTTAGGTGGATCTACCTTAAGGGTATGATATGGTCTTGACCCCAGATCTTAGAATGATGCTCAGTTTAGTTCATTCAGCATAGAGTGGTTAGATGAGTACTGTCAGGTGCTGACTGGCAACCAGAAAAACAACTACACAGAGGGTGGTGGTGAAAGGCAAGAGTCTGTCCATATTACTTTGAGTGAATTAAAGAGATGGTCCCTTAAAAATTATAACAGTAATACATACACATTGGTAGAAATTTTTTTTAAAATACAAATGAGTATAAAAGCATTAACAATAACCTATAATTTCACTATCTGGGGAAAATGGCTGTTTATATTATAATGTATAAGTTTCTATTACTTTCTACTTTCCACGTACTTAAGCGAATCTGTGTTTGTGTCTGCATTTTTTCATTTATTTTTTTGATCTCCTTAAAAAGGACATTATTATCTTCCATCGGTTAACACCGCTGTATCTGTCTTACTTACTAAGTATGATCCTGCTGGATGTGCTAGTCTAACATAATGTTCTTCTGATACAATTCAACTGGCTTTGGACTTTATCATTGGCAGCAGCTGTTCATTATACAATGGGGACTTCCTGATGCAGGAGGGCCTCATCACAGTCATAAAAGGGAAGATAAGGGAAGGGAAGTTGATCCAATTACTTTGGCTACACAATAAATCATTCACAAATTTAGTAGTGTAAAGGAACTTGTAATTATGCTCATGGATTCTGTAGGTCAGGAATTTGGACAAGGCCCAGTAGAGATGACTTGTCTCTTTGCCCCATGATATCTGGGGCTTCAACTGGGGAAACGAACATTTGGGGTGACTTGACAGCTGGTCCTAGGATTTTCTGTAGCCATCTTGACTCACCAGTCTGGCACTGGTGAAGGCTTGACTCAGTAGAGGCTGCTAACCACAGCACATGCACGTGGCTTTCTCATGTGACATGAGCGTCCTCACAGCCTGGCAGCTTCAGCGTAGTTGGACTTCAACATAGAGGCTCAGGATTCCGAAAGTTAATGTCTCTGCAAACAAAGCACAAGCGCATTGTTTTGTAGGACCCGGCCTCAGAAGTCACACCCATCACTTTTGCTTTATTCACCTGGTTGAAAGAGTCACAAGGAGGCCCAGATTCCAGGGAGAAAAGACAAAAGACATCTTTTAGTGGAAGGAGTAGCTAAGACTTTGTTCCCCTGCCCCCTCAACCTACAACCTCCAACTCCAAACTTAGTTTGAACAGTGGGAAAGCAAATCAACTCTCCTAGATGAAGTTCAACTTAAGGAAACTCCTCAAGGTGTTTTTGTCCATTTTTGTGATTTTTTTTTATTTCTAGGCAAAAATTGTCTTAAACAATTCTGACATTATAAGAAGCAATAAAGGAAACAGAAAATTTTCCCTAATGCCATGGCCAAGAGGAAACTAAAGCTTTAAAGATTAGATTATGACCTAGAATGGGTAAGAAAAGAATTCACTAACTCACTTTATATCTAGAAAAATGCTGCTTACCAAGAGGTTGAGTGTGCCAGAAGGGGAGACAGAGGGCTGCAGAAAGTGGCTGGCAGGGGCTCCTGGGTGGCTCAGTCATTAAAACATCTGTCTTCAGCTCAGGTCATGATCCCGGGGTCCTGGGATTGAGCCCCACATCAGGCTCCCTGCTCTGCCGGAAGCCTGCTTCTCCCTTTCCTACTCCCCCTGCTTGTATTCCTTCTCTCGCTGTCTCTCTCTCTCTGTCAAATAAATAAAATCTTAGAAAAAAAAAGTGAAAGTAGCTGGCAGGTGGGCAAGTTTAGGGGACCACAAGAATGTGAAGTAGAGTACCCACTGGGAGTAATCCACTGAGAGCAATACATTTGCACATATCATTGGGGCAACTAACTCATCCCTACCTGAAATAGCCCCAAATAAAACTGCAACTTGCCTTCTTTTCTGTTATTATCTACATGAAAAATTCAGATTGCTGGGCCTTGACTCTCACAGTTTCTGGTAGCTAAGGTAATATGTGTTTGTTTGTTTGTTTTCCAGAATAGCATACCACTCTGAAGCATAAATCTGCAATTAATCCTCTAAAACAACTCGTGATGATGTACTGTTTGGCATTACCAACTTCTGTTTTTTTCCAGGTGCCAAATATATAGAACTCTTAAAATACACCAGGCAATCAAAATGCCACTTTGAAATATTTCCTTCCCCATTGGGTTTTTTGTTTGTTTGTTTGTTTGTTTTGTGTTGTTTTTTCTATCATCTTTCTAAAATGGAGAAAAGGAGATGAAAATAGGTAAAGGAAATAATTCTGACAGCTAGAAGATATAACAGAAACCCACTTACTTTTAAAAAATATCCTGTAGTGCTCATGTTAGGGATGGATTTTTGTACATATTGGTTCCATGGAAGTTTTTAGAAGGGCAAGACTCCGCTGTCAGGTAATGGAGGCCTGTAACACTACTTGGTATGCCACAGGAAATTGATGACCAAACTTAGCCAGAGGAGTTCCTTGTTGAGTTCAACATGTGGGTTCCTTGTTGGCAGAGAGTTGTCCCTAACTGTCCAACATTAGTGTTTGGAAAGAAATCCAGTTGGCTTGGATGGTACCTTTGCTTGAGTCAGAAGTCAATGAACACTTACTGAGAACCTACGGAAGGCACAGAGTTGGGGCAATTTCACATACAGGAATTATTTGGCCTTCTGACTTAGCAGAAACAGAGGTTCATTTGGGATATAAACATTCTTAAGACACTTGAGAGTCATCTTCACTGGGACAATTAAAAGAGCAAACAAAAGTTAATTACAATTGAGCAAAGAGCACACTCCAATATCAAAGGTGGAGGAGAAGGAGGGACATGGCTGATTAATCACGATTCAGGTGGGCGCTCCTGTTGCATCAGGGGAAATGTTCAGAACTACATGACCACAAACAAGGTTAGTCTTTAAGCAGTTGAGTGTGTAGGGTGAAAGAAAATAGATATGAACTGCACTTATATGTATCACACACACATACAATCATAATCATTTGGCTTGGTTCAGTTTGTCAGTAGCCAACTTTTGTCTCCCTGGATCAGGTTACCCCAGCCTTGTTTGGAAACCTCTCAGCTTGTTGCAAGAATATGCTGGGAACACACATAAGAGGCCCAGAAAATATCTGCCATCTTAATTTCCAAAAGCCAGTTATGGAGAAAATGGCAGTAATTTCATAATGGCTTTTGGGGAGTTAAGATTAGGAAGAAGAGAACACTTCTTTAGGTTTTTCTTCAGCTTCTCGCATGATAGGTACCTGCCATGTGCCAAGGAATGCATTGGGTGATTTAACATGCGTTTATCATTTAATTGACCCCATACATTGTTATTGAGAAAGCCAAGTCTCAGATGGAGGCAGCATATCTCTAAGGTCACACTGCTGGATCTGGGGCCAGGGAATTCTGACTCCAAGTCCAGTGCTCCTTAAAGCAGTATGTCTGTCCAGAATCACCTTCCTGAGTTCCATCAGTCTGTTGGAATCATACAGACCAGCTTAAATGTCACCTTCTCCCTGAGGCCTTTTTGGTCTCATCCAGTCTATGTTAGTTCTTGCCTCCTACATTCATGCAGATTTGGGTCGACCCGTCTTATTCATTGCATTTTATAGCCTACGTGATATTGCCTGCTTCATGCTTTCTTTTTTAAGTTGTGTTTTTTGGGGGGAAAAAAAACCTTAAAAAATTCAGGAGAGCTCAGATAGTAATGTGAAGCACGCTAGTGTACCAAACACTCAGAGTTGATAATTACTTATTTTCTATAATACACTTTAAAAAAAGAAATAAAGGAGCAGCCATAAGATTGAAGACCCTCTGTGCCCAAACTCTGGTCCTACTCCACTCTGTCCATTCCCAGAGGCATTTGTTGCCATGAATTTGATATATATTCTTCTATTCCATGCCTTTTTACTTTTACTTCATATATATTTCTCCATAAATAATACATTGCACAGTGTATATTTTTAAGTTTACATAAATGCCCTCATATTGTGTATTTTCTGTAAGTTGCATTTTTTAGTTAATATTCTCTTCTTGAGATATCTCCTAATAATACGTAACTACGTAGTTCATTTCTTTTAAATGACAGTATCCTATCATATAAATGTAAGATGCTTCATTTATCTAATTCCCTAGTGATACTCATTGATATGGTTTTGAATATTTGGTTGCATAGAACATTCTTACACATGTTCTCGTATTCTAATGTGTGAACACTTCTTTAGAGTATATACCTAAAAATGGAATGACTGGGATGTCGGATATGGCGTTTTCCATCTTACTAGATTCCTGCCAAGTTGCCCCTCAAAGTAGTTGTACCCATTTATACTCCTTCCAGCAGTACAATGTGAGAGTGTTCATTTTCCCACTTTCTAGCCAGTACTTGGTATTGCCTAAATTCAGCTATATTTTAATGAGGATACATATTTCCACAGTCAGTGGTCAGTCTTGTAAGGGAGACATGTTTTATTTATGTTTTTTGGTGTTCTTAGGGTCCTACATGTGGCTGATCTAGATTGCTCTTGATACCTATAGATTAACCAATTGGTTTACCGTGTCCAGTGCCAAAAGGCTCCCTGTTGTCTATTGAAGTATGTAGGCAACTTCTGTGTCTCTCTGAGTAGAATTGTTCATACTGTTTCAGAATACCTTAAAAGGAGACAATATGAAAAACCCACAAAATAAGATGTGAATTATTTCCTTTGGAGCCAGAAATGAGATAACTCATGCTATTACAATCAAATTAAGAACATTTAATCATCAGAACTAGTTAGTTAAAAGTTGAACTGATGTATACAAGGAACTTGTTATGGATGTCTCTTCATTGAGACCAGCTGTAGTTGATGATATTAATCTAGAGGCAGTTTTCCTGCTCCTATCCCATCTCACCCTCCAGGGTGTTATCCATTTTTACTTGTGCTATCTCTTCTATATCCAGGTTCCCCTTCTGAACTGAATCTTCCCCATCAGTATGTAATACTCATGTCTTAGCTGTCTTCTAAAAATTTCTCCTTCAAATCTCCATCCAGCTTCCCCATGTTTTTCCCTTCCACTCACCATCAAACTTCTCTAAATTATAACTGCCTTCTCAGTGTGCTCCTTTCTGGCTGTGCTTCCCACTGGTTCTCTGAACCGCCTCTTACTAGTGACTTAGTACTGCTCAATCCAATGGATGTCTTTGCAGTCCTCACTTACCTGATCTCTGCAGTATCCTAATTGTTGACTATGGAAACCTTGGCTTCAATTGGCTCCTGGCTACTCCTCCAGTTTCATCTTCTAGTCAGCCAAATATCAGAGTTTCATTTGACTGTCTAGACTCTTTTTTCATTTCACTTTACAACACTGTTCCTAGATTAACTCATCCAAGTTCATGATTTCAAACAACAAAACAAAGAGCTCCAGCCAAGATTTCTCTGAATTCTGGACCTGAGTATAGAGTGATCTACTAGTTAAACCATGTAGATATCTTAAAGGCATCTCCAATACAACATGCTTTCAATGAGACTCTTCCTCTCCATACCTGTTCTACTTCTATGCTCCTTCTATGAGAGAGGGCATCACCATTCATTTGGGATCACTGGCGAGTAAGCTAAAAGTCGGACTTGCCTTCTCTTTCTTCCCAGACCCTTACCATATCCATTCTACCCTATTGATGTTATCTTCTTTGTATTGTTCACATCTGTCCACCTCTCTCCAGTTCCCCAACCCTCACACCTGTGAGTCTTTCACCAGCCACCACAAAAGACTCCCAACTTTTAGTGCATGCTATTTTCCTCTACTTGAAACTGAATTAGTTTCCTATTGTTGCCATAAAAAATATCACAAACTTAATAGCCTAAAACAACACAAATTTATTATCTTATTCTTATGGTCTTCATTAGTCCTAAAATCAAAGTGTTGGAAGGCTTCTGGAGACTCTGGGGGAGAATTTATTTCCTGTCCTTTTCTGACTTCCAGAGGCCATTTGCCTTCCTTGGGTTTAGCCTTTTCCTTGATGATTCTTGTTTTCTTCATCATATCTCTTTCACAAACTCCTATTCTACCTTCCTTTTTTAAGCAGGCTTGTGATGACATTGGGTCCCCCTGGATGATCCAGGAAACTCTCCCATCTCAATATCCTTGACATAAACACATCTGCAAAGTCCCATTGCCCTATATGGCAACATATTCACAGATTCCAGGAATTAAGACATAGACATCCTTTGGAGCCATTGTTCTGTCCTCCACAGCAATCCTCCCCTCACTCCCTCAATCTGACTCCCACTGAGACTTCAGATAGTAGTGCAGGTGTCTCACTCTAAACCCTTCTTCCTGAGAGTCAAGTTCATCTGTTAAAACTGTGAACACCATTATCTCATTTTGTATTTACCTGATCAAAGTCTATCTACCCCACCAGTCAGCAGGTTCTATTAAAGCGAGAACAGTATTGGTCTTGCTCACTGATTTGTCTCCACACCCAGTGGAGTGCCTGGCACAAATATGTCTTGAGTGATTGAACGAACAGATAAGTAACAATGAAGCTTAGGTCAGTTTCCCTGGGAAATAGACCGTAAGATGGAGAGATTAGCATGCATAAAGTTGATTGGTATGTGCCCTTGGACCAGTACCTATGAGAATGAAGGCACAAGAGTGGCTGTTATACAGAAGCAACAAAGGCCTCTCCTAATCCCGTAGGGGCCACTGCAGCAGGGATGGCCTTTGGGAGCCGTCCTGATTCAAAGGATTGGGGCTGGGCCTTGATAGCCCAGGAATAAACTAGTCATTTGATATGAGCTGTCTCTGTGGAAGGAGTGTAACTCTGAGTGAGTCAGGGGAAACCTTGTGTGAAGCAACTCTTTTTGGCCAAAGGAAATTTGTGGAGAGGTACTAAAGTGTAACATCAGCAGCCAAAACTCACGGTGGCTGGAGAATCAGTACCTTAGTCCTGTCTGGAGGTTCACATGACACACAAGTATCCACTCAGCAAACAGCCCCTTTTCTTGGGGTTGACAAAGAGTTCCTTTATATGTGCTGCAAGTAAGGCACGGGTTTTCAGTTTTCTTACCTTCCAGAAGATGTTGTTCTGTGGTTTCAGAATTTGTAATTGATTTAATTATAATTTGTTTATAATTTGTTTAATTTGTTATAAAACACAAACTCTTTTTCTTTTGACTTGAGATAAATAATTAGATATTTCAAAAAATATCCTTTTTTTTGAAAATTAAAATAATTGAATTGCATTTAGAAAAAAAAATCTCTTATTTGCTCAGAAAGTAATGCAAAAATAACAGAGCATTTCTTTTATGTGAAGATCTCCAGATTTTCACTTTTTTTTCCCTCAAGTACACATAAAACTCTCTTATTAAGATAAAACTAAATGACATTATTTCAACTATGGCAGTATTGCCAATTACAAAATAGGGTGTTGCTTATTTCTGAAACTTTAGCTCATCGTAAATTGGAATTTTATTGTTCCCTATAACTATTTTTAACACTTGACTCTAGGAAATGGTATTCCTTCAATAAAATTATTTCGAAGTCAGATTAAAATACTCAGTGACATTAAAAATATCTTTGGTGAAAATGATAGAGTGAACCTTATGAAAAGAGGAGAGTTTTTTGTTTTTTTTTTTTAAGATAAGTAATTAAACACAGAAGTTAGACAACAGATCTAGGAATTAAATGTTTCTTTTTTTTTTTTTTTCTGAAGGAGAGAGCAAAATGGGCGAAAATAATAAGTTGGATTGTTTGACCAAAAGTTAGGATCTATAGGAGGATATAAAACCAAAGTAAATAAAAGGTATTCTGAAACCACAGAATAAAGAGAAATATGGAATGCCTTTGTAGATATAAGCACTGAAACTATTCCTTGGGATATGGTAGATTTAGAAGTAAAGGTGCAAATAAAATAAAATGTTATTATACCAATCAGTGAGCTGCTAACCAAGAACATCAGGAAGTTTATGATCTAATTAGGGATGATTAGCATAATATGAAAAAGCTCTTGTATGTGGACATGTGTCAAATGAGAGAGAAATGGGTTATATAGAGGCAGAAAAATGTAATGTTGATTGTAAATCAATTAATTTCAAATGTAAAAGTCACCCATCTCAAGAAACTCAGCTTGGTTAAACATTTATTGAGCGTCTATTACTATGTTTTGGTCCTTCTGCTAGGTGGATGGACACAAGACCCAGCAACACTAATCAGAGTCTATTAGACTTGATTCTAGTATTTCTGTTGCAGCAAAAGGTGAAAGATAATCCTTTCTATACTAGACTTCAGTCTTCTAGTTTGAATATCCTATGAAACAGAACCACATTTTGTACTGTAAACTTGTGAAACAGAAAATGTTAAATTACATGTGAATACATGACCACATTTAAGAATAAAAGACAAGTTTTAAATTCATTTTTGCTTACTAAACAATTACTAAAATATATAAATGATCATAGTCACTAAATTGTAGATAAAATTCACCATTTCAATTAACTTGAATCTTTATGCTTTGTTTCTGTTATATCTTAATAAACATTCTTGTACCTAGATGTTTTTCTCTAATGATATTTTCTTGGGATATATTTTAACAAATATAATTAGTGGGGTTGTCTGGGTGGCTCAATCGGTTAAGTGTCTGCCTTTGGCTCAGGTCATGATCCCAGGGTTCTGGGATCAAGTCCTGCATCAGGCTCTCTACTCAGCAGGAAGTCTGCTTCTCCCTCTACCCTTCCCCCCTACTTGTACTCTCTGTCTCTCTCACTCACTCTCTCTCTCTCAAATAAATAAATCTTAAAAAAAATTTTTAAAAAATTGCATTAATTGGACTATTAAAAATGTTTGCAGAGTTTATGGGATACTAATACTTTTTTCTTTTGGAAATGTTCCTACCATTGTTATTTCTGAACATGGACAATTTTTTTTTTTTGTATGACATTAAGTAGTAAAGACCTTCCCATTATGATTGTGGTATAGATAGAAATATTTTTCTAAAATGCAGGTTATACTCTTAAGTTTCATTATAAATAACAAAGAATTAGATTGTGTCGTATTATACTGTAATACAAACTCAATATTATATTGAGTTGAAGGTACAAGACTTGTTGGACTTCATTTATTTTTGTAAAACAAGTAAAACAAGGCATGAAAACTTTTCTCTAAAGCTTAAAATAAATCATGACACACAGGAAGAGGTTTTTAATCCTCACATATTTTTATTTTTTAAAAATGTTCTTTAAAGTCAGAATAAACTTTATTTTTATTTATTTATATTTTTCTCTTTATTTTTTGAGTTTCCTTACAATCTCAATAGTCACATTTTATTTTATTTCTTAAAAAATTTAATTCATAATTTTATTTTTAAATTATTTTTTATTGTTTATTTTTTTCTTAAGTAGGCTCCATGCGCCCAGCGTGGGGCTTGAACTCATGACCCTCAGATCAAGAATCACATGCTCTACTGACTGTGCCGGCCAGGTTCTCCTGCTCACATATTTTTAGATTGTATGTGTTGCGTCCCTGTTTTTTAAAGATGGGGAAATTAATACCTAACTCATTTTTGCTGCTTCTTTTCCTCCATCAACTATAATTTGCTATTTGTCTTATTATTTGATATCATGAAGATTTATAGGACATTTTATTTTGTAACCATAATTTCCAATTGTCTAGTTTTAATTCTGTATTTAAGTGAATTCATTTTTATCAGAATTCTTTTTATCTTATCATAGTTTCTTCATCTTTGGTCATTTATTCTTGTTGAGCTGAGTTTTTGCCTTCGAGGAGCTATTCAGAAAAAAATCATGAAGGCTATATTCTCTGAACTGCTTCATGTTTATGATGGCGTGACTTTCTTTTATAATGAAAGACCGAGTTAGGTGAGGATAAGATTTTCCTGTCACATTTTCTTTTCCTATGACCTTTCTAAATATGACTATATAGTTTAAGGCCTTGACTAATGACTTGGATAAGTCTTGCACATGATTTTCCTTTTTGTTTCTTTGGGGGAGGAATAAACAAAATGTGGTTTATACATATAATAGAATATTATTAAGTAATAAAAAATGAGTGAATTACTCATACATGTTATAATATAGATGAAGCTTCAAAATATTATGCTAAAGGAAGGAAACCCAGCTCAAAATACCACATATTGTATGATTCCATAAAAAAAAGAATGGCATGGAATGGGATATTGCTTGCAAAGGAGTGAGATGTGGAGATACGGAGGAGAAACTGGATTTTGTTTTCCGTTTTAAAATTGGGAGACATTTCTTCTTTTTCTCCTCCTCCTCCTGTTCTTCCTCTCCTGCCTGCTTCTCTTTCCCCTCCCCTTTCCCTTTCCCCCTCCTCCTCCCCCTTCCTCCTTCTCCTCCTCTTCCTTCTTCCCCTTCTTCTTCTCCTTCTTCTTCTTCTTCCTTCTCCTCTTCCTCTTCTGTATATTCAGATACTTTGGACTTCTTGGATAGAAGTTATCTTTACAGCAGATTTTTTACACTTGTGCCTCAGTCATACCCTTTCTAAATCTTCGGGTAGCAATTTCTCTCTCTCTCTCTCTCTCTCTCTCTCTTCAACTTCATTGAAGTATACTTGACAAATAAAATTGTATGTATTTAAAGTGTACAATGTGTTGATTTGGTATAGGTATGCATTGTGAAATAATTACCTCCACAAATTAATCAACGTCCATCACCTTACATAGTTACCTTTTGTATATGTGGGTGAGAATAAAGATTTACTCTCTTAGAAAATCAAATATACAACATAATGCTATTAATTAAGTCACCATGCTATACATTAGATCCTCAGAACTTATTTATCTTATAACTGATAGTTTATGTGCTTTTACATCTCCCCATTTACCTCACCACTCCCTCCCCAATCTGGCAACCACTATTCTGTTCTGTTTCTTTTTGATGTTTTTATTTATTTATTTTTTATTATTTTGAGATGGTTTGATTTTTTTTAGATGATTTGCTTTTTTCTTTGAATTCCTACACGATTCTTTTAACCATCAGTTTTAACAATTTCACCAAGTATGTGTAGCTATTGATTATTCTATTAATTTTATCTTACGACATTGTTACACTGTGAATGCTGTTATCAGATGATTAAATTTCACTTAATTTCAAGAATTATTTCTTTCTGTTACATATATTTTCATTTGTTTGTCCTGTTCTTTGTTTTTTTTTCGGAACTTTTTTTTAAATTTTCTATCTTTTGTCTTTCTTTTAACCATTTGAAATCTCCTTGATACTTTCCTTTTGTGTGATTTTTCTCAATCATGAAATGTAAGATAGATCTTCATTGTCTTTTCTGACTTTTTTCCTTTCCTTCATGTTGCAATTTCTAATGAGTGTTTCACCTATATAATGAGTTGAATTTTCTCTTTCTTCATTCATCTTCTTCAATTTAGCATGTCTTTATGATCTATTATTTCTTAGGTAATAAGTTACTTTAAATTTCTTCATACTCTGGAGACTAATTTATCTTAATTGTTTTTCTGTTTCTTGGTGTTGGGGGGTGGTATTTCCACTTCTACTATGTTAGCCAACTGCTTTGTCTTTTCTTATTACACTCTCTCCCTCTTCTTCTCCTTCTCCCTCTCTCTCTTCTTTCTTTAATCATGCTTCAGTCTCTTTGATGTGAGACTAGGTAGTAACATTATCAGTCTGTAAGTCTAAGCTACACATTATTTTCTGGTTATTACCAGTTTTCGATGGGGGAGAGTCTAGTCATGCAAGTTTTTTGCTGACACATCCTGCAGACAGGGATGAGGGCAATTTTCCACTTTATCTGGGCTTTATTCCCCCTCTACAAAATATATTATCTAATCTAGAGGTCATGCTTTCCCTTAGTGTTAAACATTTCAAAGGTCAACATGGTTCTCAGTGAATCACTAAGTCACAGTTTCACATAGTGATCTCAAATCAGCTTCCATCCTCCTCACTTAACCTATGGCCCCGTTTTATGTAACTAGGAGCCCAGGACATTGAAAATGAGGATATGATCATATCTCTTCACCTCTTCCTCTCCCTTCTTTTTGTGGTTTAAATCTGGGTACAGTGATACCACTACTTCTGTAGACTGCCCTGTACCTATTCCTTTCTATTCTTGAAGTCAAAGTTTTGTTAGATGGACTTCAGGACTATGACAATAACTTTCACAAAGATGTTTGTTTTTTCTCTGAGGTATATGAAGGCTTATGTCAGCCTTCAGCATTATGCTTCGTTGCAATTCAGACTTTATTGTAATTGGGATTTAATCTATAAATACAATTTGAGTTTATAATAGTTACTTTTTATCATTTAACACAGAAATTTCTTTTCTACTTTTTTTGTGCTTTTAATGTTTTCAGAGACATAGAATAAAAATATCATTGATCATAACTCCATCAGCTTTAACTAAAAGTTTTCAACTCTTTTCTTAACTAACCTAATATGGCTATGTTATTTTTATAATTTAAAAATAATAAAAATGATTTTAAAATTTAAAAAATCTTATCATCACTATTTATGACTTGAGTTTTATTCATGGGGTAAATCATTGTTCCAGTTTATTGAAATTTAGGCAAAACTTAATCTATGATTAGAGCTTGAAATGTGGAAAATAAACAGAATTAAATTCCCAAGGTTTACTGAACTTTGTGAAAAGGTTCTAAAACTCACTGGAAATGTTACAGAGAATTATTTTTGAATAAAGACTGGAAAGGCACCTATAAATGTTTGTATAAAAAGGTAGGAAGGGCAATTAAGATTTTTCTTTATTAAAAGAGAATAAAATGGCAGTGGGAAGTTATGACAAGAACAACCCAAATATTTTCACCTAGTAGATCATTGTTTGGGAAACTATTTTTTAATAAAAAGCTGGTTAGAAATACAATAAAGAACTGTCATAAAAATACTTCTCTTTCTCCACTTGGTTGTAGTGGTGTTAAATTATTTCTATTCCAATGCAAATTATGTCTTGCAAAACTTGAATGGAAATATTCTTACTTGGAGCAGTTCTTAACATAGTTGCTATTTTTATTTTATTGTTATTTTTTACAATCCCAATATAGGCAGAGAAAGCACAAAGAGCTTTTTTTGATCTCAATATTCAGGGGAAATTGGAAGCCAAATTAGTTTTAAAAAATATATCAATACCTTTATCTCAAAAAGGCAGTTTATTCCTACACATGTTCTAAAAACCATGACCTGTGAGGTCATGCCATTCCTCTGTACTTGTGTCCATTAAGATGAGAGTTTTCCCAAGAGAGAACATGGGAGCTAGTAGAGTTAACCTTGGCAGAAAGAGCACAAAAGACACATGTTTGGGGCTCACCAGAAGGAAGAGTATTTTCCCATCTCTCCTGAGAGAGCAGAAAGTATGAGCATCAAAAAACTGAGCACCTGTATTTTCCTTTTGTTGCTGCCTGAGTGTTTACTGGTGTGAGATTGTAAACGTTTAGACAGGCAATGTATGCTCCATCTCTCTTGGGCTCTGTATTTTTAGGAAACAAGTAATTCAACTTTTCAGGAAGGAATATGTCAGAATACGAAAGATGAAGAAATGGATTGATTTTGAGGAAAATGAGTTAGATGCATTATTTGCACTTCAACGTATTTACTGTGAAATGAAACTACATCTGTTTCTAAACAGCTCCTTATGCCGCAAAACAGTTGAAGGTCAGAAGAATGAAAATAGCAGCTAGATGGGTGGTAGACGCATCTAGAAATTAGGCTTTCAGGGGGCTCTACACAAGGTCAAAGGGTGGGTACATAAAATAATTTCATATTATTTTTATAAATTGCATTATCTGCTATTCTGAAATGGAATACATTTTCTATCAACTGAAAATCACTGAGTATCACATAAGTAACATCATATATGGATGACAGATTTGCACCAATGTAATAAAATATGGTCAACACAGTGAAATCAATATAGGCTTATTTTTTATTTAATTCTGAAGGTACTTTAAAACTTGTATTGCCTCTAAATTACACTGACTAATATTTTACTACATTGATAAGGGTAAATCAGGATTATTATATTTCAGGATGTTGATTAAATGAAACATTTCATGTGTAACCATACAGAATTATATGTCGACTCTAGTCTTAAAAAACAAATAAAGCATTAATTTAATAGTCTTATTTTATAGATGTGGAAACTGAGACCCAGATGGATACTTTCTCATTCTCCTACCAACTAGACTTTTCTGTTACTCACTACGTTGTATTGTCTTTTCTGGCAGTCCATCAATGTGGAAATGAAATATATAGGAGATACTTGGTTGGGAATACTGGATGCTATGCTAAGTAAAGGATGAAGGATAACAAGACTTTACTGAATTAGTTAATGGACATGAAAGCATTTTATGCACTGTATATACCCCTACAAATTATGAGTATATAATTCTAAAATTCAGCTTGTTTATCATTAACATTTCTTCTTCCAATGCCATCCACTCACCCTCACACTAGCCAAGGGATTCTCTTTCCCCAGGCCTCATGGTCTCAGGGTTTTCTCCTTTATAGGACAATGCAGGTAGTCTCCTGTAAGTTAGCTATATTTTGTTGCATGTAACTAAAGAACTTACTACCAAATGTTTAGCTAATAAAGACATTTAATTATCTCACATAGCAAAAAATGGTGTCAAGTAAGGCAGATAGACTTCAAGTCAGGAGTTCTGAGAATAGGCCAAACTGGAGATATGGGATAATATGGGATCTTTCTAGATGGGATGAGGGTGCTTAGGAGGAGTGACTGGAGAATAAAAGGGGAGCAGTGCTGAGCCCTGGACACCCTATATTTAGAGATCAAGAAGAGAGGGGAGACTACAGTGGTAGGAAAGCGTGAGCTCGAGAAAACAGGACAGTGATATCCTAGAAGAGATGTCAGGGAAGGAGGGGTCTACTGTATCAACAAGTGCTTGGATGTCAAGAAAACAACTAGCTAATATAGCATCTGTTCCATATTTTAAAATTCCTTAAACTTAATGGACGGTTTTAAATATTAAGAATTTTAATCATCCCATCTGTTGATTAAGGGACCTGTTTTTGGGTAGGGAAGAGTTTTGTGTCCTTCAGATCTCACCTCTAAGTGACTACCTATTTAAAAAATGAGATAAAAGTAAAATCTCCCAGTCAATATTTCAGGTAGAGTATTTTCTTACTCAGTGACGGGTGAGGAAAGGTAATGAGAGATTGCTTCACTAATTCAGAAAAACAAACTGAAGAGCTAGATTTGAAGAGAGGGAAGCAAAGGTGAAAAAATGAACTTTTTTTTTTTTTTTTACTTTCTGATACAAATCATCTGGGCTGCTGCATAATAAATAATGTTATAATTTAAGCTACATCTTATTAAAGCACAGTGTTGTGGCACAACATCCTCAAGGCCTAAGGCCCCAAAGATCACTAGGTTTTTGAAAATTCCTCTGACTCAGAATGTGTTATCACAAGCTCTGTGGAACAGGAAGGGAAACCTACATGTACTGAGCATGTGTTAATAACCAATTGCTATGTACTTTCACATCTGTTACCACTTTTAATACTGAAATGGCCTTGTGAAGGGGTATTTCCAAGCCCTTTTAGGAGCACACAAACTGTATTTCTGGGTGATGGGTTAGCTTGTCCAAGGTCACACAACAAGGAAGTACTGTAGTCAGGGTTTGAACATACATTTTTCTGACTCAGACTCTAACATCTCCTTTCTTACTGAGTGACTTTTCTGCCTCTTTAATCTCCTTAGGCTGCCTACGCACATTCAGACATGCACCGAGGAGAGAAAACCAGGGTTCCTCTGTCTAGGAGGGCTTGGGGGTCCATTTAGAGCTGAGGCTGCTGATTGGCAAAAGATCTTAACTGATGATTCATTCAGATAGACTTTTGGCTTCAGAGGGATGTAAAAGGGAGCCAAGTCCAGGTGAGACTCCCCAAGCACACTGTAATCATGGGACCAGAGGAGAAAGAGTGTCTCAGGACATGTTCTATTTTTGTCCCAAACCCTCTTTTGTCTAAGGAAGTTGCTTCTTCTCAGAGTCATCCCATAGTTTCAAGACATTCCC
The DNA here is from genome assembly GCA_028534135.1 of Potos flavus. Classification (NCBI taxonomy): domain Eukaryota; kingdom Metazoa; phylum Chordata; class Mammalia; order Carnivora; family Procyonidae; genus Potos; species Potos flavus. The sequence continues at coordinate 66,081,760 of CM052898.1, read as the reverse complement.
AAAGAACTTGACAACTGATGGTGTGGACCAGCTAATGGGCCAGCAAGTCTGTGGCATTTGGGATTTCCTTTATCATAAACTGCACCTTAATGAAGATAGATTGTGTGTGTGTGTGTGTGTGTGTGTGTGTGTGTGTGTGTGTATGTATGTAAAGAGTATATTATATTCATAAGAGCATATAGTTGAATTGTCTCCCTCCAAAATTCATATGTTGCTGTCCTAACCCCCAGTACCTCAGAATGTGAATTTATTTGAAAAAAAGGGTCATTGCAGATGTAATTAGTTGAATTAAGATGAAGTCATTAGGATCAAACTTAATCCAATAGGTCCTTATAAAAAAGGGAAACTTGGACATAGAGACATGGCACAGGGAGACTGTCATGTAAAGATAATGGTAGGAATGCTTCTCTAAGCCTAGGAATATTAAAGATTGCCAGCAAGTGTGTGTGTTATTTATATCCTTTTTTCTGATCAGTTTTCATTTCTTTTGGAAAGTTCCAGATTGTCTGGGACACCACGTCATCCTACAACCTGATTACTGTAATGTTTTTTACAATTCTCTATCCATAGTGGTTTTTTCTTGACATTTTATCACCTTTCCTGGATCTCGGTGAAATAGTCAGCAAATACAATATGAATTTGAAGCTATCTTTTTATAGTTTTGGCTATCATCAGGGTGTATACTATATGTTATAGTTCCATGCTAAGAACTAAAGTAAGAGTGAAAGCGAGTAAATGGGCAGAGGGAGGGGGCTGTGCATGATCCAGAAAGAGGACACATCAGTTTTCTCACTGACCAGGTCAATGCTTCATGAAGAATAATGTATTCTGTGTGAGCAAACACTTATCACTTTGATCAGGAGGAAGACTGGCTTCTCTCTGGGTGATGGAAATGATAAATAATCTTAGACAGGGTAGGCTGTTTATTACACACTGGTGCATTCACAAAGCACTTGGTCAACTCTCCTGGAACAACATAATTGGCCCTGCTGTCCATTTTGGTCTTCAAAAGTTTTTTGACACAGTAGGGCATTATGTTGGCAAAGTTATGAGTGATGTAATTCGTATCACAGTGTAACATTCAGAATCAGACTGGGGATTCTCCTGGTGACTTGATCCTTTCATACTATTTGCAGGGATTTTGTTAAGCAATATAAACAGTAAATAAAACTTCATCAGGAGATTGGGAATAATGAAGGGTCCAGTCTGGGAAAGTTGGATTTTCCAAGTGCCTGTGGAAGGTGACTTAATCCAGGTAATGTTGATCTGGCTAGTTTCGTCAAATAGAAAAGTGTTTTATGGCAAAATTGTTCCACTTTTCAGATTAGATTTCTCCCTTACTTGTCATCTTATCCATTGTTATGTGGCCGGTTGAAACCTTAAATGGAATAACTAAGCACAGAATTACTACTGCAACCAAAAAGCAGAGAAAACAGAAGTTTTACTTAACTGTAGCAACAAGAAACCTCTTCTGATTTCCACAGATTTAAAACCTGCTGCAGAATTTGCTAAGTTGGCATTAGCTGACCCTTACATAGTTCCATGTACACTTAGCTGAAGTCTGTTGGAAATACTTTCTTCATAGCAGCCACATAGCTTTGAAAGGGAGGAAAGGCTTTGATCAATAAGAACCTTGACAAGTATGGTTTTAAAGGCTCCTGACTACTCCAAGTTGTTCAAAGAAAGGTTATTTAGGGTAATCCTAATTCATGCTGCCAAAATTTCACAGAGTGCTTTAGGAAAATATAGGTGTCCAAGAAGGGTTTCTTTTCTTGTCTTGCCCCTCAACTGATATCTTTAAGGAAGAGTCTGTATGTGGATTGCCAGAGAGTTCTCATGTTTCCACATCTTAGTCTTGGGAACAAATAATAAATTAAGCCAGTGTGGAAGACAGAAGTGGGAGAAGGCCTGATATTACCTTACTCAGCTTTTCATCAATAAAACTGGAGTTTTTCCAATGGACAGATAAAATCCTGCCTTAGAAATTTCTATGAAGCACTTATGGGATGTGAGTTTTTTTTTTACATTCTGTTTATTCTCCATGCTATTAAAAATTCAGCAAAAGTAATTTGACAAAATCATAATTATGTTAAAGTAAGTTAATATTTTAAGCCAACATTTGCTATAGTCTTACAATGACTTTATTTTAGAAAATAGAAACACAATAAAGATTATCCATCATCTTCCTGTCCAGAGATGATCACTTTTTGTATTTTTGCATATTTTAATCTATATGTCTTTATATACATAACAGTTTTGTAAATTGGGGTCAAATTTGCATACTGCTTTGTAACTAGATTTTCTAAGTTTTAAATCAAAGCTATGAATATTTAAAACATTCCTTGGGCACCTGAGTGGCTCAGTCAGTTAAGCATCCAACTCTTGGTTTTGATTCAGGTCATGATTTCAGGACTGTGAGATCGAGCCCCGTAAAAGGCTCCATGCTGAGTGTAGAGCCTGCTTAAGTTTTTCTCTCTTCCTCTCCCTCTGTCCCTCCCCCCACAAAACAAAACAAAACAAAAACACACGAAAACAATTCTGAAATATTCTTTGAGAGAAGAAGAAAGCTACATAGTATTTCTCCTCCTCCCCCCAAATGTTTGTCAAAAAACCAAGGGGGTATGATGCTGTATCCTTTTACAGAAAAGCCTCTTATACAAATGGAGGCTGTGGACACCACCTTCCACTTGAGCTGAGGATGTTCTCTTCTCAAACTTGAGTTCCCCAGAATTTATCATGGCTTGGTCTTGGGTTAAACTCTTGGTACCAGTGTCCTGGCAGGAGTGCTGGATGCCAGTAGTCCTGGGTTAGCAAGTCCAATCAATACTTGTCATCCTCATGAGTATCAATAGCTGTTCCACTAGCAGCTCCTTCTTGGCATCTTTGGAGGCCATTAGGTAACCGTGGTTCTTCTTCGGGTCTGTCTGGGCAATGATGGCTACCATTTCATCATCTTCATTTATAACGGGTTAAGTTTCCCTTCTTGTTGCACTGCAGAATTTTGTTTGCTTCCTTCAGTGCGATGCCTGCAGGGGCTGCCACCCAGTCTTCCTTCTTCATCATGATCCCTTCCAAACACCAGCCATGCTCCTCCTTAAAAAACTCAACTCCCCATCTAGCCTGTGTTGGTGGTTGAGATACATGCTGGGCTTTGGCTTCAAACATGTCCTGCACTCGATCTTCAGGGCTGAGGACTCAGGGTCTGTGATGAGTCCCTGTTCATATTCCTTCATTTCTGAACTTCATTTGCTTGGACCTCAGGTGTACAGTTGTGACGGATAAGCCAATACCTCCTGTAACGACCTTTGCAATGGCCATGCCATTCTCTGTGACTGTTGAGGAAAACAGTGGGGTCTTCAGAGCGATTTTTTTTTTTTTAATTTTAAAAGTTTTTTTTTTAAAGATTATTTATTTATTTATTTGAGAGAGAGACAGTGAGAGAGAGCATGAGAGGGGAGAAGGTCAGAGGGAGAAGCAGACTCCCCGTGGAGCCGGAAGCCCGACGTGGGACTCGATCCCGGGACTCCGGGATCATGACCTGAGCCGAAGGCAGTTGCCCAACCAACCAAGCCACCCAGGCACCCAAAAGTTTTTTTTTTTATTTCATTTTATTTTTAAGTAAACTCTACACCCAACATAGGGCTCAAAGTCATGACCCCAAGATCAAGAATTGCATGCTCTACTGACTGAGCCAGGCAGGTGCCCCAGAGTGATGTTTTTGATCAAAGCAGAGATCAGGTCCTTCTGGTCTGCAGTGAAGTTAGCATACCAGTGAGAATGTGAAAGTCATTGTAGGAGATGCCATCCCCACAGTTGAACAGCTGATGTTCCATGAGCCCATCTTCCAGGACATAGATGTGCCCCCACTAATCAGGTAGTGGGCCATGGCCAGTGTGTGGCAAAGCCACATGTGTCTTAGGACCTGGCTGCAGAGCAGTATTTCTTAATTTATGCAACTCCCCTATTCTACAAATATGTGAAGGAGAAATCAGTGATCTAGGCACTGTGAAGATACAGTGGCTAGTAAGATACAGTCTGTGATCTCAGTCAGCTTGTTTTCTCATAGTGAAAGGGCCAGAGAGGAGTAAGCAGAAGTGAAGATGCCTATCATGAGCCATGTAAGAAGAGAGAAAATCTAGGCCATGTTCATGGAGCGTCAAGGGATAAGACAGCACCTCTGATTTGGAGGATCAGAAGGGGGTGATATAATGGTTAGTATGATGACAGAATTCGTCTTACACCATGTCATTGTGGTCAAGTTCAAATGAGTGAACACTTATTAGCTGCCTGAAATAGTGCCTATCCTATACTAAGGGCTCAGAAGGTTCCACTCTTATTAGTGTTGTCGTTATTATCAATACTGTAATTGTGCGGCAATTGAAAGAAAACACTGGGTATGGTACCATTTATTTGAACCCTTTTCTATCTTCAGCCCCAAATTCAACAGGCCGTGCATTTTCTATGGCAAATGGGCTTCGAAACTCTGCTACTATGTCCACTGATATCAAGAAGTCAAGCTGGCTGCTATCCATTAGGCCCCGGTTAACATTTCCCCTCCAATTTTCATTTGCCTAAAATGATCCAAGGAGCCATAAACTTGAAGAGGGCATTTAATTACTTCAATAAAATAGGCCCATGGTCCTCCATGCTGGTTTAATAACTGCATTTCCATGCTTTTGGAATCACTTACAGTATGCATTTTAAACCAATGACATTTATTTCCTTTTGTTATTGTTCCCACTCTGTTAATATGTGTTTATCTTATTTCAATCTCTGTAGCCTTGAAACAAGTACTCATTAATCAGAAGCCATTTAAAAGCTGATATGCCATGTTCTACATTAAGGAAACTAAAAGAACACCAAGCAGCCAAGTACACATAGGTGCTTTTCCTCTTAATTAAAAGCTGCTTTGTACATATAATTCCTTTCCTGGCATTTTATGTGGAGGTATTCAAATTAGGTTCAGTGAGGATAGGGTAATTATAAACATACTAAAACTTCATAAGAGTCTTATTTTAGGGACTTTCCTCAGTGATAGTTGACAAGTTAATATATCATGACTAGGTGTTTACTAATGGACTTCTGCAAATTTATAGAATGAATTCTCTGTGTATAGAAACCATGGTTTCCTTTCCTGACTTGGAGCGCTAAGGACCCCAAGCAAACTCACTACCTTGGAAAACATCTTCATGCCATTGTCTTGATTGGCTTTCAATCTTCCTGCAGGCTTTGATCTGCATCTTGGAGATGCATTGGTTCATGATCCAACATTAATTCTAAAAACTGCAGTCTGTAATAAGTTAGTAGTAGGGAAAAGGGGCTTCCTGAAGGGGCTGAAACCATCCCCTATAAACAAAAAATTGGGAAGCAGAGCTAGAAGAGCTTATGAAGAGTAATGTAAGTTGGCTCGATCTCTAGATAACACACTGTTTGACAATAAAAATCCTGGCTACAAGAGAGGAAGGAGTCTGGGCATGCTACGATAAGACTCCCAGAGCCAAATACTTCCATTCCCTTAGCTAGTCTCTTTCATAGAGCACCCCAAAAGTTGTGGGGACTCTTTGGGGGCACATATGTGGGTTTTTAATAAGCACCCTAGGTGGCAGACCCTGCAGAAGTCCTAAAAGTAGCTTCAGGAAATCCACCCTTTACACACACACACACACACACACACACACACACACACACACAGAAAGAGAGAGAGAGAGAGTGAGAGTGAGCTGTGGGCATCTTGCTAGGTTCTTTGCTGGCCTGAAGCAAATTGGAGTGGTAGTAGGTAGCTTAGAGGGAATGTGAGCAAGCCAAGGACTCCTACGGCATCCTAACACAAATCTTCATATTGTTAAAACAGTAGAAGGAAGAACAGATATCTTCTGGTCCAGCTTTCTATTTTACAACAGCAATCCAGAGAGGAAAGATCGCCTGCTCTATGATGTATAATATTAGTGCCTCAAATGGAAGATGAACTCAGTTTTTCTCATCTTTGGTCTTGTATATTTCCATTATATCAGGCTGATTAAAAAACAAATGTTACTCAAAGCAAATTCCCTCCCTGAAAATGGTTTTCTTCACTTCGGAATAACTCTTTACATTAAAGACCCTCCCTTATGAGAGAAGAACTATAAAACTTGCAATAAAAATGGACTATATAAAATGGGAGTACCAGGATTTATTTTAGGAAAAACAGATGCCCATTCTCCTATGAGGTCTAGGAAGAGGGTGCATTTCACTGAACAGAGATGATGTTCAGGGTTATATCCCTAAATGGGGGCCAGTAAATAATGAACAACAATGCTGCCTTTGCCTTTTTCTTAAAATAAAAGTTTTCTTTGTGTCCGTACTAATAGAAATTAGATGTTGTATGAAACCCAAAAGTAAACAAAGGCTTAGCAAAAAATTTCTTCTGTACATAGGGGTCAATGATTGTACTCCATTTATGGCTGATATACTTGGCAAATACCCCAACCATCATACCTTTGGTATGGTTTAAACATTGATTATCTTTAAAGATAGTTCAAGAAATTAACAAAATTCAATACCAAGACATCAATTAAATCAGTTTCTAGTGAGCTCCATAAACAGGGAATACTCAAAAAAGGCTGTATACTACTGTGGAGTCTGATTTGTTTTCTGGACCTTACACCTATTTAAATATCATATTTCTTCCCCCAAATTTAGAAAGTATAGTATGATGCTAGGCTCACCGAGATGACTTAACTACCTAAAAAATTTCAGCAGCATAGATTTGGGGTCATGAACATTAAAATAGCAGGAAGTGGCTTTCTATAAAGTTCAGAATCATAGCAACAAATTTCTCTCTCACATCTTATCAAGTCCCGGGCACCTGCCCATGAAATTGGCAACAGAAAGATATTCTGCACTGCCAATTGCAGGTTTCTCGTCATCTTGCCAACTTGCTTTGTCTCCAAAACCTGGCAAAATGCAGCTATTGGCAGGAAAGTGAATATTTGAAAATGATTACAGTATATAGGGATTTTTGGTTCCATAATGTCTAATTGAGTAATTTAAAAACAGTTTTAGCACTAGGGATAGATTTACTTTCTACTTTATAATATGTGACATGCCCTGTAATTTGAGCCTTTTGGCCACTAGTCCCTCAAAGAAAGAACTAGAATGGGGTCCTCAATGAATGTTATCTGTAACAAGGTTAATTTAGCAAAATATTAATGACCTCTGTACTTTGGAATTCCATGGTCATAACCTTCCCTCTAGCTAACCTGAGACATCCAACTGCCAGCTGTTGCAGAGGAAGGGGACAGAAAGCCACAATTTTCTAAATATCTTGACCATTTCTGGAATCGGATCTTCCATAAAGTGTAAAGAAAGTACCCAGCCCTCTATGGCAGCTGTGCCATTTGGCTTGTTGCCTGGGGTAAGAAAATATTGCAAATAGGAAATGGGAAGGCCAAATCCAGTTATTCTGGTTTGAAAGGGTTGTGAAGGGATGAAAGGCTATAAGGAAGCAGGGGGGTGGGGAGTGGGGAATGTAAGCAACCCAAAGAGACACCAGGGTGTTAGGTGAGGGAAACACCAAAAACAGGGGGCTGTTTTTTTAAAATTCATGTTAAGGAGTTTAGAAGATAATTGCGTCATAAGTGGTGATCAATCATATCAAGGTTCAAGGTAAAATTAAAAGTGCTGAAGTCTCAGCTTTCCTGATGGCTTGGTTCTCCTATGGCTAAAGATCCACAAAGAGTGACAGCAGCATCAGCATCACCTGGAACATGTTAGAGATGCAAATTCTTGGGCCCCACTCCAGACCTACTGAATCAGGAACTCTGAGGGGGGTGCCCAGCAGCCTGTGTTTTGACACGTCCTCCAGGTCTTTCTTGGGGACCACCATCCTATGGCCTGATCTGAGAGTCAGGAATTTCCACAGGTCCCCAAAGACAGAGGCTTGAGCTGAAGTCAAGTGTCTCTGCTTTAGGGCCTTCCCAGCTAAGAGGTAAGGAGGTGTCTTGTAGAACACCTTGGCCAAGGGCTGGATGGCAAATGTGAAGGTGTTCAGAGGCCTTTGTGATAGCACTTAGAACAGAAGAGAGGTCGAGACCATCAGGGAACATAGCTGAACCTAGACCCAGCTGAGGGAGACCAACCTGCCTACTTTAGCTGCAAATAGCAATAGGTCATACATCACACAAGCTACCAGACAAGGGACATCTCCTCAGAAAGATACCTGAGGAAGCAGAAGACACATAGGACTGTAGGAACTGCTTCACTCTCCAAACCTGAAGTCCTACTGGTGACTCCTCTCCCATCTCATTCCCCAGATACCCAAATACCATCCTGGAAAAGGGCAATCGAACTGAGAGAAAAGAAGAAAGTGTACAGCTGTCTTGTCTGAAAAGACATAGTTCTTTCCAAAAAGACAATTTAGGATATTCAGAGACCTGATAAAGGGTTCAACTTTGAAGGATCAAATGTTTATACTGGAACAAAACTGTTGAATCGTAAAAATCTAAAACTTTATTAATTGGCACGTCTGAGTTGTTCCCATTCCTCAGGGGAATTGAGCTTATAAGGAAGCTTAAGCCAGCACCGGAGGATAAATAAACTGTGTGTCTGAAAGCAAGTGCATACATTTGTAACTATGCTATGCACTTTTGTAGTATAGAACTTGGATTTTTGCTACCCGAATGCTCTCTGGAAATCAAAATATTTCAGTATAGAAATGATAGCATGAAATAATTTAAAAAGGGATCTTAAAATTGTGAGAACTGCTCATGACATTTTTATGGGTTTGCCCTTGGCAAATTCTCCTCCATCATCCCTCTCTTATAGATAAACCATCAAACAGCTTTGCCGAATGACTCAGAGCCCTCAGGTGGAGGGAGATTGACAACATCGAATGGTGGACAAATTGGGAAGCGTCAGGCAGGAATTCCATATTCAGAGACTCAGTTAAGCAGAATGAATATGGGCCTAAAATAAAGGAATACAAAATAAAACAATAGGCAAGAAAACAATAGATTTCTTTGTTACTGGGATTAGTCAGTTTGCCCTGGATTTTTCAATTACTTCAATGTCAGGAACACGATCTTGGAAAATCACACCAATGTACCTCAACTGAGAAATATTAAAAGCTCTTTAGAAATGTTTCTAGGCAGTATGTTTAAATATTTATGAACAATTTCTATAAATGACTGCTGGCCAGTTGTAATAATTAGGTGTATTCAGGTGATACAATAATCTTCCCATCGCTTGAAAACGTGCTGACTATGTAATACCCTGAAACAGCCTCTGCTCAGTGTGCTGACCTGCTTTTTCTTTCTGGAGAGATTGGCTTTTATTTTTAGTTAAATTTTTAAGAAACTTTTTCATTGAAGTATCACTTTTATATAAATTAAATGCACAAATCTTTATGTATAGCTCAGTAAACTTTTACATACGTATATACCCATTGAACTCCCCCCAGATCGAGATATTTCTAGTGTTCCAGAAGGTCTCTTGTCCTCTTCTAAGGAAATAACTCCACCCTAAGCTAACTATTGTTCTGATTTCTATTATTGTGGATTATTTTTTCCTTTTTCTGGACTGATGTAAATGGAATCAAATGATAATGATGTTTTCATGATTGGGTTCTTTCACTCAAAATTATGTCTTTATGATCCATCTACATTGTTGCATTTGATACTCGTCTGTCTCTTTTTGTTGCTGTGTAGTATTCCATTGTAGGACCATATCATAATTTTCTTTTCATGGACATTGGGTCACTTCTAGTTTTTAACTCTTACTAATGAAACTGCCATGATCATTCTTGTATAGGTCTTTTGATGAAAATAAGCATCAGTTTCTCTTGGGCATAAACCCAGGAGTGGAATTGATGTATCAAAGGATATATGCTTTTTTAGCTTTAATAGCCACTGATGGATTTTTGAAATGATTGTACCAATTTATACGCTATCCAAAAGGCTGGCTTTTTAAATGAGAGAACATACATTGTGTGCTTTCAAGACAGGCCTTGCTCAACACTGGCTTCCTTGGGATGGTTTGTCTATGGTTACTTTGGTGGGCATAAGTGCTCTAGAGAATAAAGTTTTTCACTTGTCTGATTCATTTTCAAATTCGACTATGTATTTACCCATTAGGAAAAGATGGCTCATACAGGAAGCATTTTAATATACAGGGCCAGCTTCTTTAACCCCAAATAATATATTTCTTTTTAAACCTTTATTCTTTTTTTCATGTTGAAAGTATATATGGAAAATGGGGGAGGCTATGCATGTGCTCCAGTGAGGGGTATATGGGAAATCCCTGTACCTTCCCCTCAATTTAGCTGTGAACCTAAAACCATTCTCAAAGAAATAAACTCTTCAAAGAAAACCCAACTGTACTCACTGCAGAAAAATCAGGAAATACTGGAGAATGTATACAAGAGGATAAAGACCCCTAATCTGATTGAGACTTTTCTGATTATATGCTTCCAGAACTTATTTACACATGGAAGAGTTCTGGCTATATGAAAATCGTTTCTTTAAGATTTTGTAACTTGTGTTTTTGGTTTTTGTTTGCTTTTTTGGTTTTGTTTAACTAGATTCATAGAATCTTCACACATCAATAATTATAAATATGCATCATATTTAATGACAGCAGGGAATTTTATTGTACATAAATAACATAATTGATTTAACTATTCCTCTATTGATGGATGTTTATATTGATGCTTTCTCTTTTAAAAACAATGACATAGTAAGCATCTTTATGTATACATCTTGTGCACATGTTAAATTATTTTCCTTACAATAAATTCCTGACGTTTTATTTCTAAGTCAAATGGATGCATATATTCGATTTTAATACAGATTAACAAAATGCTGTACAAAGATACATCTCCAGCTGTATATGAGTGCAATTCCCAAACTCCCAAGTACTTGGCTGCAGCGTTCTTTTCAATCATCATTTTACTGACCTTAAATAATGACTATTTTTATTAATACTTACTAACTACAAATAAAATTTAAAATAGCTCCATAATTCTGTTCACCATTTGGAGTTACCACTTTGTAAATTACTTCTTTGCCTTATTAGTTCATATTACTTTTGCTATATAAAATTTTTGTATGTAGAAAATCTATTAACATGTCTGCCACATTTGTTTTAAATATTTTTCTTTTTTATTTTTAGTAAATTGGTATTTTCATTATCCAACTCTTTATTTGTATTCTCCAATTGAATGTTGTGATTTTTTTCACATATTCTTCACACTTCTTATTAAATTTAGTCCTGATGTATTTTGCATGATTGCTGCTAATTTAAGTTGAATTTTGATCATATTACTTTATTTGTTAGGTATATAATAATTATTAAACTATTGTTGATTATTAACATATATGAAAACGATTGATATTAATTTATTTTTGTGGTCAGCACTCTCCCTAATAGTTACTTTTAATTCATACACATTTTCAGTTGATTCTGTTGGTTTCCCAAGCCAGATAATCAAGTTATACGCAAATTATGATAACTTTCTTATTTTCAACATTTATAGCTTTTATTTTGTTCTATTTGGAACAGTGGAACACTTTCAGAACATTAGAAAATCATAGTGAAAAAAGAAATCTCTGTCTTTTTTATTTAATTTATTTCACTATTAATCTTAATGATGGCATTAGATTTGAGTTATGGTATTTTTCCAAAGTCATATTAAGAGAGTATCTTATTTTTTTTATTTTTAAAAAACTTTTTGTCAGGCATAGGTAATAACTTTTACCGAAACATATAAACACATCTTGAGATGGTTATATGACTCTTTAAGTAAATGGTAAGTTGATTTATATTAATACAACTGAACTGCTTTTGCATTAAAAGTATAAACTCTACTTTGTCATGGAGCATTTTTCTTTTTATATACCCTGAGATTAAATTGCTAATGTTTAGTTGAAAAGTTTAGACTTTATATTTGTAAGTAAGATTATAGGTCCACAGTTTTCTTCCTTGGTAATCCTCTTAGGTTTTTCTATCAGAGTTACGCTTACTTGGTAAAATAAATATGGTAGCATCCATTCTTTTCTTTATTCTGTGAAATATTTGCAATGGCAAATGCCATTTCTATTTTCTTTCAATAATACCTGTATTACACATTATTATCTGCCAGTTACTGTGCTGGGTATAGTAACTGGCATATACACACATGAGTAATAAAAGATATGCTGGCTTTGAGAAGAACTTATAGTGGAATGTGTTCCTTAAAAGTTTGAAAGAATTAGCCTGATCCCATTTTGGGAGGAGTGGAGGAGAGTGCATGTAATTTTTGACAAATTTTCTTATTTTTTTCAATTTTAATGGCCATATTCCAGTTTTCTACTTTTGTCATTTCTATTTTCTTGGAAAATTATTCCTCTCAAGGAGAACTTGGTAGTGTCTTTTAAAAATTAGTCTATAATTGTATCTCAGCTCCTAATTTATATGTTTCAGTTTTCTCTCTTTCTCTTTCCTTTGAATTCAAGTGATGTTACTGTGTGTGTGTGTGTGTGTGTGTGTGTGTGTGTGTGTGTGTAACATAAAGCATGGAACAAATTACCCTCCTATTACCACAGTTTCATCACATTATCAATAATTTGCCAATTCTGAGAGGCATTACATTGAAGATGTTAGGGTTTTTTTGAAGATCCCTGTGCTTTGTGACCTTGGGCAAAGAATTTAGTTCTTGCCTGGGAATCAGTTCCCTAATCTATTACATGAGAAGAATATGAATTTCTTAAGACCAGGAGCCATATTTCTTGAATCTTCCCCAGGACCTGGGACAGTGACTCTTACGTGACAGGCTTTCATTAACAGTTTGTTGAATTGAGTTCTCTGCTGAAGAGCAGAGAGCTTGATGAGATGATTTCTTGAGGAACATTCCAGGTCTAAGAGCTATGATACTATCTTAGAGGAACAATTACTGTATGAGAAAGAAAGTATTGTCAAAGAGTTAAAAACATGGTAGAAATATATAGACCAACTGGGTTTTCCTTCTTATAAAACGTCCAGCAACATCATCACTCACTCTAAATTTAATCATTAACAAACTACATTGTTGGGAAAATAATGAATTATTTTATTCTGAACATTATAAAGCCAATTCTTTTAGCCATCGCTTTACAAAGGAAAAATGAAAGAGTTTAACCATATCACCACAAGTAAATGACAAGTCGTTTCACACTCATGCTTAAATCAATGAATTTTCTGGTATCAGTATTTTTTTGTTAGCTGGTTTTCCTAAAGCCCAGCCTACAGTGTGTGTCCAAGTAAGTAATTCATATGATTTTGAAAAAGAGATACAGGAAAAAAAGATCTCATACTTCAAAACATTCTTGGTTCCGTATTAGGTATTAACTTGAGAGTGAACTTGACAAGTTATAAAAGTAAGACATATCTCTGTATTATTCTCTCTTATTAATGCACTGACCTATGGCTATCTTTGTGTTTTTGTTTTCCCTCATGGAACATTTTCTTCCACATGAAGGTTGTATTTCCAAGAGTAATGCTTAGTGACTTTATTTTAAATTTTTCATTTATTTGGCTATAAATGGTAAATATTTTCTCCCACAATCACCCACAGTGAATAACTGTGTATCATCAACACTAGATCTGGGGCAAGATGTGCCACATACAACTCTCATGTAAGCAATCACTCACTAAAAATCCCATGGAAATGTAATCATATTGAAAAAACTAAGTAGTATTATAACCTTGCAAAGAGTATTGGTCATATTAAGTAATATTTCTTAAGCCTATAGATTTTTGATGGATCTTATCAATCTGTTATATAAGCAAGATTAAGAAAAGCAAGATCATCCAATTTAACTTACTGAATGATCATATTTAATTTTTAAACTTATTATTTTTTTGATGAATTTTATTAATAGAGACTCTAATAGTAAAAGGACTTCTACTTTAGACCCAAGCCCACTTTACCTTTTAAGATGGCAGGGTGATTGGTGAATAACCTAATATTGTTTTTCATCTGGATATTTTTCTCTCCGAAACTAAGGCAGTTTTCTCTTTGAATTGAAGCAAAATAAATGCCTATGATCATCTATATGTCTTTTTTGATAAAACACAATAAAGACATTCTGCAGACCTCTTCTAAAGTCCCTTCCAGGAAACAGAGATAAAGAAGAATATACATTGACTGAACTCCAGACAAAAGTGATCACAACGTTTTGGGGGAAAAGGTGTAATGACTTGGGGTAAGGAACTCATTCATGATACCCATTGCTAACCTTACTTCTAATATGATGGATTCCCAAAAGCATTATGGCAAAAACCCACTTCAGTTCTCAATATCCCATCCTGTGAAAGAGGGAGAGATCTGTAATACCTAAGGTCTCTTCTAGTTCAGATGTTCGGTGACACACTAATTTGTTTTTTTTTTTGAACTCTCATAACTGATGTTCTTACTTGGAGCCATTGTTGGGAAAGAAGGCAAGCTCTAACTTGAATGACAAGTTAGATCTTTGAATGACAAGTTAGGATATTTGAGGAAAAGAGCATTACGTTGATGGTGCAGTATGTATGTGTCATCATTCCATGAGGTTTTAGACTCTCAGCTTCGTTCAGAATTGATGGTTAGAAATATTTATGTATGGCATGAAACTGAAGAAGCATAAATCAGAAAGAGCCAGTGGACTCCGAGTTCCTGATTTTCATTATGTGGAGAAGCATGAAAGGCACTTTAAGTCTGAGCTCTTCCACTCACTTTCTTAAAATGACAATGCTCACTGATAGACCAGTGATTTTACTGAATGCCAAGGCAAACAGAATTGTTCGTGTGGAATAATATCTGCAGAAACCTCCTTCTGAAGCCCTGACACTTCTCCCTTTTCCAAGTAATCTACATTATGACAGCACTTTGGCGTGAAAGTGAGTTTTCCATTTCGTTGCTTGCTAAATTGAAGCTATTTGATAAATGGCATACATGCCGCAAAATGGTGTATACAAATGCCGTGATGTTTGACAGAAAGCAATTTTAAAGCTTTTACTTTTGCATTTCATATACTTATAGTCCAAGTTCACTTGGGAAGTGGCTGGGATGTCACACCATATGCATGCCAATATAACCTTGAGTGTACATTTCATGTGGGAAGTGTGTTTTCTTGTTGCAAACCAAACCAAACAAAGAAACACCAATCGTGTATTCATCTACTATAGGATATCAAACTTCACTATGCACTTTGGATTTAGAAATTTTATCAGAAATTTATCTTGCATGCTTTTCAAAAACAGGATGGATTTTAAGCATCTCACTGACACCTTTCATAAAATAATGATGGCGGGTAAGATAGGCAGTTTATACTTTGATCTTCCTTGACTATTATCTTTCAGAAATGGAGCTCTGAAGATCATCAACTTTAAAAAGTGCTGACAAGGTACATAAGTTTCCACCTTGTGCTATCACACTCTTTTCTTACATTTTTGGTCTTTCACATGTCAAATTTAACCTTCCCTAGAACCTTAGGAAGAGAAAAATACCTAGTTACTTTTGAAAAAATTATATGAGGGAAAAGATGACAGAAACCCAGCTAATGACAGAAATAACAGCTAATTGTCAGTCTTGGTTGCAGGTCAGTAAATTGATGCTCATGTGATTTTGCTTGCAAGTTTCATGTGACAGAGTCATGTTTTCTTTTCTGTTATTCTCTTTCCCAATTTAAACAATAAAGAGGGAAAAAATGTGGTGAAGTTAATAGAAAACACACACACACACACACACACACACACACACACACACACACACACCCCAATTCAGGAATTTGTGGGAACTCTATGTCAAACTAAAAGATCATTCTTTGTTGGTGTTCCAGACACAAAATAAGGTAATTTTTTTGCTGTGTAAATTCTCAGAACACTGTTGAATTGGTGGGCAACAGGAAAGCCACTGACCATGATGGAGAACATTAGGGAGGTCTCTACCCCTCTGACATATTTCATACAATGTAGAAAAGATCCCATGTGGCAAAAAGGAAAGTGCATGAGGCACTTTACCATAAGGCAAAACAGCTATGCCCAATACTACCTCTGCCACTTGGGGGTTGTTTCATCTTGACTAAACCACTTTGTCTTTCCTGAGCTTTCATTCCCTCCTGTGGAACTGCCATGGATCTACCCTGTAGGTGGAGTGGTTAAGATTAAAACTGATAAAATGTAAACCTTGTGCCAGACTTACCCAGTCCTCAATAAATATTATTCTTTTTCCATATTTTCCAGTTACTACTTGTAGAAATTTTGGCAACAGAAGTTTTTAACCAGTGCAAGGTAACAGGTCTTCCGATATCAAAAGCTACTAAAAGGGACCAGGATTTAACCATGAGTAAAATTATTCTTCCTTTTTTGCAGCACAATAGCTGATACTTAAATGAGGGGTTTCATGGCAGGAGTCAAGCAGATAGCCCTAATAGCATATACTGACCATTTGTTGATAATTTTTCATTATTAAAAAGATACATGTTGGGGCGCGTGGGTGGTTCAATTGATTAAGCATCTGCCTTCAGTTCAAGTCATGATCTCGGGGTCCTGGGACCGAGCCCCGCATCCATTCGGCTTCCTGCTTAGCTGGGAGTCTGCTTCCCTCTCTGCCTGCTGCTCCCCCCTGCTCATGCTCTCTCTCTCTCTCTCCCTCTCTCTCTCTCCCTCTTTCAAATAAATAAATAAAAATCTTTTTTAAAAAAATACATGTTAATTTTAGGAGAAGATACCAAAATAGAAAGAATTTTGTTTTTAACTTCAGTTCCACGGTCCAAAGACCCATTTTGGCACTCTTTCTTTATTATGCCATTGATTTGATTTCTCTTCATTTACATTTTTTCCTGGCAATTATTTCTCATTTCTGGAAGTGGACTCCAAATCAAAATAATATTATTTCCCCTTGGCATACAAGGCTTTGGCTAGAATATCAATTTTGTGTGAATAATAGAATGTTAAATCATCATTCTCCTGAGCTTGTGAGCCATCCAAATGGTTTGGTTTTCATGCTTATAAAAGACATGAAACTATTGAAAAGTTAGACTTTATCATTAACTCAAATGTTGGTCCTGCCAGTCACCATGTATTATCAATATATCAAACTCCAGTGGTAAAGAAATCCAGCATCGCTACCATTAAAGGACCTGTAAACTCTTTACAAAGTGGCCTCTAAGTTCAGTTTTTAGAAAGTTTACAAGGTGGTTATGGTGTTCCATTAAATCTCAAATCAAATTTAGGAAGAAAGTTCTAAAATTGTTAATGTCATCAAGGATTGGAATAATTTTGAATTTGAATCATAATTATTTACCTAGCCTAACAACCAGCATAAAAAATACCGTAATTAAGCAATAAGTCTTTGCATAGTGACTTTGGGGAAAACTATGGATTCCAAATATAAATTACTTCCCGATCCCTCCCTATGGAACCAAAATAAAAGAGAGAGCAACATCTATTATATTTTTAGTGGGTTTTTTGTTCCTTCTAAAGAATAGGTGCATCTGGGTGATTTTGAAAAATTGTCCATTCTCATATGGACCATAGCATTTCTTGTTTCTTTACATTTTTATTAATAGCATTTGGGTATTACATGTACATGCAATTTTGATAGCTTGTTTCCTTTCTCTGATGGAAGAGCAGTACATGCTTATTATAGATTATGCAGAAAATATAGAGATTATAAGGAGAAAAATAAAAATAATCTTATCACCAGATATAACAGCTATCATCATGTTAAAATATTTCCTACATTTTCTGGTTTTGACTTTTTTCTTTTCTTTTTTTTTTTTTACTTTTTTCCATTTTTTTACATAGTTGAGTTCATATTAATATACAGCTATATAATAAGATATTGTCATTCTGCCCTTTAGCACATATTTATCTACTGAATATGGCTTGAAAACATTATTTTAATAAGGAGGAAAATAAAAATAATCTCATCACCAGATGTAATAGCTATCATCATGTTAAAATATTTCCTACATTTTCTGGTTTTGACTTTTTTTCATTTTTTTACATAGTTGAGTTCATATTAATATACAGCTATATAATAAGGTATTGTCACTCTGCCTTTTAACACATATATTTCTCTATCTATTGAATATGCCTTGAAAACATTATTTTAATTAGTACATATCATGATATAAGCATTTATTTAAACATTCTTTAATTTTTTAAATATTAAACTATTTCACTCCTTGTCTTCCTATTTTTTAACATTATAAGTAGTATGGCAATAAGGCAATAAGTATCTATGCACGTTAACCTTTTCTTCTAAGTTTCAAATTTCTCCCTTTTTAATATATTTCTGAAAATTACTGAGCCAACAGAGCATAAATGTTTTAAAATGCATTGAATTCCAAAAGGATGATACCTGGTCACTCTCCTTTGAACATTTTGCAATCACTTTTTTTTTTTTTTTTTTAACTGCCTGACTGGTTTTGAGACCTGTGGTATTCCTCTACCCCTTTCTCCAGTAAAGGGTCCTTGAATGGATTGAATGACCTCACCATCAGCTTTTCTTGGTTTTTCAGTAAAGGGATAAGGAAGCTCAGAAAGAGTGGGAGGCACATTGACATGATGGACCAAGAAAAGAGACAAGAATTCAACATTGAAAAAAGATAAATGAAGTGGTTGACTTCTCAGTTAAAAGAAAAACAACTTACCTCATTTGAATCATTGAGGATAAAATAGAATTTCCTAAACTTCCAAGGGAATTTTGTTGGTAGAAAAAAGAACCCAAACCATTTAGTTCAAAGGTCCTTTTAGAGCTCTCTTACACACCCTCCCCCAGAATCAGAAGTGTCTTGCTTTCATGTTTCTACTTTCATGTTTCTCTGTGGCCAGAGTTTGTACATTTTCATTGCTGTGTGCTATTATTTTATGAATATACCACAGCTTATTTATCCATTCCATTATTGATGGACTTTGGAGTTATTCAGAATTGTGCTGAATGGACATTTTTGTGTATGTTTTTTGGTGAATGTATATATATATATATATATATATATATTTTGGGGGGTACATATGTAGAAGTCTAACTATTGGATTTTAAGAGATGCAAAAATTTGGCTTGAGTAGCCACTTGCAAACACTTGTCAAAGAAATTGTACCAGTATATACACTTCCACCAATAACGTGTAAGAGTTTCATGTTCTGCATATTCACCAGCATCTGCTATTTACCTGTCTTTTTAATTTTACCTATCCTGTTGGGTATATTATGATATTGACCTGTGATTGCACTTTGTACTTTCTTAATGATTAATGAAGTTGTTCACCCATTATGTATGTTTACTGGATACTTTGTAATCTTTTGTAATATAGTTGTTGACATCTTTTCATTGCTTTCTCTAAGTGTCTGACTTTGCCTTAGTGATTTGTAGGAACTTTTTATATATTCTGGAAACAAGTCTTCTTTTGGATAGATGTACTGCAGTTATCTTCCCTCGTTCTGTGTCTTGTTCTTTTACATTCTTAACGCTATCTTTTGATAAATAGAAGTTCATAATTTTAATTTATCAAAATTTATCAATTTTCCTTCATAGTTAATACTTTTTGTGTCTGACTTAAGAGATCTTTGTTTACCCCAAGTTCATAAAAATATTCTTCTGTGTTTCATTTTTAAAGTTTATTGTCTCAATTTTCACATTAAGATCTTCAATACATGTGGATTTTTTAAATGAAGTAGGTGTCCAGTTTACTGTTTTATGATATCTAATTGACCAAATGCCACTTATTGAACTTCATAGTCACCTTTTTCTTTCATCAATTGACCACATATATAGCAGACCTGAGCTTTAGATGATCATTCTGGCTATAAGGTAGAAAATGGGAGTGGGAGGGGAGAAAGAATGGAAATCGGAAGAACAGGGAGGTGGCTTCTATAACAGTATAGGTAAAAATGGAGGTGACTTCAGTTAGGAAGATAACAACAGAGATGCCAAGGGACAGGTTAATTTGACAGATGTTTTCAAAGTTGATATATAAGTATTAAATGTAGAGTGACATAGAGGAGTGTGAAAAGGAGAGCAATTAAAAATTACTTTCATGTTTCTGGCTGAAACATCAAGCTAATGGTAATGCCATTCACTGAAATGAAAGAAAAGTTTGATTTGCAAGATTTTACATTGATTTTTCAAGAACTTACATCTTCTGTGCTAGAAGGTTCTTGTACCACCAATAACTTACAAAATTATGACCCTTTCATCGTAACCTAAATAAACTCAAGAGAGGGTTGAAATGGTCAAATCAAGAACTATTAAATGTATCATTTGTTTTCAAGGGTGGCAGAAAAAAAAGAAAAAGAAAAGTTATTATTATTTGTTAAGTAGAAACCACTTTATGTATTGGATAAGGATACAATGAGCCTGATCTTAAGCAAATACTGGTTTTCATACCAAGACCAAACATCAACTTATGCACAACACTGACTCACACATTCTTTGTGTCTTCTGAAAGCCCAGTTCAAAGTCCTTTGGAGTGATGTAATTACAAATTAAAGCATATCCATCCCTTTCTATGTCAATTGAACCCTGGAGAACTACTCTCCGAAGTACCCTACTACATGTATCAAGGTCTACGGAGGCTTTTCCATCCATACTTGAACCAGGGATTATTACAGCAGTTCATTTCCCAGTGGTGTTCTGTGAGGTGAAAAGTACATTTAGAAATGGTGGGCTGAGAGTAATAATAACATTAATAATTGATGTGTCTGCAGTTCATTTAATCTTTGAATTCCACAGCTAAGTTGTCATATCATATTATCTAAATTTCAAACAGACAACCTTCACACTGATTAGCACTTCAGGGTAAAGATGGAGCTTGGAAAAACCTGAGGTGGTTTATTATTCAGTTGCATAGTCTATAGCAGAACTTCACAGTCTGGCTGAGATTGGGTTTCAGGTGTGGGAGGCAGGCTTCTTTCCATCAGCGTTGGGACAGTAAGGTATGGCTTTCTGATCCCGAGTATCCTCCTCTGGGGCTGAGCCATGTCTAAGGGTGGACCCCACAGTTCTGCGGCAGTGAGCATGAGGGACCTCTGGCTCCCACTGCTCTGTCCATTAGGTGCAGAATTCCTCAAGGAGATGATCTGCCAACAGCAAGCCATGCTGCTGTCTATGGACAAGAAATCTGTGGTGTGGTTGAATGAGTTCTTTCAGATGATTGAGGAAAGAAGTAGGCATTCCAAAGCCAAGGAGTAGAGAGCGAGTGGTGGTGATGAGCAGAAAAGCCTGGATGAGGGCTTCTGATGGGCTCTGCTCCAGGCTGCAGCCCTGCATCTCTGTTGTTGATTCCTCTGTCAGTTTGTTTTGATGAATGTTTTTAGTGCAGCCCAAGCTAGCTGCCAAGTGACTGCTTTAATAATGTGTGCATTTAAAGCTTCGTCATTTTGATATACTTGATAAAAAAAGTTTTGATCAGAATCTAAAACCATTTACCTCATCACAACAAAACGACATTACATTTTTTTAATGAAAGAAAATGAGCTCCTTGGTTATTTCAATATACTGTCAACTGTTGTCAACTTTGAATGGTTGAAAGTGTCTTAATTTTCCTACCACTTGTTTACGCAAACAAGTTTTCTCTTCCATGTAAACTCAAGAACTGAAGGAGATCATCAATAGAAAATATTGATAAAGGATTGCATATTAGTCATTTTTATCATAAGATTTGATGTGAAAAATTATGTTCATACACACTGCTGTGGGTTGAATTGTGTCCCGCAAAAACATATGTTGAAGAATGGACCCAAGGAAATGAGGCATTCACAGCGGCCACCAACTGTGGCCACCAGCTCAAATGACTCTCCTTACCCTCACAGAGTAACCCACCGATCTCAGAGTGCTACCTCGGTGCATCTCCAGCCTAAGAGATCTTATTGAGTCATCCTAGTATCAGTCCTTGTCATGATTAAAATGTGAGCAAACATAAGGTTTAGCTCTCGAGTTCAAGGATCTTTTGAGAATTGAGAAATACTCATTTGTCTAGTCTTCAGTCAATCATAATAAATGTTCACCTAAAAATCCCTCTGGGAAAACAGCTACATATTGAGCATTGAGTCTATACAACGGGGGAAGCAGTTCAACATGGGGAAAGAACTCTCTTTCTTAGCCTGCTTTTGATCTGACACGTTGAGTAAATGGTCAGCGTAGTGGGAATCAGAGTTAGGGAATTCTTTTTTACTTTGTCCCTTCACTTTTTCTTCAACTGTAAAATTCAAAGTCTTATTCACTCATTAGTTGAGTAATTAAGTTATTTTATGTTATCATCTTCTTCCGGGGTTTTCTTCTACCTCCTGATCTCAAAGATGAGTCTTCTTTTCAGCTACTTTGACTTCCAGATCATGGATCACCTTCTCTATTAGACTTTCTTGTCTCTGTTGCCAACCCACAGAAGGGCCATGGAACAAACTCAAATAGCAGCTGCTTGCAATTCCATTACTGGGCAGATAGGTCCTATTGCATAACAATATCATCCAAATGGCCTTGGCCACTGCTCTGCAGCCTCTTCACAGCCCACTCTCTAATTGGGTCCCTCCCACCAAAGCTGCTCTGGACCTTCCTGATGCCCAACCACTAGATTCTTTCTGCAGCCTTTGAATATTAGGAGGATGGTCTAATAGAAGGCTTTTAATGTTATGTTTGAGATTCTGAGTTTCTGAGAATACTTACAGTTCGTGACCCTATTTCACATAAAGGACAAAAACCAACCAGCATAATTTGCTCCATCTTTCCTTTTAATTACCCCATCCTAGATTGAACCATCCCTGCATTTCTCCTCTGAGCCCACCCAGATGCTGGGAAGAGGAAATTTAGCTCTTTCACTTTTGTAAAGTTAATTCCTTTGGTGATCTGAATTGTGCCCCATCTCACCTTCTCAAGGATCAGGCTTTGACTCAACCCATTCTTCTCCAGCACCTTCTCTCTGTGTGGTCCCTGCCCATTTGCCTTCAACTGTCTCCAATTCTCCCCTACATAAGAAACACACATATTCCTTGTCTTTGAATGCAAATTCTGAACATATATACGCTGTTTGCTTGTTACTTTCCTGCCTGACTTACCTACCCACTGCCCCCACTGCAGAAACTACTCACTAGAAAGACACCAGGATCACCTTCTAGTCAAATCCAATAATTTCTGGTTGTTTCTTCTTATTCCTCATTTTCCACGATCTATTGGATTTACAGACTTTTGCTGTTATCATAGCAGGTAAAGCAGATGTAATAGTCATTGGATAATTTGAACAGGAAAAAACAAAGAATGAGAAGTAGCCGTCCATGGAGTTTTGTAGGTTTGTTAATCACCCTGACTGCTCCTGACATGTACAAAAGGCCAGGTAGGCAACTGATGTTCTACTTTTTGCTGCAATGTGGACTTATACTTTCGTTTTGGGAGTTGGGAGTTAAGATTTGTTTTGTTGTATCAAATTGGGTGCCCTTCCACAGCACCCTAACACCATGACAGGGTGACCCTCTTCACTTCATGTTGTGCTAAATTCTATTCTCCACGGAGTAGACAGTGATTCTACTTAATCATGAATAAAGTCACATCACTCATTTGCTCAACATCTCACACAGAATAAATTCCAAAGTTGTCGTAGTGGCCCCCAAGGCCGTGTGCAGTCTCATGCAGAACAAGCTAATGGACCGTGTAGTTTTTCACTCTATCGGAACTTGCTTTAGACAATGAGAAGGAAAATAGCTGTGCCCACTGAGGGTTGGTGGATAAGAAGAGGTGATTGGAGAACTGACAAGAGCAGGATTAAAATAATCAAGTCTACACTCTAAATTGGATTGGGAGAAAGCACAGCAGTAGTGGACTGAAGGGACACGGAGTTGACAGAAATGATGACATGAGTTGGAGTGAAGTCCTACAGGCCTGATGAGGTGGGGAGTGGCAGGAAAGGGGAGCTCTGAGTAGCAATGGCTGGAGTCATGGTAGGAGGAATCTGGAGCGGAAGGGCCTCAGGATTGTCCAAGGGCATGGAGTAGTAAGGGTCTGGAAGCATCGCTGTGGAAAAGGAGAGGAGCAGCCCGAGCTCCAGCATGACTGATACATGAGGTTGGAGAGGGGAATTCCTGGGAGAAGGATGAAATTGCATCCACGGGGATTACCCTGACTTCCTTGAAAGTAAGGCATTGGAGGGGCTTTTTGGGAAAGGGATTGAAGAAACAGAGATGTTCCTGTGGAGCATTAACTATAGAAAATGAGATAGAAGGATAGAGAGAAGAGATGTATCAGTGAAAAAGCAAGTTGTAGAAAAGTGTTTAGGATACAACACTATTTTATGTAAGTATAAATATATCTCAAACCCCATATTGAAATTGGAAAGATGCAAATGCCAAAGCCTTACAATAGATTTCACTGTCAACAGTATGTATTTCTGTATTGGTTTTACCCTTAGCAGCTATCATGTATTACCTTTGTGATCAGAGTAAACAAAACAGAATTAACAACAACAACAACAACAACAACAAAAACTTCCCTGAGGAAATCAGTGTAAATATGATTGTTCGTCTAACAAGGGCAGGGAATGTCATGGAGTTATCATAGCATTTTAAGAAGCAGGTGCCAAGGGAGTCATATTTCTAGGGGCATACTTGTGTTGTGACTTACAGGTTTGTGGGTAAAGTTATTCGGGGGTGGGGAGGGCTGTGTAGAGCTTAGAGTAATGATCTTCTAAATAAATTATATTTTCCTTTTAAGAAGGGTAATGACATCACTCAGCTTTCTGGAATGTCAATTTATCAGTTAAAATGTAGTGTTCTGTAATTAGAGAGTTCTGGACTCAAATCTTGACTCCATCCCTTGCTAGCTTTGTGACTGTGGGAAGTCACTTAACTTTTCTGAACCAGTTTACTCATCTGTAAGATAGAGTTAGTAACACACATCTAGAGGTTTGTCTCAAGAATTAAAGAAAGGTGTAAGGTTCCCAGTACAATGCCTGGCCTAGAGCTAGACCTCAACCTGTTATTAGCTATTCCTACATGAATTATCCCTGAAAATATTTTCAATATGTCCATTCTTTGTAAATTGTATTACTTTGGCAAAAATTTGACAAAAATAGAAGCATAAAGCTATCATATGCAAAAAAGTCATGCAGTTTGTCAAGAAAACCATTGGCCCATCTCATTGATCATCATTACTTGAAATTAAAGAGCTCTGGAGCTTACCAAGACATTGTAAAATTTGGCAAATGTTGTTGCAAATATTCATGTCGGTATTTACTAAATTAAACTTTACCTTTTTATAACTTTTCTTGAACACATACTAGGTGTCATGGGATTTCTTTCTAAAGAATTCCAAAGTGAAACAAGAAACATTTTCGAATGTCTCGTTTCTACTCAAGATTTTTCTCAAAGCTAGAAGCCATAGGGGCACCTGGGTGGCTTAGTCGGTTAGGCATCCTACTCTTGATTTCGGCTCAGGTCATGATCTCAGGGTCCTGAGATGGAGCCCCATAACAGGCTCTCTGCTCAGCAGGGAGTCTGCTAGAGATTCTCTCCATCCCTCTCCCTCTGCCCCTCCCCCCACTTGTGCACCCGCACTCTCTCTCAAATAAATAAAATCTTATTAAAAAATTCAAGAAGCCATAATTTGTTATCATCCAAGAGAAATTATGAATATTTCAAAACTTTCAGGGATAGAAGAATAAAATTATGCTCCCAAACCTTCAAATATTTCAAAGGCCAAAAATTACTCTTCAGATGAGGAAACAAATTCTGAAGAAAATAGATCATGGCAATTTAGGTAGTCTATTTTTTCTATCTCATCATAAGAATAGCACGAAATTATTTATTACTGAGCATTAGATACTATATCACTATATTTAAGTTTAAGCTTTCAGAAGAATGTTCGTAGCAAAATTAAACTTTGTAATTACTGCTGCAATGGCAGAAGCTATTGTACAAAGGAAATATTTTACAGAAAACACAAATATAAACCCCAAACTGCAATTTTACCTGGATGACATAAAAGTAATTTTGTGTGTGTTCGTGTGTGTGACCATCTCTAGTATTTACTGATTCTTAGTCAGTATGGCTTTGGGAAAGAGGGGACAAACAACAACTTATGTCTATCTCTTGGTATTGCTTTGACTTGGCCAATCACTACGTCAAGCATAAAATGCTAATTTCTTATTATATACCACCTAATTATTTCTTATACAATGCTGTAGGGAAGGGCAGACAGATTTTACGCTCTTGTCTATTGAACAGAAATTGACCAAAAATATTTATGGAAATTGAACATTGTGTCATATTAATTAAAAACGTAAAAGGGGAGATAAATATGAGACAAGAACAAGATAAACATTAATGGTCTATTATGGAAGTTACCTTGATTTTAGAGTTACCTTACATAGCAAAAAAGCTTTCTCTCAATTTTCAATTAAAATGAGTTGTTACTGCCTGAATGCTGTATAGCTCCCAGGCTCAGCGAGAAAAAGTCCAGTGATTAATTAGTAATGTCTGTCACGGATACAGATGACGAAGCGGAACCACATGTGTAGAGACAGATTCACCCAGAGATTCTCAAAGCGTGGTCTCTGGAGCAGCAACAGCACCTGGGGACTTGCTAGAAATACAAATGATCAAGTCCCACCCAGGCATACTGAACCAGCAACCATGGGGGCTGGGGCCCCCGCAATCTCTTTACAAGCCCTCCAAGAGATTTCACTTTTTAAGCTAAGGTTGAAAATCCCTGAGTTGGAGTCATGCCAATCACCAAACTACCTAAATTTATAGAACCATCCCAAACAGTGATCTCTTATATTCCTTAGCAGCAATGTTTTTTTTGCCATTTTCAAAATTTTATTTTTTTTTCCTGTTTTCCCCTGCCCTGTCTTTGTAATCCTTAAATTCTAGTTTAAGACAGTTTTAGAAGAGAATATATCATACTGAAATTTGACAATGGTGCCCTGGAAAAGTGTGCTATTTTAGGCTGGTAGATATTTTATAAATTCCAAACAAAGGATAGTGTTGCAAAAAAAAAAAAAAAGAAAAGTTATTAGAAACTATAGGAATTCCCAGGAGTCAGGGAATCATAAAAACAAAGAAGTCCTGAGATTAGAAGTGAATCAGTAGGAAAGGGTTTCAAAGCAAACCCAGAAAACAGTTCTGGGCTTTCTGGGTTACATCGCTTGCTTATCTATCGCTGCATAACACAATCCCCCAAATGTAAGTGCCTTAAGCAACAACAATTTTGCGTGCTCATGATTCTGTGGGTAGAAACTGGGACGGAGCACAGCAGGAATGGCTTATCCTTGTCCCACGTGATGTATGCTCAGGCTGGAATATCCAATATTTTTCCCTTATTCATATAACTGGACCCCCAGCCAGGACAGCTTGGCAACTGGGATCCTCCAAGTACCACTGTCTCTATCAGGGGTGAGGGCTCCCAAGTGGGACAAGGCAAAATTGCTATTTTCAGAATAGGCCCCAAACTGGTTCGGCAGCAATCCCCCTATATTCTATTCCAGTTCAAGGGGTTAGAGAAATTAACTCCATATTCTGAGGAGGGAAGTGAAAAAGAATGTGCTGCCATCTTTAATCCAGTACACCCAGGATTAAATTCTGTCTTCTGAAAGATCTTAGTATTAAAAAAGAGTAGAACTTAGTTTATAGACACTGTTCTACTGCCATATTTAATGCAATTGACAAAATGAATACTTCTGGGATAATAACTGGGTTTTCCTCATCTTCAAATTCCCATTACCTAGTACTGTGTCCAGCCTAAATTCATTTATTAAGAATTTAATAAATGGATGCTGAGAGAATGAATAAATTTTTAGATGAGGTATAACAGTGTAGGCTGGTTATATTATTTTAACAAATAACCCTAAATCTTACATCCTGTCTGTCTTGGGTGAGTTAAAGCTCTGCTGTATGTTGTCACCATTCTGGAACCCAGACTGAAGAGACAGACACTCTTTTAAGATATGGTGGGTTTTGCAGAAGAGGGAAAAAAGAAGATGGCAGACACTCGAATGGCTCTAACACTTCAACTGGAAATGGCATGCGTCACTTCTGCTCACGTTTCTTTGGCTAAGGTGATTCAGTGACAATAATTGATATCAATAAAGCGAGAATGTGTAATCCTTCCACAGGGAGAAACAATGAATATTTTGAGTAATAACCCATCATGAAAAAGATGTCTGAACTGATAATAGTACATTTTTACTGGTTTTATCATGTTTTTCTGAGCAATCACAAGATTGCAGAAATATTATCTTTTACAAGGATTATTAGCGTATGGTTTTCATGTGATATTGTTCTTTAAAACAAATTACTAAGTTGTGGTTCCTTCCTCGAAAAAAGAAGTTGGCACATAATCCCAGTAGAACAAGTCTATTGAACTAGGTCTCGGGAAGAGAGCGCCAATTTGCTAAATTCTTCCCAAAGTTTATCCTTTTGTTGAAGTGAATAGAAAATAGGACCTATATATTACATTCAATTCAATAACATGGCTGGCATTGACATCTGCTTCCTGACACTAAATTGTTTTGAAGGGACAGGGCTGTGACTGGAGTGGGTCAGTTAGTGTAAACAAATTGGTTTTTTTTTTAAGGTACCTTTGCACAGCTCTGGCTTCTATGAATTCCAGCTTAGCTGTGAATGAAGCCCACGGAAGCCCCAGAGAAAGATTCTGCGTGTCTGTCAGTGGCTTCAGAAGGGATGGGGACTTGTGAGGTGCATCCTATGCAATGACCTCAACTTTGCTGAGGCCTACCGTGCTCTGTTTTTAAATACACATGATAAGCCACTATTTGGGGATTTAGCTACATACAATTTTTCTCTCCCACAGATTTGGAAAAGAATCTGACCGGCCTCAAAAAATATTTGCAAAGGATTACACAGAAATGCCTCAGGTAACCTGGAAACGTGGGAGAGCTTTCGTGAACTCCGTTCCTTGCGAGAGCGATTTACATTCTTTTTCATTTTCTGTCTTTGGCCCAGAAGGCCACAAGGCTCAGAAAGGAAATAGTGTCTCTAATTGCAGATGCCTGTGTCTGTCCCATCGCTTCCCTGCCTGTGTGGCTTTCAAAGGAGGGAAAAGCAGTTCTGCCAGCCAGAGGAACGATCACTGCTCTGAAGTTGGTTGGCAGGTTAGTTTACAGATTAACATTTTGTGGTTGCATATTTATGGTCTAGAATCCCAAGTACTCACTTTATAATAGAATGTGTGAGAGAGAGATGATAAAGTGGCATAACCCGGCATATCATCCCCATGGCAACTGTATCACAAAGAAAAGTTACTGCTGGTGCAAAGGCAAGATGCTTTTCTCCTTGATGCAAAATATTGCCTTCAAAATCTGTAAACTGGGAAGGGGCTCGGAAGAGCTATTTCTCCCTCCAGCTCTTTCTCTCTCTCTCTCCATAGCTTTCTTTTCTCCCCCTCTACTTACCTTCTCCCCAGCCTCTCTCTCCTCTCTTGTACGTGGCCCTCAACAGCCAAGAGAAAGGGGCAACTTTTCTCCTAAGTTTTCTCATCATTCCTGAACATAATAGGCGTGAACACACAATTTTTCATGAAGTGATTGTCAGAGAGCAAGGAGGCTGCCTCAGAACCATGTGGATATCCTAAATGTTTTGGGTTTTTATTTCCTCCATAGTGTCCCCACTAAACACACAGAAGTGCTTGCCTTACAGGTGCTCTGCACATTCGTCATTCGTCCAGGCAGATTGTTCTGAGGCCTAAAGCAGGAAGCTCCCACCCATATTGATGAATACCACCCAGAGTGTGGGTGAAGGAACCTGATGGTTTGAATCGAGTGTTATTTCCTCCTCCCTAGTACAAAAGACAAATTTTTTTTTTTGTCCCCTGGACAATATTGCAAACTATTTCAATGTGGAGAGATTGCCAGTTTCCCTAAATCGAAGGCCAGAAGTTTCCCCTAAACTTGACCTAACTCTTTCATTAAGTACCGAATGGCTATTTCTCTTCTATATGCTTGGATATTTTCCTTCTATCAATATATTGGGCCCTCAAAGTGCCCCCTAATTTCAGGTGATGTTTTAAATATGTGACCTTTACCTATATTGGATGAGGAGAAAGGGAAAATTCCTTTACTGTTGTAACTGTATAAATGCAATCATATATGTGACTATATGTGTATGTAGGCACTTAAGTCAGTGTTTGTTAACGATGACTACCAAAAACCTACTCTTTTCTCTTTGTTAAACACATACCACAGGCAATAGGAAATGAATTAGCAATATTGCCAAGCACTGAATTTTAGGTCAGAAATGACAGATCAGTGGTATGTCTATTTCCATGTCTCTGAATTCATCATGGACATGGCTAACCAGTTTATTTTCGTCTCTCACTGAGCACAGACATAGCCTCAGAGTTCTCAATTCAGCTCCCCAAGCAGCCCCTGCCAATTGATTAGAGCTGATCTGTTGCATTGTAGCATTGACTTCTAAAACCTCTTTCTTATTCCTAAAGAAGGCAATGCATTAACTTAAAAAGGCAATATAGCTCTAGATTAAATCCCTATCAAAAATGGAACCCAGCTGACACAAGTTCAGCTACATAAAGAAAGTCCAAGCTTTTGTTACAAGATACAAATTCAGCAATGAATAGAGATGACCTCCACAAGACATGAAAACAATCTAAATATGCATCAGTGGATGATTGGATAAATAAGATATAGTGCATATCTACAATGGAGTATTATTTGGCTGTAAAAAAGGAAATCCTACCATTTGTAACAACAAGGATAAACCATGAGGGCATTATGTTAAGTAAGATAACAACAAGGATAATGAGGGCATTATGTTAAGTAAGATAAGTAAGATAAGTCAGACAGAGAAAGGCAATTACTGAATGATTTCACTCATATGGAAAATCTAAGAAAGCCGAACTCATAGAAACAGAGAATAGATTTGTGGTTGCCAGGGGCTGGGAGGGATGGGGTGCAGGAGGATGAGGAGATGTTGGTGTATGGATACAAACTTCCAGTTATAAGAGGAATAAATTCTGGGTATCTAAGATATAGTATGGTGAAAATAGTTAACAATACTGTATTGTATACTTGAAAGTCAGTAAGAAAGTAGATCTTAATTATTCTCACCATAACAACAACAACAAAAGGTGAAGGATGCGTTAACTAACCTTACCGGGTAATTTTCCATAACATATACATGTATCAGATAATCACAGTGTACACCTTAAACTCACATAGTGTGATATGTCAATTATATCTCAGTAAAGTTGAAGAAAAGGTGAGGGTACTGGTTAGGAAGAAATGGGATCCTGAAAATTAGAACAGGAACATGTAGGAAGACCTTTATGAAGTTTGGGATCTTCAACACCTAAATTTTGCTGAGTCTTTTTTGGCAGCAGAAGTAGTCCTTCTGTTTTATCCAAGGAGCTCAACCCTCCTTTGTCTGTAGAATCTATAATGGCCTCCCCTTCTAAGGCACTACTCCTCCTCAAGACCTACTCTCATGACCCTCTATGCCTTCAGACTTAGAATTAGACTCATGTCCCAGCAAGAATCAAAGGACAAGGTACAAAGAGTTACTTGTGAGGAGGCCAATACACATCTAAGAACGACAGGGTTTTTGAAATTTATATAGACAGAAACCTGTAGAATATTTGTAGGAATGGATACTAAAGGCATGTGATTATGGTGGAAGAGATATAAAATTAGATCAGGCTGAATTTATTGATATGAGCCCCTTAAGCAAAGATTCTGGATTTATTATTTGGGCTCAAAAGGCTAGGAATGGCTCCAACATTTTGGGGGAGGCATTCTCTCAAATATGGAGCCAATGGTGGTCTGCACTGAATAAAGTTAAAATGCCAGAACTGCTTTGGTATACTACAGATGAAAGTACCCAAAGACAGGATGACTAGAATGTGAGAGTGTATATGTCATGCAGGAGACCCAGTCACCTATTTTTGGAGGGCAAGGAGACACTTTGCTCACATCACTGTGAGAAATAAGTTTGTAAGGATTCCTTGAAAAGTTCTATGGTGGCTCTTCTCTGTAGGAACCACTACTATTTAACTAGGATTCCTAAATGCAATGGGAACAAGGGGACCCTGGGATGTCAGAGGTAAAGCAAAGGTACTAATCACTAAGGACAAGGTGGGTGTGGTTATCATAATGGACAGTGGAGCCAAAGTAGTAATCAGAATATTCTGACTCACAGAGCTCCAAGGTGTTGGCCAGCTGATCATGATGCTGCTAGAAAAGAAATAGACGGGACAGGTCAGAAGGGTAGTGTTGAAAGAAAATCCTCCTGCATACAGAATTTTGAGCAGTGTTCATCTTGCTTGAAAAGAGAAATAGCCAGAAGTATGAGTGCATATCAATTCATGGGCTGTGGTCGGTGGTTTGGCTAGCTGGCCAGAAACTTAAGAAGGAAAACAATTAGAAAATTTGTGCCAAGGAAGTCTGAGGAAGAGATAAATGAATAGACCTCTCTAGGTAGTCATAGGGCATGAAGATATTTATTTGTGTACAATTTGAATGTTCCCGAAGGGTCACCTAGGCAGAGAAGTATATTAATAATTGAGTGGAGAAGATGACCCATTCTATGGATACCAGTCTGCCCTTTCCCCCCACAACCTCTGTCATTGCCCAATAGGCTCACGAGCAAAGTAGCCCTGGTGGAGGAAATGAAGGCTACGTATAGGTTCAGCAATATGGACTTCACTGACAACATAAATATGGCTATAGCTGATATTGACTTTTCAGTCTTCCAGAAACAAAACCAACACTGAAGAGCTGATAGGACACCATTCCCTGGAGTGATTAGCCAGCTACCCTGTGGATTGCTGATTACATTGGAAAGTCTCCATCATGGAAAGGGAAATACCTTTTTTTTCTGATTAAATAGGCTTTCAGGGTATGGATTTATAATCCCTCTGCCAAAACTATTATCAGTAGATTTATAGAATGTCTTATCTACTGTCATGGTATTCCGCACAGCAGCGATTCTGTCAAGGAACTCACTTTACAGCAAATGAAGTATAGCAGTTGGCCCATGTTCAAGGAAGTCACTGGTTTTATCATGTTTCCTATCATCCTGAAGCAGCTGGCTTTGACACAACAGAGGTGTGATCTTTCGAAGACTTAGTTATGGTGCTAGTTTGGTGGCAATACTGTGCAGGGCTAGGACAAAGTTCTCTAGGAGACTGTATGTGCTCTAAATTAGAGTTCAACAAGTGGACCTTTCTTCCCTAGTCGAGAATCACAGGTTCAGGAATCTAGGGTAGAAATGGGAGTGGCTTTACTCACTGAGAAACCCCCTAGAAACTTTTTTTTTTTTAATCTCTGCAACCATAGGCTCTGCTTACCTAGAGGTCTTAGTTCCAAGGGCAAGAATTCTTCCACCTGGATACACAGCCATGATGCCATTGAACTAGAAGTTAAGACAGCAACCTACTCACTTTAGACTCCTCTGCCCTATGAATCAATAGGGAAAGAAGGGGGCAACTTAACTAGCTAGGGTGATTGATCCTGACTACCAAGGGGACATTGGAATGCTACCACATAATGAAAGTAAGGAGGAGCACATCTGGGATACAGAAGATCATCCAGAGCATCTCTTAGCAACACCATGTCCTGTGAGTAAAGTCAATGGGAAACTACAACAATTCAATTCAGGAAGGACTGCTAATGGCCCAGACAGTTCAGGAATGAAGCTTTGGGTATTCCATTAGGCAAAGAATCACAGCCAGCTGACATGCTTCCCAAGAGCAAGGGGCATATGGAATACGGGCAGTGGAAGAAGGTAGTTATCAACACCAGCTACCATGCGATCAATTGCAAAATGACATCTGTAATAGTTATAAGCACTCCTTCCTTATTTTGATATGAATATGTTTGTGTATATGTATGTATGAATATATTTTTGTTTATATGTGTATGAAATATTTTCTTTCCTCTTGTAACTACTAACATGTAAACATGCTAATCATAGTCAACTATGTACGTCACTCAGTATTAAAGTTGCAGAATACCAAAAGAGAATGAGAAGCCCAAATGTCACCCAAGAACTTCACATTTTCTTCTGGGAGAACGGTTTGCAGGTCTGTGGTTGTTTGCAGAACATTTGTATCATGCTTGGCAGAAATGTGACTGTTCCTTGTCTTGGAGATTTAAGCATGGTTTAAGAACACGTGTATAGGTGCTAAGTTGATAAGGGGTAAACTGATAGATTTTTCCATGTGTAAACTTGGATAGGTGGTAGGTTCCAACCATTCACCTGAATACTTATCTAGGTGTCACTGTGAAGAGATTTTGCAAATGTAATTAGAGTCCCCGGTCATTGGCTTCAAGTAAGGGAGATGATCCTGGATAACCTTGGTAGGCCTTAAAAGTTAGGCTGAGGCTTCCCAGGAGGGAGAGAATGAGACACAGAGACAGAGACACGGAGAGACAGAGAAGAAATCTCACCTGTGGATATTTGGCTCATGCCTATGGGTTCTAGTCTGGCTGTGAGCTTCTCTTTCTGAATGCCTGCCTCACAGAGCACTTAAACTTTTAGACTTGCTTAGCCAATCCCCACAATGGCATAAGATAATTCCTTGTAATAAATAAATATTAAAAATATACATATATGTGGGTCTCCCCTCTACTTGCTAGACGGCATGCTGCCCGATTCATGAATCATTTCATGAAGCCAATTAGATGATATATAATTATATATACATATGTATTATATATTTATCCCCTACCAGTTCTTCTGTGGTTAAATCCTGATACATGTGGTTTGCGGAGACCCACCCCTGGCATCACAGAGCAAAGTTTAGAAGAGTACTTTTGAAGCTGAGAGACAAGACAGTAAAACCAGCACATGGAGCTTTCCTCAAGGGAGGTTAGATTAGTTGCTCTATGACCGGAAATGAGAATGAGCTTGGAGACATGGGAGGGGAGGGGCTTCCTCTCCTCAGGAGTCGGGAGGAGAGAGGCGCAGATGGGTGACTGCAACAGAAGTCCCTCAGCCTAGCCAGTGAGGAGCTGCAGTAAGGACTTGGGGAGGCTTGCCTGAGAGAGTGTGCTCCGTGGCCAAAGGGCTATGGGGTGGGCAGCTGGCCAACAGTAGGCCAGCATTTCCAGAGCAGAAATTAGCATTGCACAGGGGAACAGAGAGACTTGTTTCCCTTGTTCAGGGAGAGCCAGAGGGAGATAGCCCTGTGGTGGAGAGGACCGGCTCTCTGGCCTTCCAGAGTCCTCTGGGGCAACCAGTGCCCCAGGGCCTCTTACTTCTCCCTGTCATGCTGCTAGTAGTGATGGGGAGAGCGGTGACAGCAGCTAGGTCAGCATTCATGGCAAAGCTCTCCATAAAAGTAGCTCATCTGAGTCCCAGTCTTATCAGCAGCAACACTGCGATGAGAATTGCCCTAGAGTAGCACAGGAAACCTGGGAGGAAAAGTAAGAATTGGGGGAATATTCTGGGGTAGCACGATGGCTCTAGTATATTCTAGGACTCCCAGAAGTAGCATAATCCTCTCCTTGTAACCTTAGTATTAGTGTTTTATTAAAACAAAACAAAAAGCAAAAAAACCTGGGAGTCTCCACTCTGGTATCTGAAAGATGTAGGCAGGTAACACAGATGCAGGGAGTAGGTCAAGTGTGGCCTCTGACACACTAGGGAACACACGGTCCATCTAAAGGAGCCAAGGTCATACAGTTCCTGTTTACTGATGCCAAGTGGGAGCTTGGCCCACTGTTCCCAATCTTCTGGATTTTTTTTTTTTTTTAAGAGAAGCCAGAAAAAAAAAAAAAAAAATCCAGATTTTAATGAGACATCTTCCAATTTTTAAATGTACCTCAATTTTTCTCCAAACCCTATATAGGTCAAAGAAAATACATCTGCTTGCAACTCAGCTCTAATCATTAGTGGAATTGGAGATAAAGTAGGATTAGCTTAATCTCATTTCCTTTCCTTTCCTTTTTCTCTTCCCTGAGGCTGGTGCCCTCCAAGCCTGCCTGCTATGTAATCTTTGGGTACTTTGGTTTTTCAATCTAAGAGCACTGACTGGCCATCTCAAACCGTATTAGAAAGTAATCGAAAGGGGAAATTGTCCTTCTCATTTTAACAGCTGTGAAAACTCAGGCAAGAAACCACACAGCGAGACCCGACACATCGGTTAAAAAGGAGCTAGTGATAAATTCAGATGGAACTTGAAGTTTTACAAAGTATTTCTTGTTTATTTGTTGTGTTTTGTTTCGTTCTTAGTCTGATGGTCTCTCCCCCAACAACACCCAGCATCCTGCAGATGGAAGTCAGCTGTTAAGGGATACACTGAGAGGACTCCTGAAAGCAATTATCTCAAAGTGCTTATTTTGATGTGGCTTTGTTGAACACTAATTAGCAGCCCGCGTACTGAGGATAGCCATCAGTTCTCTCTTTTATCTATGAAACACGCTCTCTAACCTCAGTTACACAAACTTTATCCTGTCTGCAGTTAGCACCTTCCGGGTTCTTTCTCAAACTGGATCCTGAATCTATCTGTGGGTTTTAGTGATTCCAAAGAAAAAAATCAAAGGAATTTTAAGTAAGATCCTTTAAGTAAGCAGAGAAGATGAGTATTAGGTAACTGTTAAGGGGCACAGGGCAGGCCACCACTAAATATGCCATTTTGGCATGTCGATTATTTTGAATTAAAATTACTTAAGAAACAGCAGGTGCAAGGACACACTGACTTTCCTTTGTCCTGAAAAATAATTTATGAGAAAGCAGGAAATAAATTGTCCATGTGTCCCTGGACCAGGAGAAAGAAACAGCCTCATCACCAGAGCTAGGGGATTTTTAGGAATGAGAAGGTTGTATCAACAAAACGTGACTCCTTCACTAATTTACTACCTGAGGCCCAAACTTCTTTGTTTGGTCAGTTCTTCACAAATTTGTTGTTTCTTTACCTAAAAGTTATAAAAGCTGCCTGCTTT
Source organism: Potos flavus (assembly GCA_028534135.1). Classification (NCBI taxonomy): domain Eukaryota; kingdom Metazoa; phylum Chordata; class Mammalia; order Carnivora; family Procyonidae; genus Potos; species Potos flavus. The sequence goes on along the minus strand of CM052898.1, from coordinate 66,044,885 downwards.
GGTCATTTCTTCGAGTCTCATATTTTATGGGCTCCTATAATACAAAATTAAATTTATTTTCTTCCTGTCGATCTCTCTTATGTCAATATAATCATTAGACCATCCAAAGAACCTAGAAGGGAAGAAAGGAAAAGTTTTCCTCTTGTACACCTGCTTCTAAAATATTCTCTCCCAGCATGAAATTTGAATATTGGCAGATGTTTGGAGGGGATAAGCTATTTCAGACCAAGGAGCATACAGAATAAATTTACCTCAGAAAATGCTGGCAATAGAGAATAGGAGTTCAAAATGGATTTTCTAAAATGTGTGATGAATGAAAATATCTTGTTTTTGTTTTGTGTCTGAATGTTTCCCCATAACTAAGATTGAACACAAAGTAGTTGAAAAAGAAATCTGAACACTTCTCTGTGGGAGATTTTTAAAATGGATGCTGGCTTTCACTAAGGGAGAATTAAACATACAGTGCAAGGCTAAAGGTGTGAATTTTACGAGGCAATGAAATTCAAATCCAAGGAGACTAAGTCATGAAAATGATATCCTCTTTCACATTTACTAATGCATGAATAGCTTGATTATAAATATTGATGAAGATTTTCTCATAAATTATTTTCAGATTATAATGTTTCTAAAGATATTGGAACTAATAATATTTATAAAATATAACAAACATCAGGCTTGCCACGAAGGCAAAATAAAAGAAAAAAGAAGATATATACCCATGTAATTCACACAGAAATCATACTATCAGGGGAAGAGATGTTTGGGATCTCCAAAAACTTCTTAGTGGTTATTGATCAGATGCAACAGATAATAGCTTGGCTTTTTTTTTTTTCACTTTGTCTTTCTGTTTCAAATTATGTTCAGAGGCTGTCCACACGGGCAATGTTCAGACAAACACAATATCCAGATCATCTACTGATTTTCCTGGGTTCCCTGGCCAGCAGAATGGGACCTGCTGCCTCTGCTTGTGGAGATCAGTGTGCATGTGTCTGGACGCATCACAGTGGATTCCTTATTCTGTTTCCAGTGTTCCAAGTGGTTCCCATCATAGTCTGCAGTTAAGCTCAAGCTCCTTAAGACATGGGTAAATGAGAAGTGACGTGAATTTTCTTTGTGGGGATGGGAAAGTTAGAAAACTTGAAGCTTGTTCTCTTTCTGTCCACTCACTATAGCACTTTTATTCTTGAATGTCTGTTTCTGCACCTGTGGGGAGGGTTTACCATGTATCGCTCTGTCGAGAATAAAGCACCTACATACACAGCCAAAAGCTGCACCATCTGTGCTCCCCAGAACCTCTGAATCTCCTCAGCTCCCAGTCTCACCAAGGGACCTGAAAGGGGCAAGTGAGTGTCAGTCCAGCAACAGCACAAACAAGGCAATAAATAGAGGGAGCCATGCTTGGGTCATTGCTTCCTGCTTCCGGCTTCCTTCCTCCTAGATTCGGAAACCAAGAGTACAGGAAAGCAGTGAGGCCCCATCCTGAGCCTGAAGAACCCTGACAGCTTCTGCTTGTGTTCTTCTGGATGCCAGGCTATCCTGTTGGAGGGGGAGTGAACATGTGGGGCAGAACAAAGACACCCAGTTGACAGCTAAGACCAAAGCATGTAAGGGAGGCCATCTTGGATCTACCAACCTCGATGATGCCAGGTCAACATCCTTTACCTGTGTTTCAAGCATCTCAGTTAACCTCCTCTGAACTCTGAGCCCACATTTCCAAAGCACAGAATCATAAACAATAAAATGGTGTTGCCTTCGGCTACTAAGTTTGAAATGATTTGTTATGCTGCAGAGGCTGACACGTGAAGCTAATGCTATTCTCCCAAATAACTAAGGACTTTAAAAAATCAAATAGTAAATATAGAAGCTCTTCTAAACTGAGAAGAGGTTTAAACTGAAGAGAATTAGTAGTACCATGACTAATACTTTATATTATACTACTTTAAGACATCAAGAACTTTTATATAAAATACTGGCACCCTCCATGGCTTTGAGGGCAGGGAAGGAGAAGGAAACAGGGAGATGAGGTGCATGTTTTAATAATTATATTAGTGGCTATTATTTTTTTACTGTAGGCTAAGTGCCAGACCCTGTGCTGGCCAGTTCACAGTGCCCCAGGGAGATCCAATACAGTGACCCCATTTTACGATGAGAAAATGGACTCCAGAGTGAGTGCATCACTGATCTTCATGCAACCAATGAACAGATGAGTCAGAATTATCCACATATGTGAAGCCAAAAGCTCTCTTCAATGTTGAATGTTGACCATGTTTTTCTGTAGCTCTTTCGCAGGTGCTTAATGATGCAGCATCAATTCTGTTGAATCCTCTTGGAAAAGGCAAATCAAAGGCCAGATGCAAAGCAAGGGGAGATAAACTCCATTTCTTGGAGCAAAGAATGGCGTGTGTGTGTGTGTGTGTGTGTGTGTGTGTGTGTGTGTGTGTTTACAGGAATGGGTGGAATTACTGGCAGTTATCTCTACAGACACTCTGCTATGCCTCATTTTACGCAGGGGGAAACCAAGGCCAAAAATAGTTAGGCCACTTGTTTAATGTCACAGTCTGCATAAAGCAGAACTAGAATGAAAATTCAGCTGCGAAAGCCCAAGTTCAAATAATAAAGGGATTATCGTACAAATACTTTGTTGTCAAAGGGAAGAGAACAGTGATCCTGAATAGCCCAGCTGGGGAGGGAGTTTAGATCTGTAGAGATCTGCTATATTTTTACTGGTCAATGGTGTTGGAAGGGAAGGTTACAGAGTTGTCCATGAACAGTGGGCAGTGTTACAGTATTTATAAGATGACAACCTGTAAGATTTGGAATAGTATGTCGTGACTCCTAACTCCAGCACAGCAGCATGGGAAAACTCCATCACTGCCAATGTCATGCCAGGAAAGGAGTCCATTTAAATAATGTAAGTTCTGGCTCTCAGGAATGGGCAGTAGTATTTTATTCATCTATATTCAGAATTGGAAATGTTTCCCAAGATTTTACACTGTATTATAATTATTCCATGTGCTGGAAAGAAAGTAAGCTTAAAAATTTGCTGAGACACAGAGTGATATTAGTTCGTAGAATATTAGTTTGGTCATCAAGCAGACATTACTCAAATTCTTCAAATTATTTTAAACAGACCCATTATTCCCACTGAAAAAGCAAACGAGCAGAAGACTAAGAGAGTAGGGTCTTCAGCTTGATGGTCAGGAAATTTAAAGAGCAGCCAGATGATATAGGCCAAAGAGATATGGTATCCAAACAGATTTTGGGTGAGCACCACAAAAGAATTGAGAAGTCATTTCGCATGCTGGTGTTGCTGGCTACACTGTCACATATGTCAGTATTAGCCAGTGGGGCATTCCAGGATGCCACTGTGGTCACTTCCTTTGGAATTAGGCTCAGGACACCATGTGGACATAACAGAAAATCTGGCTCTTTCAACTTTAGAAAATTATATTTCCTCTCCTCCCAAATCACTTCTGGTTAAGCAGTTATGCTTCTAAAACAGACATCTGATTAAATCAGGCGTGTGTGTGCAAAAGAGATATGATTGCTTCCTTTAGCTCACAATCCCCTGGTACCCAAGCTAGGATACCCAAATGTGTCCTGTATCAATGGATGTGACTAAAGATGGGTAGAGGGTCAGGGATCCTCTCCTCACAAGCCTGGGCCACTGCTCTATCTCTACCAGAATAGCTCATGTAAGGGAAGGTCATGATGTAATATTGGATTAGGGGACATCATCCAATGAACGGGAAAGCTCAGCTGACCTCTACAACTCAGCATGTGACAGGGCCCAGTCTTGTACTTTTCCCTGTCTCCTATCATCAAAAATAGAGATTGACCTCTTGAGTAGAAAAACTCTCTTCCCTAATTCCTCTGCGCACTGAGAGCAAATAAAAGAAAGTTCTCTGTTTCTTCTTTTACTCTCTCAACTCTACCCACAGAATGCTGCTATGGTCCTGTCTTACGGGAATTTTTCCCACACCAAGCAATTCCTTAATTCTTTACAGACACCAGCTGGGTCCGACTATTCAGTTCTCACACTGTCCACCTGAAGTTAGTGTCAGATCCCATAGGTTAAGGTTGAGGGCTCAGCTGTACAGGACTGCCCGTCCCTTACACACTTAGACACCAATCTCAAGGAGTAGGTCCTCAGGTTACTCACAACTTCCATCTGACTTGGCTGCAAATCAGGAAGTTCCACAGTCTCTTCCTCAGTTTCATTAATTTGCCAGAGTGGCTCCCAGAACTCAGGAAAACAGTTTACTGACTAGATTACTGGTTTATTATAAAAATATACGGCCAAAGCAAAATAAGCCAATCAGAGAAAGATAATTATCATATGATTTCACTAATATGAGGAATTTGAGAAACAAGACAGAAGATCATAGGGAAAGGGAGGGGAAAAATGAAACAAGACAAAACCAGAGAGGGAGACAAATCATAAGAGCCTCTTAATCTTAGGAAACAAACTGAGGGTTGCTGGAAGGGAGAGTGGTGGGAGGAATGGGGTGGCTGGGTGATGGACATTGGGGAGGGTATGTACTGTGGTGAGTGCTGTGAATTGTGTAAGACTGATGAATCACAGACCTGTACCCCTGAAAAAAATAATACATTATATGTTAATATATATATATGTGTGTGTGTGTGTATATATATATATATAGATCTATATATAGATCCATATGTATATAAATATATATATGTATCTCCAGATGGAAGAGATGCATACAGAAAGGTATGTGGGAAAGGATGTGGGGCTTCATACTCTCCAATTTTGCCACCCTCCCAATACTTCTTCATCTTCACCAACCAGGAAGCACCAAACCCCTTTGAGTAGAATTTTTATGGGGGATTCATTACATAGGCATGATTGATTAAATCATTGGCTGTTGGTGATTGAGCCCAATTTCTAGCCACTCTCCTTAAGCCTAAAGTTCCAGAGTAAAGGGTTGGGGGTATAGGGATGGTGTGTGGAAGGGGAGGGGTTGAAAGTTCCAACCCTCTAATTACTTGGTTGGTTAACCTGGTAACCAGATCCCATCTTGAGGTTGACCAGGAGCTCCAGCCACCAGTTATCTCATTCATGTGCAATAAGACACTTATTGCTTTGGAAATCCCAAGGGTTTTAGAAGCTATGTGCTGGGAAAGGTGGAGTGCAGAGAACAAATGTATATTTCTAATTAGCAACCCTTTCAGTAGTCCATCAACTCTAAAGCTGCTCCATCAAAAGCTGGGGCTTACTTCTGTTGGGATTAATTACTCCTCGAATTGCTCCTTAAATAGGCCTTGCTCAATCAACTGCCTTACTTTTCTTTGTGAAATAGACTGATAACTAAAGCATTCCTCAACTTAACATTTGTCCACAAACATGGGCAGTGTCTTTTAATGCTTCATGCTAAAAGTGCTATTCCAAAATCTTGAATATTTTCTGCTATATAGTTCTCACTTCCTATTTTTGTCCCCAAGGTCAGGAATTTTGTAAATATTCTTGAAGGAACCCATACCACACTTCAAACCAACTGTGCCCAAAAGCATGTCCAGAGGCTTTGAGATCAGGTGCTGCATCCTGGTGGCCAATCTCAGACTAGGATGGGGCATCAATGGCTCAGGATTGTCATGTAATGAGGTTTTAGAGGGTGGCCCAGGAGGCAGCTTCCTCAGGGAGGAAACAAATCCTCACAACAAAGCTCCCCTTTATTAAACATTTTCTATGAACCATTCAGCTACGCACTTTGCATACATAATTTTAGTTCATCCCTACAACTTCAGAAGATGGTGCCATCCCCATTTAACAGATGAAGAAACCGAGGCTGAGTCTTGGTAACTTACTGTCCATAAAAGAGCTAGCAAATGAAGGAACCGGGATTTAAATCCAGTCATGTCTAATTCCAAAGCATTAAACTGCATCATAAAGATAATATAACAAAACAAAACCGAAAACAAATGGAGAATTTGGTGACAAATAAGAGTGAAAGTTTGAAGTGGAGGATAGGAGGGAGAGCCCCTAAAAATCCCCTAGCAAAGTTCTTTAGCAGTTTTTAAAGTGTTTCTGTAGCTGAGACTGGGGCAGAAGGCTTAAAGGATAAAGTTTGGGAGTTAACAAACCTCAATGGAACCCACTAGGGCAAAGCAATACTTTCTACCAGAAAAACCCAGGAGAGAGCACAGGAGATGTCTGGACAGCTTCTTCCTGTGAATTCTAGATGTTCTCCATCTTCCTTTAAGCCATACCACAAACAATCTTTGCTTTAAACCCCCAGTCTTTGTTAACTGTGAAAAGAATTCAGTATATTCTCAAATCCCAAAATCCACATTAGCAACAACCAAAAGAAAAAAAAAAAGCGGTAAGTTCTTACACCATGATACATTTTTTTACTTATATAAATAAAATTTCATAAGATATACGCAAATGATGAAACTAGAAATCATTGTTCTACTCTTGGAGAGAAGACATTTCACACAATTTTGATAAATAATATTTATTCAGTACTTCCATGGGAGAGACACCATGCTATGTGCTTTATACCTTGTCATGCATTCCTTTGTGCAACCCAGTGAAGTGGCTACTAGCCGAATCTGATTCCATCACCGAACGCTAAGGGCTTGCTGCCTGGGGTGCGTCCGCCAATAGACCGGCCCAAGTCTTTCTGTTTAAGCAAATGGTTTTTATTACTTGTGGCAAGTAAGGAGACAGGAAGCGAGTTCTTAAAGCACTGTTTCCTCTAACACAAACTACAGGGCCCGTTTAAGTTGCCAGCCAGGAACCTTTTGGTCAATTATTCTTGCAATTGGAAGCAGTCACAGGAACTGAGCAAAACTTCGTAACCTTTTAAACAGGACTTAAAAAGCATTTGTTTAACTGTGCAATTTCCCAGGAAATTTATGATTTTCTTTGTTCCAGGACGTCTCCTCCCTTGAATAACTTTGGTGGGCTTCCCGGGAACAGGGCACTTCTCAAGGACAGATGAAGTTGAAAAACAAACAAGCTGCGAGCAGTTTGTTTTGATTTCTTGTTGTGGTCTCTGATGACTTTATTACTAACTAACAGTTCTAATAGCGATCTTTGTATAAGCAATTAAGTTATGTTCCTAGAAATAATGTGTGTCTCCTTTAGTCTTAGAATTGTTCTTTACATGTTGCTATCTATGTCTATATTAATGGCTTTCAGTTATAAGGCCTGTGGGGTAGAAATATGTTACTCACCATCAAAGCATATCTTGTGTGGGGACCAAGGACAGGCTACCACCTAATGTGTCACTTTGGCATACTGGCTATTTTTAAGAAGTTACTTAAGAGACAGCCTGTATAAGGACACTTAGACCCTCCTCTGTCCCCTAAAAGCAAGGAATAAACCCCCCATGTGAAAGGCACCCTTCCTGTACCAGGAGGTAAAGAAACATCCTTGTCACCAGAAATAGGAAATTTAGAACCAAAAAGCCTATATAAACAACCCTTGTAACTTTTTGCTAATGTATGACCACAGCCCAAATTCTGTTTAGAATTCCTGACTAATTAAAACTCCCAAAGACATGTTTTCTTTGTCCTGTCAATTGTGCACAACTTTACTGTCTCTTTGTCTCGAAAGTATAAAAATTGCGTGCCCTGGTCTATTCGTTAGGTCTCAATTTCATTGTTGGGCCTCCTTGCACGTGTAATAAAACTTTTTTTTTTTTTTCTCCTGTATATCTGTCTCAGGTAAATTTAATTCTTAGTCCAGCTAGAAGACCTTGAATGATAGAGGAAGAATTTTTCTTTCCCTTCACCCGGATACTTGTCCTTTAGTGCATTTCCTTCCATACCAGTGCTCAGCAAACTTCATGTGCATATGAATCACCTGGTTATTTGGTTAAAATGCAGATTCTGATTCAGCAGATCTGGGGTACAACCTGAGAGTCTGCATTTCTAACAAGCTTCCCTATGGCTGGTTGGGGGTCATGTTGTGTGTATCAGGGATCTTGGGTTTTGCTTCCCAGATTTAAACTTACAGCATTGAATGAATTCTGGGTGTCCCTGAGGGCATCCCCACCTTAGGTTGTTGGGGGAGGGGTTTCCTGGCCGTTGCATCTCAAATCTCATCAAGACATGGGAGTTGGGGCTAAGAAGACAGCACTGTCTGAGGGTCCCTGTTCTCAGCTGAGAAAGGGGTAGATTGAACTCTCCTCCCTCTCCAGTGGCAGCCACAGATTTGAACCCCTGTGCTGCTGTGAGCTCACATTAGAATGTTTCCATCAGTCCCTGGTCCGGGGGTATAATAGTTCTAGTGAGCTGGTGATTAAGTGCTATTGTAAGATTAAGAGTTCACAGCTGCATGGCTGGTATTGGTAAATAAAAGATTGCTTATTATTATTTTTAGCTTTTCCTGGAGGCCAAATGGAGACCAGGGGCTTTACCTTAATGTGAGTGACAACACACCTTCTGCTCAGTGAATACTTATCCAGGAATGACTGGTGGCTTGCCTCACTTACACAACTGATGGGCTTTGTAAATTATCTTCACATTGAATTTGTGTAACGTAAGTATAATTTTCCCAATGACTTTCACTATGATTTCAGATTGAGTTTACATTGTTTTACATTACTGAGTAATGAGACTAGGCTTATGTTTTATCTTTTTGAATAATTGATTGCATAACCTTGAGCAAACTGTCACCTTCCTTGAGAAAGTATGTACTCAAGAGGATTAGCAACAGAGAATTGCATATAAACAAGGACACACAAACCACACACAGCACACAAAGGTCTAGGAGAGTTCCGTTACCTGCCAAATGGCAGATTCCTTCCACCTTTATGAATCTGTGATATAATGATTCTCGAGCAATGCTTCTTAAACTTGCTTGTACATAATTTACTTGGAGGTCCTGTTATGCAGATCCTGATCTAGTAGGTCTGGGTTAAGGCCCAAGATTCTGCATTTCTAACAAGCTCCCAGGTGATGACAATGATGTTGGCACAAGAACCAAAGCACTACAAAATAACTTGAATGCTCCTTCTCCCATCAAGAAACTAATGATTTCTTTATATTAGCAGGGAAATGTACACTTAGGAGAGTTCTTATTCAAAGAAATTGCAATGAACCTTTAAACATTATTTTTTTAAAAATATAACCATAAAACATTTATCTACTTTTAAAAATGTATTCATTTTACCACTACCCACTTATTAGAATGGCTATTTTTTTTTTTTTTAATTAAAAACTGACAACTCCAATTGCTGGGAAGGATGTAGAGGAAGAGGACCTCTCATTTATTGCTAGTGGGAATGCAAGATGGTACAGCAATTTGGAAGACAGTTTGGCAGTTTCTTACAATGCTAAACATAGTCTTATTGTATGACCTAGCAACTACACTCCCAAGAATTTGATAATTTGAAAACTCATATACATATACAATGTGTATGCAATGTTTATAGCAACTTTATTTATAATTACTGGAAACTGGAAGCAACCAATATGTTCTTCAATATATGACTCTATAAACAAACAGTGGTATATCCTTACAATGGAAAACTATTCAGCAGTAAAAAGAAATGATCTATCAAAGCCGCATGTGACATAGGAAGCGTTAAACGTGTGTTACTAAGTTAAAGAAACCAGTCTGAAAAAAAGTGGAATACTATATTGTTACAACTGTATGACATTCTAGATAGGTACAACTATAAATGAGGTAAACAGATTAGTAATTGCCAGGATATTGGGTGGGAAAAGAATTGAATATGTGAAGCACAGGGGACTTTTTTTGGCAAGTAAAACTATTTTTTATCATATCATGTCACTGTAGATACATGACTTGCATTTGCCGATATCCACAGAAGTTTATGGCATAAAGAGTGAACATTGATATATGAAATGAAAGGTGATCATTTAGGAGGTTGGGGACCCAAGTATGGAATGCAGAATTTTTACAAAAGAATCTGTATAAAGAGAGTAAGGGGGAAAAAAAAACCTAAGTCACCCTGGAAATGAGTAGAGACTGTTAAGATTAAAGGCAAAGTTGACTGTTTATAAACACTGTCCTCTAGTTGATAAAGTTGTTTCCCATGGCTATACAGGCTAAAAACTATGAAACCACTATATACATATTCTGGAACTTGACTAAATAAATTAATGGCAGATGGTAGAAGCCAGGTTTCTGACTACTGAAGTGGCAATTTACAGAGAAGCAAAATGATCCAAGTAATAATGAATTAGAGTTGGAGGCATCAGTAAGAACTCATGCTTAGCTTAATACAGATGGAGATGCTTCCATACAGAAATCTTTACAAAGATGTGTATATGTGCAAGTTAGTATACACACATATATTTCCTTGCTCTGTCAGCTAAGAAGACCTGAAGCAATAAGACCCCAGTAGCAACAAGCACACCCAGCACCCACATCTTAATTTCTAACACCACTCACCAATGAAGGGAACCAGGGCTCCTTGGAAAATGGCCGACTCTAAGACTGAGGCAGGAAATACATGACATAGCCTAGAGAATCTTGTAGTGCCAGCAAACAAGGAAGTGCTAAAACAACAACAACAATAACAACAACAAACCTCCAACTATAGAGGTATGTCAAAGGGTCATAAAAGCCAACCGAAAGAGGTCCCGATTGCCAAATAGTGGAAAAATTTGAGCAAAAAAATAAAGTTGTATTTGATCATAATGTGCAGTATAAAATAAATATCCATGATTTCATTAAACTTGCAAAAGCAAATAAGGTCATCGTAGGGCTGACTTTGATAGACATTTTGACCTTATACTGAACTCTTATCTTTACAATCTCTATTACATAGATGCAGGTCCCCCCGTGACTGGTGCTTTTTGACACCAGTCAAATCTGTTAGACAATCACTCTAGAAGTTGGCTAAGCCAACAGTAGTAAACTTCCTGGATATGTGACTTAATTATGTGGCAGTATCTAGTTCAGTGGATCCTTGCTGGTAAATGTTGCCATCAGTCTTGGGCAGGTGTTCTCATAAAAACACAGGCTTACAAGATATTATGGCTCATCCTTTGTAAGAAAGGGTACATGATTATGTAAGACTAATATGCATGATTGTCCCCCAGCTCCCTGTAACCCTTCCTTGCTTCTGTCTAGAAATGCTAATGCTTAAATGAGAAATTTAAACCAAACAAATGAAACTATTTGAGGGAGCCATCCTTTTTCTTTATGGTGGTATGCTGAGATCTCCTTAATGTAATAGTTCAAGGAATCAGAAGTAGTAAATCAGAGGCTTTTATCACTCCTGAGACATTCTTTTTTTTTTTTTTTTTTTAATTCCCCATGAATTTCAAGCTAATTTACAAGCTTTGATTGGTTCTGACTTTAAATGAAGCTCAGGTAGGTCAGGTGAACAGTCTCACTGGTCCAATTTCCTTCCATTACATGCAGGCTACATCCTTCCTATTTAGAAAATGCGTTGATGATGTTTTGTCACTAATGACTGGCCTGCCTGTCTCTGAGGACAACAATGGCTTTTAAAGGGGGTTGTAATTGTTAGACTGTGCCATTGCTTCTTGTGATCTTGTGATCCTTGTTGTGCACAGCAGTTACCTAATACCCCCAAGGTCCCTAGAGAATTAAACTAAAGCTTTCCGGTGCCATCTGGTGTATAATATTTTTAAAAGGAAAAAATGAACAAAACCTCTGGTATGAAGCTGCAATGCAATTACAGTTTAACTTAAGGAAGGAAGAAATAGGAGTGATAATTTAATCAAGAACAAATATGTAACGAATGTCTGTATACAAAACTCTACCAGTGAGAAGGACGTGTGGTTCTAGAAAAATATAGTCTCTGACCTCAGTGAACTCACAATCTAGTGGGAAAAACAGATGCACAAAAGCAAACTGAAACACAGAAAAGACATTCCGGTGAAAGGGACAAGGGAGAAAGCTAATAAGAAAGTACTGATTCTTTAGGGATATAAGATGGGACAGAGAAAGTATGACCAAGGAGATAACACTAAATTCGATCCCAAAAGACGAGCAGAAATTTCCTGAAAAAAAAGACTAGGGAAGGATATTCTAGGCATATGGAAGAGAAAAATCAAAGATTTGGCACTGTAAATATACTTATGTGTTAGGGGAATGTTGGATAATACTGTAGGGCAAGCATAGTTCTAGTCAGAGTGTGGTCCATGGACCAAAAACATTGGCATCAACATCTGGAAACTTAGTAGAAATGCTAATTATCAGACCCTAATCCAGACTGCTTGGATGAGAATCTCTGGAAGTAGCACCCTGCAATCTGGGATTTCCCCCAGATCTCTGAGTGATTCTGACACAGGTTTGAGAAGTACTGGACTAGAACACTAACTGATTTTGGAGACCAACTATAAGAAAGGGAAGCAGATAGATTGTAGGTGGGTCAGATCTTGATGAGTCATTTTCCTTAGTTAAGCATAATTAAGGCAACTGAAAATATAGTGAATGGAATAAATGATAGGTTTTACAAGAAAAATATGTTACCCCAAAATAAACATAATCTTGGGTTATGAACATCACAATGAGATTCTAAGAACCAAGAACAAACTAGATGTGTCCACTTCCAAAGACTGGATCAGAGCAAGCCCAAATTAAACGTCAAGAGAGAGGGAAATTATAAAGAGGACTGAATGTCCACCATGAAAAATTATATGAAAGAGATGTGAATTGAAATAAAAGCAGCATTCACCTTTCCTTCACCAAGTTCTCTCAAGTACCTTTTTCATTCAATACGTGTTAAATCCCTACTATATGCTAAGTATTTGACACACACTGGGGACATAAGCCAAGTGAGACTTATCTCTGTTTCAAGAAGATTAGAATTTATTGCATAATGATCATTGCAATTTATGTAGTCTCTACAAAGTGTTAATCACCATCTAACATTAGAGATTGTCTTAAGCTCTAAGAAATAATAAGTAATATATACAAGTCTATCTGATTAGAAAGCTCACATTCCTTTTTTTTTAAAGAATTATTTTTTTATTTATTTCAGAGAGCGAGAGCATGTGCACACACACGCACACACAGAGGAAGGGGCAGAGAAAGTCTAAAGCAGACCCAGCGCCGAGTATGGAGCCCAGTGTGGGGCTTAATCTCACGACGCTGAGATCACGACCTGAGCAGAAACCAAGATTCCGAGGCTTAACCAACTGAACCACCCAGGTACCCCTCATGTTCCTTTTCTAATACCATATTATCTTCTTTCATAAAGTCAGAGGAAATTTATTAGTATTAGTAATGATACTGCTAATATATCTCTGGACTGAATAGATCCACATCATTGTATTATAAATAGGCCAAGGCCTTTGATGATGGATGTTCCATGTAGTTCTGCAAGACTTTCAACTTCATCTTTGCCTCTTCTGGATTTGACTATTTTATTTGTTCTTCTTATTTGGGTAGTTCAGTTGACCTGTACTATTTTTGGCTTTGCTGATTCTTGTGTTACTCCCCTAGTCATGGGTATTGTACTGTGCTCCTCTCTAAAACCTTATTTTGGCATCTTAGATTCCCATCCCTCTGCTTACTTAGCCTCCCCCAGATCAATATGAATTTTAGACATTAGGTGGACAAGTTTGAAAAATCAGACTATGGGCCACAGGCAATCAAACAAATTCAAAGTATCCAGGTAGTCAATACCACCATATTGAAAAAAAGTACTGGAGAATATGTGGCAAACGTACTATTTGTCAGATGAGGCCAGTCTTGATTAGGTTCATTGCATCGCAATGGGACACACTAAGAAAAGGCTTGGGTCTAGATTTATCCACTGGCATGGGACAGGAACTGGGGAGAAGCTCAGAATATGAGAGGCAGCCCTACTGAGTGGCAGAATGGAGCAACAAAGGAGACAGGAGTACATGGCAGGTGATAGTTCCAGCAGTGATAGGGAGACCAACATGCGGTATTTGGATGTCCCCAAGGGAAGTCAGAATTCTAGGCATTTCACTTAGTGTCAGGGTCTATGTATAGCTGATCAAAATGAAAGAATGAACCTGCTCCTCAATGAACAAAACATGGAATAACTTTGAAAGTACAGAATAGTTGTGATGGCAGTGCCTGGTACAAAGTGGGGAAACTCTAGGGGAACATAAAATCAGAACGCATGTCTAGAAGTGAGTGTTGGACATCACAAAGTGGACCTGGGCCAGTTTCTAGGTAGAAAGGCCATGAGCTAATATACAGAGATAATCTGAACATTTGATGGGAATATTTGGCTGAAGAAGTTGGAGATGTGCCCACTGATAGAGTCTCAAAGGTACCTGGCTTCTCTACCTTGTGTAGATTTTTAATCAACCCTGTTTCCAAGAGAGAGCCAGAGGTGCCATAGAGACAGAGCAACCGGGGCTGGTTATAATGGTGCAAGGACAGGCAATTTGCCTGTCTCTAAATCTGACATATTTATTTATTCAGAAATATATATTAGTATGTGTGTTATAAACATATGTGTTTATTTGGAAAAACACATGATTTTAATCTGCTTAAATTGACTTTTTTATAGTTCCCTATCTGTATTAAGTGCTACTCATGTGGTCATGGCAATTTCCCTGGCCTAAGACTCTTCTGAGCAAACATTTGATGGGAATATTTGGCAAGTGTGCCCCAGACTACACTTCAGGGATGACCTGGGATGGATGGGGGAATGAAGCGCTCTTGCGTCCCCATGCAGCCAGCTGAATGAGGCTGAGTAGGTGGCTCCAATTAATATCACATGGAGCAGAAAAACCACCCAGCTGGGACCTGCCTGAAATCCTACAAAATTATGAAAAACAGTAAATTGCTGTTGTGAGCCCCTAAGCTTTGGATTGATTTGCTACATGGTCCCCACTCTGCCCCATGAGTTTCAGTCAGAATACAATCTTGTTTGGGGCCAGAATGAGGAGCAACCCTGTGTTGTGCTGGGGAAAAGCCTTCCAGGAAGGGCGAGTACAAATCTTGGAGGCAGAACAAGGTTTGAAGTGTTCGCAGAATTGGAAGCAGGCCAGTGAGACTGGAGCACAATGAGTGGGAAGAAGGTTGAAGTGTGGTGGGAGTAGAAAGCAGGAGGTTGATTGCAGAGGGCCTTGTAGACCATGATAAAGGGTTTGGAGTTTATTGTGTGAGTAGTCAGAAGTCTTTGGAGTGTATGTTAAAGACAAACAATCTGGTTTATTTTCAAAAGATCTTTCTGGCTACTGTGTGGTGAATGAGTAGTGGTGGGGCAGGCCTCGTGGCTGACAGAGCCCTTAGGAACCATGGATGTGGACCAGGTAAGACATGGTGGTTCGTTAAACTAAAATGCTGGCTGCCGTCTTGGAGAGAGGCAAACAGATTAGAGATATATTTTGAAGGTAAAGTGGTGAGAAGTTCAAGGAGATAGTGAAAAAAAGGGAGGGAATCAAGAATAACTCCTGGATTTGGGGTTTGAAATATCAGGGAGTGCAATTTGATAAATGAAGCAAACCACGGTGGAAGGAGCCTTGGGGTGAGGGCTCTAGGAAGTTATCAAGAGCTCTGGTTTTATTTATAATAAATTTGAAATAAGTATCTAAAAACCAGGTAGAATGTCAAGTAAGTGGTGAAGGGAAAGATTTGGGCTGGATTCATGGGATTGGATAAGTTCTCAAGTGGGGAGAGTGTTGATAGGGTGGTAGAGGGTGCTAGGCTGAGCCCTGAGACAAGATGATTCAAAAAGATTGAGGTGCAGAGAATAGCTGGCATAGAACAGTGGGAAGGGACAGCTTCTGAGGGAGAGGAAAATTAGGAGGTATTTCAGGACAGAAGGAAGAATGAACTGTGTTGGGTGCTACTGAGAATCAGATAAGACGGAGAAGGCATTCATTTGATTTGACAACATGGAGGATATTGATAGTATTGACAAGAATAGTTTCCGTAGACTGAAGGGGCAGCCGTCAGATTTTACTTAATTGAAGAATGAAGAACTATAAGGAGCAGCAAGTATAGAGAAGTCCTTCAAGAAATTGTGGTACGAAAGGAGAGAAGGTGATACCTACAGAGAAAGGTGGAGTAAAGGGAAGAGTGTTGTGGTTGTTTCTGGTTTTACATGTTTGTTTGTTTGTTTATCGAAGTAGTACATATTCTTATTTTGAAAAATTTAGTTCTATTAGTAAACTTAAATTTTTAAAAAACCCAGTAGTGTCCCAATCCTACCCAAGAGGAAATCACTTTTAACTCTTTTTCTTATTCTTGTTGTTCCCTTGAATTTCTAAATAATACATATTGAGACAATTTCTCTTGACTTAGTGATATAAGAGATACATATTTTTTTTCCTTTTCTTTAATGACATATGCTAGAACAGAGGCTGGCAAACTTTTTCTGTAAAGTACCAGATATTTTAGGCCGTGGAGGTCATTTGGTCTCAATTGGAACTATTCAACTCTCCTGTTGTAGCATGAAAGCGACTACAAACAATACATAAATGAATGAGCATGGCCGAATTCAATAAAACTTTGTTTACCAAAACAGATGGTGGGACAGATTCAATTCATGGGCTAGAGTTTGCCAACTCCTCTTTAGAGCGTGATTGTGCACTTACGGGACTGGCAGGAGGCAGGAGGAGATCGATGATGTAGATCCTAACTACAGATATTGAAATATAGAGGCAACGTACCACTTCATATGATGTCAGAGCTCTTTTCGATCTGTAGATAGCCTCACATCTTCAGCACTATGGCAGAACAGGGGCTCTCTGGTTTGCTTAAGATGAACACAAAGTTAATACAGACACTTCCTGCCTCACTGTGCATGGGGCTTAGTAACATACAGTTTTTCATAGAACTGATTTCTCCATTTGGTGAATCCAGCAGGTGAGCTCAGCTGTATATGTGGCTTTATTTGAAGACCTTGCCCATCTCTCACCCAAGCTCTGAAATTAGAGTCTGTTAGCATACTTGATTAATATCTGTAAAGCCAAAAGGACACAGGAAGTCCCTAAATTCCCTCAGGAAACCCTGGTTGAACGAAGGTTATAAACCAAGTTTCCTGTGCTCCCACCAATGAGCTATGACTATTACCTAGAAATGGCTTTGGTTTCCCATGTCTCTTAATACCCAGTGGTTCAAGGATTGGTATTGGCCTTGACAAAATGAATAAGCTGTAAACAGCTTTAAAAATAGACACTGTTGAATTATCCATAGTTCTCTGAATATGGAACTTCTGGTGGCCTTTCTTGTTCCTTTTGCTATGACATGGCAGAGACATGGTGAGAGCTCCACTACCCGGACACTAATGATGATAGATTAAGCAGTGACATTGATGGTTCATTCAGTACTAACTGGTGCTGTCCAAAATGTCCACTTTCTAAGCACTGGGAACATTTGGCTTGCTGGGCAATATATTTTATGGTTTCATTTACAGAACTTACAAATATGCTTATTTAAATGATCCAAGCTTAGCCAAAGAAAACATATTTTCTTTCCAGCCAAAATGCACTTTTCTGATTCTCTAGAAATCAAGTAATAGTTTGTTTAAAAAACAGAGAACTTGTTTTATTTACTTTAGATATTGTACTATCAAACATAGAGCATAAGCTCTTATGCTGATTCGTTGATTATTTTGTGTCTTGAGATGGTGTGTGTGTGTGTGTGTGTGTGTGTGTAAACTTGAAAATGAATATAATTAGTTAAATTTAAGAAGTCCTTCCTGCTTGTTAACCTTTAAGGAAATTACCATTTTTAAGAGGAATTCACCGTCCAGGGACAGGAAGAGTTGGCTGGATTTGGGATTTTCACATCAGCCCCCAACATGAAATATGACAAATGCCCTTTTTGTTATAGTTTACAGTGGTTAATTACTGAGGTTACCAATTTAACCTATACTGGTATCTATTCTGGATTCCAGGGATTTTCTTGGAAAGCAACAATGGTTGGATCTCTAATTGATTGGTGGAGTTCCTGGGGATGAAGCTGATTATGGTGCAATGAATTAATAGTAGGATTAAGTTAAACTGATGGGCACTGGAACCCTGTAGAGAGAACACAGACAGGAAAAAGTGCTGAGAGCAGCCAGATGGCCTAATGTCCCAAGCACCCATGCTTTAGAACTATGTGGTTCTGGCTGGGTGGCGGACATGTGTCCAGCACGTCCTTGGAACAGCCAGCCCACTATCTGCTCTCAACCAAGCACACTGACCCTTTGGAGAGAACATCAAGTGCACATAGCTCAGTGCTTTCAGCAAATAATGTTCTAATGGTGCTAAGGTTGGGGAATGGATTTGCCCTAAAGCATCAATTACTTTCCATTAGATGGAAAGAATATCTCAGCAGTGGAATCTCCTAGAGTATCATTGGCCCCCAGTCTCACTTCCTCAATTCTCCTCACAATGCCTGGCACCACTTATAGTCCATTCCACCTCTCTTAGATCTAGTTCTGCTGCTACTCCCACAGCCTGACTGAGGTTGCTGGAAGCCAGAAGTGAAATTGGGAAGTAAGGTGAGGGACACACATCTTATATTGGGTTCCTAGTATAAATCTTAAGATGAGGCTCCGTTTGCAAGTAGTTCATCAAGGAAGTGTTCCAGAGAGACGAGTAAAGGAAGGGGGAGATAGGGCAGGGAAGAGAGTAAACCAAACAGAGGGGTGGTCTCAGGCAACGCATACAGAGGGGAGCTCCAGCCTGAGCCCTGAGGGGAAGCTGGAGGGCCACTTGTGCCAACTGGCAGCACTGCCTTAACTTGATGTAAACTTTTGCACCAGCCAATCATTGATTAGCCGATGCTCTAGAGGGGCACTTCCTGCTCTCTGCACCTGTTGGACATGTGGTTCCAGTAGCCTGAAGCGAGTTCTGTGAGGAGTAGCCACAAGTTCTGGCCATGGCAAGTCTGTGGAAGCCAGAGAGGGCACACGCCATGGTCAAATACTTACCTGTGAGGATCTGGAGATCCTCCGGGCACTGACATAGTCCTCCTTAAAGCATTAGGCGAAAGGTACAAAAGACACAAAAACTCCAAAACTTCAATTTATTAGGCCCTCCACTATGTGTGAGGCACTGTTCTAAATACTCTAATGTATTTCCATACATTCTTTTCTCGATTCTCTACCTAAGCATGAACATTACTGTTTCCCCGTGTTATAGATGAGGAAGGTCAGGATCAAAGAAATTAACTGGCTCCATGTCAAACAGCAACTAGGTCATAAAGCTGGAATTTGAATCCAGGTTTTATTTACCCCACCATCCTTGCTCTTAAGCATAAATATGCCTCCTCAAAACATTCTCACATTGCTCAAGATTTTCTAAGCATCATATGAAATTTGACATATCCCATGCCTTTGCTTGGTGGGCCTTCTCTTCAACACTCCCCCTCTTGTGTCTATGTGCTGATATCCCTCTCTTCTTTGTCATAGCCCTCCCTCCACTGTCAAGGGTGCCCTGGGAGTATTTCAGTCACCCCTAGTTTTGTCCTTCTGCAGCTGTATGTCATCCCAATGTACACAACTCTTTCACATTGTGACCTGTACTTTCTCTCACATTAGACCATACACTTCTTGAGGTCAGGGACCATGCCTTGTTCATCTTTGTATCCCTGATAGTGAACATGTACCTAGGTGGCTAAGTGCTAGATTAAACAAGTCTATGCATAGAAGGGGATATCAGTGCCCTTCCAATTGCTCAGCAATCAGAGTGTCAAGCAACTGTTGGATTCACAGAGGAGAGAAATGTATTTGCATTTGGGGTTATTGACAAAGGCTCTATGGAGAGCTTGACATTTGATAGTGGTTTTGGTGGCGAGAGGAGGGAGGCGGGCAGATTTTTCAAGTGAAATTGGCACAGGGAGAAAATTCAAAGGCTGGAAAATGCAAAGCATGGGAAACAGAGAACTTCTATG
Organism: Potos flavus; assembly: GCA_028534135.1. NCBI lineage: Eukaryota > Metazoa > Chordata > Mammalia > Carnivora > Procyonidae > Potos > Potos flavus. The sequence goes on along the minus strand of CM052898.1, from coordinate 66,025,093 downwards.
TGTCTGAAATATAGGATAGGTGGGAACAGACCAGGAAAGTGAACGTGTTTCAGATCACAGGGAGTTTTGGATACTCTGCTATGGGATAGCAGAAAAAAACAATGGGATGTTTTTTATTTTGTAGACAATGAAGAGACATTAGAAGATCTCATTTTATAAATGAGTGAATAGATAATAAGTGGTTACAATAGTGCCAGATACATAGTAAGCTCACAATAAAGGTTGACTAACATTACTGTTAGGTTTTGAGCAAGAAAATACAAGTAATTGTGACTATATGAACGACATGAGGTGCACTGGCAGACTGAGCGGGAGTTTGGCTGGAATGCTTTATTAATAGCTATAGTCTAGCTCATGTTGTCTGGACCTTGGTCGCAGGCAACAATGGAGGCAGCTGCTATATCCCCATAGGAAAGAAAACACCCGCCACCATGCAAGAATTGCCAAATGAGCAGAGGAACAAAGGATGAGCCCAGAGAGTATGGCTGAACAGTCCCCCACCATACCCTCCCCCGCCACCCAAGGACTAGACTCCCCTAGCTCTAACACAGGCCTGCAAGCATGAGGTGCTATGCACTCACTCCTTGAGTAGTATTTGGTTCACCCTTCACATACCTGACAAAGGCTCGAAGATGATTCCACTATAATGGGGTTGACTTTGGGCTGATCCTTTCAGAATCCAGGGGAATGGGATCAAAGGCATAGCAGGAAGCTTTCTCATCCTGTTCTTCTCTAAATGACATGAAGAACAATTCTGGCAATAACAGCTCCCCACTCTCACCCCCCACAAGCCCATTCTGTAACCCCAAGCCCAGCCTCTGTTCCCTCACCCCCAAGTCCAGCTCCGATCCCTCACCTCCTCACACCCAGTCTAGTCTCAATCTAGGAATCCAAAGTAGACCCCACCAAAGAGGAAAAGAAAACCCATGAGTCCTCTGGCCTGTACTTTGCCAACAACACTCTTCCCTCACATAAGTGATGCTTCTCAGAAGCTTGCCCAGTATCTTTCTTTCCCCTTTATAGCAGGCTTTGAATTTCTCAAGCCCTATGGTTTGGGAAGGAAGGACTTCATTCTCTTTTCCGGGTATGGACCGTGATGGGTTTTAGCTAATCCTCCTATTCCATTACCTCCTGCAGGCATTGGGTCAGGGATGAGCAAATGATCCAGGCTAGGCCAGTCAGGGACAAACCTTTTTTTTCCTGTAGCATCAAACCAAAGAAGCCTATAGCCTCCTGAATCCCCACAGCCACTGCATGACCACAGAAGGAAGCTATCACTGATGAAGAAGGCTTTAAGGAAAAAGAGAGAATCTGGGTCCTTGTTTCAAGGCTCAAGTGCTGGATAAGGCCAGGCTTAAAGCTATTGTTACCACTTCCAGTTATGAGAAAACATTAAAGCAAAACAGACACGATACCCATTTTCTATCAGTTTAGGTACTGTTTGTTGTTTTTTTTAATTAGTCGCAACCCCAAACATCCTAACTAATATACCCTGAAATCCTCCTTTGCCTCAGCTGCTAGTTTGGCTCACCTAAAGTAGACTGTTGTCTACTCAATCCTCCCTCCTTTACAGCATGAACACACAAAGTTGTGACAAGGAAGACATGTTTACAGGCAGTTTGGAAATAGAAAGTTATGAGTAGGTTACAAATACCATACAACAACATTATCCTACACAGTTGGCGAGGGTAACAATCCTGAGTCATCATGTGCTTTATGGTTAAAGAACTGACAATTTTCTCTTCACATTGAGTAAAACCCAAATGTTTTCTTAACTACATATAAAATATTTCTTTGGATTTTTATTTGAGAGTTCTTCTCCTCCAATAATGCCATTTGGTATATTTCTTCCACATCAATTTAAACAACGTATAAGCAATAAACAACTAGTTTAGCCACAAGGTTTTACTGATCTGTCTACCCAATTGTTCGGCAAGCTCATGTTTGATGGGCAAATACAACTGCTGTCCAAGGGCTGTATTCAAACCTTGTATTCATTTAACCTTCAATTTCGAAGATGTGAGGTTATTCCTAAAGATTGCCCTCTGCTTTATACCCCTTAAAAGCAAAGAAGTAGATAAAGAAATCAATTTTAAATGTATTTTGGAGAAATAATTCACAAAGAGGCCCAGAAATCCTTGTAAAGGGGTGGATTCATCCAGCACCACAATACTGATGACAGGCTAATTTGCTAATATTTCCACTATTTAATTAGATTAGACCTTAAGAGATGCTCTTCTTGAAGAGCGTTTATTTCTGGACCAACTTCAGAATGTACAGAATATCCATTTAAACCCCATTCTGATGCAGAAATACTAAACTACACATAAGAAACACTTACCAGGACTGAACTCACCAATAAATGACACATTGCAGAATCTACTCCTGATTTGGGGGCTGAGAGGTATAGTAGATTTAACATTAACTAAGTAGAACCTCTTGGAGAAGTAAAAACATATCTCCACATCAACCAGCAAAATTTTGTACCAGGAAGTCTAACAGAAGCAGCCTAACTTGGTGGCCAAGACACGAGTTTTTAACCTTTTTGGGGATAGAGATTTCTTTGATCATCTGGTCCAATCAGTGGATCCCTTCTTGGAATAATGTTTTTAAATCCATAAAATAAAGCACAGAGAATCATCAAGGAAATGAATGTTATTGGAATACAGTCAGCAAAACATTTAAAAATTGTGATGGAATTATATGCTTTCTTCTTTATTAATGAATTAAATAACAAGATCTAGCAGTGGGTCTGATAATTACTATAATTTCAAAGTGGTGATGAGCATAAACAATATCTCATGATGTTTAAAAAACCATGATTTGAAAATGTGAAAATGTGTGTTTTCAATTGTGACAAAATTATAACTACTGCAAATGCAACTGTGGGCTATTATCTGTGTTCACGATGTAACAGAATGACTTTTTAGGGGGGGAGTGGTCTTTGTACTAAAAGATCAGTATTAACTTCTCATAGGATGTGGCTTCTATTATCATACATTTGTTTTCCCAGACCGTCTTAATTATCATATGCTTCTCATGGGAGTATAAATTGATGTAAACCTTTGCAAAACTGTTTGACTTTATCTAACTCAAGTTGTGTGATTTCTGTCTTAGTCGGCTTTGGCTGCCATGACAAAATACAATATACTGGGTGCCTTAAATAACAGAAATTTGTTTCCCACAGTTCTGAAACCTAAAAGTCCAAGATCAGGGTGCCTGCACGGTTCAGTCTGGTGTGGGCTCTCTTCCTGGTTTGTAGGTGGTCATCTTCTTACTGTGCTCTCACATGGTGAAGAGACAGAGAATGAGAGAGGGAGGGAGAGGGAACGAGAGAGAGAGAGGGAGGAAAGAGTATAAATGCAAGCTCTCTGGTGTCTGTCCCTGTAAGGGCACCAATCTCATCATGAGAGTCCCACCCTCATGACTTTATCTAAACCTAATTACCTCTCAAAAGCTTCATCTCCAGGGGCGCCTGGGTGGTTCAGTGGGTTATGCATCTGCCTTGGGCTCAGGTCATGATCCCATTGTCCTGGGATGGAGCCCCACAACTAGCTTTCTGCTCAGTGGGGAGCCTGCTTCTCCCTCTGCCTTTGCCTGCCATTCCCCCTGCATGTGCTTGCTTTCTCTCTGTCAAATAAATAAATAAAATCTCCAAAAAAAAAAAAAAGCTTCATCTCCAAATACCATCACATTGGAGGTTAGGGCTTCAACACATGAATTCAGAAGTGGGGGCATGATCCATTTCATAGCAACTTTATTGCTAAGGTGCAGTAATATTTAAATTCATTATCCTCTGATTATATAGGGTGCCAGAGGAGACTCCTAAACTTTCTTCCTCTCTACTTCTCTGGAATATAACTACTGTACTGGGAATAGAACCACTGGGAAGACTACTACATGCAGGTTCTAGATCGGGGAAGATATTTTGAATATGGTATGGCTTGGTTATAGCAACACCAACATGATAATAATAATAATAATCATAATTATAATCATAATCATAACACATATATATGCCAAGCAGTGTTCTAAGCACCTTAGAATAATGATTCATTTAATCCTGTGAGTTAAAGTTTAAAAAGTATGTCCATTTTACATATGACAAAACTGAGGCACAGAGATGTTACATGATTTGCTCAAGGCCTCACAGCCAGTGGTGGCAGAGCCAGGATCCCTACTCCTAACTACTACACATTGCTGCTTTTGCCCAAGGTACTGATGTGTGGGCAGGCTGATCCTGAGGAGGAATGAATGTAGGTTCTGGGAGCAGAAAGATCCGTGTTCAAATCCCAGCTTCACCCCTTATTGAGCTTGGCGACTTAGAATAATCTTTTGATCTCTGTGGTATTAAATTCTCTCTAATATTGAGATAAAAATAATGGCTGCCTTAGTTTGAGTTCCCCTGAAAGCAGAGCCAAGATAAGGACTTGAATACAGGTGTTTTATTTGGAAGATAATCCCAGGAAACAGCAACGGGGATGGGAGGTAAAACAAGGAAGGAGCAAAAGGTAGCAGAGGTATGTTATTAAGTTTGTACTGGGGTCAGTGAGAGCCCAATTCCTCCATGACCTCCTGAGAAAAGTACAGGGTGCCTCTCAGAATTGCTCATCTGAAGGACAGGAGACTCCAGCATTTATCCATTGGTTCTTGGTCTGCTTTGGCAGAGGATTGCCCGGAAGTGTTAACTTCCCTGCGCTCTGAGTCCGTACTTGCCCTGCTGGGTGAGAACTGGCTCTGTGGCAGCAGAGAGGACCCTGAGGTGGAATGCAGAGTGTGCTGAGGTGGGCGATGGCCAAAGAAATGAATCTGAGCTGGCCCAGGATGCCCAATAGCACTGATAACTCACATAAGAGGTAAATTAAGGAGATATGCCATGGGAGACCAATCATCTACACCTGTTTTTCCAGATTGGGTTAAGATTAGAGATGATACCTCCAAGCATCTGACAGAGTGTCTGACTATAGCGGACAAAGTCTACGGCCTTCCATTCTTCAAAGAAACCAATGTTAATTAGCCTACAATTGCAATTACCTCTTCTACTACCACCATTGATTATGTTGTGATTGAACAATTTAAAAAAATGAGCTTTAATCTACAATTCATATCACATAAAAATTAATCAAAATTTATCATATACCCAAATATAAAACACGGAACCATAATAGTCTAGGTAAAAACCTAGAAGAAAATCTTTGTGACCTGGAATTAGGCAAAATAAAAGACCCATAAAAGGTAAAAAAAAAAAAAAAAAAAAGAATTGAAGATCGTCAAGTTGAAGAACCGCTTTCCACAAGTCACTATGAAGAGAATGAAGAGAAAAACCACATCTGGGAAGGAAAGATGTATAACTCAGATACTTATTAAGGACTTGTCTCCAGAATCTATAAGGAATTCAAAATTCAATAAGAAGAAAACAAGCAATAAAACAAGAGGCAAAAGATTTGAATAGACACTTTACCAAAGAAGATGCATAGATGGCAAATAAGTACATGAAAGTATACGTAACATCTTCGCCCTTAAAGACATGCAAATTAAACCCACAAAGAGATACTGCTACATACCCACTTAAGGGAAGACCACTGACCGCACCCAGTGTTGGCAATGATGGGGAACATCTGGAACTCTCATACACTGCTGGTGAGAATGTAAAATGATACAACTGCTTTGGAAAATAATTTGGCAGTTTCTTAAGAAGTTAAATATACCCATAACATATGTCCCAGTCATTTCTTTTACCCAAGAGAAATGAAATCATATGTCCATATAAAGACTTGTGTATCAATGTTCAGAACAGCTTTATTTGCAACTGTCAGAAATTGAAATGTCCCTCAGTAGGTGAACAGATAAACAATTTGTATTATGTTAATACAATAGAAAATACTCATCCCTAACAAAAGGATAAATTAGTGACACAGGCAACAGCAGGAATTTACCCTAAAATAATGATACCAAGTTTAAAAAGCCAGAAAAAAACAAGAGTACCTACTGTATGAGTCTATTTACATGCAATTGTTTATATTTATATATGATTGTATCAAATGCAAGCTAATCTATAGCAGTAGAAAGCAGATCAGTGGGAGCCTGGGAATGGAGGGGCGGGAGAAGGATTACGGAAGGGCTCAGGGAAACTTTAGGGGGTGAAAAATCTGTTCACTCTCTTGATTGTGGTAGTGGTTTCACAGGTGCATCCAGATGTCAGAATTGATGAAATTGTACAGTCTAAACATATGCAGTTTATGCTGTGTCAATTAAAGCCATTACAAATATTATGATGATGGAATTTCCCCTGATTTAAGGATGGGGAAATTGCCAGTGCAACTTCTCTCTCCCAGGGATGGCAGCTCACAAAATGTAGGTTATATGTGGTCACCTCTTTTATCTGCTCACAAGGTCATATTTAATATATTCCCTCCAAATTTCTTATAAAAGCAATGTCATTAGAGACTCTTTAGCCCTGAACCTGCACACATGTTTATATTTGTGCATTTGCCATTGCTTTGGGATTAATGCTCTAAAGGTCTCATCTTTGTGGTCATTAATCCCAGGTCCAGATGGCACTGTGTCTGGAGGGAGATTAAACTTCATCTTCATCTGTCTCTAGAAAACTGGACAAATGTCTCTACTCAGAGGTGCTCTGTGCCTCCCTGGAAAATAGCATACTCATCAGGAAATTCACCCTAAAAAAGAAATCTACATTTAAAAAAAAAAAAGCAAACACCCAGTTTGTGACAAATTTTTTACATGACCCATATCAGATCCCACCATGACCTCAGAAGAGCCACAGTGGAAAGTCCCATGTATTGGCCACTGATGCCATCCCCCCTCCAGCTCATGTGTTTTTCTGTCCACGAGTTTTCTCTAGATGTTAGGGAGTCCTCTCAGCCAGTGACCAGCATGGGTCAGAAATGAGCAGGATTTAATGCCCTGTGGGCAACCCTCAATTAATGGAGTAGGAGCACATGCTACCTACATTCTGTAGTCCTTCAGAGAGGAATGCTAAGGCACATTCTAGGCAATGGGCATGAGTCCCATTGCATAGTGGTAAACAAATAAGTTATGCATTCTGATTGCCTTTGATAAGTTCTCTTTTCCCTCTTCCCAATTCCTCATTTTTGCTTCCAGGAATTACCCCCTAAATACAGTTAACTCCATCTTAGGCCTTGTCTCAAGTTCTGGTTCTCATCTTTACCACATCAGTATCTGAACTTTCAGTGAACAAGTTCAAGATCTAGCTTATGGGTAGGTCTATAAAATAAGCTGAGCAAAGACTTTTAGTAGTGGAGTATTCTCGCAAAACCTTGATGCCTAAGAAATTTTTGATATTTTTCCCCTTCAATTTCTCAATCCTTCATAAGTAAAATTTTGACATTCTAGTCACAGGCTAAAAACAACATTACTTGAGCAAGAATGAGGAAATGATATTTATATTTATAATCAGGATCAGTTCTATAAGAGAAACTCCAACCAATTGGGCCCTTGGGATCATTATCATTTGACAATCAATGGCATGGATCCACATGACAACATTATCTGCATAGAAATCACAATGCAGTGCCGTGCCCCAAAAATGGTGTACAGACATTAGAATCCTCAGTGCATGCTACTATGTCTGTTTCTGCCTCATGCATGGACTATTTTGCTCAGAACATTCGTGCTGTCATCAGATACAACTCAAAAACTAAAATTTAGATGCCAAGTGTTAGTCTAATCTATTATTCAGGACAGAAAACATTGCTGCCATAATATATTTATGATGATCATTAATTATCCTTGACAGAAATGGGCCCATAGAAGAACATTAAACAATGTCTACTTCTCTTGATGCCTAAATGAACCTTTTTACTTAACTAATGAAAAAATTGTTATCCCCCAAAAGGATGAGAGTTATCTCTGTCAGCTATCCATAAATATCTGATAATTTAGATATAAACTTTACCCAACGTGCACCAGATCATTATGGTATATGACATTTAACTTATGTAAAATTCCAAGATTTTGCTTATTTAAAAAATATCCCAAGGAAAGTTATATAAACATATGTGAAATAAGAGATTGGTTGGGATAGATGAGCAAAGGGAAAGGTGTTTATGTCATTTGAGTCCTGAAATACTCTAGTATTCCTCTATTTTCTGACATGGGAAAATTTGTGACTTGCTTGCTAAGAAGTGAAACTCCGTATTCGGTCAAGCTTCAAGGCTCGGTATTCCAGGAGTATCTGCCCACAGTTCTGAGAGTATGATACTGAGACACTAATCATGCCATTTATGTGTGTCCTAAAGGAAAGCAAAGCACAGTGGCTAGGAGGCAGAGTTTTGGGGTAATGCATGGATTCAAATCCAGGATCTTCTGCTTTTTGGCTATAGAATCTTAGGCAAATTACTTAACTGCCTGAGCCTCAGTGTTTTTAGATCTAAAATAGGATTTATCATTCCTCTCTGACAGGGATATTGGGAGAATTAAATGAATTAAAATCTGCAGCATTTTAATAAAATAACTGGAAAATAGGGAAATTAAAAAATTCAGCTGTTGGCATGAAAGAGTAGACATTTGTAGACTGCCTGTTATAGGTGAACTGTGTTCTACCCCTCTCCCAAACCCCCAGATTCATATACTGAAGCCCTAACCTCCAGTACCTCAGAATGTAAATGTGTTTGGAGATACGATCTGTAAAGAGGTAAATAAGTTAAAACGAGGTCATTAGAATGAGCTGTAGTCCAATATGATTGGTGTTTCTCTGGTGTTTTCATAAGAGATTAGGACATGTACACAGAAAGAAGACCATGTGATGACAGAGGGAAAAGACACTCATCTACAAACCAAAGAGAGAGAGGACTCAGATGAATCCAACCCTGCCAAACCTTGATCTTGGACTTCCAGCCTCCAGACCTTCAAGAAAATACATTTCTGTTGCTAAGCCCCCAGCTGGTGTTCTTTTGTTATAGCAGCCCAAGCAAACTGAAACACTGCCCAATGACAACAAGCGAGTATAAAATGAGACAAATAAATGAAATGATTGCATCAGACGACAGGAAGCAAAAGAAAGTGATCCTTGAGAAGAGGGGGGAGAAGATCGGAGCCTGTTTGCCACCCTGGTTTTCTGCCCAGAGGCACTTGGAGAATGCAGTGGAGAAAGGGAAAATATAAGCAGAGCCCGATGGTCTCTCTAAGTTCAAGAGATAGTGATCAAAGTTCAGGGGATTCGAGATGTGTAGAATTTGCCTGAACAAGGGCACCAGAAGGAAAGGATCTGTGTAGAGAAAGCGCTCCTGAAATCTGCAGTAGGGTTCCCTCAAGTCTTTGGCTAAAGACAAAGTAGTGAACACATAGGGGAAAATTTCATGCGCCAGAACAACTACTAGAAAAAGAACAAATTTCAGGCAAAGAACAGTTACCAGGCAACTGTAAACTGAGTGATTTCCAGGGTTGGCCAGCCAGGAAATTGAGATCTTATTGGGTACTCAGGGCATTTAGTAGAGATACCAATAGGATCACATGTTAATAATAGGGAAAAATAGCCCTAGAGAGAGGTTTCCCTAAGAAATCTTAAAAATAGGCATCAAAGAGCCAGACTGCTCTCTAAGTAACCTTACTTCCTAACTGCCAGGGGCTGGCCATGGTGAGGGGATTGACACTCTCAGAAAGAAACTGCGGGAGATAAATGAACAAATAGAAAAAAATTGTAAGATGGTAGATATAAACCCAATTGTCTACTCTTTATATATATATTGAGTTTGATATATATAAATCAATATATGAATCAATATGTAAATCTACCTATATATACCTAGAATATATGTGTGTGTGAATATATATCATAGATAGATAGATAGATATCAATGCAAATCATCTAAACAATGCAAATAAAAGTAGAGATTATCATATTGGGTTAGAAAGCAAGACCCAACTATGTAGTTTCTATATGAAATACATTTTAAATATATTTACAGAGGTAAAAATCAAGAGTAGAAAATATATACTCTACCAACACAAAGTATAAGAAAGTTGGAATGGCTATATTAATATCACAGAAGGTAGACTCCTAGGTTAGGATTATTATCAGAGATGAAGTGATACATTTTATAGTAATATCTAGGTTAGCTGATAGTATTGTACCAAGGTTAATTTCTTTTGATAGATGTATCACGGGTGTAAGTTGTTAACATTAAAGGAAATAGGTGAAGAATAAAGAGTAATACTTGATATAATCTTTACAACTCTTCTGTAAATCTAAAACTATTTCAGAAAAAAATGTAAAGTTATCCAGCTTGAAAAGGAAGATAAAAAAAACTTAACTTTACTCACAGCTGACATGATTGATTCTGAAAAAAATCTTAAAGGATTCACAAAAAAGTTATGGGAAGCAATATGTAAACTTGTAGCAAGATCATAGGATCAAGAATAATATCCTAAAATTATTTAATATATACTAGCAATGAGCAAGCTGGAGTTGAAATTTTAAAATACCATTTACAATAGCAGCACCATGTAAAATACTTTGGGATAAATTTGACAAAAGATATGCAAGACCTAAATGTTGAACACTACACGACATTGCTGGAAGAAGATAGAGAAGGGCTGAAATAAATGAAGAGATAGATCTTATTCGTGAGCTGGAAGACTTAGAAGGCTAAGATGTCATTTCTCCACAAATTTATGTAGAGATTCAGTGCAATACCAAACATAACCCCAGTAGACTTTCTTATAGGAATTGACAAGCTGTTTCATTCAATATTCATTAGAAAATGCAAAGGACCTCTATTAGCTACAACAACTTGGAAGAAGAAAAAAGAAAAACAAAGTTAAAGAGGTTGCCCTACATGACTTCAAAATGTATAACATAGCTACAGCAATCAGGACAGTATGATATTGGCATAAATGTTGACAAACAGATCAATAGAACAAGATATAGAGTCCTGAAGTAGACTTACACATATATATGGTCTATTGATTTTTGATGAATGTACAAAGGCAGTTCAGCAAGGAAAAAAATATGTTCTTCAACAAATGGTGCCTGAACAATTTAATATTCAGAAATAGAAAAAATTAATGTCTAAGATGCAAAAAATAAGCCTTGATTCATACTTTAAATCATGTACAAAGAATAAGTCAAATAAATGATAGACTAAATGTAAAACTCCAAGCTAAAGAACTTATAAAAAAAATTGGAAAAAGTCTCCATGACTTTTAGTCAGGCAAAGATTTCTTGTATGCATCCAAATCACAATCCATAAAGTAAATAACTTATAAAGTAGACTTCACCAAAATTGAGAATTCTCTCTCTGAAAGACATTCTTAGGGAATGAAAAGATACATATCTGCAAATCACATATCTATTAAAGGATTCTTAACCAGAATATATAAAAAAGTCTCAAAACTGGTAATAAAAAACAATAACCAGTCAAAAATAACCCAGTCAAAAAATGGGTAAAAGATTTAAAGACATACAGATGGCAAATAAGCACCTAAAAGGGGTTCACCATCATTAATTAGAGAAATGCAAATTAAAACAGCAATGCAATACCACTAATACCTATTAACATGTCTAAAATTTTAAAGACTGGACCATACTAAGTGCTAATAAAAGCATGGAGCAACTGGAACTTTCAGATACTCCTGATGGGAAGGTAAAATGATGCAGCAACCTTGGAAAACAGTTTGGTAATTTCTTAAAATGTTAAATGCACACCTATCATGTGAGCTAGCCATTCTTTATCATTCTATCAAATATTGCTCAGGAGAACTGATAGGACGTTTACACAAAGCCTTGTACACAAATGTCCGTAGCAGCTTTATTTGTAATAGTGAAAAACTGAAGAGAACCCCAATGTCCACAACAGCTGAAAGGAAAAAGAAAATTGTGTTATATCCCTTAAATGGAACACTACTGAACAAGAAAAACAAAAAAGAAAACAAAAAAGAAAAAAAGTTATTGCCTATGTGAGGAAAAAAAAAAAAAAGAGAGGGAGAGTAAGGAGAAAAAAGTAACTGTGCTGAGTGAAAGAAACCAGACCGTGAACATACATAGTGTATTATTCTATTTATATAATATATGAGAAAATGTAAACTAATCCATAATGCTAAGAGTAAGTCAGGAGTTGTCTATGGATAGAGGATAGGTTGGTGCGCAGGGGCAGAAGGAAGAATTACAAAAGAAGACTTTGAGCATGAAAGACGTGTTCGTTATATTCCTTGGGGTATTTTTCCAAGCGTATACATATGCCGAAATATCAAATTGTATAGTTTAAATATTTTCAGTTAGTATGTGTCAAATATGCCTTTAAGAAGCTATAAAAGTGAGTGACACATAAAAATATTAGCATAGTGGCATAGAAAACTTGAAATGTCTGATTAGGTGGTACTTGATGATGTTTTTCAAATTACACATATGACCTAAAACCATACGCATTGCATAAATGGCTACATGCCAGTTGTATCATCTAAAACAAATCACTGTTTAGACAGAAAATGTAGGATATTTGAGTTCGATTCTAGTATTACATTCCCTCTAGTGGGGGATAAAAGAAGTATATAAATTGGTGTTGGGGGGGGGAAGATTTGTTCTCTAGATAGATTAGTTTTCTTTATGGCTTCACCATTAACTCTGTATTCAGAGAGGAAAAATTTGTCTGGGAAAGTTAACATCAGAGCCTCCAAATCCTCTGCTCTGAATATGCTCTTGAGTTCCCGGAATACTGCACTTGGGTCTGATAACTATGATCATCATTCCCATCCAAATAAAAGGCACTAAGTGCCTCTCTGTGAGGACTAGATACTGAAGAGAGCGTGTTGAGCATTGCACAAGATTAACTCCATCCTCTATGGATTTACCATTTCTGAGAACATGTACAGTCAAAATTGAGTAGTCTTGTCAAGACAACAACAACAACAACACTCAGCACTGGGTATGTGGCAATGACTTATCTTTTCCCTGACGCCATTAGGTCAGTGTAAGACATCAGTTTTGAAACAGCTTCACTGACTTTTGACAAAATGATATGTTTACGCACTTGGTTAGAGAGCCCGTCTTAATTTTCTTTTTCTTTTCTGCTCAGGCTTTTAGCTCAATGTGCAAATAGTGTTTCAAATCAGCTTTGTGTTTTCTATGAGCCTTGAGACCAGTAGCTGATAAACCTGAGGTAAACCCAAGGATTTTTGGGAAATCTGTACACTACAGATGGAGCACCTGGAGTGCCGGGACAGTGTATCTGTGGTGCCTAGCTCATTTCCTGGTTCATGGTGAACACTCCATGAATGAATGAACAAACGAATGGATGGATGGGTGGATGAAAGAAACAAGAAAATGTATTCATTCTTCAGAAAACTGTATTTCCACCTGGAAGATATGTATGTGTATATACATACATGTATATAATATATTTTATTAATGTGTGTATATACAGGTGGTTTACTATGTGTATTAGTTATCTATTGCTGCATAATAATGTACCCCTAAACTTAGCAGCTTAAAACAACATTTATTATCTTACATAATTTCTGTGGGTTGGGAATTCAAGAATGGCATAACTGAATTGTCTGACTTGGGAACTCTTACCAAGTATATACTCAAGATGTCAGCCAGAGCTGTCATCTTTAAAGCTGGGGCTAAAGAATCCACTTCCAAAATAGCTCACTCACATAGCTGTGAGTGATTCTGTGATTAGTAGGAGGCCTCAGTCCCTCATCACATTGGCCCCTCCATTCAGCTTCATAAGTTCCCTATGACATGGCATCTATTTTTCCCAAGAGCAAGCGAGTGGTCCCAGAGAACAAAATAGAAGCCACAGTGATTTCTATGACCCAGTCTCATAAGTGACACTCCATCATTTCTGTGATGTCTTATTTGCTGCACAGGCCAGCTCTATTTAGTGTTGGACAGACTGTATAAAGGCACAAAATAGCATAAGGGGAGAATCCTTGAAGATCACCCTTGAGTCAGATGACCACATCATTCTTTGGATTCTTCAAAGTATTTCCCTAGCTATTGTAGCATTAACATATAAGTACTCCTTGAACTTTGTAAAAAAACACCATGGCTCATTATCACCATAACTTTGTGCCCTCAGTTTAGCTGTCTATATTAACTATAGATTTTTTCACTAGGTGGCCAACCCAAGGAAACAATACAGATTTATTTAAAGAATAACAGCCTAAATCGGGTGATGTGCCCAACAATTAAGTAATCCCTGTGGCCTGGGGAATGACTTGATCTGGGTTACCTGAACCAGTCACTGTGATAAGTGAAATGGAGTTAACTGACTGGATTAGTCTTACCACTGTCTGTATCTGATTGAGGGTGGGATCCCCCTATCCACAAGACAGACACCTAAATGTCAACCAGTACCCTGTTAGAAAGTGGGAATTGGGGGATAGATGTTAACTAGGCAACAAATGAATGTCCACCATACTCTACATTGGAGTCTTCGTTAATGACCTTGGCTTTGGAATGGAAAGAAAAAATTAGGATCTTATTCCAGAAGGCCACATGGACTCTCCTTCCAAAGTTCCACCATCTTAAGGTTACTCAGGTCCAATCACTCTTACTCTGTGTGTCTTCATTCCAAACTTTAAATTCCTCAGAGAGCCAGTCTGATTGACACAACTTACATCACATGTCCAATCACCATGGCCAAAAGGGCAGGATCATCTAGTAAATGCATTGTCACTGCAACTTCACTCCTACATGCTAAGACCATTCTTAGAAAAGGCAGCTGCTTGGCTGCTGGAGAGGCAGCTCCAGTACACTTAGGGCTAAGAAATTAATTATGCCCTGACTGGATTCATCTTTAGCCTCAGGGCTGCCTTAATACGGAGCTTGGTTACCATGCATCACACGTGACTCAAAATGAAAACAATTCTAACCATAACATCAATGAAAAGAAGTCGATAAAATCGTGTTATTTTCCACGATCATAGTTTCAATATCTTTTTCTTTGTTTTTTAAAAAAGCATTGTTAGTGCCCTAAGCCCTCAATTAGTGTTCTTTAGTGATCCAACATGGACCACTCTTATGAAGTTTCTATAGAATTCAGAATCAAAATCAATGAACATGGCAAATAAATTGGGCAGCAGTAGTAGGTGGATGCAGGAAATGCAAGAGGCAGTCTCATTTGCTGGTATTATTGAAGGGTATCGTAGACTGACACTGCCCCACCAAAATCTTAGCAGAGCCCACTGTTCCATGTACCCCCAAGGACTCCCTACAGCCAGTACCAGCAACCCTATATCTATGGCTGAGGCTTTCCCTGGCGAAAGAAGTCTACTCAGCCTAAGCAGTGTCCCCCAAAGTTGATTTCCCCTGGAGCAGTCCTTAGCCAATGGGGGATGTGATCAAGGATAAATCCTTCTCCTGTGAAGTTGAGGTATTTGACACCATCTAGCAAAGTGTCCCAAGGGGAGTGAGTCTCAGTTGACTACAGTGGTTTCTTCCCATCTCTGACTCATTCCTCCTCTGTCTTTCCAGTGCTCCTCATAATCATCTCCCAAATAAACAAATTGCAGTCAAATTATCATCTCAGGATTTTGAGGGAACCCAATCAAAGACAGACAGATCCTAGCAGAGGCTATAACCACAGCAGTGCTGAGACCCGGCCACTTCAGAGCCCCAGAGGGTTCAGTTTCCTAGATGAATTGATAAGCTCAGTCTGGACCCAACCACACAGACAGAGAAAGTCAACTTTCTCAGTTCATTGGTGTGATCAGTGTTTTGGTGTTAAACTTCTCTTAACTACAGACACATGAATAATGATTCAATGCCAGAAGTCCAATGAGTAAGTTGCTAGTAAGATAGAGTTCATTCTAGGAATCTGTATGCTTTCTCTTTCTGTCAACGGTACCCCCATCAGGGTGCCCAGAGCTCAATAAAATCATCAGAAATGTGTCAGGTTGGCACCAATATAGCACAAAAGGAAATGGATGTTTGTGAGACTATTTATTCAGGCCATAGAGAGGCCTGAAAAACTGCCTCTGCCCCACGTTAGTGGTACCCCTGGCTGATGGCCAGAATTCCTGTCACCCCCAGGCTTAGGGACTTTCTCTGAAACAATGGTGGGCTGTCAAATCAGGATCTTTGAACCCAGTTTTCTATCCACATTACCCCTTTCAGCTGGACCATTCCTTCTCCAGAGGGAACAAGCAATCTACAACCATACTCCCTGGGCCACAGTGTCCCCTTGGTTTTCGTTCCTCGAGGACCACCTTCTGTCCAAGTACTGAGTGGATCCCTCACAAACAATTCAAACATTCTTTATACTTTCTTCTAAAAACAACTTAAGGTAGTTCACAATAATGCACAGAATAACACAAGAGAATATACATTTTAAAAAAAAGGTGAAGAAAATCTAGGAAAAGCCTAGGAAAGCATCACAAAACAAAGCTGGGAATGATGCTAACATCAAGATAACTGGCCACTTTCATACTTAGCTTTCCTAACACCACAAGGGATTCAATGCACAAATATAAGCCCACTAGTGGGAGTCCCAGAATTCATAGCTCTTAGATACCAAGGCTTGTCCTCTAACTGGGACACGAGGTCTTTTGTTCACCCACACAGGAGCCTCCGCCAAATAAGCAGGAGCACATGTTCAAAGGGCTGCAAGCTTTCCTGCCACCTGGAATCAAAACGGCAGCAGGCGAGGCTGTTCTCACCTTCCCCGGTTGCCTCCCGCCAACAAGAAACAGAGTCCGAGAGGGGCCGCGTAAATAGACCAAGAGCTCTCCTGTGTATTTTCAAAGGCCTCCACCTCTGACAGGCAGTAGCTGAAGCTCTCTGTCATCTGAAAAGAGCTAATCTGGAAATGACGAATGGCTTTGCTGTTATCTTGAGTCATGCCCGCACTGGCCCCTCCCCCCCCAGCGCCCTCCCCACCCCCACCTCCGCCTCCACTCCCACCCCCCTCCCCCCACTTATTTTCAAGGTAACAATTTCCAGAGTTTTTCCTCTTTGATTTTCTTATAATTAAATTCACTAAGGGGAGAACACAGAAGTTTTCGAGGGGAATTGTCAGCTTGACAGACTAGGGTCATTTCAACTATTTTGATTAAGTCCTACGCTTCTGTCTACCGAACCCAGCACACCAACAACAATAACAAAGAAACAAGAGAAGGGCCTCGGCTCTACTGTCAGCAACACAGATAAAGTCAAGTAACACCGTTTTGTCCAATGCAAATCTTCCTTTCTTTCTTTCTCAGGCAGTGCTCCAAATGGGCACGTTTTGATTGTGGCCTGCAACAGAATGGTCCATGAAGCAGCCTCTTCTAATCTCTGGGGTCCAGAGTCTTTGCAGGCTGAAACACTGTCTCCAGCTCTCTTTTGGTGTTAGCAAAGATAACTGTGTTTCAGAGATGCGCAGAAATCTTACCCTACAGGCCAAGCCAGAAGCTTCCCAGGTTCATTTGATTCTGCTCATGGACTAGGGTCACCTAGGGACTACTCTTTGACATTTAGCCTTAACCAGCGCTCTGGTAAAGGAGCAGTTCTTTAAACTATCTTCGGTCTCTGAACTGAAAAAAGAAAAAAAAAAAAGTAAGGAAGTGAATTTTTTTTTCTGAGCGATTTATTTTAAAATGTCCAAACCATCCTGAGGGGTTTTGAGACATAGAATGATGTCTCTTTAATAAGATTTTGTATTCTTCCTAATTCTCATCATCGTACATCTGCACAGCTACGGTGAGGTCATAACCTACATTAAGACTGGTTTGGGAATTAAAAAAGGATATAAACACAAAGTGCTGTGCACAGTGCCTGGTGCATGGTAAGCAAGCTCTCATTTCGTTAGTAATGTGTATCACTTGCTTTTTGAATGATCATATATTGAGCACATATTCTGTGTCAGGTACTGCGATAAACACTTTTTTTGTGCAATCATCTATTATCCTCATTAAGAGCCCTGAAGAATGGGTTCTGTGAAAGTTGCCTCTTTCTGATTATAGAGTAATAGAAATTCTTGGCAGAAAACTTTAAAAAATGAAGAAAAGCATACATAGGGAAATAGAAATTAGGATAAGCACTCTTAATCTTTTAGTACATTTTTTCCGAATTATTATCCTTCCGCATAAAATATTCGTACTTTACAAAAATGGACTCGTCGTGCAAGTAAGTGTGACGTCTTGTTTTCCTTTAATTCTGTAATGTGAGCTTTTCCCCAGGACATTTACTATTTTGAATAACATTGCTGATTGGATATGGCATCAAAAGAATGCATAACTTATTTAGTATTCTGCAAGGTAGCTATTGCTGTCCCTGGTTTGCAGCTAGAGAAATTGAAGTCAGGAAGGTTGAGTGATGTGCAGGACAGTTTCGGGGGAGCAGACCCAGGATTCAAAACCAAGTTGGCCTGGCTGCAAAGCAGAGGTGCGATGTCCCTCCCATATGGCCTTGTTCTACCTTGGAGGTCACCTCCAGACATTCCAGTACATGCCCAAGGCTTCTCGCAACTCTAGTTGAAGGTGCTCTCTAGCCAGCGGGAGCATGCTTAGCTCTGGAGGGGAGGAAATGGTTTTCCTCTCTCCATCTCAGGGTCTTACTGTGGGGCTCCCGTCACAAAAGACAGATAAACAAGAGGAAAAACAAGTTCACCAACATGCATATCACATGGGTAACGCAGGGGAGTACCCCGAAATGAGTAACACAGAGGAGGCTCAAAACTCTGGGTTATACAGCATCTTCAACAAAGAACAATAAATTTGTAGCAAAATGACAGGACCAAAGAAAGTAAGTGGTCTTTGGCTTCCCAGGGTGGCAAAATTGTGGGAAAGTAAACATACGGAAGGAAACTAATAAAGTAAGGTTTGTTTGTAGATTCTTCTGGTGCCATCTTCTGTAAAACGGAATTTATATCCTGCCTTTAGGCAGAAAAGGGGGGGAGGTACAGGGAGCTTTTTCTGATTTTGCTGCTTATTTAATTGCCTTCAGCTCAAAATAATCTTTGTCGGAGAAGTGTATCTTGGGGTGACATATTCTTGCTTCCTTTAGCTCCTACGTGTCACAGCCTGGAAATGTCAGGAATTAAGGCCCCAGGAGCAACCCTCCAGGGCAGGATGGGAGTTAGAGACTAAGTACCTAAGCTTCCTCACCTCACTGGATATTTCAGAGGAGTGCTGCGCACAGTCCTTCAGAGGGTTCCTGGGGGACTGAACCCATACTGCTCACAGCAGTGCCCCGCTTATGTTTGCACCCTTCATTGCTGTCCCTCCTCCCTGTCTTCCTTCCCCATTTCCTCACAGAACTTTCCAAATAAACAACATGAATAAAAACCCTTGCTTTAGTTCCTCCTTTTGTGGAGGGACCCAAACTAAGACAATCTCAGATGCACCTGCCTTCCGTATCACTCAGAGCCCAGACTAATGGTCCTTTATCTGCCTTGTCATTATGCTAATAGAGAACTCTCTTCACTCTTCCGGGTACTCATACAACTTACAACAGTGGTAACTTTCATGCCTGTAAGGTTTTATGGGTTAGAAAGTTCTTTCATAGGCTATTCCGTTTTCTTTTTAGTTTTAGTCTTCATGGAAAACCTATTAGACGAGCAAGTCAGATCTCGTCTGGCCCATTTTATAGATGAGGTGGAATTGGCCCAGATAGGTTAGTTATATTCACTCAGAGGCCCAAAGAGAAATAATGATTATTCTGTACAATTTCCTGGTTGAATCCCATTCCGTACAAATTCTCTGCTAAATACTCCTACATTGCTCCATATTTCACAGTCTGGAATAAAAGGGAGCTATGACGGATCTGTAATTGGAGAAAAAGTAATAATCGGCTCATTAAAAATAAGATGCTTAAAATCTTCAGTACTATTAAGTTTCAACGTTTTCCCCACAAATTCACTGAATTAGTAACACTGTTTAAATAACAATGAGTTTAACCTTATCAGCTAAAAAAGGATGAATAAAATATGAAAAATGAAAGGTCAGTTTTAAAAGGTAACTGTCTCTCCCCTTTTCTGTACACATTTTTTCTATCTGACACATGTTCTGTTAGAGCTAATTGGTCAACACAGGGAAATATACAAACGGAATTTCATTCTTTGTGGAAGATTTTAAACTGATGGCATAAAATGGAGTTGTTTGGGGCAAAAGTCTGAGATTTCAATCTCAATAAAACCACGTAGGAGGCATTTACACATGTAAATAACTACACGAGCATATTTCTCACACACAGAGCTCACTGATGGTCTCTTCTCTAGAGGCTGTTCCCCGGACTCTGCAACTCTGAGCTCCTTTTTCCCCCTAAGTCCCCAATCAGAGGATCCATCATTCCGATCTCTCTTATTCAGTCTCACCTGTTATCTTCCACTACCAACGGGGAGTTTTTATTTAGATGTCCTAGAATGGCTTCAAACCTGATGTCTTTAAAAGCAAATTTTTGGTTCCTTTCCAAGATGACTGTTTATAGCCAAACACTCGTTTACCCTAGAAATCTTGCACCTTCTTCATTGCTCATCCTTCTTCTTTGCTCTCCATTCCCAAAGACCAATTCTTATCATTTTTCCATTCAAACTGGGATCCCATGGCCACAAAGTCATGTAACGACACCTGCTTCAGTGTCCCGCCAGCCTGCCTTCCCCCTCCCAGTTCACCCCCTTTCCTGAGGGTACCACTGCTCACGGTGCCATCAGAGCATTCCTTGGAACCAAATCCCCCTTGTGGCTGTCTTTACCAAGTGTAATTTCCTCTGCTGGATTCTCATGACCCTTCCAAATATCTCCCCATTTGGGTCCAAATTTATTCTCTGTTGTTCTGCTACGTGCACTTTCCCTTTCGTTCAGTGTCTAAAGTCTCAGAGATCACTGCTTTTTCAAATCACAGTGTTTTCACTGTTTACAGGTGCACAAAATAGACATTCTCCGAGGACAGAGTTTAGGTCTTATTCTCTGTTTCCTAAAGTGCCTGGTACAGGGGCGCCTGGGTGGCTCAGTCAGTTGGGCAGCTGCCTTTGGCTCAGGTCATGATCCCAGGGTCCTGAGATGGAGTTCCGCATTGGGCTCCCTACTCAGTAGGGAGCCTGCTTCTCCCTCTCCCTCTGCCCTCACTCCCCCCTCCGCTCATGCTCACGTGCTCTCTCTCAAATAAATAAATAAATAAATAAATCTTTTTCTTTTAAAGTGTCTGGTACAGTGTTAAGCACGGTAGAAGTTCAACAATTATTCACTGACTCATTACGTTTAAAGGCTAGATCATCGTTTTTGAGAATAAGGAGTATATATTGCAGATGCCGATAAACTAACCCAGTGATACCAGTATCCTAAGCCCGAGAATACATTTTAATTTACATGCATTATAGTCACTAACTGTGTCTTTGTGTTTGGTTCTTGTAACTATTACAACTGACACATGGCTCAGGGCAGGTAGGCTGAGAGGGATCCTTGTGGCTCACTCACCAGGCAGAAATACAACAATGCCCAAGCCGAAGATGGGGAAGCCACAGGGCACAAAGTCCATGCTGTGCTGGGTTGGCCCAGGGTCTAACGGGTTAGTTCCCCAATCTTCACTCATACCCCAGTTGGCTTCATCAGATGTTGTTGGTAGAACCTTGAAGATTCTCTCAATGGTGATGGGAAGGATTCCCCATTTAACTAATATCTTATCCTTGCTCAGTCATGCTCTCTTTTCCTGACTATAGAGGAAAGGGAAAGTCCATGTTGTACATGGAAAGAGGAAAACAAATTAAATACTGCATCAGGGCTCATTTTACATCTTACATTTTACCCCTTATATATGAGTGAAGTGTTCCTTGAATTTGACCGCTGAGAAGTACAATCTCAACACGAGGGGGTGAGTTTGATTTCTAAGTCTGTGGTTCCCAGCCCTGGCTATTCATCAGGCTCAAAGAGAAGGAGGGTTTCTTTCAAAAATACTGGTGCCTGGGCCCCAACGACCACAGATAATGATTTGTACCTCAGGAGTGGGGCTCAGCCATGTGCATTTTTTTAAAAAGCTTGCCAGGGAATTCCGATGAACATTCAGGGTTGAAAACCAATATTTTAGATATAACAACATGGGGTATTTGTACGTTTAAGTTGCTTTCTGTCTTAGGAATCTATGATTTGACTGAATAATCAAGTACTATGTCAAAAAAGGCACTCCTGGGTTAGAAAAACATGACTTGGTGAGAAAGAGTATGTTCTGTAGCCCATATCATTAATTTTGATTCTCTGACATAGCAGACCATAGTACAGCTATATGTTTTAGCTACTCTCCTAAAAGTTAAAGGAAGTAGACCTGTTGGCTGACACTGACCTTATGGCTTTTGAATGGCCACAATTTACAACACCTATTGACCTCCTGTCTCAGAGTCAAAGAGGTATTTTAAATCAAATTATGAACAACTTCTTCAATCTTTTCAAATAAGTTCACATAGGAAATTTGTTAACAAGCACAAATTCAAAGGCTGTCCACCTCAAGGAAATTGATGTATTTATAATGAGGGGAAAAGAAATCACTACTTTCTCAAAATAGTGAACTCCATAGTTTGCCTCTGTAATTTCTGGAATGTTTATCACTTTCTCCTGTGTTCCCTTCCATTTGTCTATTTAGATAATATGTTCGAATTACCTACGCAATGTCAGATTACATCAGTAGTCCACCCACTAACAAAGTTACATGGAAATATTTTGATCCTCCACAGAGAGTCTTTATGCATTCTGCCACTACCTTTACCGTCTTTTCAACTTAAAGCATCACCAAAGGAGAAGTTTTCATTTTGAAATAGATGTGATCATTCTTAAAAATAGCAGAAGGTGTTTGTTTCAGAACTTAATTTACTCTGTGGCTGGACTTGAAAGTAGACCGTTCGTGACACTCTTGAGAGTGTCTTTTATAGACGACTCTTACCCAATCAATGAAACTTTAGTGCCTTGGCGTCTGTTGATTTAGGATAGGCTCACAGGAGGGGAAAAGATGTATTTGGTACTTCAAAATAAAGCCTCATGGATCTGAAATTTCACATAAGGTATTTATACCTCTGGATTAATTTGTTGCTAAATGTTAGACAGTTAACTTATTCATAGTCATTTACACCATAGTGTGAGCTGGTTCATTAGCCACTTTCGGCTGTGACTGCCAGCTGATATTTTCATTTGCATCAGGGAGAAGTAAGATGGATAGTGTCATCTCCAGGATATAGCAAATTGATGTGAAGACCACTGGCCCCTCGAGGAAAGGGCAGGAATTCCATGGTAGCGGTGAAAGATGTTTGTGTGAGCAGTGCCGTAAGGAAGCCTGGGACCAAGGAAATTGTTCCTCCAGCAGCACTATGAAATCATCTGAGATGTAAATGCATATAGGCAGCCTCTAATTTTCTCTACCCCACTTGGTCACCAAGTAGAAAAAGAAAATTAGTGAGATCCTGGAATCCACACCTGGATTCAGAGGATTCTCTGGGTGAATTTTGAAGTTCTTTTTGCCCCTTGTGCTTGATTTTCCTTTTAACCAGTTCTCGACTGTATAATAGTAGTGGAATGGGGAGAGCAAACTACAGAGTGGTTTGTCTTCAGCTAGCCCCCTACCTTGGGATCGTCCTAGGCAGTCTAATGGGTTTAGAGTACGAATTCTTCTGCACATCTGACTGGGGGCATCCCGAAGGTCTGAGCTCCTAGCAGTCAGCTGGAGGAACCTGGGAGCCTGAAAGAAGATGATGGACAAGTTCAGAAAAGAGCAGTGGGAACACCGCCTGCAGAATTCTCTTCCACTTGGTGCCATCATATTCCCTCTGGCCCAAGTGGACCCCAGGGAGGGCATCCTAGATTCTTTCTTTGCACAGTCAATCAGCAAGCACCGTCCATGCTCCTTGGATATTCCATCAGTGGCTTCTGTCTCCCCCCGCCCCCCAGCCCTATAACGTTCTTCTCTCAGACCTATACTACCTGTCACCTGGGCTGTGGTTGTTTGCTTCTACCTGAACTCCCAGCCTCCAGTCTCAGTTCCCATAAATCCACACCCCTCAATATAGCCAGAAAGATGCTCCAAAGGGGTCACTTTTCTTCCCTAAAACCATTAAAAGATGTTCCCATCACCCCAAGCCGGTCTCCCTAATTGTGGGACCTTTGCCCTTGGCAGCTCGGAGGATGCTTTTAGAAACCCAGTGACAGCATTACCTGACATCAGATTCCACAGCACCAAGTGCATTCCCTTCCCAGCTTCCTCTCCATCCTTCTAAGTGAAAAGTTTGCCATATGTGCTTGATGGTTTTCGCACTCCTTGAAAACCTACTGATTTCCCTTTTTAGCCAAGAGACAGTAGGCTCAGAGCCTTCGCAGGCAAAAGCATCCAGCAGGGGTTTATGAAAGTGCGTTGTTTTTACTTTACTTGTTTCACCGTTATATTTACAGCAGAAGATATGGGTTATTACTGACAAGAGCAATAGAGTTTTCTTAGACAGTAGGTTTCTTCAAGTTTAAAGAAGGTAAATTAATTTAAGGGAAATATTAAGAGGTTAAGTCAGAGATCCCGCGTTACTCAGATCTGGCGGAAACCGTGCAGGTGATGCTGGCTGGAGTCTGGAAAACACTGACGCCCGCGGGACAGAATCCCTCCTTCCTAACGTGCAGCTCAAGGCCTCCACTTATCTGTTGCCTTGTGTTCCCCGCTTGTCCTGGCCTCGCTATCATCCTGTAGGATGCCTGGGCCGGGCCCGGGATGAGACCTCTGGCCACTCCTCCTTATGCGGCAATGACTTGAGCTCATTTTGAGTCTCAGCTCCGTTTTTTGCCCTTTCAAGCAGTTCTGTCCTGCTGTCTGCCCACTGCTGTCCCCTGGGGTGGCTGGCCTTTCTGAAGTCATTTACTCTTCATCTGCTGTATGGCAGATCCCCCAGCCCTGCACCACCCACGGGGAACATGCGGTCTAGTGGGGCTGAGCCCTCCATGGGAAGGAGAGAGGTGATTGCGACGTACTACAGTAATTGTAATGTTAGCAGGAGCTAATGTTCATTGAGTGCTTATTATGTGCCAGACATGCGGCTTATGTGTCATATCGGAAGTATTCTTCCCAGCAATAGTATGACGAAGGAAGTACTATTAATGGCACTATTGACAGAGGAGAAAGCTGAGGCATTGTGAGCTTAAGTAACTTTTCTCAAGACCTACAAGCAGGTAGTAACTAGACATGCCAGGGGGCAGTGGAGAAGGAGACTTTTTGGGTCTGTGCTGTTGTTCACCTAGATGTTCACCTCATCTAAATGTACACGCACCTGGATGTCACCATCTCTAACAGTCGCTAGGACACAGAGGAAGGTGATCGGAGACCTTGCCTAGAGGAGGCGCCAACAGTGCCCGAAACTCTTCTCTCTTCTGCTTTGTCGCTGGCAAGAAGGCTGTACTGTCCTTTTGAGGGACCTAACAGAGAAGGCAGAAAGTAGTGTCCAAGGGGACCCCCTAGGGAACCTGAGGTTTCCCTCAGATTCTTAAATGACTCTATTACCTCTCATGCCGTCCAAAAGATCTTCAAGGCTTTAAAATAGCAGTGTGTTTTCATGTACCTTATTTCACTTCTGTCCACATCCACCCTGCGAAGCACACTTTCTTGACCCTATTTTACAGTTAAGAAAACAGAGGCTTGGGGCACCTGGGTGGCTCAGTCAGGATCGTGACGTTCCGCTCAGGTCATGATCCCAGGATCCTGGGATTGAGCCCCACTTCAGGCTCCCTGCTCAGTGGGGAGCCTGCGTCTCCCTCTCCCTCTGCCTGCTGCTCTGCCTGCTTGTGCTCTCTCTCTGTCAAATAAATAAATAAATAAATAAATAAATAAATAAATAAAATCTTAGAAAGAAAGAAAAGAAAAAAGAAAACAGAGGCTTGGGCAAGGTGAGCACTTTATCCAAGTTCACAGAACAGCTCAGTGCTAAGGGCTAGAGTATGAATCTGAACTGTTGCTTACAAAATCAATGCTTCATTGTTTCATTTTGTTTTAACGATACCATATCTACTGTTTTGGTGAATAGGTCAGAGTTTTATTGTTTTGGATTCACGTTACCTCTGAAAATGACATGCTAGTTGCCTGGGGGTGATTTCTAGTCAAGGATGGTGTGGGAAAAGAACAAGGTCATTAAAAACAAATCCCAGACTTGATAACTCCGTGAACTGTACTTCAGAAACACATGGGCTGTCTGTGGCATGGTCGTGTCCAAACTGGCATCGCCATGGGAATTGTCAGGATTGCCCAGACGAGCTGGAAGGGACCCTTTCCTGGCATAGTCAGACACCCCCTCAGCTTCAGGATCCATCAAGCTTGGGTCAAAAGTTCGGCTCCTTTCAGGTTTCTTTTGCTGCTCATTTCACATCATCAGGTCCAATCCAGACAGCCGAGTCCCTTGCAGTGTCTAGAGATCATGCCACCGTCTTCAGACAGTGATCCAGAAACTGAGCATCAACCATGGGCAAAAGGCTATTGGAACAGAATGTCACTTGCGTGTGTGGCATGGGAGGACATGGAGCCTCTCCCTCCATTCCCCTTCCCCACTAGCTCACTGTGAAGAAGAGCTTGCATTTTTATTAGGTGGAGGGAACAAATGACCCTCCTTGAACTTACCCTAGCCAATTTGTGTGCTGCCACATCCCCATGTGTGAGCTTCCCTGGCTTCATCCCCATACCCCTGGGAGGTCCGTAACCCTCATACCCTCATAACCTTTGCATTTGTTGATCTAGAATGACCCGTTCTACCTTTTTCACATGTAAAACACTACTCATTTTTGTTACTCAAACCAAGTACTCAATCTCTGGGTAAGTCCTCACCATTTCCCCCTCTATTCTTCTCTGAAATTCTATAACCCCTTAGTTCTGATACCACCTAGCATGGAAGTTACAAGCACTTGCCTTAGAGTCATATAGACCTACTCTCACGATGCAGTTCCTCCAACTGCTAATAGTAACATCAAGAAAGTATTAATTGCTCTGAATAACTCTTCATTCATTTTAAAATGGAAATGATAATACTAGCTTCCTCTGGAGGCTGGTTTGAAGCTAAACACAGAATGATACACATATAACATGGTACCACAATGTAGACAAAATGCCATAACAATTAATTTTCTTTCTTTTGCTATGCATAAGGGTTCCCACTCCATACTTTGTAGAGCAGTTACTTGGATATAAGTCGTACATTGATTGCAGGCTCAGTTTCCCCAATGGGTGCAGTCTCTGGGCCTCCCAAAGGGAGAGAGTGGAGAAGGGGGGGACACAATAAGGACAAGAAGCTTGAGAGCAGCCCAGGTTCTTGTCTGCCATCTTCTGCCCCACAGGAGGCTGCTGGAGATGGACCCAAACACTTTGCCCCCCACCCCCGCCACGTTGCAGTCAATTTAGCCAGAACATCCATGAAGGTATGGTACGACAGCTCCCACCTCAAGGTCTCTGATACTGTGAAGATCTGAGATGCCTGGCTCTTGCCCCTGCCTCCTACCCAAAAGTTTGTAACTCTGGCTTTTCCCCGTGGATAACCATGAAGACTCCTCCCCTCATCTCTACGACCTCTCTCAAAACCAGCATCTTGGCCTTTCTCTTTTGTGGGCCCTGCTTTTAATTTCTATGACCCAGGAATATAACTGGGAGGCATTCTGTTGGAAAATGTTTATTACTGCCACTCTCTGTTGATAGAAATAAGTGATACCTATATAGAGCTCGGTACTCTTAGTACTTACTTGTGCTTGGTACTCTCTTGAGCACTTTGCAGACATTAACTCATTTATTTAATTCTCATAATGATCATGGGGAGTAATCTCTAATAGTATCTCCATTTTATGGATGAGGAAACAGGCATCCAGAGAGTCACTTACCTAGGGTTCCACAGCTAGTAAGTGGCAGAACTGGGATCCAAACCAAAGTCCATGATTGCAACTTCTAAGCCACACCCCCTTGGTGGACAGACAGATGGAAAGTCAGTTACACAAGTCAGTTATGCATTATATGCACATTACATTACATGCATCTAAGGAATGATTTAAACTCTCTCTCTGAGACTCAGCTGCAGTACCACTTCCCCTTAAAAACTTCTCCCTCCTCTCTCCCAAACTGAATTGGGTGCCTTCTATTTTCTTTCTTCTCTTTTCATTCCAGACCCACCATAATCCTGAACTTCTAGGATACCATGGGCTCTGAAGAATAGACAACTTATTTTACTGACCTTTGCCACACCAGTGTCCAGTACAATGTCTGGCACAGTAATATTTGGTCGGTGATTGAATAAATGATTGAAGATATGTCTATCTATTAAATCTATGGGAATCAATTGATAATAATCCACCTCTGGAAGGCGGGCCCTGCACCCTATATATTTTAATATTCCCCAAATGCTTAGTAGCCATCTCATACTAAAGGCCACCTACATGCCAGTTGAAAGAGTGAATGAATAACCAACTCTTTTCTAGAACCCCCTGACAAAATCTGCCTCTGCCTCTGCCCTGAGTCTCTCTTGCCTGATGCTTTAGCCCCCATAGGCTGTGTCTGTGTAGCTTATTCATGTTCGAAAATGAAGGTGACACTCTACTATCGTAGAAATACTCTCCAGACTGCTATTTTTAGAAGGGGGCAAGTGCAGTCATAGCTACTGATCTATGCAAGGAGCGGCGGGAGTTTATCATCTGTTGGTGCCGGGCAGTATAGCCATTTCTGACTCATTTCTCCCTTTCTCTTCCCATCAGGTTTTCTTAGTTTCTGAGCTAGATTATGTCCTGCCATGTTATGAGAAACGTAGCACTAAAGCTGATGGGGAATCTGTGTCCAGAAAGACTGGAAAAGTAAACCCCATTCCTCCCTCTTTCTGTTTCTCATCAAAAAATGGGTGTGTGCCTATCTTGAAAAGGGTTAACTCCCTCAAAATATCACATCCGATGTTTTCAAGGCACTGGTGAAGGATGCAAAAATAACATGTTTATGTCATTTTTCTCTTTCCCTTTTTTCTGGTTGCTATATCAAGGAGAAGATGCCTAGAAAAGCCTTCCCCTACCTTTTCCATGCTGATGTGCCGCTGGGAGGGAGACCATGAGCCAAGGGGGCTATTAAGTCCTTTGCAAGTGATAACATCAAACTCTGCTGGGCAATCCTGTCCAGCCTCCGAGGTGGCCCACCTTAGTCCCGGTCCCCTGGAAGATAACACACTTGGACGGTGCCCTCCACATTCTCCTAGGGTAGGTCTCTGTGACCAATAGCATTTTATGGGGAAAGAGATGACATGTCACTTCTGAGATTGGGTCAGATACCTCCTAGGACATATATCTGGGGGTCATTCTCTCTCGGGTCATTCACTCTGGGGAAGCCAGCTGTCATATTGTAAGCAGCCCTATGGACAGGCTTACATGCTTCCTGCCAACATCCATGGGAGCAAGTTTGGATCTTATATTCCAGCAATGCACTGGGAAGACTGCAGCCCCAGCAACATCTTGACTGCAGCTTTAAGACAGACCTCAATCTGAACCACTCCTCTGAGATGCTCCCTGATTCTTGACACTCAGAAGCTGAGTGAGATCATCAGTGTTTCTTATTTTAAACTCCTAAATTTGGGGGTAATTTGTTATAAAGAAATAGTTAACTAGTATAGCTTTGCAGTTAGATCAGGGAATTGAAATCAAACAGACTGGGAGTGGCTTTGCCATTTTTTAGCTGTGTGACCTCTGCGAGTTCCTTACCTCTCTGAGCCCCACCCCCAGTTTCTCATCTAAAAACATCAACCTCATTTCACGATTCCTACTTCATAGAGATATGATTAAATGGAAAAAAAAATTCTTACTTAATTTAAAAAAACATCTGATGTAAACCCATTTTTCAAAACACACCTTTTATCTACATTTGGTGTGCTACTAATTTCTAATGAAAGCAGTTGGAGAAAACATATTTACCAGTGAGAATCCAATGAGCAGGACAGATAAGATGGGTGAGAGGAGGATAAAAATGTTGGATGTCTGCTGGTCTTGAAGGGGTCCCAGGGCCTCTCATTTGAATATTGTTCATTAAGTTTTATTTTAATTCCAGTATGGTTAAGATACAGTGTTATATTAGTTTCCAGTGTACGATATGGTGATTCAACAATTCTATGCATTATTCAGGGCTCATCAGGAAAGGATACTCTTAATCCCCATCACCTGTTTCACTTGTCACCACACCCGCCTCCCCTCTGGTAACCACCAGTTTGTTCTCTATAGTTAAGAGTCTGTTTCTTGGCTTGCCTCTCTCTCTTTCTTTCTTTACTCATTTGTTTGTTTCTTAAGTTCCACACAGGAGTGAGATCACATGGTATTTGTCTTTCTCTGACTGACTGATGTCACTTAGATTGTACCTTCTAGCTCCATGCATGTGGTTGCAAATTTGAATATTTATGTAAATCCCCGGAGAGATTTTTGGCTTATCAGAAGGACCTGGAAATTTTTTGCACGATGGTTTATACCTTAGTGGGATGTCCTGCATAGGTAGACTTGAACAGCTTCTTCTTTCCTTTAAAGATGTTGCATTAGAAATTTTTAAAACTTCATATTTTCCTGCTACCTCAACAGATCCACAAACAGGCAGTGAGCATTTTACCCATGTGACTTGGTGCACTGTGTGATCAGGCTGGTCCTTGTCACAAGTTCCTCTTTTTGTCCTCCCCTGATTGTGACCTACCGACATTCGAACACAGCAATGAAATTCCTCAAACTTTTGGCTTGCGCACTCCACTCTGACCCCCAACAAAGGCATTTGGCGACAGGTGCTCACTCTCTCTTGGCTCCCCACCTACTTGGTTGAGCCTGTTCCCTGGGCCCTCCTCCCCTCAGGCCTCCTCCCTTCGAGGACTGCCATGCCTCTCTCTTCTAGGACTTGTGAGTATCATAGATCTCTCTCCCTCTCAGGCATCCCCTCTGGTGATATCTTGTGTCTGCACTTGACTGATCAGCAAAACACCCTATTTTAAGTAACATAATCGTGACTTCCAACGAAGATGGTGCATCCCTTGGAGAATTCCTATTGGATGAAGAAATGATTTCCCATTTTACAGATAGAAATACTGAAACTCAGAGCATTTGGCTCCTTGCCAGAGGTCCCTGGCTAGCCGTGCTTGGGATTAGAAGCCTGTCTCTTGCTCTCTACCTCTGAGTCTCTTACCTCATCTCTGAGCGGCAAGAACATATCCCAAGGGCAACTGAGACACAGTCAGTCCTTTATTCTTGCTTCACTGGAAGGAGCGAGGCTATGAAGCTGAGCATAGCAACTTGAGCCCGATACTTGTTAAGTAAAATTCAGGCTGAACGTGTTGCCTGGGAACCCTGCCCAGCGCTCTGCTTCTCGTTCTCCACAGGCAATGCGGTGTACGCGAAACTCCGGCCGTGACAAACACTCTCAATCTAACTGACCCTCAGGGGGTCCAAATGCAGTCTTTGGCCAACTTCAGAACAGCTTCGTTATTCTGGGGTC
The DNA here is from genome assembly GCA_028534135.1 of Potos flavus. Lineage (NCBI taxonomy): Eukaryota > Metazoa > Chordata > Mammalia > Carnivora > Procyonidae > Potos > Potos flavus. The sequence goes on along the minus strand of CM052898.1, from coordinate 65,993,716 downwards.
GCTACTGACCTCCTGATGCTTCTGCGTTGTTGGGGACACTGCGGACCTCCTCCGTAGCCCTGTGATGCCAAGGAGGCTGCTAAACTTGCCCTGGTTCTCGGAGGCTGGGGACGCTGCTATCTCCCATCAGGAGTAGAGGACTGGAAAACAGGGCGCCCCTATGCACACGGTGCAGCCCCCATTTCTCAAAGCTCGCGTTATGCCACTTCGCATCTACAAAAGACCTACATTAGTACCTGGTTTTGGCAACCAAGAGAAATCTGGAAAGGATTTTGCTTTTATGAAAAAAAAAAAGGCAAAAAGTGAAAACAGCATCCAGTATTTGTTTTGCAGTGAGCCCTGAGAGAGGCAGCAGACACCCCTAATAGCAGCAGTAACCCCCCCCACCCATTCCTTCCTGGGGAACTACACCTGGCTTCCCAGCATCAGGCCAATATAGCTTTGAACTCTGTCTCTGAGCATCTGTGCTTTATCTCAATTTATCTTGTGCATCTATTAGCGAGATGTGTCCTATGGTATCAGAAAAAGCCCAAGAGGTTATTTTTGGAGGGGGTCTGGGAATGCTCAAAAACTTTTCCATATCAGAATGGTAATTGCTTCACTTTGTGCCATTTTGGCTTATGAAAGGGTTCATAGGTCCCTTCTACTTTCTGATGGTGGGGGAAACCTGCAGTGGGCCGGCCTTGCCAGCTCTGCACTCACCCTCTGCATAGCGAATGTGCCTTTCTGATTACAGCCCAAATGGGAGCTGGGGACTCTGCAGAATTAGCAGGCTTTGCAGAGTGGTTTTCTCGACCTGCCAGTTTCGTGGAAGCTTTCTGGGCTACTTTCTCAGGTTTCCTGAACTGGGATTCCAGATAAGAGGAACGATTAGATGGCAAGTAGCTTATGGAGATGATGAAAAACTTTTCCTCGGTTCTCTTCGGGTCCTTGGTTGGGCCTGAAAATGGAACTGACAAAGATCGATTAGCAAGAGAAAAGCATATCCATTTCCTTGAATTTTTGCATGCACACGCGAAGCTTCACAAGAGAATGAAGACCCAAAGTGGCCAGAGCAGGAAGCTTTTATTTTTTTAAGATTTTTTTTTTTTTTTTTGAGAGAGAAAACATGAGCAGGAGGGGCAGTGGGAGAGAGAAAAAGAGAGAGGGAATCAAGCAGACTCCACACTGAGCACAGAGCCTAACATGGGGCTCCACCTCAAGATCCTGACATCATGACCTGAGCTGAAACCAAGAGTCAGATGCTTAACCAACTGTGCCACTCGAGCACCCCAAGCAGGAAGCTTTTATACCTTTCAGATAAGTAGAAAATAAATTTGTAAAGAATTGACAAGACAGAGGCATTTGGGCTAGGGATAGTACATGCTGAAGAAGTAACCGGGAAAATAAGAGTGAGTTTAACAAGGTTTGTGCAGATTTCTCAGTCCTTAATTCCCCATCTCTGGTGAGAAGAATGTCTCCTTCCCTCCACGTTCAGGTAGGGTACCTTTCACATGGGGGGATTTATCTTCTGCTTTCAGGGAAGAAGGGCAAGGGGTGGGAGGGTTTGTTCCTGCCATTTTTTTAAGAAAGAAAATCCTTCAGTTTAAGATATTTAATATGCCGAGGTGCCATATTTGAGAGTAGCATGTCCTGAGCTCCTAACTTACAAGCACATGTTCAGAATCAAGGCCAACTAAGGTCCCTTTCCTTTTTGTTGGACTGAAGCACACTCTGCTTCTTCCAAAGGGCCACGGTCATGGACTGCAAGTGGTTGGTCTGGCCACCAGGGTAGTGCTTACCAAAGTGTGTTCCTTGGAACCCTGGAGTGTGCTATTGTTCTGAGTTGTTCCTTCGTGGTCTACACTTTCATTTCTCTAAGTCTTGACCCAGATGTAACCTTCTCAGAGAGATCTTTCCTAGCCACTATATCTAAAAAATGCAACGATTCCCCCAATACTTCTACCCTGCCTTGCTTTCTTTTTCTTCTTAGGACTTATCACCCTCTAACAAACTAAATATTTACTTATTTTGGTTACACTAGGTTACGTGGCAAGAAATTGTTTGTTTTAGGGGCACCTGGGTGGCTCAGAGGGTTAAAGCCTCTGCCTTCGGCTCAGGTCATGATCTCAGGGTCCTGGGATCAAGTCCCACATCAGGCTCTCTGCTCAGCAGGGAGCCTGTGTCCCCCTCTCTGCCTGCCTCTCTGCCTACTTGTGACCTCTCTCTCTGTGTCAAATAAATAAATAAAATCTTAAAAAAAAAAAAAGAAATTGTTTGTTTTATTTACCTGTGTCCTCAGAGCCTACAAAATAGTCTGGCACATCGTATGTACTCCATAAATATTTATTACATTAGTAAATATTGGCAGAATTAAAAGAAGAGGCACACACTCCTGCTTTGCAATATTGCAATGTCCCTACTATGTTATTGCTTCTAAATATTTGCAAAATTTTTGGGTGCCTGAGTGACTTAGTCGTTATGCGTCTGCCTTTGGCTCAGGTCATGATCCCAGCATCCTGGAATCGAGTCCCATATCAGGCTCCCTGCTCGGCGGGAAGCCTGCTTCTCCCTCTCCAGCTCCCCTGTGCTTGCATTCCCTCTCTCGCTATCTCTCTCTGTCATAAATAAATAAAATCTTTAAAAAAATATATATTTGCAAAATCTTTCCTATGCCTTGCTCCATGATGATCTTCACCTGAGGCTAACATGGCCAGCACTGTTATTTTTCTTCTTCGTGAAAAGTCAGGCTCAGAGTGGTGAAGCGATTTCCATAAATTCACAGTCCAGAAGTGCCATAGCCTCGACCTGAACCAGGCATCCCACTGTAATGTGCTTTGATTCTTCATGGCATTCTTCCTACTGATGTGGCTAGCGATTTAGGAGTGACTTAGAGAAGAATTCCGAAAACCAAAGGCTTTGATGTTTTCTTGAAGTACAAACCTTATTCTTTTCCCTCTTGCTTTGGAAGAACAATACATTCATCAAATGCCAGCTGTTCTGCTAGGATCAAGGATCAGAAACACGTAAGAAGCAAATTCTTACTAAGCAATTTCACATTTTGGAAAACATCCAGGTGAAAGCATGGGGTAGCTTCAGGCTGCACGGAGGCTTGGGGGTTCCCTACAACCACACCTCATTGGATTTGTGTCTTTCTCAGCACAAGATTGTAGAGTGGAGCGAGGCACAGTACCACTGGATGGGGCTCCAGGTGACATTTCCAGGCTTGTTCCTTCAGAAAATCAAATGGGATGCTGAATGCATACAGGGACCTCCAGGAGGATTTTTGCTAATCAGTAGGTAAAGTGCACTGGCATGGACATGAGTTCTGATGTCAGCCTTGTCATTTGCCATCTGTGCAACTTTTGGCAAATTGACTAACCTCTCTGAGCCTAGATTCCTTATATGAAAACTAGCATCAATTCTTGTGCCAGGCTGCCTGACCTGGCTCCTCTACTAGCCAGTCGTGTGACCCTGGGCAAGGTAATCGATGTTTCATGCCTTGCTTTCCTCATCTATAATTGGGGATAATGTAAGTACCCAGATCACTATGGTGATGTGAAAATGAAATGAGTAAATATGTGAGGTAGCCAGTAGAGGACATGTTCTCTATCAGGGTCCTGCTGCGGGACACTGGCCCTTCTGGAACTCAGGAGACAGTGCAGGGCACCTTTGAATCATCTCTGTACAGGGGCACGAATGCTACCACGAATATCTACGAATATTCGAATTCAGGGGCCACGAATATCTGGCCCCTGCCAGGCACACTCTCTGCTTCCCTCCCCAGCGTGAGGAAGCAATGTTGCCAATATCTCTCCGTGTTGTCATATTTCAGTGCCTGGGTACTAATTACTAGAGCTCTGGTTTACCCAGGTTAGAAATTAGAAGATAATGAATTTTGTCAGTTCTTAGCCACGTTATCTTCTGTTGTTCCAGAAAGCAGTTTGAGCAAGTTCTAGAAAAGACAGTGCCCTCGGGCCATACTACCAGCGGCTTGTTTGCCTGGCCCTGTCTGGCCCTAGCTGACACCTCTGCGACCCAGAGAGAGTGTGCCCCAGGCTCTCAGGATGAACAGCCTGCCCTCTGTTTATCTCTCCTTTGTGCTGTTGCAAGCCAACATCCACGGGGCAAGCACATCTCAGACACTAGAAGTCCAACTGCTAATGTCAAACACATTTCCGGGAATGCTTTGGAGTTCAGTCTCCCTGGGAGTGACTTCAGTGAGGGAAATTTGGGGCTGACATTTCTGGTGAGCTCAGCATAAAACTGGTGGGAGCAAGATATCGGGGCTGCTCTCGGGCTGGGGCACACTCACTCGGGTGCGAACAAGAAGCTCTCAAGTTCAGCCCATCCCCGTTACCCTCTGCAAACTCATTATCATAGGATGGTCTTGGCTAAGCTGGTTTGGGAAGAGCTAGGCACGACGTCATCTTCTCAGCATTTACTCTTCCTTCGAAAAAGCCTAATAAATTAAAAAAATAATATCTGTTACGACATACTCCTTTTCTACCCCTGGACCTTGTGCTCAAGCCACTCCAGTCTAGAGGCAACCCACAGCATATCCCCACCACTGAGCTTTGGCCTGTGCCTTCCTCCACCTGGAACTCCTTATCCCCAGAGAATGCTACAGCTCAGTCTACTTCCCAATGGTGGAAATGAAGATGAATGAGTGGACTTGGACTTCACTTTGAAGTAGACTGAACAGCACCCGCTGACCGCTCACTGCAACCCAGTCCATCAGCGAACCATGTTCTATCCCAATTCCTCCCACCTCATACACACTGCAACTACAGCAGAAGACCTGCCCTTTCTAAACCCTCCCTCTTCCAGCCACATCCAACCCTGGATGGTTCGAAATGGAGCATATTCCTCATAACTGCCTCTCAAGACCCTTCCCATCCTTCAGGACAAATCCTATCCTTTCCCCAAAGGCCTCCCAAATCCTCCACCAGAATTTCATTTTGCCTATATTTCCTTTGTACTTTATTTATAGCTATCATGACAATCTGCTTTAAATTGGAGATATTAATGTGATATTTTTGTCAGCCTAGGTGGTAACATTCAACCGCGTATCTACCCTGATGCTGCTTTGGATGCAGTAGGCACAAAATAAGTATCACTTACTCTGCACTGAATTCAAGTGAATGTCATAAAGGATTAAAGTCCAGTTTTTCAGCTTGGGAAAATTCATCCAGAGTGATGCTATCCTGATGATGGCAATAATGATGCTGATAACAGTGATACTAATGACTATATTAATGGTATTGAACATAACTACCATTTTACTGAGTGCATATAATAATAATAATAATATCCTGGACACTTTGCTAAGCATTTTATACATTTCATCCTGACACCAATCCTATGACACAAGATTTATTAGCATGCCCATTTTTCTAGATGAGAAAGCTGAGGATAGAGAGGTTAAGTAAGTGACTCAAGATCATCCAGATAGCGGGGCAAAGTAAGGGCTTAAACTCAATGCCTTTACTTTTAGAGCTCCAAGAAAGATCACTATGATGGTTACACAGAAGATTGGGCATAGGGAGATGGGAATGGAACCAAAAAAAAAAAAAAAAAGACTTTGCAAGAGTTCTGGTGAGAGATGGTAAGCGTGAACATGTACACAATGGAGATGAGAGGATGAATTTGAGACATATTTATATGGTAACATTGACAGCAGCTGATGACTGATTGAATGTAGTGAGTGAGACAGAAGTAGTTGAAGATCATGTCAAAGTTTTTGCTTAAGGCCGTTGGATAGTCATTGATGGCATCAATAACCTTTATGGAGAAAGCAAGACTTTGCAAAGAAAAACAGTTGGACATATCATGGTCTGATGTGTTAGCACTGAGATATCCATGAGGTATCACTTCTGCCATAACACTCATTTTGAAACCTTAACTTGGTTCCAGTGATAGTATGTATGAAAGAACTATTTGAGCATAACAAGAATTTTGTGCTTGCTCATGCGTGATTCCATCCACAATAAGCACTCTGGGAATGCCGAAAACTCTACCCCACTGAACCAAGCCACGCAGGGACATCAACCTTCTCCCCACACAGGGTTCGCACATCTACCAGCCAACGTGGGCTACACCACATGTGTCCTGAGTCACACAGCCACACCTGGTATTACAACTTTCTGAGTGATCCCACAACCCTCTTTCTACCACTTTGCACTAATTCCCAAAGGATAGTGGTTCCAAAGCACATTTCTACAGGCAAACTATAAGTATTTTTCAATATTTCTGTAGTATTTGTGTATTTCTTAACCACTTAACATGTGTAAATTATAACATAATTTTTATTAGGTTCCTATCTTTTGCTGTGTCACTGATGAAGTTTTTGACTCTCGTTCTCCTAACTCCATTTTTCCCCATAAGCTTTGTTGCTTTTATTATGTAATTTTGCATAATGTGCATGACAGCACCCTTGATCAGAGATCAGCAAACAAGGCCCAAATCTGGACCATCACCTTCTTTTTTTTTTTGGTAAATATAACATTATTGCAACAGAGACATGTCAATTTCTTTTTCTTTTTTTTAAGATTTTATTTATTTATTTGACAGAGAGAGAGAGATCATAAGTAGGCAGAGAGGCAGGCAGAAAGGGGGAAGCAGGCTCCCTGCTGAGCAGAGAGCCTGATTCGGGGCTCGATCCCAGGACCCTGAGATCATGACCTGAGCCAAAGGCAGAGGCTTTAACCCACCGAGCCACCCAGGCGCCCCGAAACATGTCAATTTCTTTACCTATGGTCTATGGCTGCTTTTTTTTTTTTTTATTAACCTATAATGTATTATTTGCCCCAGGGGTACATGTCTGTGAATCATCAGGCTTACACATTTCACAGCATTTACCATAGCACATACTCTCCCCAGTGTCCATAACCCAGCCACACTCTCCCTACCCCCCAACCCCCAGCAACCCTCAGTTTGTTTCATGAGTTTAGGAATCTCTTATGGTTAGTCTATGGCTGCTTTTGGATGACAGTGGCAGAACTGATTATCTGTGACTGAGACCCACCCCATGGCCCATACAGCCTAATTCATTTACTATCTAGCCCTTTAAATGAAAGGTCTGCCAGTGTCTGCCCTAGATCCAAAGGAACATGGAGGGTACAAATGAGGGGATCTAACCGGGTTTAGGAGAGTAAAGTGAAGTTTTCAAATCCAGGGTCAAGGTCAAGATCACTGATTAAATGTCAAGACATTTGCAGGAGGATAAAAACACTCAGAGTTATCAGTATGAGATCCACAGGAGCCAAGCTAAATATGGGGAAAATATTTGTCAAAAAAATGTGATATTAGATGTTTCAAAAAAAAAAAAGCATCAGTATATTCATCGTGGGAAAAAATTAGGACTTTCTTGGGGTTTCTTAAATTCCTATTTTTTTTATGGTGTATGGCAGCAACTCTTCCATGCCTAGGCCCTCTAAGGTCTTAATTTAAGAAAGAAGTGTGCCTCCAGGACTGGTCTTCAGAGGTGGGTCAACAAAGGGTTGGCAGCATATTGCGGCTGTGCTTCTTCATGTGTTCCCCTCCTCAAACCACCAACTGTCTTTGTAGATGCCAACCTGGCTCTTCTACTTTCCAATAGGTCTTTTCAATATAAATTCCAACACCACCATTTTCTGTTCTTTGAGGGAAATTGCTTCACCTTCCTCTTCTCCTACTTCTCCTCTATAAATCGAGTAGATATACTAGTATCTATTCAGAAGATAATCTGTATAAACTTCTTAGAATAGTATCTGGTACACATGGAAGTATTCAGAAAAGGTTCATGATTGTAAGTGCCTGCTTAAATTTCCAATATACTTTCCCCAAAGAATATTCAGCAAAAACTGAAAGAGGACAAGTGGGAATGACATCTTTTCCAATTAGGAGGAATTAGGGTTTTTTTTTTTTCTTTCTCAAACTTAGATCTTTGAAGTGCAACCATACTCCCTGTCTTAATTCATATAAAGTGATCCTTTTATCACTCTTCTACCCATAAGAATGCAAAAATATTTTTTAATGATTTATTTATTTATTAGAGAGAGAGAAAGGGGGCAGAGAGGCAGAGGGAGAGAGTCTAGAGCAGGCTCTGAGCTAAGCTCAGAGTGGGATGCAGGGGGTAGGGGAGATGGGGGGGTGGCGGGGTTGGCTTGATCTCATGACAGGGAGACCATGACCTGATCCAAAACCAAGAGGCTGAGGCTTAACCTACTGATCCACCCAGGTGGCCCTCAAAAACATTTTGAAAGTTTTTCGTCCAGAAGGAAAGGAAGAGAGCTACATACGCACTGGCCAATGTGCCGGGTTCTGTGCCACAGTGCTGTTTTCATTGAAATCATATGGCAGTCCCATAAGCTTTGTATTTTTCCCATTTCACATATGATTAAACCAAGATTTAGAATAACTTTCTAAAAAACTTGCTCAAGACACATAGTCTATGGCCCTGCCATGATTCCAAAGATTATCCTGAGTTTCTTTGGCTTTACCAATGGTTCTCAAGTGGGTGCAATTTTGTCCCCAGGGGACAGTTGGCAATGTGAGGGGTAGAAGGGGATCAGGGCTGCCACTGACATCCGGTAGGTAGAGGCCAGGATTCGGGTAATGGCCCACATTGCACAGAAGAGCCCCAGATTCTCTGTCCCAACATGTAAATAGTGCTAAGATTGAGAACCCTGGACCAGATCATGCTGCTTCAGAGATATTTTTGTGTGTTTGTTTAAGGAAAACAAGTGAATTGGGATGCCTGGGTGGCTCAGTCGGTTAAGCGTCTGCCTTCGGTTCAGGTCATGATCTCAGGGTCCTGGGATCCAGCCCCTCGTCAGGCTCCCTGCCCAGCGGGGAGCCTGCTTCTCCCTCTCCCTCTGCACTCCCACTCATGCTCGCTTGCTCTCTCGCTCTCTCTCTCTCAAATAAATAAAATCTTTTTTCAAAAAGGAAAACAAGGGAAAAGAAAATATATGTGATGTTTGCTGCAATGGCTTCAGTTGATTATTACTCAAAGTTGCTGATAAAATGAGCTCCTTTTTCAAATCTTCAAGTTAGATGCTTTAATATCTATTAACCTCTTCCACTGTTCTCTGAGACTTATTAATATGGCTCTCTGTAAGATGCTTGGAACATTTCAAGGAGAAAAGGAGATGTTTGTTATTCGGCATTGCAAATACCATGTCGCCATTGCCCTACATTAGCAGAGTTCCCTCAGAAGAAACTCAAGATGCCAGACGTAATTCTCAAGGCCACTATGAATAATGCTGTGCCAAGCATGATACTTAGAGAAAGTGCTTTGGGTATTTTTTTTTTAAACTGTGATTCATGTCTCTTTTGGACTCTAGCAGACATAAAGCAAATGCTGTTGGCGTCTCATCTAAATCCCCTTCACCGGATAGGGGCAGCCCACTCGCAGCTCTGTGAACGTGGGCTGCTCAGGGTGCCCAGCTGCCCCCAGAGGGGGTCACACCCCATCCTATTGAGCAGTCAGAGGCCCAAGACTGACTGACAAAGGGCTATGAAAAGCAGGTCTCCTTGCCCCAGGGGGACCAACTCCTTAGTACACGTTGTATTCCAGTTCACCCCAAGGGATTAGGTTGAAGCTAAATCCCAGCCAAAAATTACCTACTTGCTTAGATTTCTTCCCCTAATTTGTCCAGCTTCCTATACTGCCCTTCTCCAGAGAGGAGTCCCCAATAAATCACTTGCACAGAAATACCCACTGGGGCTCTGGGTCTATGGAACAAGGCCCAAAACATACAGGGTCAACAATTTCAAATGGCAATGAGTGTTAGGGGTACTTCCTTCCCTACAACAGCATCCTGCTTGCTTTGTTACATTCCTATTGTTCCTTAGCCAGGAGGCTAACAGACCCTGGGGCGAGTCAGAGCTCAGAAATATATCAGAGAGGAAGCTGAGTTCTGCCTACTGATCAAAGGACTGTCTCTCCAAACTTACACTTTTCCCTGAGAGGAGCAGGTTGTTTCCTGGGCCTGAAACTAGGCTTCAGGGCAATCACAGTTTTGCCAGAGCCCAGCTCCCATCAAAGTTAATGGGGAGGAATTCTTTTTCACCATTCTTGTTGAATTTATATGTTTAAGATTTCAGGACAAAATAGCCCATCAAACTTTGCATCTCTTAAAAACACTCTCAGTGATATCTCTTGTGAATAGATCTTTTTCTATTCTTTTTCTTTCCTGATTTCTGAAGTTCTTGAGAAATAGCTTGACCTATTTATACTACTCAGCCTACAAAGACAGATTATGGTGATCAGATAATGAACAATTAAGACTGTTTCCTAAGTATAATTTTCCAATCAGTCCTTGGTGAATGCAGGTTTTTTTTCCCAGTATTGTTAGGTTTTTAAAAATATATATACAGCTGTCAAATTAAAGCAAAATTGATGATTATTCTCTTTATTCTGATCACACATTTCCAGAGGGATAATTTTCAGGCTAAGCAAAGACATGCATTCATTTATTCATTTCTCAGGTATTGTCTAGTCCCTTCCTTGTGCCAGGTGCTGTTCTAGTCACTGCAGATACAAAGACAAGCAAAATAGACAAAACCCCTCCCCTCTTGGACCTCGCTTTCTAAAGGAGAGACAGATAAGACACAGAATACACTGAAAAATACATGTTATAAAATGGCATCAGATAGTGATAAATGAAAGGAAGAAACATTGATTAGAATAACACCTCACCTTAATGAAGAGGATGCTAATTTAGATAAGAGAGCGATGTACTGTTTCTCTGATCAGATGACAATTTAGCTGAGACCTGAATGAAGCGAGGAACAAGGCATCCATCCGGATACGTGCGTCAGAGTTTTGGGGACAGGGAGCAACCAGTGTCCGATCCCTGAGAATGAAACATGCCTGGCACTTTCAAGGAACACCAAATACATCGGCTGGAGCACAGAGAGCAAGCGGGAGAGCGGGGTGGGCAGTAAGGACAACGCATCTTATCAGAGGGGCTAAACAGCTTGGGTAAGTCAGTTCTTCACAATCCTTCCTATTACGGGGCGATACGTTTCCTGATGCATTTCCTCTGCCCCCAAGTACGACAGTCTAGTAGCTTCCCACTTATTATGACAACCGCAAATATGCCCTACTCATTTCCAACGGCAGGCTGGGATATGGGACTCCTCCTTTAGGAGCCTAAGCTTTAAGCAAAGAAGGGAGAGGATCAGGTTTACTTTGGTGATGGCTGAATAGAAAACAAGCAGGTGGAGAGTTGAAGATTAAGCATTTAGAACGTTGCAGTGGTTGGGGAGAAAGAGAGCGATGGCCAGGGCTGGGAGGTGTCCGTGGAGGTGGCCCAAAGCAGCTGTTTTGAGAATATTATTTGAAAGAGGAGCTGGCAGACTGTGCTGGTGTTGGAAGAGAAATGAGCGAAAGAGAAGTGTTATGGAAAACCCGAAGGTTTTCTGTTGTCCTTACTGTTTCCATTTTGCTTATAAACAAATGTTAAACATAATGTAGCTATCTCATCTTCTGGTCATTTTTGTGTTTATGCATGCGCGCGCGCAGGCGTGCCTGTGCGCGTGCGTGTATGGAAATATCATTTAAATGATACTTCGATCCCTGGGTTTCTTAGCCTCGTCACTACTATGCTGGGGAACTGTTTTGTGCACTAAAGGATGCTAAAGCAGCATTCCTGGCCCTGACTCATTAGATGTAAGTAGTACCTTTTTCCTAGTGTGACGACCAAAAACGTATCCAGACATTGTTCAGTGTCTCTTACGGGGGCAAAATTACCACCGGTTGAGTACCACTGCCCTAAAAGGGATAATGAGGCTGTGGCCCTAGTCGTGTCTCTAATAATCGTGACCGTGGGCAAGCCACTAACTGCTCGGGGCTCTCTTTCTTGCTGTGCGTTTATCATGAATAAGATGTCTGTTAACCCAAATTGGGAACTCTATAAATTGGTTAACCAACTCCTTTCTGGGGAATTAAGTTCCACTGAATTTCAAATGAATAGTGTCTCAAAAAATCTTATTAATATAAACATAAAATTAGTTTTTCTTCTGGGAATGAAAAAATGCCCCCAACAATTATAAGACTGATTTTCTCAATCTAGGCCATAATTTGAACAGGCAAAATTTGCTAATAAGCATTCCCAGATTCTGAAATAGCTTCTGCAATTTTCCTATTTGCAAAGTCAATTGAGGACTTAAAACCACAGCTGTCCATGTGTGGTATTCTCTGGGCCTTATTGGGCAATTTGGTCCAATAAGGTTTAGCTTTCAGTTGACAATACTGAATTATGGCAGACACTGCTAGGGATTATTTTACTACATCACGTCCGCTCCTTTGCCCAATTAAAGCTGTCAGTAAATAAATGAAATTGTTGAAACAGACAGAATTCGGTGCAACCTCTTCTAAATTATCTCATATAATTTCCATGGATTTTGTGAAACTATTTCCTCTAAATCAGTGTATGGTTTTTCTTATCCACCTTAAAATTCGAGATTGAGGAGAGTTCTTAGTCAAAAGGATGCCACTCATTTGAACAAACAGGCTGGGATAGGCTCACCTCTCACCTTTAACCAGCGTGGAGTTGGGACCAGATCCTATCTCTTCACCTTAGGTTTTGCTTACCACACCTACAGCGACTGCTGTTTCGCCAGATTTTGAGGGAGCAGACCAGCATGCAGACACATGGTGGGCTGTGAAAGTGTGTTTACAAAATCATGAATAAAACAGGAAGTCAAACCCCACTGCTGTATATTTGTGTAGGTGTTATAAGATGACTAAAAGCGTGTGTGTGTCCTCTATTTGGATGACCTATATACAGGGTTTCTACTTTATGAAATCTATGGATGCTTTTTATTAAATGAAAAAGATAAATCAATTTTCTATATTTATCCCTGCATTCTAACTTCTCCAAGCTTGGCCACTTTCAGAGCCTTTTAAGGAAAGCAGAGTCAGCTGAATGTGCCTGCCTTTTTTTTTTTTTTTTTTTTTTTTGCTTTTCCTTGAATTCTGGATGGCCAGAAACTTCCTTCCTGGCCGTATTCAATGGTCAATGCTTGCTGCTAATTGGTGGATTAATTTGTGGCATTGATTACTTTAATCGGTATATGGATAGAGTAGTCCCAAGAGGGCTGGATCTGGTGACTCGGACCAGGGCAACCCTGAGATGACTTTCATTATTCCAGTTACAATCAGGCAATTAAGCTTTAGGAAGATGGCAAGCATGTTACCCACCACGAAGAAGACCCAAAATTTATTGAGCATTTTGCCTCTGAAGAGCTCGGTCGAGCAAGGCTCTTCCTAGAAAAATGGTTGGATAAGAAAACAGAATACGTTTATTGCCCAAGGCCAATCATGAGCATACCTTTGAGTCCATTATAGCTACCTGTTGGAGATTCTAAAATTCTCATTGGCCAAAGGAATTACAAAAAAATGATTACTCCTTTTATTCTCTCATTCAACAAATATTTGAGTATTTGTTTTCGGGGAGCTTAATGCTGGCTAGAGAGTGGAATAGAAAGGTCAGTAGGATGTAGGGCCTACTTTTAAGGAATTCATGAAGTTGTATGGGTCAGATTGCCACAGATAGTTCTAACTATACTACATGTATGTGACAAAATAAATGCATACCGTGATAGAGGGGTGGTCAGATATTGTGGAATAACAGAAGAAAATGGAATTAATTCTAGTTATAAAAGGAGCTGTATATAGTGAGTATATTACTTATCATGCCTCAGAGGAAAGTACCAGAATACTCATTTCAAAGTGGCTTAAACTGGTGCTGGGGATCTTGTTAAAATGCAGATTCTGAGTCAGATTTTCTGGAAGAATGCCCAAGATTCTGCTGTTTTAACAAGTTCCAGTGTACATTGATAGAGTTGGTCCACTGACCACCCTTTGAGTAATAAGAACTTTTAAAACAAGGCTTCACAGTATTTCATAGAATCAAAGTTCGGAGGTAGGTGGTTTCAGGGTGGGTTTAAAAGCTCAAATGGCATCAATGAGGAATCGAGTTCTTTCCATTCTTCTTCTCCCATCCTCAACATAATGGCTTCTGTCTTCACACTTTTCTCTCATGGTCTCAAGATGGCTACCACAGTTCTAGGCATCACACATAGGCATGACAAGGGGCATGACCAGTATAAGAAAGATACTATTCCTCTTGTGATTCTTTGTATAAGGAGAAAGGCCTTTACTAAAAAATTCCTAACAGCAAGCTTCGCCTTAGTTTCCACTGACTTTAATCATGTCTGATGCCCACCCTTCATTGTAAATTCTGCTGAGAAAGCAGGTTTTCAGGTTCTACAGTGAGGTATGGGGTCCACTGTAAGAATGGTGGGGAGGAGAAGGGTCATTTGATTGGGCAGCCAACTGCATTTGTCAAAATGGGGTTGGGGTTCTACTGGCCATAGAAGTCTTGATGGGCTAGGAATACCCCACTGAGTTAGCACATGAAAGGAGAAATTAGAATCCATCATATAATGTGTCATGTAGATAACATCAGATGCCTTAATTTACCTTAGAATTATCTACATCTCCCCATCTACCCTCCTGCTGTCTTGATTCTAAACACTAACATTTCTCACCTTGATTATTGTCTTAAAGTCCTAAATGCTCTCATTATCCCCACTCTTCTATTTATACCTCCCATCCATCTTGCATACAGCAGTGACTCCTGGCCTGCAAATGTGACTGCGAGATACTTGTTCAAAACTCTTCAGTGGTTCCTGATAAAATATTAACTCCGTAATATAGTCTTTAAGTCTCTTTATAATTTCCTGTCTGCTACTTGTCTTGCTTCACCTCCCAACTCCCCACTGAAAGTCAGTCTTCGACACTAAGGAGAATAAGAGAATAATTTTGCTGGGAGCTATGATTAAATTCTATAGGTATAAAGTCATCTACTTAAGAATTCCTTTTAATATATCTACCGATCATGAGAAATGATTATGGGGATTCCCTTGTTTTGGAGCATCTACGTTTTCTGATCCGCTCCATATGCTAGATGCTTGATAATCATGGCCATCCTCAACTATGCCAGCAGGCTTTAATAGTGAGAACTCCGGGGGCCCTCCACTCACCAAGGGAGTGGGAGTCCTTTGGAGTCAAAGTTCTTATTTCCTTAATAATACCCTTAGTTTGCTTTTCCTTCCATGATTTATTAAATTTTATCCAAGACTTAAGGACTTTCTGGCTTATTGACTTTTCAGTATGCATGATTTATTATTATTAATATCTCTGCCCATCCTCTCATTATTTTTATCACCCTCCCAGATGTAAGTCATAGGCTACTTACTTTCCCTTCCTATCCTGCACTTCCCCAAAGTCAAACGTGGAGACTATCATATCTTAGGTGCTTAGAAAATGGCTCTTTTCATTCTCATCCTAAAACATTTATTGAGCACTTCTTATCTGGTGTGGTGATAGGGAGTTGAAGGTCTACCATGTGGTCTTAGCCTTTAGATGATCACACTTGAATTCACCCTGAAAATGCTAGTTTGATTATAGCCATATTGAAAGTACATACATGGAGCATTGCAAATGAGAAGGAAGTAGTCCTTAGTGAGTTAAAACAGGCAATTTTGGGAGGATGTTGGTGAGAGACACGTAAAAGGTCAGGAGAACCTGGAAGCGGGAGTTGGAGATGCCAACCATATCCCAGCGAGAGGTACACGAGTATGGTGAATTCAGGGGAACAGCTAAGGTTGGCTGGACCCTAGAAGAAGAGGAAATGCCAGAGGGGGAGGCTAGTGAAATTGGCAGACAGATTACAGTGAGACTTATAGGCTGTGTGATGAAGTTCAGGTTTGATTAGGAACCATTGAAGAATTTTGAGCAAAGCGTGTGACCAACACATTTGCAGCCTAGGGGATCACTCCAGCTGCAGAACGGGGAGCCTAGGGGATCACTCCAGCTGCAGAACGGGGAACAGATAGGGAGGCTGGGAGCAGAGCCGAGGACAATGAGACCTTTAAGAGGGTAGTACAGTACCTGAGTGAGAAATGACAACGTTCTGAATCAAGACAGCACTGGAGGAGGGATTGATGGTGTGGTGTGGACCATTAGAGATTTAGGGGCACACTTAGTTCTATTTGGTGATGCATAGGGAGGCTGAAGGTGAATATGTGGTGAGTAGACAGAAGAATAGGACTTTTGGTTTCCTTCATTTTGAAAAGCCCCTCCACTCCCCTTGCTGTCCTTGCACCCGGGGGTGTGTGGCAGATACACTCAACAACCTAGAAATGTAACTCAATCTTGATTCCGGCTAAATGCTAACAGCGTCTCTCTCCATGTAACTCTTGAGGAATTGAGTGCTGTGGCTCAAAGAACTTTGGCCATGTGTGAATATTGCCCCTCTCCTCTTGGGTACAATCTCTATTTATTGAACAACTGTCATTAGTCCATGCAGCATTGCCAACAACACACCAAAAATAGAATGAAGGCAATTACCTCAGCAAAGATTAACGCAGAAAGTACAATTGCACTTATGTAATACTCCTTTTCCAGGCAGTGAGACCAGCCTTCCGGTGGTTTCTCTGTGTCTGTTTCGGAATCGTAAAGAACACCACCATCCCCATCTATGTTGGAGGGATCCACTGTCCCCATAATTCCCTCTTCCTGTGTTCTCTAAATCTGTTCTCAGAGCAGACACCAGAACAGAGGGCTGCTCCCAGGAATGATTTCCCATCAAGATGCTGCAAACAGATGAGAGATAATATTAGCTAACAACATATCAGCACTCGTCTGGTGTTTGGCAACTACTTGTCAGTAAACTTCAGGAAAATGCTTGCGTTGTGGAGAATGTCAGTCCTAGGAGGAACTAAGAGTTACAGAAGAGATGATTTAGGCCAATCCTCTCATTTTATAAAGGAGACACTGAAGCCTGGGGAATTAAATGGCTTGTCTGAGGCTTCCTTTGTCCCTTACATCTAGAGAAAGGACAGAAACCCCAGCCTCCACTCCAACAAGGGCATTTCCCCTGCGCCCTTGGCTTCTTACAATGAAACAGGGACCATAGGGAAAGCTTCCTTGTCACATCCCTAACACCCCCAGTGGGTGGAGAAAACTTTAATACAAAAGAAGAAAATCAACCCCATAATTAGATACAGAACTGACTCCAGACCAGCCAGCAGAAATATTGTGCTGGCTTCCATAAGTGCTACAGAAGGAGGAAAGGAAAGCCTGCATCAGCAACTTGAGGCTTACATGTGGGTCTCATGGAATGATACCAATTCACAAAACACAAATAACAACAAAAATAGCTATGATGGGAGGCAAAAGGAACAGGAACAACTAACTGCTAAGGAGGGCCACTTTGGCATCCATTGTCAGTGTCACCCAGCTTCTCTGTTCCCCCCACCCCCAAATTTCTGGCATTGCAAACTGAGTTGGCTCAGTATAGTTAAATTGTAGTAATGAGAATGTTAACCTCTGATCACACCTTGTCAGGCCAAACCTCTTATCTGAAAAGTAACGGGGAGATAGGAGGATAATGGAGATCTGGGAAAATGGGATGCTTGAGACACACTGACAATTCTGCCTTATGCACCTAGGTCTCGATTTTAGTTAGAAAGAGAGAGAGGTT
The DNA here is from genome assembly GCA_028534135.1 of Potos flavus. Lineage (NCBI taxonomy): Eukaryota > Metazoa > Chordata > Mammalia > Carnivora > Procyonidae > Potos > Potos flavus. The sequence goes on along the minus strand of CM052898.1, from coordinate 65,976,191 downwards.
ATTTGCAAGATATAGTAGTGTTATAGACACTATCTCAGTTGATTTATGAGATGACTATGATAGTACTGTTCTCCCTTAAGGTAGGGAAACTGAGTCAGAGAAGTTTTGGAAGCTTTCCAAGATTAGACCCAATTTTAAAAACTGTTTATTTTAAAATAGTTTTACATCTATAAAAGAGTTGCCAAGATAGTACAGAGCATTCTCATATACCTTTAAGCTAGCCTTCCCTCATGTCAGCATTTTGCATCATGGTGTGGACCTAACTTTGAGAGCTTTGTTGAGATATAATTCACATACCAAATAATTCACCTATTTAAAGTGTACCTTTAGATGGTTTTTAGTATATGAAGAGATATGGGCAACCACATCACTCCAGTCAATTTTAGAACATTCTGAAGGCCTCAGAAAGAAACCCCACACCCTTTGGCTATCTCCTCCCTTCCCCACTTCCCTCTTCACACCCCAGACCTAAGCAACCACTAATCTGTTTTATGTCTCTGCAGAGCTCCTAGCCATTGCATATGAGTGGAATCATACGATATGTGATATTTTGTGACTGTATTTTTTTACTTACCATAATGTTCTCAAGATCTATCTATGTTGTAACAGGTATGAATATTTCATGCCTTTTAAAAGTCAAATAATATTCTATTGTGTGGATATAGCTTATATAGAAATATAGCATATTTCTATTCATTCATCAGTTGATGTTTATTTGGGTTGTTTCCACATGTTGGCTTTTATGAATCGTGTGGATCTAATCTTGATGGAATCAAAATGTCCACTATATTGCTGATAAAGCTGATTGGAGAGCATGATTCTAGTTCTGTAAGGACCTGGGGGTGTCCTAATACATCACTCCTGAATTAAACTGACTCATCCATCCAGTTGCTAACTCAAGACCTTCCCGTGAAGGCAAGTCTTTTAAGCCCATGGCAAAGAGTAGTCCAAACATGCAAGTCCTATGAACTTGCCCTCTTCAAAAGAGTTAAAGTAATAGACAGTGCTTGGTTTCTTCTTTCAAACTCATCAGTCACATAATTTGACCCTCTCCCTTAGGGATGAAGATAAAAGGGTCAGAGAGATGACTTAGCTTAGGTTAGCCCAGAAGTAGAACCTTGAGATAAAGTGAGAGTTTGAGTAGTTTATTTGGAAAGCTCTGGGAGAAGTCTAGGAAAGTGAAACATGGAAGGGAAGGAAACCACTTAAGGATTTACTTTTGAACAAATTAGTGTTATGGATAATTGAGGCACAATCACACTGAGGACCTCTCAGAGACAGTGTAGAACATTCCGTAGAGTCAAACCAACAGAGGAGTAGTGTGTAGGGTATTTATCCATTATTCCCATCAGTCTTGGGGTAAGGAGTAAGTCCCCTAATACTTCCAGGGTCCGCCTTTAAGGGACCAGGCATAGAGTAGCAGGGGCTTGCAGTAAGAAGCTATGGGATTAAGAGCAGTGAGGCCAAAGGGTTGCAGTGGAACAGCAGTAGCTATCAAGGACTGGGGGTGTAATGAAGTTCCCATAAGGGAAGACAGGGGAATAAGAGGAGAGCTTCCATCCTGATAATGAGACTTTCTAAGGAGATATTGGAGTACTAGAGGCAGGACTGTAGACCTGTACTTACTTGTCTATAAAATGAGGACTAAGTCTGTGTTCACTAAATCCTTGATAATTAGAGCTGGAATTATATATGAAGCAATATTCCAGTCCAACACTCTCCCCTTTAAGTTTATTGCTCCAGAAGAGACCTCAGCCTTATATGTTAATATGTGAATGTGGTATGTTAGAGAGAGCACACATTTTGGAGATTTATGCTCCTGAGTTCAAATCCTGACCCTCAACATATGGAATCTGCATGCAAACTGAATGAACTGTTTAATCTCAAAACAAGTTCTCTTAATCCATAATTGCCCCCCAACTCCACTCCAAGGTCTGGTAATAAACTAAATGACAAGTCTGATGAGCACAGTGGCTAGTTTATAGGGTGAATTCAATAAGTAGTCATTTTTTTTTTCTACTAGGAGTGAGGAAGAGATACAACGAATAAATGCATTAATTCATTCAACAAATATTTATTAAATCCTTAATATCTACAGAATTCTATTGTGGTTATCAGTGTACAATGGTAAAGAATCCAAATTTCTACCCTCATAAAGCCTACATGCTAGTAAATCACAAACACTGGGATCCTACTTTTACATGTCACATCCTATTTTTATTATCTGGAAAAATAGGGATCCATTTCTATTATTCACTGGGCTTTTAACTTCTCAAAATATAAGCCTCATCTCAAAGTGTCCCCAAGTGCTCTCTCTCCAACCTTTTAATCAAACACTCTGAGAAGCATTTCTCAAATCTTTCTTTGATGTTGCATTCATTGGAATTTTTTTGGTCCCAAGTGATGAGAACTAAATTTGAACTAGTTTAAGCAAAAAGGTGATTTCTTGAAAAGAGAGGATGAATAAAAGCAGAAGATGAATAAAAGAGAGGATGAATAAAGGCAGAGAAAAGCAGAGACATGCTGAACTTCCAAATGGCTGGACGGGGGACTCAGACCCTACAGGGACTCACTCTGCCTCTCACATCTGTCCCCTTGTGACAGCTTCATCATTCATGATGCAGTGTGGCCTTCTCCACATGGAAAATGTCATGCTTGGTCATGGCTCCAATGGTTTACATCTTGCAGCGTTAGCCATCAGAGAGATGAGCCCAATCTTCCCAGTTTTCCTTTCCAAAGTTCCCAGGAACAGACTGATAGCTCCTGGATCACTCAGCTTTGTAGTTACTAGACATTTCCCACAGAAATTATATGGCTAGGGGACTAAGCATGCAATCCTAGAATCTCATAAGTACCCATACTACATGTCAAGACGTAGAACCTCCAGAAGGCTGATTGTCTTATCACAAGTACCTTTCTGGCAGGAAGCACATATAAGAGCAGTTCTGAAAGCTAGAGAAATGAACAAACAACAGAGCCAGAAGAAACCAAATCTTATTCAGTCCACACAAGGTGTCCATTAGTAGAAATAAGCCAACAATACATTACTTCTTGCAAATTTGTTGAGCATATTCAAAACAAACACATTAAAATGGATTATTCACCATTTATGTGTCAGAGAAGTAATAATAATGTCTTTATTGCACATATTAATGTTCTTGAGTGCTTCCAACGTACTGTGGAACTTCAAAACATTTTCCAGTTTCAGAGAATTAATTAGCTCCCCTGTGGAGCAGCTCACGAGCAATATTGCCATTTTGGAGATAGAATGATTGAATTGGAAAGGCAAGGGGTGTTGAATTATTCATCTTTTCAATAAGCATGTATAAGCACCCACTCTTTGCATGGCTAGGATGACAGTTGTGGGGGCATACGCTGATTGGAATAAAGTCTCTGCTCTCAAGGAACTTTAGGCCCCTACTATAAGTCTACTAAGAGAGGCAAACTTGTCAATAGCTAGCCTGAACATAAATCAACATAAGGCCTGGATAAGATAGATAAATGTAAGAAGTTAGAGGAAGCTATGAGATAGAGCTAGAAAGAAAGTTAAATTGCAGAGGCCCATGAAAATCATGATAGGGAATTTGGTCCATACACACATACACACACATACACACATGCAGAGAGAAATTATTATGAATTTATAAATGGCTAGTCCTCCAATTCCTTTATTTTTATTAAACAATAAACCCATTTCTCCCATCTCCCCAACTCCCACCTCTGGCAACCACCAATCTGTTCATTGTACCTAAGGGTTTTTGTTTTTTGTTTGTTGGTTTTGTTTTGTTTCTTTAGATTCTATATAGAAGGGAAATCATACAGTGTTTGTCTCTCTCTGTCTGGTTTATTTCACTTAGCATAATGCCCTCAAGGTCCATTCATATTGTCACAAATGGCAGTATTTCCTTCTTTTTTATGGTTCAATAATATTCCATAGTGTGTATATGTGTGTGTATGTGTGTGTGTGTGTGTGGTGTGTATGTGGGGTGTGTGTGTGTGTGTGTGTGTGTGTGTGTTTCTTTATCCATTGATCCATCAGTAGACACTTAGGTTGTTTCCACGGGGCTTGGCTATTGGAAATAATGCTGCAATGAACATGAGGATACAGATATATTTTGAGATAGTGATTTTGTTTCCTTTAAATACCCAGAAGTGGAATTGTTAGATCATACGATAGTTCTATTTTTAATATTGTTAGTAATCTTTATATTGTTTCCCATAGTGGGTGCACTAATTCACATTCCAAATGATCTCAGTAAATGGAAGAAAAAATGATCCATTTACCTAAATCGTCCAAAGGATGAGTTAGATTCACTGGTTTACTTTGCCCAGTGAATTCTGGATTAATATTTACAGTATCATATGAAGACTAGATTGTTTGTATAATGGACAATGCTTCAGGTTTTCACTCTCCAGGCAAGTTCTGATTCCTGTCGGGGCTCTCTTTGTGAACCTAAATGCCACGAAGTGAGGAAATCTATGAGAAACTTTGGAGAGATGCACGTGGAGACACCATGTGGAAACAGGTCCTTGACCCTCAGCTCCTGTTGAACACCAACAGCCAGCAGAGACTGCTGGGTATGTGAATGAGTCATTTGGGAAGTGAATCCTCTAGTTCTGAGTCCAGTAGCCCTAAGCTAACACTGAGAGGGCCTGAAGTGAGCCTTCCTCCCTGAGCCTTGTCCAAATTCCACATTCAGGCCAGTAAAGATTGTTGTTATTTTAAGCCAAGAAATTCTAGGGTGGTTTATAATGAAGAATAGTTCACTGGAACATGTTCCACAAAGGATTCATGATATTAACATCTTCTTGCCTCGATCCCATTCATTTAAGCTGCCCCAACTACTCGGATTTCAGAAAATCAACTCTGGGGCTTAGACAATGCGTTTTCATTTCTCTAGAGAGTTTCAAATGGAGAATACAATTCAAAATTCAAGGGATTTCCTTATATGCAAACTTACTGGAATATATTGATTTTAAAACGATGCTTACTCCTATTTCTGAAGATAAACTGACACATCCAAATAATATATTCCTCCACATTTTTGTAGCATTTGTGACACACACAGTAAGTTTTACAAAAGCTCCACCTCTGGCCCAGAGGGACCACTGCTATAGATGTGAAGGTCATTGAATCCCATGGCCCTTCAATGCTAGGCTTCCTTCTTAATTCGCTAATCAAGTTACAAATATAGCTTCTGATACCTCCTCTCTTCTCTTCTTCTTTTTTTTTTTCTTTAATAGGCTGTCAAGACGAGTCAGGGGTAGCAACCAATCAGCTCCTGGTATTAAACAGCATATTTTGCTGAGCTGGATTTGACTCCTGGTTGCTACAAACAAATCTAAGTTTATATCAGAGGTGACAAACTCCATGCCCTGTCGTTTATCCTTTTTATAGCATGGGTGACACCAATGGTCAGCAAGTCTTCTTGACGATTATGCGTATCAACTAGAGCAGAAAGCATACAAATCTAGAGGTTTCCTGTGTCAATAGTTAGAAATCATTTGTTTTTAATTATAAGAAAACTAAATTGAAAACAAATTCCTCTGCTTTTGATTATCCTATATTTTTAAAAAGATAACTGTAGTCTTTGTATTAACAGGGATAACCACTGTTAATACTGGAATGTATATTACCTTCGACAAGAGCCTAAATAAATGTAGGTATTCACATTACACTTTTAATGATTGCCGAGAGAAAAACATATTGAGATTTTACCACGTAGTAGGCACTGTAGTAAGTGTTTCACAAATACTACTTCATGTGAAACACAATGCCATGAGCTAAATAGCATCAACCAATTACACAGTTGAGGAATTGGAAGTTCAAGTCTAAGATCACTTAACTATCAGGAAGAAAGGTCTAGGGGCGCCTGGGTGGCTCAGTGGGTTAAAGCCTCTACCTTCAGCTCAGGTCATGATCTCAGGGTCCTGGGATTGAGCCCCGCATCAGGCTCTCTGCTCAGCAGGGAGCCTGCTTCCCCCTCTCTCTGCCTGCCTCTCTGCCTACCTGTGATCTCTCTCTCTGTCAAATAAATAAATAAAATCTTAAAAAAAAAAAGAGAAGAAATGTCTAGCTCCACACCTACATTTGTTGATTCCAGATATTAATTTTTATTATTGTATCTTGTGCATCTGGTGCATCTGATTTTTTTTTTGCTTCTAAAATTATAACTGTCATTGTTGACAATATTCACTCATTCACTTACAACCAGGGTTTAATGTCTGACCAGTCTTCCACTTATAGACTTACAAAATATTTCACCATTCCTATCCTGTTAGACATTTCCATTTGGTTTTGTGTATCAGTTTTTCACTAGAATAAACAACATTGCGATGAATATCCTTGTAGATAAATCTTACCATACATCCTTAATTAAGCCTAATGATGAATTTCTGGTAGAGTCTTGGGGACAGTGGTATGCAAAAATTTCCTGCTTTCAAGAGTAACATCATATTTCCCTTCAGAAAAATTATACCAAATTACATACCTGCCATCCATATGTACTTGTGTCTGGGTCCTAAAACTTCACTTAAAAGACAAAATTAATAAGCAAAACTTAAACCACAAAAAAACACAACCTTTCCAATCACAGTATCATCTTAGAAACATAGCAGTCATTTTCTCTAATCTCCTACCCATTATGGACCCTTTTCATAAAGCATCCCTGATCTAGGGTATCCATCCTACAATGGGTCAGGAAGGGGGCCCCCAAAATAAAGAAAAATTTTAAGTATCCCTAAACTCCACAGCACATTTTTCACCTCTCAGCGATGAAATACTGTTAAAATTATTCTAAAATGCATCCACAAGGAGACCCTCATTGGAAATGAAGACACCTTGACAGGCTTTCAACATACTTGACACAGGTCGTGAAATGATCAAAGAGGTTTTGGTCATTCTCCACCTGGAATGAGTTTGCTCTAGGTGTTGGCAGCTGAGTAAAAAGCTCTTGCTTTATGCATTTGTCCAACAGCTTAGTTTCCCTTGCTTCTGGGAATTCAGCAAACAGAGATGGGCTTGTAAGTGGGAGAAGAAAATTGTCTAGAAACACAAAAGAATAACATAGTTTTACGTTTCTAGATCAGGGGACCTGTGAGTAGAACTATATATGTGTCCTCCCCTGCCCCAAACTTAAAAATTTCATCACCCAAGTTCCTTTAATTCTGGAGACACTGGGATTTAGCTGTGTTTAAAGGAGAAAACGACCTTCAACTAGTTAAGCTTTCCTTGAGTACCCATTAGCTACAAAACAAGGCTTGGATATTGCAGGGCAATCCTTAAAAGGGAGAAAAAAAAGGTGAGTAAAGCAATGGAAATCTATAAAAAAATCTGTAAGTATGTGAATTCTGCAAGTGATTGGCAAGTATGATAGTGATAGCAGAGAAGGAGAGAAGTAATTCTGTCTAGAGTAAGGGGTTAGGGTTGTAGAAAAGGGCTATCAAAGAAGGTGGTGGGGCACCTGGGTGACACAGTGGGTTAAAGCATCTGCCTTTGGCTCAGGTCATGATCTCCGTGGCTCAGTGGGTTAAAGCCTCTGCTCTCAGCTAGCTCAGGTCAGGATCTCAGGGTCTTGGGATCAAGCCCCGCATTGGGCTCTCTGCTCAGCAGGGAGCCTGCTTCCCCCTCTCTCTCTGCCTGCCTCTGCCTACTTGTGATCTCTTCTGTCAAATAAATAAATAAAATCTTAAAAAAAAAAAAAGAAGAAGAAGGTGGTATCTGCAGATGCTGGAAGACAGGTTCATCTGGCCCAAATTGCTTGTTTGTTTGTTTGTTTCTTTGTTTATATATTTAGGTGAAGATCCGATGAATAATTTAAATCATGACATAAAATTACTAAAAGCAGTAATTTGCTTTAATTTTAACAAACACGCACACACACACACACATACTTTCTTAGGTTCTTATATATACTTATATAGGTTGTATATACACATATACATATATATATATATATATATATATATATATATACACACACACACATATATAGGTTGTATGTAGACACAATACTCCATTTTGGCTGTACATTCAAAGTCATCTCTGCAATGGGAAGGCAAATTCAATTCTCCTAACACCTTCTGCTTTGGGAAACTGGACTGGTTGGAGGTGGGGATCAGGGGCCACGACTCATCCCCAAAACTCTGGGCTTCAGGAGCTGCAGGGGATCATTCTGATATTCGATCATAGAGCCTTGGAGGGGGATATCTCACTTTATTCATCTTACCCCAGAACAGCCTAGTACAGTACTTGGCACTCAGTAGGCAATCATTTGTCAAATAGATTTTAAGCATGCGCCTTTTCCCCATTAGAGGACAATCAACACATCACCATATTATGCTTCTTCTGCCAGTTTTATTCAGCTCTGATCTCAGTAGTTAGAAAAACAGGAGAAAGAATGGGGCCGTAGCTTCCCGAGAGTGGAGCTATGCACCGGCGGGGCGGGGGGGGGGGGGGTGGGTTGGTTGCGAGGAAGGAAGGCAAGGGAGGCGGAGGGAGCCAACACTCCCACCTCAGCTCCTCTCCTCCAGCAGCAAACGCTCAGCCCCCGCCCTTTCTCTCCATTCCGGACCCTCCACCCGGGTGGCGACAGGGCAGAGCGGGCGAGGCGGCGGCGGCAGGGCTCCGACTGTCACGTTCATTCCCTGCTGCTTTTCCAGTCCCCTGCCTCCTCGCCCCTCCTCCCTCATCCCCAGCCCGGGTTTGGAGGCGAGTCCCCTCTAGTGACTGAGAAGATCGCATCTGGGCGAGCGGCGCTTCGCCTCCCTCGCGTCTTTGTCTCCTCCTCCTGCGAGGCTCCGGGGCCGGGCGCAGGGTCTGCAGCAGCCGCGGCAGAAGCCGGAGCCCAGCGGTGCTGTGCACGGCCGCCCGGGGCCGCACCCTCGTTCGGCCGAGGCGCCGGAGGACGCCAGCGAGCCACGCACTGCCCGTGTCCCGCGCTCCAGCCGCCGCGCACTAACGCCGCCGCTGCGACCCGGAACGAGCCCTCCCCGCCGGCCGGATTCGGGGTGGGCAGCTCGGCTAGCAGCGGGGTGGGAAGTGCGGCCGCTGCAGTTCTGGCAGCGCACACCCCCAGGCATACGCATCCAACGCCTCCTCCCTGCGCCACGAGGATGGAGCAGCCACCCCGGCCCGGGACTGGCGCAAGGTAAGGTGCAGCCGCCTGTTGCTTTTCGCAAAGCGCGGTGTCGTCCCTCGGCCCTGGTGCCTAGGCCGTCCCTTCAGTAACTAGTAGAGAGGAACTATTACTCCAGGTCAGAGCCCTGTCCAAACCCCCGGTCCCCTTGGCGCCGACCGTGGAAGAGACCCCTCCTGGCTAGGGGGAGTCGACCCTCTGTTCGCGTGCAGCCGGCTGCGGTGCAATAGTCTGCAAACTTTTGTGCCCCCTCCCTGCGCGGTGCTCACCCCGCGCCGTGCAAGTTGCACGTCTAGTTCTCGCGTGCGCCCTTCCCCCAGTCCTCCCCCACTACCACCCCCTGACGTTTGCATCTGTCCATTTCTCTCTCGGTGTTCTTGCTAGTCGACTTTTCACTCCCTGCAGCTCCCGCTAGAGAGGCGAGGGTTTGGGACCCAGCAGTGCTCATCTTGCGGGTGGGGGTTGGATAGGAGCAGAGATAATGAAATAGGAGGGGTGGGACGTGGGGGTGGGGGGAAGGCTGCGGCTACCCTTGGGGCTCAGTCTAGCACGGCAGGAGCCGGTCCATCCTTGCGAATGCCACCCCCAACTCGGTAATGAAACCCTTGGAGTGGCTTGCGGCTGTGTGCCGCGGGAATGGCCAAGTGCAGATCCGGGTGGGTTGAAGTAAGTCATCTGGGGAGTGAAATGTTGCTGGAAGGGTGGGGGAGGAAGCCGAGGGTCGGGGGTAGATCGGGTTGAGAGGGTACCAAAGGGCTCTGCTTTTAAAGTGGGCGAGGGGCCAGCCCCGAGCGGTCACCTGACGTGGAGGAAAAGGGATTTGAGTCCGGAGGGCTCTGGCCCGGGTGTGTAAATACAGATGGGGGAGGAGCTGGGCACCTGGGGAGGCGCAGAGAGGCAGAATGGAGCCCTGGAATGCCAGGGCCCGAGGGGGACTTGGGAAGGCAGGCTTCTGGGTGCTTGGGATGGGGCGATCTTCCTCTCCAGGAGAAACAAACCTCCCAGCGAGATTCTGAATGCGTTGGCATCTTAGGCGGTGACTGAGTGGTCGGATCACGGACCAGGGATGCCTTTCCTGGCTTTAAGAGGACCATAGTCCCCTCCTTTCTCCGGCACCCACTTATACACCCTTCCACCTCCGCAAGCGGGTCCGTAAACCCACGCCCACCTTCCCTGCCCCGCGCTCGGAGTCAAAGAGGTCTGCACAGCCGCAGGGTGGGAAGGGGATTCCTGGCCCCCAGGGGAGGCGTGTGTGCGGGGTAGGGGGGAGTCCCCAGTGCCTGGCGAGTAGACAGGGGTTCGAACCGTTTGGAAGAGAGCGCAGGGGCGGAGGCTGCAGTGGGAGCCACCTTCCCTCCCCCACCCCCACCCCCCACCCCCCCGCCCCTCTGCAAATCGCACCTGGGCGGAGCGAGGGAGTGGGGGAGCCCGAGGCTGCTCCCGCAGGCTCCAGAGCGCAGAGCTGGAGGGCGTGCGGGGCAGGCGAGGGGGTGTGGGCATCAGGTGAGGGAAGACTTGGCTTCCAGGCCCGGAGCCCCTGGGCAGAGGTGGGTCTGTCCACCTTTGGGCCCCTAGGTAGATCCTTCTGGTTGTTCCAGACGCTTTGGTGGATGCGGGAAAGCCAGGCTCTTTCCTCCTTTGCACCCCAGCAATGTGGAATGGAAGACCATCTGCGGGAGGGGACCTAGACTGCTGTTGCAAAGAACGGGCAGTCCCCGGCTCCGTTCGTCCAGCTGGGGAACGCACTGGGCTACCAAAGGCCTGGAAGCACCTCTTTTAACCCTTCTCTCTCTGAGGAGGTGCACGCCCCTCTCCAAGCAGCGCCTTTGGCTGAGAGTCCAGTTCCCGGTTCCTACTGGCCCATAGAAGAATTTGGAGGTTGTCTGGGTTCTGGAGCTGTTGAAAACCCTCTGGCCCTGCCTGCTCCGGCCTCCCACGTGCAGGCGTTTAGGGGCACAGCCGTCTTTGCAGTTGCCCTGTATAAGTCTGCTGCTCTCCCGTAACCTGCGGGGAGAGAGCAGAGCTCAGCGCAGTCCCCTTTTCTGGGCACCTCGCCTTGGCCAGACCCTTCCGGAAGAGACTTCGACTGTCAGGGCTCCGCGGAGGAATCCTGAGGTCGGTCACTCGCATCCTGGGGCAACCTTGGAGCAGCGAGCTCCCAGTCTCCCCGCGGCAAGCTTCAGAGCCCCAAGGAGCGGGAACGGGGATTCCCTCAGCGCAGACTCCGGGTGCAGCTCCTGGGCACAAAGGCCACACCCTCACAGGCCAGGCATCGCGGGGATAGAGCCTTGGCTTCTGCCGAATTACCTGGATACCTGAGGTAGGATCCCAGAACTAAGTCCCTCGCCGCGGGAGAGTTAGCTTCCGACACCCCAGGGCCCATTTCTTTCCGGATGCCTATTACCTGGGTTTATGCTCAGGCCACTTCCCTCCGCCTGTAGAAACAGGTTGGAGCAGGTCCTTCTTGTAACTCTTGAAGGGACACTTGGAATCCACACTAAAGTGTCCCTCCTCGCCCCCTCCACCGCTGCTACGCTAGGACAGTTTTTTTTTTTCCAGTTTTATGGGGGACAAAACTAAGCCATGGAGAAATTAAGTTATATGCTCCTTGTCGTCCAGCCAATAAGTGTTGAAGCTGGTTAGTTCTTGTGGGTAGAGAACACTGAGTGTGCTCCCAAGCTCTCAGCCCCACTAAAGCTCTTTTGTCCAGAAGACAGTATGGGTGAGGGTTCCAGCCCTTTACTCCAAACCCCAGGGGCATACTGTATAAATTGCCCCTCTTGGAGTCTGTTGAGGGAGCATCTTGGTAGGATGAGATCTTGGTACTGGAAGTAAATTTAGGAAATTGGCTGCTGGCAATGGACTTCTTTTCTGGAACTTTGGTAGACATTCCCTGTTTAAATATGAGGAGAAATGGCAAGGGGGGGCAGATTCAAAGTTGCAGAGAGATTCTGTAGTCACAAACTACAGGAGCTCTTTTTTTTTTCTTTTTTTTTTCGCGAATGAGTCCCTTTTTAGTGATTGAATCACAGAATATTAGAGTTATAGGGACCTCAGAGAGCACTGCGCCCAATCCCAAGGCAGGGAGGAGATTTGGTGACGTGCTCCAGGCTACTCAGTGTGTTCCTAGCATAACTAGTACTAGAAGCATTGTCTTCTGATTCTTGGTCAAAATAAACTATGTTGATGCATGAATAGATTATGTCCACTGCTGTTGTTTTTCAGTCTCCTAAAATTAATTAAGGAAAAACCTGTTTATTAAAAAAGTTCACTTTTCTGTTTTTCATAAATGCCTCAGTCTGCACAATCAGAAGTAACGATCATATAATGGATAAACCATCACAAATGTGCCTCATTTGCAAAAAATTGCAACCCGATACTTATACATCTTCAGAGTAACAGAATCTAATTTACCATGCAAACCTTTAGATGACACTAAATAAAATTAAATGGATTTTCAATCATTTTAGCAGTCTTTTCGTCAAGTTGAATAGCTCTGTCTGGCCTTGCACCCAAGTATTTGAGAAAATAAGAGAAATCCTCTTGAATACAATGAAATGATTTGGTATTATTTCTTCTGGATTTCTGACCCTTGGGTCAAACCTCAGGCTAATGCAAATCTGAGGCAAAACAGTATCTTTCTAGTGGATATACTTGGGGCTCAGAAAGGGAAAAAATAGTTGTTTGACACTTTATCACCCACTGAGCCCCTATAACAAAGGGACCTTCTACAATGCTTAGGGATTCCATATACCCCTAGGCATTCTTGTAGGACAGAATTCTGATTTCTAAGAACATCCCCTGTCTTTTTTCTGTAGTTATAGTATCAGGATGTCCTGCCCCTGGAGACAAATCAAGAAAAAGTCAGCTGGAGTAAACAGAGAGGGGGACTGGGAAAAGCCTGTTTCTCAGAATCACATGAGGGGTAAGAGTTACAGGCAGACAGATGGTGGAAACTTGGTGCCTTTTATGTCGCCCGGAATAGGATTTCCATCCCCGATGTTGTGGCAAGCCAAGACAGACGCCCAAAGGCAGGGAATGGGAGTGGAGGAGGAAAAGCTGGGGGTAGGGGAACAGTGTTGTCAAGAACTTGGGGTGGGGGTCGACGGAGGTTTGGCTGATGAAGGGCTTTGGGGTGACAGGAATGGCCATGGACAGCCTGCACTAAGAGATGCTCTTCTTCCCCCTTCTCCACCTACCTACCACCACAGTTTGCCATCTGTGTTGGGTTGACTGCTCTAAATCCCAGAGTCCCCAGTTATCTCAAGCAAAGCTTTCACTTTCTAGAGAATTTATTAGAAATGAATATTGTCTTATATAAGTCAGAAAAAAATACGCATAGTTACCCTAAGCTTCAGGTAGAACTATGAAAAATCAAATTATCCCAGAAGAGTAGCCTTCTGAAGGTGGGGATGCTGGTTTAGTTAGATTTAGCAATGTCAGAGCAAAAAAGATGTAACATCGAAATCAGGTATGACAAAATCCAAAAGAAATGGTCTTTTAGGAACCACAGGAAGAAGAATCCTTTTTGATCTGGGCAGACATCCTGGTTCCCAACTCATAGCTTTTCAGGGATGATAGGAGACTTGGCTGGAGCTTCATACTGTTTATGCGGTGGGCACGGTAGGCATTCTCTCTACCCAGTTTACTATGGCTTCTTTGTGGTGTAGTGTTAAAGGGTCCACGCAGCACTTCTGCTGGGACAATTCCTTTTGCGTGTATTTATCTTAAATCATATAAACTGATATCAGTTTGTTGGCAAAATAACAATTACATGTTAACATGTTCTGGGGGAAAAGTTATGAAAAAAACGAAACCCTTTTATTCAGAACACAATGAATAAACTCACTGATGCAACACATAGGATGAATTAAAATTCTCAGATTGGGATAGATATTTGAAATAAAAACATAATCAAGGACTAGAGAATCTGAACTTGACCAACTTTTAGTAACAAGAGAAGCCACCTAATAAGTTTCTGTGGAGTTTGAAAAAGACGTTGGCAGGGGGAAAAAGGGGATCACTAGGAAGAACCTGAGAAATTTTACCCTCATAGATTTTACTTTAAATAAATATCTAATATTTTAATTTATATTTAAGTTTGAATATTCCATATGATCAATAAATTTAATACTTTATCTGTAGATTGTGACTTCGACAAGCTTTATTCTACAAGTAGTTGGGAACGATGAGGGAAGTTCTTATATCTGACCTACTAGTATATAACTTTACATACTTCATAAAAAGCTAGTGAATTGATACATTGCAATATGACCTATGAAGTGGCCATTGTATGTGAGAATTAAGTCTGCGATCTTCTCAAGGACTAACAGTTTTGGAACATATGATTTTCTCAAAAGGGATGAGTTCATCGTAAGGGTGATATAATTCATTTAAAATAAACAAATGAATAAATATTGAAAAGAACCACCCTGATAAAAATAGAGTTTTTTCTTTAAGAGGATCAAAGAACAGATCAATGAAGTTTATAAAATTTATTGTTTCAATTTATCCTAAATTCTCTGAGCTGCTTTTTATGTTAGCAACTGTCCAATGGAAGTGTCACTACACTCTCAGTTTTTAAGATTTGTGCCATTCTTAGAAATAAAATAGAAACAAATACAAAAAAACAAAATATTGTGAGCCCCGTTCAAACACACAATAATACTTGGCAAAAATAAGTATATTTTCAACTGCAGATTAGGTTCTTTGTTTCTCTTTTTCCTTTATTTCTTTTCTTTTTTTTTTTTTCTTTCTTCCTTTCTTTTTTAGGCTGTTGATATGATTTTCAGTCTACATGTGAGTATTCAATACTTGCTGGGCGAGTTGGCTATTTCAGGACAAATATTTCCCCTGGTGAGGGCAGGAAGGAGGTACAGTGCACTTGTATGTTTGTGCAAAGCTAAAGCACAAAGGTCATGAAGTCACACTGGCTTTTCCTCTAGTCTAACCTCATCACTTCTGATTTAGAAAAGCGATGCTGGTCTAGGCCTGCTTACAGAGGGCTCACCCTGTTAGCAGTGACTAAGCAGTATACTTTCCTTTTGCTACTCTGGGAATTTATGCACTGAGAAGACTCCTGGTCCAGTCTGCTGACCTTCCCTAGGCATCTGGTCATCAGGGATTATCAAGCAGGAATGTCTTCCATCCTCCTACAAATTATATTTAAGCTTGGATTGGCAAAGGTAGGATACCCTCCCACCATGGAATGTTTTGTTGTACGTTGTCCAGGTGGTCAGTCTGTTTTTTGGTTGCATCTTAGAAACACATCCTGTAGACAAAATTAATTCCCTTCCCTAATGCAAGGTATAGTGTAGATTCTTGGTGCCCAAAGCATGTACTGCAAAACCCAAGAAGGAGGGACGACTGATAGCCAGCCAGGTCAGGAGGGCCAAGAAAGAGGTAATTGAGATGCAGTGGAGGGTAGGTGGAGGAGAGAAAGAGGGGAAGGGAGGAAGACGAAGAGGGAAGACAGACCACCTAAAGGAAGAGAACCCAGCCATTAGTACAGAAAGACTAAATGAGATTTGATAGTAAGCCAAACCTAAAGGATAAGATTAAAAAGGCATAGAAATCAGGGGCTAAAGAAAGCAAATGGGAGTGATAAAGAGTTAAAGAAGTGTACAAGGAAAAATAATGTACCCAAATAATTCCTCAAGGTCTAGGTCAACACAAAGGCAGGCCGGCTAGCTGCTTAGCCAGAGGGCATGGTCTCATACTCACATTCCCCTGTCCTTCGTTAATGTGGCTCCTCAATTATCAGGCCAAGGGCTCTTCATCTCATTGATGCCTTGCAGCCCTTTGGCAGTCTGCCAAGCTTAGGGACCCCAGAATGATGTGTTTAAATGCTTAAAAAGCAATGCAGACGATTATAACACTACACACACACATACACCCCCCCCTCACTGTGACCTGCTAATGTATGTGTAACAACAAGATCTATTGGTGGGATGAATGGCTACCATCTCTCCTAAATAGAGATCAGCAGCAAAGCTGCTTCGAGATAACTGCAACAGCTGTGTTCTGATATAAAAATATCTGATTTATATCAGTGGCAAAATCACTGGTTCTTCTACTACATGTCAGGTTTGCAGCCTGCATTCATAATGGAATGAAATACTAAATTGTAGTTCAATGTTAGTAAACAAAGTTGTGACTTTTTTCCCATTCAAGTTTGTGGATCGCTGGAATTCTACTGATAGATGCCCTAGACGTCTGTGACCCCCAAGTATCCCGAACCCATATGCTTTGGCGTCTACAACTACTACTGTAAGTGTGCATTGGAACAGTGTGGGCAAATTGTAACAGGGTCCTCCTAGCTGCTTTTACCTCTCTGGGATCTCTGTCTCGGGATCAGTTTTCACTTTTCTGGCCCAGGGAACTGGCTTTACCTGCTCTATTCCCAGGGATATGATTGCAGATACTGATGGGTATTGGCAAATAAGGAACATCTTTACCAGAAAGAAAGTCATAGGTCAGGGGCACAGGCAGGCTATGGGATGCCTTTGTAAGAACTAGAAAATGGGCTTTCTTGGAGAAGCAGCAGCCTCTGGCTCCTGGCTAGATGAATACTGGCCTGGATTTCAGTTCCCAGTGGCTGCCTTGGCTCCATGCCCTGTAGCCTTGGCTAATTTCATCTGAAGTGAGGTTGAATTATCAGACTGCATTGCATTTCAGCTGAAAGTTTTAAGTTCTCCCCTCCGACGATTTTTTTTTTCCTCAAAGCAGAGCTGCCACAATGGCTTCGAAAGGTTCACTTCCTTTCCCTGCCGGTTTCCTGGTTTTCAGGAAATGGCCTCAGTGCAGGCAGGTGAATGGAGACCCATGGGAAAGGTCCAGATCTGGAGAATTCTTAAGCTGGATAATAAGGCCGTGAGTGATAGAGAGGGGACTGTGGTCATGGAGTATTTTCTAAACAGATGGCTTATATTGTCCTGCGTGGCAAGAAGATGACAGGATGTCCCTGATCCTGGAGATGACCATGTTTCTGCCTGTTCTGTTTGGTGAAGTAGAACCTGCTCGTGGAAAAAGCTCTCCTAAGAAAACCTTTGACTTTGCATGGGGCAGCAACATTTCAGAAAACATCCTCTTTATATGCAGGTAGAGTATTCAACTGGGAACTAGGCAACGTCATTCTGCTTCTAGCTGTGACCTTAACCAGCCTGATGTCTTTGGGCTGGCTAAGTCGACTGCCCTCGGCTCTACTTCCCCAGTAAACTCGAGGCTTTCTAGAGCCCCTGCCAGCTCTGTGGTCTATGATGTCAAGGGCGCATCTGACATTGTTTTATTTATACTCCCTATGATGGCTTTCCTGTTCAGCTGGTTCAAGCTCCGTTCTTTGCTTAGACCTTCCGGCCCCGACATGCCACAGAGCCAATAGTGATAGGTAGACACTGATGTAGTCCCGAGAGACTGTTGACACCCAGAGCCCTTCCAGGAGCCCAGAATAAGGGGATAGTGGTGGTCGTCAGGAGTAGTGGTAGAGGGAAATATAGCTGATGCGTGAAAAGATAGAGTAAGGAAAAGGGTAGAATAGTTGTTAAGTTTCCTTACGGCCATAGCTGTCAGTCAGGAAAGTTGTAGGAAAGATGAAGGAGGGGTTCCTGAAGTTTTGACTCTGTGCCCATCTTCATAACCATATGATGTGTGTCACTTCCTGCTAAAAACTTGAGAATTACTCCTTGTTGCCCAGAGGAAGTTACATCTTTTTTTTTTTTTTTAAGATTTTATTTATTTATTTGACAGAGAGAGAGAGATCACAAGTAGGCAGAGAGGCAGGCAGAGAGAGGGGGTAAGCAGGCTCCCTGCTGAGCAGAGAGCCCGATGTGGGACTCAATCCCAGGACCCCGAGATCATGACCTGAGCCGAAGGCCGAGGCTTTAACCCACTGAGCCACCCAGGCGCCCCAAGTTACATCTTTAGTATGGTTTAATAGCTCCTTCCTCACCTGGTCCAGTCTGTCTCATCCTCAGTCACTTTCCTGGGCACGTCTTGTGCCCTCGTGTGTTCCAACTGGTCACATTTCCTCTTTCCAACTCTGCATTCGGTAGTATCATGTTGGTAGCCCAAAATCCCCTCTGGTAGGATTATTGACACCACAGAAACTCCCAGACACTACAAAGCAGGGCTTTTTATTCCTAGAGAACCTGTTGTTAAAATTTCCCAGCCCCCACCCCCACCGGCAGCCTTGTAGTTCCTGCCACAGAATGTTCACCTGCCTGGTTCTCCCTCCTTCCCTCTTTCTTTCCTTTCTTCTGTCTCTCCTTTCCTTCCGTCTTTCCATCCACCCATCTATCCGGAGGTAGCCAGACTGGGTTCGAATTCCCCTTCTGCCACTTAACAGCAAGATGAGCGACTCCGAGAAAATACCTCCACCTTTCATAGGCCTCCATTTTCTCCATGTGAAAGTGTTGTGAGGCTTAAATGAGTTCCGATGTGTAAGGGGCTCGGAACAGTTTCTGGCACGTGATAGGTACTACTTGCTTCTTTGTTTCTACTATTGATCGAAACATTGTTGATTGCCTGCTATGGTCCAGTACTGGATATGCACATATGAAAACATGTGTAATAAACACAAGAAAATATTCAAGAGTCTTGGATAAAGGCCAGTGCGTTCTTCCAGGGATACCAGGAACTGACTTCTTGGAGCCAGAGGCCTTTGAACTGAATTCTGAAAGATGGCTCACCTACCCCCACCGAACTGGCAAGACAGACAGACGCATCCCAGAGGTGGGAAGTCACGTGAGCGCAGGCATGGAAGCAGGAACAACGTGACCGGCTAGGGTCTTGTGCAGCTGAGCCTGAGCCCACGGAGAGAGAGGGAGCCTTTGATCGTGTTTTGGTCATGGGTTATCCGCAGGGAAGTGAGCTACGGTCTCCGCTTAGCTCTGCTCCTCTGTTGCCTGCATTGAGGACGGATCTGAGCTTTGATTTTCCCAAAAAAGTCAGAAATTCCGATTTCTGGGTGAAAGCTCCTGATGTTTAATGGTTGAACTAATTCAGTTAAAAACAGAACAAAACAAAACGCAGAACACATCCGCAGGCTGTAGCCAGCCTCCTGCAGAAGAATGGAGTTCTAGTTCCCAAGCTTGTGTGATGGTGATAAAATCTGCACTTGGAATTCCTGATTTTGAATAGGATTCTGCCAGTAGCTGTGTGACCAAAGGTGAGAGTCCCTTCGACTCTCTGAGCCCCGGGTTTCTACGAAATGGCTATTGTATTTCTCGTCCCATGTAACTTGCTGTGAGGATCCTTTTGGACTATGGAGATAAAAGCCCCTGCAAAGAACCAGACGTGTGTTAGAATTAATGTGTGGCAGAGCCATACATTCGCACAGCCCCAAGCGTGGGTTAAGTCACCCAAAGATCCCTGAATGTCCTTACCTGCCTTTTCGATTTTGACACTTGATGGGGGAAGAGAAATGTAGGAGTGCTTTTTCCCCTTCATTCTGTGAAAAACATGAAGGAGCTTGAGATTCCATTCTGGAAATCTGTATATCAGAGATCCAGCTGAAATTTACTGATTGCTTCTACATAGATTCAGGACAATGGAAAAAGGTGCATTCAACCTCTGTGGTTTGTTCTGGTTGTTTCTTTGAGGTGGCAGAGGATCGTCTGAAAGGAAGTCAGCTGCATGAAGTTTTAGTCAGAGTCAAAGCCTGCACTTGGATTTCTGGCATTTCTCCTCTTTGATCCCTGTCCATTCCAGGCCGGCTTTGATCATACAGGCTTTTAAGGAAATGATCAACCATGAAGAGTCAAGTCATTTCTAGTGGAGGGGCCGGGTGGATGTTGGCTTTCCCATAGTAGAGGGGTGAGTATGCAGCTAGCCTATTTCCTCAGGCCTGGTTAAAAGTGCTCCGTAATTGCAGCTTTATGAAAACCTCGGCCTAGTATAATACATTGAATCTTGCTGTTACTCTGATTTTGCGTTATTTTTATTTGTTTTGCTGTATTGCCTGATTGAACTTGTCCATGAGGAGCTTCAAAAAGGCAGGCAGGCCTTGAAGTAAGGACACCGGATTTTTAAAAGCCTATCATTTCTGGATTTTGACCTCACTGCAGAGATCTTATGCTTTCTGCTTTAGATGCTGACCTGAGTTGATTTCACTCTCCTCTAAACCCCAGGCCACCTGGGTCCTCAGGACTGAGGTGTCTGGTGCTGCTGTAGCTCTCACCCTCTGTTGGCGTCTGGGCCCTCACCCCTAACCACGGCAGCAGCCAAGTTGCGGAGGAACCAAAGTCCTACTCTTCTGAGATGGATTTGAAACCGCTAAGTCTACTGAATCGACATTATCGGTGACATAGCACGTTTGATATGAAAGAGGTATTGAAGCTCTAACCCCTAACATGACTGTATTTGGAGATGGGGCATCTGAGAGGTAATTAGGTTTAGGTGAGGTCATGAGGGTGGGCCCCTCCTCGTGGGATTAGTGCCCTTATAAGAAGAGATACCAGAGAGTATGCCGCCTCTCTTTCCACCCACACCCGCTGAGGAATGGTCTTGTGAGGATACAGCAAGAAAGAGGCCGTCTACAGCCCAAGGAGGGATCCTTCACAAGGCATTGGCCATGCTGTCCCCTTGGCTGTGGTATTTTGTTACTGCAGCCCGAGATGACTGATAACGGGAGGTTACTATAGGTTAGTCTGGGCACCTGGCCACCTTGTGAAACATTTCTTTGAGCAAAGACGTGCCTGTGTTTAGACCTCTGAATGTCATGTTCACCACCAGCCAGACACATAGTAGGCATTCATTAACAGCTTGTCGAATGAACGAACACTAACAAATGGAGTGACAGACGTCCAATTTAGAAACAAACATTTGGAAAAAAATTCATTCGAGTATTGGGGATTTTCTGCAGTCAGGGTTTGAGATGAAGGAAAAATAAATTCTTTTAGTGTATACTGTGTGTAGGGGGTGTATGTGAATGTATACACCAAGCTGGTAACAGCTTGCACTTTTTTACTAGCCCACCCCATGGAGACATAATGATAGTAAAATAAATACAGTCAGCATGCTTTCCTATTTACCCAGCATGCAAGCAAGTGACTATTTCCAAGCATTTGCAATTTCATCAAGGTCTCCTCGGACCATTCTCCATAAAGAGATACTGAGTTGGGCTGCTGACCTACCAAAACCTAATTACCTAATATTTAGTAAAATAAAAAAGAAAAGTCATTTAAAGAAAAGTCGCAGAACCTCAATATTGGGAAGGACTTCTGAGGTCCCTTTGGATTTCAAATCCCCCTTGGGCAAGTTGCCATGGAAGGGTGTGATTTTCCTGACAAAATGGTGGCTTTAGGGTTCTTTCTTGTTCCTCTGAGAAATCCCTCAGGTACCGTGTGAGGTGTTTTGCTCCATGGCTTTTGCCATTGGAGAATGGAGAAGCTATTTCCTCAAGATGCTATTCATCTTTATTCATATCTGGGTGCAGATGAGTTCAGAATGTGTGGGTGTGGGATTTGAAATGTGAAGTGCTTAGGTAACAGTAGGTGTGCCAGTTGTGTAATGAAGAAAACGTATTGACAATATTAAATTGCGGGCTGAAGCTGGCTTTTGGTGTTAAAAAAAAAAAAAAAGAACAAAATTTCCAAAAGTGACAGCATTGTTTTTATGCCAAGGGTGTTTCTAAATGTTGGACAACAGTGCTGAGAAATATGGGTCTTCAACGTGTGTCGCTTTCTTCTGCCTTGCCTGGTTTTACCCTATAAGCCCCACATCGCTCTCTTTTAACTTGGAAGGTGTTGCAGTGTTTCTAAATATACATTCATATTGTACTTAACTGAGGGAAATAGATTCAGTAATAACAGGCAAGATTTTAATTCACTTTGCATATTGCAGGTGAAAGAGCCAACTGGTTTCTAGAAAAATTAATGGTAATTTATTGAGTCACTAAGAAGTTACTGTTCACTTCCCAAGCTCCAAAGCTTCTAACTCATCATCATCTTCTAGGGTTTTAACAGGTGAAATTGTGCACCTTTACTTCTTTTTAAAAAGTCGTGTTCTTTTCTCTACTTTATCTTTTTTTGCTGCTGCTAACAGTAGAGATTAATACAGAGGAGCCTTTCTTCTTGGTGTGGGTGGAGTGGGGGGCTGGTGAACATGACTGTGACCAGTGCCAGGTAACATTTGTGGGTTCTACCTGTAGCAGGTGTTTCTAATAAATACACATGGGTGTTCAGAGTCCTGGATTAGTCATGCAATGCCTAGTTCACGGGGTTTTAACCATTTTTCTCGATATGTATCCTTTTGGAAGTCTGGTAAAACCTATGTACTCTTTCTTATTTTTTTAATGTAAGATTAACATTTTTAGTTTGTTTAAATTAAATTTAAAAATATTTTCAATGTAAAAATTAAGGTACATAAGATTACAAAGAACCGTAACAACAACAAAAATACTCCTAAAACACTGATTCTCAGGGATTCCTGAAATCTCTGTCATACTGAACTTATAATATTATGCATGACCTATATCACTGCCAATCTGTCATCGCTATTAAAAAAAATAATACACTTTGGTAGTCAGCTTCACCATCAGATGTGTTTGAACTTGCCTGGTCTAGACTTGTAGCCCACATACCTGTCATCTTTCAAAAGACAGTGTTAACTTATGAAAAATTAAATGTTCCCATTTAGACTGTCCAGTTTTGCAAAACTATAACAAATAATTTAAATGCTTGACTTCTTTCTATTTATCCATGAAGAATAAATAAGTGTAGATAGGGACAGCCATTAAGCCACCTAGATGTCTGGATCACTGAGTCAGAAGATGTACCTTTCCCTTTTGTAGCTGAATGATTACCAGGTGAGAAGTTGATTAATAATTGTCTCTTTATATTAGGAGGCGCTATGGCCAGGAGGAATTAACTATTATGACTTTAAAGTTGTGATATGCATAAATGATATTTCAGGATTTCTGAACAACTGTGTTGCCATATAAAAAAAAAAAGCTGTGATTTTTATTGGTGATGTCACAGATACTGATGACAGTAGTGTTGTCTGTTTCTTGTCTTTAAAATTCCAGTTGTTGATCAGTGGGAAAAAAAAGTCAGAAAAGACCTCCTGCAGTTGTGGATTCCCAGCACTGTAGTCATGACCTCTCAATGGGGGCCATGGACCCCAAGTCAAAACCCTCTGTCTCAGGTTGTGAGTCAATGCCTGATAACATGGGAAATAACAATGAGAGCAGTTTTCAGGCAGATGAAACCCACAGAAGGGGTTAGAAAAGAATGTCACTGTCTGGTAATTTATTTAACAAACATGCTAGAATTCGACCTAAAGAGTGTGGTCGGCTTACTAACTATAACTAGTCTCTCTGGAGAGAGATGCTGTTGCCTTTATGCAGTAGAGCACTGGGTCTTCTTTGAGAGCCAGTAGCATAATGTTGTGAATAGTCTCATCAGTGTGAATTCTTAGAGTGTTTAAGGGTGGGTCTGGAGCTTTGATATAAGCCAAAGTCATTTGAAGGAAGGCTGCTGAAGGTAGAGGGTGATCAAGTGTGTAAACACCAGACTGGACCTGGAAAATTCTGAGGGTTCTTTTCAGAAGAGACTCATTAGCTGTCCTGGAAGCCACTCCATTGTGGGGGAGGCAGAAGGGATGAGATCTGGAAAAGATTGAGTTTCCAAAATGATAGCATCCTTGGAATCTGCCTGCAGTCCCCAGGGTGACTAATTTATAGAGGAACACTCATTTTCCTCTATAAAGTAATGTTCCAAGATGGTTTCATAATATTTAATGACAATATTCAGTAGTCACATTCTATTCTATACCATCTTGAATGGAACTGTGTTCTCCAATAGAAATATAATGCCATCTACTTACAGAATTTAAAATTTTCCAGTAGCCACATGAAACATAAAAAGAAAAAGGTGAAGTTAAGTTTGAGAATGTTTTTTACTTAACCCAGTATATCCAAAATTGTCATTTTGACATATGATCGAGTTAAAATTTATTGATTTTTTTTCATACCAAGCCTATAAAACTAGTAGGTATTTTATATGGCACATTGCACTTTGGACACTGAATTTTCATCAGAAACACTTGACCTATGTTCAAATTACACAAAACTGATAATTGAAAAAGCAGGTTCACGTACCCACATAGTTTCAAATATACTTGAATGTTTTCCAATAACTGGCATATTGAGTTTTAAATTTAATCACAAATAAAATTAAACATTTAGCTCCTCAATCATGGGAGCCACACTTCGGGTGCTCAGTAACCACGGCGACTAGTGTGGTTACTGTATTAGGTGGTGTGGGTCTAGATTACGTGGGGAAACAATGGGAGCAGGATACATAAGCATAGTGTGGACATTGAAACTGTGGAAAACTTGGGAGATGCTCATCCTTGCAGTTTTTTTGTCCTTTCTATGAAACAGTTCTTTTGGTCTTTTTGTTAATCCAGTATTTTCCCAGAAGGTCCCCATCTTCTCCTTAGAACCCATTTATATGACCCTCTAAAGGGTCTTTCCGTATAAGTATTTACCATTACATCCAGGGGCACCATGTGGTCTCTGCTTCATAGATGGAGATTCGGGAATGAATGGCGATGATTGAATGAAGGTAGTAAGTTAATACTCCTGCTCCAGATTCTTATGACTAAGCACTTAAACCACAGGAGTAAAGTTTCCTGACTCTAAGCTCCACGGGATGCACCTTGATTCTGATTCTGATTCTAATTCTGAAGACTTGGGGCGAGGCTCAGGAAGCTGCGTTTTCCGCAAGTCTTCCTTGCTCTCCCAACCTCCCCCTCCCAGGTGATTCAGCCCAGCCTAATCGAGTAACTACTGCCCTGAGCACCCCTCTCCTCACTCTATTATTTTTGCTAGTGGTTCATAAAGTGTGTTCTGAGGACCGCCTTCATCAGAATTCACCCTGTGTTTTGTTGTACTGAAGCATTCTAGGCCCTGCCTCAAACCAGCAAAGTCAGAATAGCTGCGTCTGTGGAACTAACAATCTGCATTTTAACAAGCTCCTTAAGTAATCCCTGTGCCTAGTGACTTTAAAAATCACTGCTTCATGCAGACCCCTCCCCAGCTTGGACATATGATATTCTTTGCTCCCACCCTTTCTCATTCATTCTCTTTCCCCACGTCTGATGTTTAGAAATTCACTGTCACATTTATTCCATCTTCCTTGTGTTCAGGTCATTTAACAAATACACATCTGTTCCAGGGACCGAGGATACAGAGATATAGATTGTGAGATTCTGTCTTTGACCCCTGAGAACTTGTGGATGTAGGAAGGAGAGAGAGATCAATGGAAAATTGAGCTCATAAAGAAAGCATTACAGGCAGAGTGCGACATATATGTGCTGGGAACAATGAGGTCACAGAGAAAAGAGTCATATTTTCTTGGGCTGTGAGTTGGTGAGAATGGCTTCAAAGGAGTTTTAGAGACCCTGGATGGATTGAGGGAAAGATCAAACTGATATTGCTCCTGACAGAGAGGGGAGGGGCAGGAGACCTAGAGACCTCATTATGAATTATGATAGGAACAGGGAAGCAGAGCTATCATGAATGAGGGATTTACTCTATGGAGGATCCCAAACAGTTTTTGTGTATGTGGATTATATTTTCCTTATTTACCATATTAGAAATTAAAACTGAGAAATTAACAGAATGTTTACTAATTCATTAAAATAACAATAACAAACCCATTACCTATTAACATAAAAACACATTTTTATGAAAAATAATTTATCTTCCAGAATGAAAATTCAGTGAGAAGAGTGACATCCTTATACATTTCTGTACATCTCTAACAGCTGGCTTAATAGAAGACAGTCCGATTCTCATATCTGCTTCTGGATTCACTCTGTTGTGATATCCCATGTCAGAAAACCTTTGGAAAACTCCCTAGTATACTCATGATAGAAAAAGCGTAGAAAAGGCAAATCACATTTTTAATATTATATCTGTAGTGTTATGGAAATAGTCTATATTGTATCTATAGTCAAATCATGTCTACAGTATCATGGAAAGAGTCTTGTCTTCATGTAAGGTCTCAGGGACCCCAGGAGTCCCTGGACCACGCTGGGAGAGCCATTGGTGTAGAGGGTGGCTTGGTGGGCAGGCAGTGGGCAGGGATACCAGGGGGGAGACCTTGTAACATTGTAGGGGAGGATGATGAGGGCGTGCACCAGGGTGTATCAGTAGGGAAGGGGAAGAGCGAATGGAGGAGACAGACTCTAGGGAGAGAGATGCCTCAGAACTTAGTAACCAATTGGATATTGGGATGAAAGAGAGGGGAGAGCCCCTGAGACCGTCCTGGGCCAATGGATATGGGTATCTGCCAGCCGCAGTATTGGTGTGGGCTTTTCCCCAACCTATCCCTGAGCCACTCAGGCCTTCTGCTCCACAAGGCTTTGACCTGAGGTAGAAAGGAGGTGGGCAGTCTAGCCCTAGAATATTTTTCTGAAGATCTAATGCTGAGTTTTTATAGTAGGATTATACATTGGACGAAATTAGGATGGATAGAACTACTTGAAGCATTTGAGTGTGGGCCGGCCTAGGCTACATGTTTCATATATGAAAGGACACAGGGAAAGATGATTGTTTTGTGAGGAGCCAAGATGACAGGGGTGAGGTTCAGAGAATGGCCTTTTCATGGGGCTGGAAACATCTGTGGTTAGAAGAACACTTAGGTGGGATGCAGGAAGCCAGAATGTGTGTGTGTGTGTGTGTGTGTGTGTGTGTGTGTGTGTGTGTGTGTGTGTGTATGTGTTTATATATATGTATATGTATGTGGTTATATATGTGTGTGTATAAATATGGTTTTATATGTGTAATGGTGTATATATGTATGGTTTTATATATTTAAAAAAAAAACTACATGTTCAGACCTCAACATGAGATATGGAATGAACTAGCTCTGGGGATCTGAAGTTGTGGATGAAGTTTCTCATTTGCCATCAACTGCAGTGTGACCTTGGACAACCCTCCCAGCATCTCTGGGCCTCAGTCTCCTTTTGCCAGACATAGAGGGGTATGAAACATCAGGAATTCTGTGATCCAATACGAATATTTCATGGGCCACAAAGAGTGATCTTCTGGAGGACACAGTGATTCCTTCCCTCAGTGTCTGAGTTTGCCTGAGTAGCATTTTCCTGAGCCTGTTTTCAATCTTGCCTAGTGAGGGCCTGGGAAATGAATAGAGAAGCAATCAATCTGGTGTCAGGGGACTGGAGATAGCAGCTGTGCCTCTCAGGAATTGCAGGACTTATCATTTATTTGGATGTTGTTCCTGGCTTAACCCGACAACCTTGGCACCTTCTTGTTTCCTTAGTTCTTGAGAAGGTCTTTTATGCCAACTCCGTCTACACACACATGCACGACACACACAGCAATATGACCATACTCTGCTCAGTATTTCCCCAAGAATCCCACTGTGGTATGGGAAATCGTTTTAGATGTGCATGAGTTTGCTTTGGGTATTTTTGTGTATTCTGATAGGTATTAGAAAAATATAGCATGCATAGCAAAACCGTTTCAATGGATATTATTTCTT
This sequence comes from Potos flavus, assembly GCA_028534135.1. Lineage (NCBI taxonomy): Eukaryota > Metazoa > Chordata > Mammalia > Carnivora > Procyonidae > Potos > Potos flavus. The sequence goes on along the minus strand of CM052898.1, from coordinate 65,948,542 downwards.
AGGATGATAGTTTAAATAAATAGATTGAATTAAAGTGAACGATTGCATAAATGCTCACACACGTCAAACCTGGGTATAACAAAATTCTTGAAGGTGGTATGTGAGAGATTGATATGTGGGAAGCACTAAGTTAATTGCACTGATGAGGCTTTTAACAGATGGAGGAGACTCTTCTATCAGGTGAGATCTGATACCTGTATCAGAAGTGTTCTTATTCTTCCTTGGTTTGGTGTTTCAGCCTAAATATTCTTTTTGGGAACCATAAATTATTTCACATCTACTTTATATTGGTCACATTAGGTACTTAGAACGAGAGACTTTAACCTGGATATAATTAGAGGAAACGATCAGGTGAATTAAAATGAAAGGAAATTCGTAAAACAGCTGGCCAAGGACTCTACAAAAATGTCAGTGTCATAAAGGGCCCGAAATAAACAAACATGGCTGGGGAACCATTCTGGATTAAAGGAGACTCCAGAAAGATGGCAACTAAATATAATGGGTGATACATTATTGGACCCTGGATCAAAAATAAGAAGTTATAAGGGACATTTGGGGACATTTAAGGGATTTGAAAACCAACTGCTTATTAGAAAACCGGATAGTTATAAATTTTGCATTTCCTGAGTGTGATAATTGCAGTAGAGATGACTATTCTTGTTCTAAGGAGATTTATGCTGAAGTATTTAGGGATGAAGTACATCAATGTCTGCAATGAACCCTCAAATAATTCAAGCCAAATACACATAGATACTCATGTGTGCACCTAATGCCCACGTATATATATATACACAGATGTATACACACACCACACACGTGCATGTGTGTACACATAGACACGAGTGCATACACATAAACACATGTGCACACACATAGACACACATGCACACTTTCACACAAGCAGACTCACATATGTACAAGAAGAGGAAACATATGACAGAATATTTATATATGTTTTTAAAAGATTTATTTACTTATTAAAAAGATTTATTTATTTTAAGATAAAAAATATCTTAAAAATATTTAAGATATTTAAGATATCTTAAATATTTTTAAGATATTTTTTATCTTAAAAGAAGATCTCTCTTCCCCAAGAGAGAGCAAGGAAGGGGCAGAGGGGGAGGGAGAAAGAGAATCTGAAACAGGCTCCCTGCTGAGTGTAGAGCCCGACATAGGGCTCAATCTCATGACCCTGAGATCATGACCTGAGCTGAAATCAAGAGTCCATTGCTTAACCAACTGGGCCCCTCAGGTGCCCCAAGACAGAGTATTTAACAGCTGGCCAGTCTACAGTGTTCATTGTGCAATTCTTGCACCCTTTCTGAAGGCTTCGACCTTAAGAATTTTTCAAGATAAAAAGTTGCACAAAGATATTAGACTTTGGAGGTAGAGAAGTCTCAGAGATAATGGACGATTTTCGTTGTGCAGCTCAAGAAGTAGGTGTTGAAGAGTTGGATGATGTTTTTCTTGAGCTTACTCAGGGGCATGCTTACTTTGGCGTGGAACCAAAATTGCCCTGCGGCTGTCCCACAGCTAAGGTTCCCTCCCCCAACTAACCGTTAGACATCCTGTAGCCAGCCTCTCATCAGCAGACGGTTCACGGTGACTGCCTGGATTCTTGCTTGCATAGGCTTCACGGTTGCAGCTGATAAAACAACACGCTTGCACACAGAACAGCCTCTGCTCTTGTATAATGAGATTTGTGTGAAGTCCAAAGTCTTTCAGTTCATATTTATTGAGTGCCTACTATGTTCCAGGCACTGTTCCTAGGGGCTTGTGGAGGGTGGTTAAAATTCTCCTTCTCGTGGAGATCATGTTCTGGGATGGTAGGGATGGAAGTAGCCAGGCGAGTAATGAAAATTAATAGGGCGATTTCAAAACTTGTTTCATCTTATAAAGAAAAAGAAAATTATGAGGGTAATATGACAGGGAGTGGTGAAGCAGGGGGAGATAGGATGTGGAAGGCTTCTCTGGCCTATCATTAAGATCACAAGGGAGAGTACTTTACTTTAATGTCTGTGCTATTTCTTCCTAATTCTCCCAGCCTTTGAGTTGGCTGTCAAGGTCAAAGGTCTTCTGAAACCCTACTGTTCCACTGGGCTGCCACAGGCTCTGTGTTTCTGGCGTCGGTCCATGCCAAGTGACCATAATGGAGCCAACACGTGGATGTGCTCTTGCTCTCGCATGTGTCCTCATTCTCTGGTCGGTGAGTGCAGATGTTCTCTGTGCACTTTTCATCTGTATGGTGGGCTTTTTAAAAGGGTAAATCCAAAAGCCACAGGAAGCCCATCAATGGCTCATACTGACACATGGTGATGAAAGTGAGTTATTGTCCCCAAATAATCCTGCAGAGGAAGCCTTCCAGCTAACAATTTTCAATAATGCCACATTGGCACCCCTCTGAATTACTATCTTTTTTTGCTAATTCAATATGACAGGTTTCTAAAGCAATTTGAGCTCAGGTAAAAGCAGTGTCAGAGAGAGTATTCAAACTTGCTTAAAGGAAGGTGGTAGGAAGAACTTATATTGCGTTCTCCTTGCAACACTAATCAAGATCATTTGGATTCATTTCCTAGAGGCATTAAATATGCTTTATGTTTTTTTCTTTTCCAGTAACCTTTTTAGTTTCATCTGATAACTATATTCTATCTTCACTGCTTGAATTTGCCTGAGTGTAGAGACAGTCAGCTGATTCTTTAGACCAGAGGCTGCCAAAGATCAGAAGTCAAGACAATAGTCCTTTGCTTTTAGAGAAATTACAACTTTCAAAATTCGGGCCAAAATTATTCCCCTCCTAGGAAATCACTCAGGACACAGGCCAGCAGGTAAAAAAGAACCTGCGTGGGAGTCAGAATTTTATTTTTCCTTCCCTTTCCCGTTTCCACCTGGGTGAACCGAAGCTGGCCTTCCAGATGGCAGGGTGTGGGCCAGGCAGCATGGCGTGGGATAAGACGTACAGGATTTGGACTCAGGGAACCTGGTGTGAGTCTCAGCCCCCACCACTTATGACTGTGAACTGGGCTCAAAGCCTGACCCATAGTAAATACTCAATAAATATGAGCCCCGTTTCTTCCTGGTCCTCCATCTTGTTTCTTTATGCATGGTCATGTAATTCCAAGGAGGGAACCCCATCCCACCTCCCCAAACCACCTCTTACCATCCTCTCCAAAGCTCCCATCCATCGTGCTGGCCTTCCTGCTGTTTGTAGGACATGCCACGCAAGTGGACATGCCAGGCATTGAAACAATGGCCAGCGTCAGAGGGAGACTGTAGCAGGAATTCCAGTTACACACAGCTTCCCTGGGCCAAGTTCAGCTTCAAGAAAATGGCATCATACACCTGGTTCTGGGGAGTCAGGATAATGCACAGGCTTCAGCTTGGAGGCAAGCGCAGTGGGGTCCTGGCCCCTCTTTGTTCCTAGCGTTCTTTCACGACGTCAGCGCGGTGACGAAGGAGGACAGGTGTTGATAATGAGCTGCGGAATACATCATGCCTGTGTATAGATGGTATAAGGACTTTTTTTTTTCATCAACTTACCTTTGTGGAAAATTTTCAACCTTTACTATTTATAACCTTTACAGGCTTCAATCAAGATGTAGTATGTTGGCTTTGAAAGAGCTTGATTTAAATTGTAGAGGGAAGGGAAGGGGTTTCAGAAATCTCCATCCATTATTCATGATGTTTAGAAAGATGGGTTTTTTGTAGGTATGAAAACCATCCTGATGGAGACTGAATCGGGCAGGGAACGATGTTGATTTCACGGTGAAAACCCCTCTCTCTCTCTGCCACCTTGTAGACACCGTGTACAGGGCTGCTTGCCTTTTCCCCTCCTGACTCTCTCTGCATTTCCCCAGGAAATTAAAAAGGCTTCTTTAAGTTTCAGTGGAAATTGAAATCTCTAGCTTAAGAAACTGAAACCAAATCTCGAAAAATGTTGGGAAAAATTACTTCACCTGTGGCTCTCAAAATGGATTTCTCCTCCCTGTTTCTCAAAGTGCAAGGATTTTGATAAACCGACTCAGAAAAGGAGATTGAATATCCAGTCTGTTTTCTCCTCTCCCTTCCCCAGAAGGTCAGAATCCTGCCCTCACCTCCTAGAATGTGAGCTCTTTTTCTCCCAAGAGAAACCCTCACACACAAATGCTCATACTACTGAAAAAAAAAAAAAATGTATGTAGCACAAGGACTTTGATGCTTGATGCATAATATTTCAATTATATTATTTTGAATTTGAATGACTTGAAGAATGGACATGAAATTTGTAATATGGACCATGCCATAAATTCAGAAAATTATTTATAATAAAGACCAATCTACTGACTGTCTAGACTCTCTTAAATTTGCATCTCTCCCTTAACTCACAAATGAGAGTGAAGCATTTTTCTCTTTTGAAGAGCTGAAGATTTCTTGTAGGGAGCTTTATTTAAAGAGGAGAGGTGAATTAAGTAGCACAGGAGAAATTGTAAATTGAGTGCAGCCCTGAAATAGAGCTCGTTGGGAGGATTAATTTTGTTCTGTATGTGTGTGTGTGTTTATAATTGGAGCCACTTATGTTTTCAAGAAAAGAATTAGAAATAGAAGGTAGATCTTACATTTCTGAAGGATTTCATACCAGGAAGTTCCTGTCTCCATCAAGATATTTGGTTACAGACTGATTGAAATGTGGACTTAGTGCTAATTATATTCTTGACGGTGTACTGCAGTTTATGCGGTTACTTTAAAATACATTACCCACTTCAGTGGAGAGTTATATTTAGAAGGAATTACGCTTCATATCAGTTTTCAAAGATAAATCCAGTGGAGTATTCTAAAAAAAAAGGGCAAGAGGCCCACCTTCCTGCTCAGCTCTTCCTCCTGGACGGTCAGGATGTGCATGAGGCTCTGCACGCGCACCTGCAGCAACTCTGCTGTGGTGTGCAGGCCGTCCCGGTCCTCCTGCAAGTGCTGCGGACGGAACAGGAAGGGACATCAGTGGCCTCCGTGGGACCTCCCCGCAGGCCCACAAGCGGCATCTGGACGCTGCCCCTCGTCAGCACTGCCTTCTCTCCTGGCCACCCCTCTCCCAGGATCTGGTCCCTGAGCCCCCCCACCTCCAGCCCCCACCCTGATGCACCCTATACTGTCTCACTTGCACGGTTTCTAGAAGCTCCTGGCACTCCAATTCCCAGGTCTGCCTGTGGATCTCAGGAGGGACTTGCTCCCCCACATATCTCCTTAAAAAAAAAAAAGAAAAAGAAAAAAAAGTCCGGGCTGTCCCAAGTGGGGCCAACCACCAGACAGAATTTTATTGGAGTTTTATGCAAGTGATTCTTTTGTTTGTTTGTTTGTGTTTGAGGATGGAAAGCTTCTGCTGGCTTTTGTGGAGAAACTAACATTTGAGCTCTAGTGTTCAAAACGAACTCTTTGCCTCTCTGACTTTTCTATAGTGTTCCTTTGGGAATGTAGCTCAGAATCTTTAGCTCCGAATACTGTGTCAGCAAATATAAGGGAATTTGACTAGATACCAATTGTATGACTATTTTCCCCAGACCCGTATCTTCACATTCCCCAAATTAAAATTTAATCCAAACTCTGAGTTTTAATTTTGTGATGTTTGACCCTTTGTCTAATGTCATAGATTCCATTATATTTGAAGGACAATTTCCTCAAATTCTTTTATCACTTCATGTCTATATCCAAATTTGCTCCTTCTTTACCCCTTTCCTTTACCTCAGACCTTCATATTACTTCATATTACTACCAGATTCATTTTCCTAAAATACTACTTTGATTTGGTTACCCCCTTGCTTAAAGCATGTGGTGACCCTCAGCTGTCAATAAAGTCAAACTCCTTAACCTGGCTTTCAAGGTCACCCTTGGCCGCATTCTATTTCCCCTAATAAATTCCATGGTGCATCTCAACGCTCATGTTCGACATCATCCAAACTGTTGCCTGACTGTTTAACACACTGCATTTTCTACACTCCTGATGTAGTCTCCACTGAAGACTTCCTCCCTCTTCTTCCTTTTACTCATCCAATGTCATTGCAGCCTTTGTTTTAAAAAGATTTTATTTATTTATTGTAGATAGATTGATAAAGAGAGAGAGAATGAGAGAGAGAGAGAGAGAGAGAGCAGAGGGGCAGAGGGGCAGGGAGAGGGACAAGCAGACTTTGCATCGAGTGCGAGCCCTACGTGAGCTTGATCTCAGGACCTGAGCCGAAATCAAGAGTCAGATGCTCAACCGACTGAGCCATCCAGGAGCCCCTCATTGCATCCTTTTGAGGCTTGGGTCAAACCCTAATGCAGATGTTTGCCTTGACCACCCCTGATTAAAGTAATCCCTCCTTTTTAATAAGCTTCTGTCTCTTGAATTTATTTGCTCTATGTTTTTTGACTTTTCTAAGCCGTGTCCAAGCTCTGTCTTAAGTTCCAAGACCATGTCTCATAACTTTGTGAACCCCTATTCACTGCCTAGCTTGCCATCCTACACGTTATAAATATTCAGTCAATATCTGGTACTTGCTCTCAAGAGTGAGGTAATGCTCTTTCTGATAAACACAAAGACCGAGTGGCTCCATTTCTATGGGCATCAAACAGGCTTTCTTGCTGAGCCTCGGCAGCTCTGTCATTTCACTTTACTTCCAAGATATGGGCCTGTTGTATGGAGCCTGTAAAGGGTCCATGAAGGAGCACGTGAAACATATTGAGAAGGCAGGGTCACACTTAGATCTGGAAACGCGGAGAGAGGGGTCGCTTAGCTCATCCCATCGGTGGCATGTCCAGGGTGGGACAGGGGGAGTAGCGTACCCTGGGGACAGGCATTAAGCAGGTACACAGAGAATTTAAAACTGTCATAAAAGCCACTGAGTGGTTCTGCTTATTATCACCAAACACTAGCACGTCTAAATAATGTCAGTGATAAAATACTCTTTCCTCCCAAAATATGTGTTGCTATGGTTACTGTTAAATGTTAATAATATATGTAAACTCCAAATTAGCACATTATTAACATTATCTAATAAACGCTGAATTATACATGGATGTTCATTTGGGGAAGTCCCAGTATGCTGACTAGCACATATGGCCTCAGGTGTCCACTTAATTAAAAGGATTTAACAGATCCGGGATCCTTCCCTTGCTTCAGGCAGACTTGTGTCCCCAGCCCCTGTGGTATCATGTATTCTACATTTAAATCATAAATTCAGAATTCGCAGTGGAGAACAATGATCATAAGAATGAATAGATCTCGAGTTTGATTAATTCTTTCATCCTCTGTGACCACTTGTGCTTTTTGTTCGTTGGTTTATTTGTAACATTTGGATACTTCAGAGTACATGGTTTTGTTTGGTCCGTGCCTATTTTAATGCATATTTACATGACATAAATATATTTGTCCCATTTCAAAATTATCATTGAAAATCATTTTTTCACGTAGAGAAGGGGTATGATAAGAATGATGTAGTCCCAGAGTCATATATATCGAGAATTCGTCAGTTGTGTTTGTTTTACTGAAGGACAATTTCCTAGGAGGTCTCCAGAGAAGGCTGTACTCAATGTCACCTTATTAGAGAAGCTTCCCCTGAGCAACCATCAACAATAAGCAGTCACTCTCCCGCCCCTACTCTCTATCATTCTTACCCCAGATTGTTTTTCTCCGTAGCACTCATCACCCCCTGACATATTATATGTGAGCATATTACATATGTGTGTGTGTGTGTGTGTGCGTGTGTGTGTGTGTCTACTCACTTGTTTGGTATTTGTCTTCTCTGCTACTCTCAATTTCCATGGGGCCAGGAAATTTGCTTTATCAATGTTGTATCCTAGACACCAGAAAGATACCTGACATATAGTCGATGCTCAGTAAATATTTGTTAAGTGAATGAATGAACGAAGTGTCATCATACACCCCACAGAGACCGTTCATTTACTTTCTTCTCTCTGGAGCTCATCTGAATGGGGAGAGTGAGCAGACCTGCAGATAGGTTACAGAAGTACCTTTTTGCCCAAACTTGCTATCAGTGGAAAATTGCCCCCTAATTTTCTACCCATTCGTTCAGCCTAGAGGCCTAACTCAGAAGGGGGTGCGTAATAAAAATTAGCATACGTTGAAAATATACTATGGTTAGGCCCTTTAATATGTATTAGCTCAATGAATTCTTAAAAAAAAAAAAAAGGCAATTTAATAGATGAGAAAATGATAATACCAGTGTGATTATCTGGACCTGCCCTGTCCCGGGGACCAGGGAGGAAGGAGAGCTGGGCCCCATGAGGCTGAGCCCGACCCTTCATGGGGTCCTCTTCATTTGTCACAGACTCCACTACTGTGGCACCTGCTCCTGCCAGCACATGCTGCCGGGAAGTGTTAGATGTCACCGCACAGCTGTGCAGTGGGGTGGAAGACAGAAACAGAAGGAGTCACATGGAAGAACTGGGGAACTAAACGCAGGGCTTCAGAGGGTCAGGAGAACAGTGTCGGCTCAAATCCCGCGAGAATGAAAGAGATGGTCCTTGGGGGAAAGAATGTGTAGAAACGCGTTAGTTCACAGAGTCAAGTGTGCACAAGGATGATGGGAGAGTTTCCTACATCCATGTACTAAGAATGCCTCCACAAAGATACTCACTATTTTCCGTCTCATTCTTTGAATTACCCACCCCTCAACTCCACTTTTTTTTTTCAAACAACTCATAGACGTTTTAGAGACTTGAAGTCAACTTTTTAGAAAGTGCATTTTTTTTTTATTTGAAAGTTTAAATTTCTGCTCTAAAATACTGCCATGACAAAGTTATCACAACACTAAGGGAAGTAAACAAAGCATCACCTGAAATTTCACCATGCTAAAAAATATTTTCAATTTTTTCTGGGTTCTTCCCTTCCCAGTTTTTGTCCATCTTTATGCACATTTTTATTTTGGCATAAGCTTGTATCTGGAATGTGCTGGAATCTGCTTCTGGAATCTGCCATTTCCATGGCCACTAGTGCAGGACATGGCCAGGGTCGAGGAGGAGGTGAAGGGATGACAGCATTCCCTTAGATTCACACATAGAGAGAGAGCACCCCAAAACCAGAGGCTCAGCTTGTGAGATTAAAAAAAAAAAAAAATGAATGAGAAATCAGGGAATAGACTAAGGAAGAGAGAACAAAAATGCTTAACAGAGTGGATAAAAAATAAACAAATATAGATGGGAAAGGGAAAAATGAGCTAAGAAGAAGATAATTAATGAGAATTAATGAAAGGAAAATGACTTGCATCTCCCTGACATTCAGTTCAGCCAACTTGTGTTACACAGCCTATATCTGGGCAGTTTCTCCATGAAATCTAGAATTCCTGTCATTTTTCTTCAGGCAGAGTAACAAAAATGGTAGAAAGACTGATTTGAAATATTCTTAAAGATGGGCTTGGATATACATGTGAGTTCAGATGTTGCAGAAATTGGTCTGTCATTAATAATGTTTTAGGAGAAACTGACATGCCATTTCTCACTGATTTAAGCCTCTGGGAGGATGAGAGAGATGGAGTATAAAACAAAACATGTAAACTGTCAGAAAGAAGAACTCACAGAGAAGAAAGCCAACAATGTCCTTTAAACAGCAGTAAGGTAACCTGAGATCTAGCAGAGATTTTGAGAACTCTTGATCGTACTGGGTGTTTTAGACCCTTAAATCATTTATCTGATTACCGCTCTGAGCCAGGTGTTAGATTTTACTGCGAATTATAAGATAACCAACTCTGAGCTATTTGTTTTCTAGAATAGACTATACCCAGGTGCGCATCATGAAATAGGCGCAGCCATACTGAAAGCCACCATATTGAAAACAACAGGTCATCTCCTGGGTGGCATTTAGTTCATTAAAAGGCAAATTATATTATGTGGATATTGGAGAAAAAGTTTGTAGTGTCCATACTTGGTGGCACCAGATGGCTATTTTTTCCATGTCTAAGTAAGAACCTAAAATAGCCTGCATGATACATTTCCTAGATGCAGAAACAGTCTACAGCCTGGCTCAATTGTGATGCCTTCCTACTCCCAGTGGTCTGTTTCTAATAACCTGCATGATAATGTCATAGAATCGGACCAAAAATCCATCAGAAATGTAGGGGTCCTGGAATGAGACCAGGGTAGGCTTTATTAAGCCCAGGCCTGCATCTGTTCAGAATGTTGAAACAGAGGCTTGCCGTCCATCTGTACCAAGGTGAGCAAACATAGGCAACTCACGGTCCAATAGCAGAAGCCTGGAGAAGACTGTAAGTGTGTATAGCAATGGTTCTCAAACTTCACTGTATGCCAGAATCTTCTGGAGAGGTTCTAAAATTCCCCAAGTTCCACCTATACTCTGCACACATTAAATCAGAATTGCTAAGACCGGGGCTAAGCCATCAGTAAGTAGTCTCTCTGCCAGGTGGTTCTGATCCACAGCTGTACAATAAGATTAGCATAAGAAATGCTGCTGGGAAATGTGGATATACTCTGGAGGTACTTCAGAGGAAAGTGAAATAGCAGACTTCCCCGGCAGGGAGAAAGGAGGATGTTCCAGAGAGCGGGAACAGCATAAACAAACAGAGATGAGAAAGCCTGTAGGGGAAAAGTGCAAAGTTCTTTTTGTTGTTGTTTTGTTTGTTCTTTTGGCTGTGGCCTGGAGGCATAAGGGAATCAATAGCAGGAGATAGTATCACCGAAGATCATATGCTGTTAAGGGGCTTGGCTACCAGGTGGATGAAATCTTACATGTAGATTCCTAGGAAAAGGTAACCATTGGCGGCAAATGGTTGTTTTCATTCATTTTTGGATGCTTTATTTTATAATAAACCCCATACACCATTTTCCCCCCTGAGAACTACAAGCATTTTAAAGATATCATCTAAATGTTTCGTACAATATCCCTTTGATGTTCAGGTCAGATAAAAGATCCCCATTTTACAGTTGACAGAATTGAGGTGATTCTCCAGGTCACATGTTTCTTAAACCATTGAGAAGTGGTATTTGGTTCGCAAGCCCTCTTTTGGCTAGCAGAACTAATTTTTGTTGTAAAATGGGACCATTTTGTTATGTTTTAACCTCCCCTCGACTATGGTAAAAGAGAGAAGAAAACTCTTTCTTTTCTTTTCCAGACTTGCTGGGCACCTTGTCCCCTACGTATTTGCCTGTGAGTCCAATTCCTTACTCATGAGAGTGGGGTCCTGGGACGGGGACTGAGACTCCAGCAGGAGAGTGAGGACGCAGGGGTTGTAGACATGAAGTTGGCATTTGCAACTTGGCTGAGCGAGTGGTACGTGCATTGCCCTTGCGGTCCAGGGAAGCACTTTAGAGAGAAAAGAAAGCAACCATCACTGCCAAACCTGTTGTTTTTGACCGCTTAAAAAAATTTGCTCCACATCCAATAAAGCTGAGAAAAAGCACATTTTCCTTGGACAAAGCAGCTGCCATTTCTTGCAGGATGCCCGCCGTTGAAGACGGGCTATAGCCGCTGTGGGTGGGCCATGTGAGCCGGGGCAGATGTGGCTTGCCTTCCAGCCACTATGGTTCTGCTGAAAAAGAAATGAGAGGGTTCACTTCTGGACTCACCATCTCCAAAAGGCTGCTTCCTAAAACTGCTAATTGTGCATGTTAAACAGAAAGTGGAGGCTCCCAGCAGCCTCTCTGACTCCTCTTTGCAGATGTTTTATTCTACTGTTTTTTAATGAACGGAGCACTGATGGGTACCACGTGCTCACAGTAAAACCACGACCCTCCATCACACTGGGAAGCTCATGTTGCTTTTAAATGGCATTTCCTAACTTTAGTCAGTCATTAGCTTATGTCTTCATGAGTTTTGAGTATGATTTCCTAATATTTTTCTTTAAATGGACTTATTTTTTTTCAAAGGTTTTATTTATTTGAGAGAGACAGCGTGAGAAAGAGAGAGAGAGCACACAAGCATGGGGGAGGGGCAGAGGGAGAAGCAGGCTCCCCGCTGAGCAGGCAGTTCCATGAGGGACTTGATCCCAGGACCTGGGATCGTGACCTGAACCAAAGGCAGACACTTAACCAACTGAGCCCCCCAGGTGCCCTAAATGGACTTATTTTTTACTTAAACATATCTATAAAGAATATATATCCATATGTATCTCTATCAATACTTACACAACTCCCTTAATGGAAAAGTACTACTTTTCATAAATAGAAGTTTAACCTTAGGCTCCAGTACTACAGAAATAAAACAAAGGCGTTTCTTGTTAGTTACTCTCACCTGCCAATGATTCTGACTTTGAGGCCCGGACTTTTGATGAAAAGGGAAGATTTGCAAGAAGTCTTAAGACAGAACAGCCCCAGACAGGGCGGTGGCCATGAGTCTGGAGAAGAGGGGATGGAAACAAGACTGCTCAGAAGCAGATGCACCCAGTCTTTGGTCAGTGGCCCTTGTTGGCTCTACTCCCGGGCATGGGCATTTTGTTAGTGTTGCCTCAGAGAATGCACTCACAGTCTGCCATGTGTCAGCTTGAATGCTCAAATTCCTGCAAGAGATGTGGCTGAGAAACAAGGTAAAAATCACAATAACAAATCATTGAGGATTCTTTTAGACCTAATCATTCCCTTTTATTCTGCCTCCAGAAAAGGCAACTCCCAATGGTTTGACAATCCCAGGAAGAATGTACTTGCTGTCAGTGTGAATGAACTTAACCATTAACATATAGTGTAACTAGATACACTTGGATTTAGTGATTGTCTATTTATTTTAGAGAGAGAGAGAGCACATGAGTGGAGGGAGGGGCAGAAGGAGAGGATGAGAGAGAGAGAGAAAATCCTCAAGCAGACTCCCTGCTGAGCACAGAGCCCCATGAGGGGCTCAGTCCCACAACCCGAGATCATAACCTGAACCTAAATCAAGAGCCAGCCGCTTAACCGACTGAGCCACCCAGGTGCCCCATGATTGTCATTTTTAAAATGCAGTACCAAATAAGAGAATAATGAGAATTTGGAATGCCATGGAATTTGAAAATCGCAGACTGCATGGCTATAGTTTTTTACGGGCACATTTTATTCTCGTGAAGGGTCGAAGCAATGGTAACACTGTGGTATCCAGGTATGTCTGTGTGTCCGTGTTTTATACTCACTAAGCATTACGGTAGATGGAAACTTTCCAAAGTAGTTTCAAAATTACTAGGCAAAGAAAGTAATGAGAGAAATAAGCCTGCAGTCATAGAGCAAACATTATGACCCTATCTTTAGAGCCAGTGACCAATGGAGAAGGAATTGTAATTCTTGCTAACCCTCTGGAGTTCTCTTAAAGCCTCTGAGAGGCATAATAATGTCCTTATCTTGAGTTACATGCTGCTTTGTTTATGGAGACTATTAGTAGAATCCAATCCAGAACCTGCTACAATTGCATGACTAAGGCATTCTGCTGGTAAATAGATTTACTTGACAGGTTGACCTAGGATTATGAGTAAAACCCAGTAGTTCTGGAGACAAATATGCTTGGGTTCATCTCACTAACTCATCTGCCCTGTTTGCATCAACAGCAGCTACCTGTATCTTTTTCATTGTTTTAACTGTCCTTTGTAGCTGTGCCCTCTTTAGAATACCAAATGAAGCAGAGCCCGTATCTCTGCTTTTTTATTACTAATTACCTATATTACCTTCAGCTGCAATTCTAGTTGTATTATGGGGACCAACAGTGCACGTGCTGAAATATTCATAACGCCTGCTGGTTACCAGGTTATCCTGTAGGGGTCCGGGTCTGTGCCAAGCATATCACTTCAACTGTGACATGGCTTAGAATTCACCGTCACGTTATCGTTGCTTATCATCACCATTTTATAGATGAGGAAACCAAGACTCAGAAACTGAGGGACCAGCCAGAGCTTGCACAGCTAATGAATGACAGAGCGAGCCCCGGACTGAGGATTGCTCACGGAGTTACTCTCCTCTACTTCTCTACACCGCCTCCGAATGGCTGTGCCTGGGTGCTCATCTCCCCACATTACGTTGGCTCAGTGATTTATGAGCACTCTGAACAATCACTGCAGGGAAGGATTTGATCGTCCCTGTGAAACGGAGCAAGACTCACGTTGCTGCTGCTGCGGCTGCCCCAAATGAGCTGGCATCCAGGGAGGCTGGTTGTGTATCATAGCCAAGATAATCTCACCGCTTGAACAAATCGGCCCAAACATGTCATGACTCAACACAACCAAAGTTTTATTTCTTAATCACATGGTTATCCGGGGCAGTTTGAAGCTGATGGTATAGTGGGAGGGGAAGGTGACTTTGCTCCATTGGAGTCGTTCAGGGACCTCAGCTGACTATGGCTCTGTTCCCACCAACACATGGCTTCCACGTTTGCTATTGTTCACCTTTCCAGCCAGCCAGGAGCAAAGAGGTTTAGAGGAGTGTGCGTGGGATACTTCCGTAGGCCAAGCTTTATAAGGGGTGTGCCTTCCTTGCACACCCATTCCATTGGCTAGAATTCAACCAAATGTCTGCCCCCTAATTACGGGGAAGGCTGTGGAATATAGTCAAGCCAGGTTTCTGAGAAGAGGAAATGAATTGCTGAGAATACTCACACCAAGGGAGCAAAGGAGAAAGCTCCCCAGTCTGGGAACCCAAAAACTGGGTTTTCAGTCCTGATGACCCATTACTAAGAGCCACTTGACAAGTTTCTCATCTGAAAATCAGAATCAACACCCCTGCTGCTTTCTCCACAGGATAATTTAAGATCAAAATTAGAGTGAATTAAGGTACGTGGATATGCTTTGTATGTAACTTAACACCTTAGCGTGGGATAGTAGACAAAAGACCTAGATTGAGCTATGGAATCCAAGTTCACATTCTTTTTTCCTGCCAGTTCCTAGCTATGGATGCATGACTCACTCATATGCGCTCTCTGAGCTGCAGAGCCTTTTCTGTTCAGTTAGGAGGAAAAGCACCTCCTTACCTTCTTTGTAGGGTTCCAGAACATATACAGATCAGTGGCTTATGTGAAAGTGGTTGAAAAAGCCTTAAATGTCAAGGAGATAATTAAAGCATTTAATATTTTGTTTTTTATATCATCGGGACTTCTCCTTAAGGGCCTGTTACCTGGCGAGTGCTTTCTGAACCCCATACCCTATGCTTTGCCCTTTCTCTGCTGACTGAAGTAGGGCATTATGCATGAAAATAGTGTTACGTTCAAAAGATTGCAATAGATGCTCGCCATCAACGCACACCATAAGTAACTGTAAGCTCCTGAGGGAACAGCGGAAATCACCTCCAAGGCTGAAATTCCCACCATCCAGGTATATAACTGCAGCGCGATCGGTGCTTATTGAACTACATTCAATTTTAAAACACATTTTGTGGCCAAAAACAGAGTGACCAGAGGGCTGGTACAATAAGTTAGTGACTGACTCCCCTGGGGTATAACGCGGGCTCATGCAGCAACCATTTCTCTCTTCCAGAGTAGTTTATCCTCAGTGATCCCATTCCAACTTTCTTATTCACTAAATCATTTTTCGAAATTGACGGTACCCGTCAATTAAACAGACTCAGACTTTCTTTTCTGCATTGAGCATTGTCACAATTAGAGGGATTCATGAAGTTATTTTCCTTTTCCTCTTTTTTTCTTTCTTTCTTGTTGGAATCTCTTGACACTTCTTAATTCTGGCCAAGGAGCTCATGACGTTAGAGGCGGCTTTCTGAGCCTGGTTTCACAGAAGGCTGATTGGCCCTGCCTTTCATTCATTCCTGGACTCACCCAGCTTGACTCGAGGAGCAGCGAGGCTCTTCTAATGGTGGAAGTGGGATGACTCACTCTTCTGTGGTTCTGAGTTGTGGCAGGTGAGGCTGCATCTGCTTTTTCAAGCTTTCATAAGTAAATAACAAGAGACAGTAGGGCAATTCAGGGAGAGACTGGCTGTCTTCAATTCTAGAACGGTTGCCAACGTGGATCCTAGTACTGACTGTCAAATCCAGCCTAACCTTGACTTTGCCTGCCCACTGGACAGCTAGCAGAGTGTCCTTCCTTCAATGGCCCCTCCAGTAAAAGAGAAAATTGCAAATAAGGGCCCTGCAGAGAGGTCGCCCTGGGCTTCTCAAACTTTCACGTGCACAGGAATTGCCTGGAATCATTCTAAATGCAGAGTCTGATGCAGGGGCTGTGAAGTGGGGCCTTTGGCATTTCTTTTCTTTGTTTTTTTTTTGAAGATCCACTTATCTGACACAGAGAGAGAGACAGAGAAAGAGAGTACAAGCAGGGGGAGCAGCAGAGGCAGAGGGAGAAGCAGACTCCCCACTGAGCAGGGAGCCGGATGTGGGACTCGATCCCACGACCCCGGGATCATGACCCAAGCCAAAGGCAGCTGCGTAACCGACTGAGCCACCTAGGCATCCACCTTTGGCATTTCTAACAAGCTCCCCAGGGCTGCTGCTAGTCCAACTACCACACTTTGAGGAGGAGGGGGGAGTTGATAAGCCTGAGACCGTTCTTACCAGGCCTTTTTTTGGGGGAGGGGGTAGGCAGTGAAGGGGAAGGAATAAACATTTCTTGAGCATTTTCACTGACGGGCTGTAAGCTAGGAACATCACATAACACCTCATTAATACTTAATGCCTACAACTATTATTATCTGTATCTTAAACCTCTGGCAAATGAAGTTATGATAATTCCAAAAGCAAACTCTAAGCTTCAGCTTTTTCAAAGTATGTTGTTCATGTAGCACATTTCATTAGCTCATACAGTATGGCTATTTCCTCTGAATGTATTAAAATTTAAAGAGAATAACGGCCGTTCATCAGAAATAGCAAGTGACGATGAGCTCTCCAAGGAATATTTTGTTTCCAACGCTCAGTTTCTGGGAGTTGAAATTCAGGGTGATCAGGATGGCCAAACTGGTCGGTTCTGCAAGGCCTCATTCTTTATAGAAAATATTTTCAGATGATGTGGTCTCTGCGATAAGGAGTAATAACCAGGTTGCACTTGTGACAGTAGATAAAAAATTGCGATCAGGAGGAAAGTGGGATCTTTTATTTTTTTTTAATCTACAGTAGTCTACAAAGTGTCTCTTCTGGGTCCGAGTGAGTTGGTGTAATTCAGGCAGCTCTAGTTCTAAGATTGTGTCTATGCTGCCCGTGAATAGGAAGATAAGGGAGCGCATTCCGTCTGAGCGGTACTATGAGGATGACTACAACCTTACCCACCAGAAGGGATGGTGAACTGTAAGAGCAGGGGTATATCAGGATCATAGAGCATGGGGGATATGGCTTGGGGTCAGATACTAACTTGCTAATGATGTTGCATACATAGTACACGGGGAGTTTGGAGATAGCCAGATAGAAATATTGGAGACATAATTTCATAAAAACATTTTTATATTTAAAAGGGGAGGCGGAACCAATATCCGTACATAGTTAATGACGGTACTTACTGGGCGCCAGGCACTTTCACCTATTAACTCACTTTATCCTCACAACAGCTCTGTCCTTGTGTCCACTTTATAGATAAAGTAACGGAGTCACAGAGAGATGAAGTATAGTCTCCAGTTCAGAAGAGCTCAGATCTTGAATCTGAACAAGCTGGCTACTGACCAAACTCTCTCATCATGCTTGTCCTGGGCTCACATACGGCAAGGACATGGGGGCTCAAGTTCAGATTCTGCCATTTGCACTTACCCTTTGATAAATCCTTTGGTCTCTCTGTGTCAGTTCCATCATCTGTGAAATGGGCCTAATGAGGTCCCGCAACCTCCCAGGATTGTTGGGAAGTTGAGATAAGATAAGGCATCGAAATCGTGCAGGTCATATACGACTATACAGACGGTTCAAAGATTAGATGGACACATTCTAATTACTATTGGTAGATTTTAAATACTATTGTGTAAAGACCCAACTTAAGTTATTTTTATATTTTTACTGCTTCCTCAAGAAGAACTAGTTTTGCCTGGACACTTAAACAGAAAACAACAAAGAGAAGTCTTTTTGGACTTACTTTCTTTAGGTTTTCTGAAAATAGAATATTTTGCAGAGGCCAAAAACCAATAGAAACCCCATCAGCTGATTTCATTCATTCCTATTTTGTGAAATATTATTCTCTGTAGGTTCTTCTCTGAAGCGTCAGCCCATCTGGATTGCAGTGATTCTCCAACGTCTAGAATTTAGCTCTTCATTTGGAAAGGTGTTTTGTGATGAAATCCATTTCACCATAGAATTTTGCACTCAGATTTAGTCCATGATTTTTCGTGTTGCCTTGTCTCGTGCCAGCATATTTCCCATTCTGCAAAAGCCGTCGCTTAGAGTTTTAGCGTTCCAGCTGCACACATTTTTTCTCCCTCAGAATTTTAGTAAGAGATAATTTAGGGCTCCCCTCATAATTGCATTACTATATCCCTCCTCCACCCAAGAATTCAGGGGACTTGAGACTCAAGATCGCAGGGGCTTTGCTTGTGTTGCTGGGGCCAGGATTTCTATGCCTCTGGTTCCTGGATGAGCGCGATGGAGGTGCCTCCTAATTATTAAATTATAAAAATTATAATTAGAGATTAATTTTCTTTTCTTTTTCTTTTTTTTTTTTTTTCCTTTTAGGTCAAAAAGCCACGGAAGTCAAGCAAGTGAATTTTAAACCAGAACATTATTCTATTTCATTTAATTTAGCCAGATCAGAATGTGTTTCCTTTTGGGCAGCAGGTCATGATAAGTCTTTCAGAGTCGATATTATAGGAGTTAGATAGAATTAGCTCTCTTTAATAAATTAGCAAATTCGAAACAGAACGAGGATGGAGTGAATCTTATGTGTGCAAGGAGGTGACATTTTAAAGCTGATTTAATCAAAGGAGAGCCATCAGACAATGATATCATCAGTTTCCTTTAACTGTAGCTTCTACGATAGGGTTCGTTTAGATATCTGAGGTGGCCAATATAAGAAACTCCAGTAGTTAATCTGTGTCTGCGTGTTCATGAAAATGGCTTGACTTCTCTGGTGTTGTTCTAGAGCAAACGTTGGCAGAGAAAGATGGTCTGTGAGGACTACCGACTTCCAGGGTATCTAGGTGTATATTCCTGGTGTCCAAAAATACAGACAATACAGGATATGGTCAAAGATACAGACCTGATGTCAGAGAGCACTCAGTTCAGATCCTGCTTTTTTTTTATTTCTTAGCTGCATGGCCCTGAGAGAATTACTTATCTTGCCTCATCCTTACATGGGATGATAATAGTTTCCATCTTGGCGATTATGGTGGTGACTATGCCAACGTGTTGTGTGGAATACCATCTATTTCTTTAAAAAATCATAAAACTTGTCAAGGTAAAGTCAGTTTTGAGATAATTTTATCTTTGGCTTGCTATTAATCCATGTGGGACCCTAACAGCTGCCATAATTTGTCTTAGACATTTGAACAATCTCAAAAACACCCTGAATGAATTATGAGTGCCTTTTCAAACCAGTCCATAAAAATACCGCCCCAGAAATGTGTGCATCTTTAAGAGAAGCCCCCTCACTACACAACACACACACACACACACACATTAACATTGGCCTTTGTTTAAGGAAAGTTCTCCTGAGAAGAGAATACAAAGTGTCATGACTTCTAATTTGGAGCCAAAGCGTAATTCCTCTCAGAAGACCACATTTACTACCTATAGAATCCCTATAAGTACATGCACTTCATCCAAAGCACATTATTCTTTTTAATTCATTGTGTTAATACACGCTTATTTAAAGTAAATTGGGAAAGTACTAATAAGTAGGAGGATGAAGAAATGCTACATCCAAATATTATTAATGTTGTGGTGGTTTTTATGACTTTAGGTGTTTTGTTGTTGTTAGTTGCTGTCATACTGTACAGGTAATTTTATGTCCTCCCTTTTCATTATGTATTTTTAAAAAAACATTATTACAGTGTCTTTACAAAGATTATTTTAATGGCCGTGTACCATCACACTGAATGGATGTGCTGTCGATTGTCCAGCCGCCTTCGTAGAGTAAAACAGTTCTTCACTGTCATACTGACCCTGCAGCATTTGTGACAGTGGTCATGCACGTCCTGCATAGGCCAGATCTGTCAAGTCATTAGAGCTGGAACTTGGTTCCTGCAGCTGCCATCAAGGTCCCACACAGTATTTCCTGATGTTCTTCGATTCCTTCAGCTCAAGATCAAAGCCCAAAGTCAGTCTCTGATGTTTCTGTGTCTTTTAAGGCTAGAAGGTCAGGAGAGTGCAGAACAGTCTGGAATGGAGAGAAGTTCCTCGTCTTGCTCAGACAGCCGTGTTCTCAGTGTTACAGGTTGTGATCTCTGTGACGCCTTAGAAACTTTTAGTAATTATCTGAGGATCCTAACACTCTTCTGAGAAATGCTGCTGTCCTTAACCTATCACCCCAGCATTCCGTTACCTGTCCCAGGAAACCAGGTATATTAATTCATTTTTGCGGGAATATGAATTTCAGATCTGCTAGACAAACCCCTTCTTTTTCCTTCTCTTGAGTTATGTAATTGAAGTCATTTCTTCTAGCTATTAAAGCTAGCCTGCCTTATCTTTTTTCCCCTTGATTATTATAGCCAATTTAATTAATTACTGTCCTTAAATTCTCTGGCATGCCCTACCTGTGCTTCACATTTGGGGATTTAGAGAGTTTAATACAAGAAAAGTGTTCTTGTTTGCTAGGACCGATACTCATCTGATCCACCTGCTACCAGCACAGCAGTCATTGAAATATCGCATGCATTAGTACTGAGTAATAAAGAGTTTCTACCACTCTCTCACTCCTTAACTTTCTCTCTCCCACTCTACCCTGGCAGCCCCAGCACCCCCTTGGAAATCTCTGTGCCATGTAGCTTCTCAGCTCTGCTATAGCTGCAGCATTGTCCATGCTGACTGGTTTCTGCTTATGTCTTAAGACAGACGGGCAGACAGATGCCTTTGCTTTATTCAAATTGGGATTGGAGTCTTTACGGATTTCTTGGAAAGAATGCAGCTACTTTAGTGGTAGGGACAGCACTCGATTCCCACCACTGCCTCTCACTCTCGCCGACCCCAGCTGCTTCTTTAAAGGAAGGCTTTTCTCAGGTTGATGGGGGGGATGATGAAGCCAACTGACATCTCCATTATTTCTACGAGAGCCTGAAAGCGCTCTTTCCTATTGCTATTTTTCTCATTGTGCATACCACGGAGTTGAAGTCAAAGGGAGCGGAGAGGAAGGGGAAGTGTGAATCCGTGCATCTGTATTACCCAGGGGGCCTTTCTAAGAGCCCCGACACTTGGGCGGAAGGGGAGCCGGATTTTTGTGCTGGCTTTGCTGTTCCATCACCTTTGCTCCCAATGAATCATGTGCAAGAGGATGGAACTAGACCGGGTCACTCAGCAGGCCCTCCCAGGTACACTGGCATCAGTAAAAAAAAAACCTCTTCCAAGTCAGTTCTACAAACTCCTCCCTTTTGCAGGCATCAAATTCTGGCTTTGAGAAAAGGGGCACATGTAATGGGAATATTTATGTACCAGAGTCAGGTGTTGTGTTTGCTTCTGTCCAAGTAGTAATTTGCAGAATTTCATTTTGTGGGTTGCCTTGTTGACGGCTCACATTGATTATGTTTTTGCTCCCCGCACCCCAACACACACACATACATTCATTCGACTGTTGGTTCTCTAGTAAACTTTTGCTCTACGTCTAATCCTCTCCAGACTTAGAATTTTATTAATTACTTAAGAAATCCTGGGTAATTTCATAATCTTTCCATTTAAGTAATCATGCCTAAATTGCATTTAACTGAAAGGGCTTGTGTATTAATTGTGCCTGGTGTTTTTGTTGATTAGGCAATTCTGTATCTGTGCTAATCAGAGTTGCCTTGTGTCTGTCGACACTGATGAAGTCTTCCGTCAACTGTGTTGATTTAAAATATTGTTGTATCTTGCTTTCCCAAGGTAGGGGAGCAGTTCTCAGCATGACTGTTGTAGTCCTCACTCTGAACTCACAAAATGGAAATGATTATGACTCGAAGTTAATTGCACACTTAAGCCAGAAACCTGGATTTTTCCTTGCCTTGTTCCTTCCCGTCATTCAGCACAACATTTATGCTGTCAATATCCTACCAATTTCCCCCCTTTAAATATTTCTTGAATTACGTATCCCCTTCTGGCTCAGGCCCCTGGTATGTCTTGCTGGGACTATCTCTGCAGTCTTTGACTTGGTTCCTGATGATGGAATAGCCCCTCTTAATTCAGCCAGAAGGATCTTTCTATGCACTTCTGAACAAGTTACTCTCATGCTTAAAAGCTATCAGCAGGTACCCGCCATCTACAGAAAAAGGCCATGCTACTTTGCAGGGCACAGAAGGCTTCTTGTATGTCAGTACTTTCCCATTTTTTTCAGCTTCATCACTTGCCCCTTTCCAATTTGAACTTGACACCACATGAACACCAAATTATGTGCTTTTTTTTCTCTGTTGGTCATTTTTATGTTTTGGTCCATGGTTTGGGCTAGAATATTTTGGTCACTTTCCATATCCAGACCCACGAGTCTTCATGCACACTTCAGCAGCGAGCTTGGCCTATATTGTCTCTTTAGGGAATTTGCGGTTTTCCTAGAACTCTTGAATTTCGGTATTGATATATTGACAACGTCCATTCATGTATCTGCCCCCCCACTACTGCCACTAAGCCTAAGTTCTCTGAAGGCAGAAAGGGCCCTATTCATCTTGTTATCCCCAACCTCTAGTACAGCACCCGGAGTCTAGTAACAATGGACAATGTCACACCAGGCCACCAAGCTATCACCAATGAATTTGAAGTTTTTTTTCACTACAGGACATATTTTTGTATAGTTCTCTAGAATCAGACTCTGAGCTGAAGGCTCATGTAAAAATGATTTATTAGGAACTGGTCCTGGAAAAAACTACTAAAGGAGTAGGGCAGTGAGGCAGGGAGGTAAAGGGAAGGAAGCCAATGGGAGTGCTATCAGGAGAGTCTCGCAGAGGATAGTTTTGGCTCAGTTCTGCAAGGGCCTGAACTTTGATTTGTCCCCACCAGGGTGGGGCACCTGGGGTGTTGGATATACTCAACATCTATCAACATTGGCCAAAGATCGCCTCTCCCCAATATAAACTCCCAGTCACTTGGCTTTCAATGTATATAGATAGGTGTGTGGGGCTCTAAACTGCACACGTGTCAGAATCACCTAGAAGGCTTATTAAAATACAGATTGTTGAGCCCTCCCCCCAGTGGATCTGGGGTTAGGCTTACGAACTTGCAATTCCAAGTTCTCAAGTGATGCTGATGCTCCTGATTTGCACATCATACTCGGAGAAGCACTGATTTATGCAAAATGAGTTACAGCAGCCCGAGGCTTGAGGGTCATCCTACAATAGAGTCATGAGTGCAGACTGCCAGGAATGAAAACGCACCAGAATTATCAAGAGATCCAAGGGAATATGGATAGAGCATCAACAGCACCTGCTTCCAGGGATTGGGCCCTGACTTATGCCCAAGATGATGTGAGCTGTCCAGAGCAGAGTGTTGCTGGCCCCATTTCTACTCCAAGGCCAGATCCCAATTTGAAGGACTGGCTAACATGAGAATTTAACTTCTAAATCAAATTTCTCTTGGCTATAATTGAAGGTCGCACTTACTAAACTTTTTTCATATCATCTTTGGTTCTATTATCTTCCTCATTAATATCTGCTAAAAGTACTTTCTGGAAGCACTGTTGGACATTGTCTTGTTGACATGTCTTTCTTCCCAGTTGCCTTCTTTGTGTGTTCTCTTTTATTATAATTTACCGAGACAAACTTCAAAATATTATCTAATCAGAAAAGAGTAGAGTGTAGTAATATAGAAAAGAGTTGAGGTAAAAATCTAAAAATACAGTGTTAGAAAAAAAAGTGTAGTGTAAGAAATGAATAACCAGACACTAAAATAGGCTAAATCAGCAAGAAAGGACCTAGAATTAAAAAAAAAAAAAATAGAAATTAGTTTGTTGACTTGCCAGACGCTTTCTGGAAATAAGTGGAATCTTGGCAATTGTGGGAATTTTGGGAACCTTAGGCATAATTTTATTTTACTAAAAGAGGGTTTCTTCACTGTTTTTATCCTGGTTGTTTGAAAGAGTTCATGGAGCTCCCAGAGGCATCTGATGTTCACAAAAGTAGCTCATGATGTACTGGAAAATCTGTCTAACTTGGTACTTTGAAATAAATATGAGAGAGCTAAAAGTTTAGTGTTGTAATTAAATCTGACATCATGCTGGAATCTTTGCAAAGGTAATAAATCACTCAGGAATCATGAAATGGTCCTTTCACTGTACTCTTTGTTTATTGATTTAAATCAATTTAACAGAAACATACTGAGAACCTACTCCGTGTAAAACCCAGGGAGGGAGAGGAGGGGGAGAACCATGGAGAAGGAAGAACTTTGCCCTTACAAAGCTTACTGTTGGATGCCTTTGTGAGAGCACTTAGTATGATTTGGCTCCTAAATTTAGTCATATGTGTAAAACTTAGAAAGACTACAAAGATAAAAGACTTCAGGGAAGAAAGAAGTATAAGAGGAAAAGCCAATGACAAATAGGTAATTGATGGTGAAGAAAATGATAGAAAAACATAACCATCTTAAATTTATGTAAGTTTATGATAAGAGAATAATTTTTTTCAGGTATGCTAAGACAGAAGAAGCACATATCAAAGAATTTGTCTATAATGAAAGGGTTGATGGGATTTGAAGGGTTTCCTTGGAAGGAAGAATATTACTACTTATTGGATCCCTTCTATAAGTCCATGGTTTTATACCAACTATCACAACCAATCCACCAGACTATTGAGCAATAGATATTGCCATTTTTTAAGTAAAATTTTAAAATTTAGAATGATTTTAGGTGAACAAAAAAAGTAAAGATAGAACAGAGAGTTCCTGTATATATATCGTCACTCACTTCCCCCTATTGTTCACATCTTCTGTTACTCTGCTTTATTTATCACAATGAAAACTCCATTACTGGTGCATCACTATCAACCAAACTCTGGACTTGAGTTGGATGTCACCACAGTGCTTTTCTTTTCCAGGATCCAATCCAAGATCCATATTACCCTTATCAACTCCTTAGTCCATGACAGATTCTCAATCCTTCCTTGTTTTTCATGATCTTGACAGTTTTGAAGAGTACTGGTGAGGTATTTTGTAAAATTGAAGTTGCTATTTTTTAATAGAAGTTTATCAACTATAACATTTTCATCAAAGATAGAGATTTGGTGTGAAAAGTAAGTTATCAGTAATAACTTTTGCCAGTAACAACATTAAAAATTAAGAATGCAGTGTTTTGTAGCAATGCCTGGGCTCCTTGAATTCTAGGAATGCTCCCTCTGTGATTTTTTTCACTGTTACTAAAGGCCCCTTTTTGAGAAAAAGAAGCATACTTTAGTTTAGACCAGTATACCCAATCCCGTGGCCTTTCAGCTCCTGGGAGATTTGATGAGGATGCTAACCTTCTAAGTGAATTCTTAAGGATCACCAACACTTACTATTCACTAACTGAATGTAGTACATTATTAAGTTTATTAAGAGTTCTAATTCTGCATTCTGCTAAAATGTCTGATTGTCATACAAAGCTTCATATATCCTTTAATATTAGGTTGGGCTGTAAGGACAGAGATTTGAAAAAAAAATGGCTAGTAAATATAGAGACTTAAAGAAGGCAAACCTTTATTATTTTCTCACCTAGAAACAATTCAGAGTAGACAATCAGAACTGGAATCAGAGCTATAGAAATTATCCACTCAGGGACATAGGCTTCCCTTGGTTCACTGTTCTGTCATCCCTAGAGTGTGGTCCCATTCTTCTGGTCCAGAAGGTCTGGTAAAACTCTGTTCATCACATCCACATTTCATGCAATAGGATGGAGCAAGAAAACAGTGTGCCTTCTCCCTTATAAGATTTCTGGAAGTACAACACAATGCTTCCTCTTTATATCTCCTTGACCAAAACTTAGTCACATGAACACTCCTAACTACAAAGGAGACTGGGTATATGATTTTTATCGTAGGTGGTCATGTACCTAGCAAAAATTGAATATCTCTTACGAAAGAAGAAGGTGACACTGGAAATTAGGAAATAAACAGTGGCCAACACCATACTTGGCAATGTGGTACAATCCCTCCTTCATATGTAGACACAGATCATTGGGTTACTAACAATTTTCAGTGCACCACTAATGTTTGAGTTTTTAGACTTAACATTGGACCTATCATTAATTTTTGTATATACAGTCTTTCAGACCTGTATTTTTCAAATTACAAGATGATGGGGTGTATCTGGATTGTTGTTAAATCCTAAAGAAAATGGATTTGCTGTCTTGGTAATCTCTTTTGGGAATGCATAGAATTGTGGAATGCATAATGCATAATGAATTGCAGAGCCTTCATTCCAGAGGACGTGCCCTGGAAAATGACTAAACTCTTTCAAGAAGTAGCAAGCAAGATAGCTCTGGAAGGCTATGACTGAGCCAAAGTTGGGTTATTCAACAGAGTGGTTAGGCATTGAGCTAGAGAGGTTAGGGGGCAGGATCAGAAAGCTCTGAGAACTTTGAAATTTTCCTCCAGGTCCACAGGGGAGCCATTGAAGGATGTAAACAGAAACACGACAGGATTATTTATGTGCTGAAGATGCAGTTATTCTTGCCAGAAGCTCAGTTTTTGTGGGAGATGTCGATATTTTTGTGGGAGATGTCGATATTTTTGTGGGATATTTACATTCTCATAGTTTCCCACATAACTTTGCAGGACTGGGTCCCCAGGAGAGAGTAGGAGCAGCTATTAGGGACATTTTCCAAGAATCTGGGTTGTTTGGGTTTTTTTTTGAAGATTTTATTTATTTATTTGAGAGAGAGAGAATGAGAGAGAGAGAGCACAAGAATAGGGTGTGTCAGAGGGAGAAGCAGACTCCCCGCTGAACAGGGAGCCCGACGTGGGACTCGATCCCGGGACTCCAGGATCATGACCTGAGCTGAAGGCAGTCACTGAGCCAACTGAGCCACCCAGGCACCCCAAGAACCTGGGTTAAGTTTAGAGAGGATGGCTAGGGCCTTCCTGATATCATGGCATGGGGACCTTTTGTGAAGTTTTTGTTTGTTTTTTTTTGTTGTTTGTTTTTACTACAAAAGAGATAAATAATTACTGTTGAAAATTTGGAAAATACGGAAAAGCAAATAAACCTCCCTAAACTATTGTAGCCAGCAATGAATACTGTTACCATTTTAGTGTATGATACTCTGGCTCTTTTTCAATGCAGATAGACTGCAAATTTTTGCAGGATAACATGCTGGAATGCCTTCTAAAAGTCTATTTTTAGTCCATGGAGTCTTTAGTAGGAGAGAAAGGGTTTAGTAGTTACCATCTGGCAGCTGAAGAATCCGGGGGAGCCACAAATTACTCATAAGGGTCCTCAAATCCATTTATCAACGTTTATCAAACATTGTCTGTAGATTGAACAAATTAATATGTCACACACACACACGTACAACCATTGGGTAGACATACGAAGATGCTATTCATTGACATTAATAAATGGAAATTCATTCAAAAGCACTACTGAATTTAGAGTAGCTTACTGTCATTATTTATTTTTTCAGTCAATGAATATTAAATAAATTTCAACTATCTTATAGTAGGCCCACAGATGTACTGAAGTTCCAAAGGGGTCCTTGTGCTCGTGTTGAGGGATGGGTGACTTGTGGAGCCATCACTGTTTCCGCCATGTCCTACTTCAGTCCATGCCAGTCACATGTTCCAGAACGCTTCCTTTGCCTTTACTTTTCTTGTTTTGCTCCTTTCATCGAGAAGAAGCAAATTGCTCACATTATTGGAAGGTCCTTCTTCTTTAGTTTCATTAACAAACCTGTATTGGCTTAGTTAGAAAATTAAAGATTTGATTGTTAAAGCAAAAATATCATCAAAATGTACCTACATTTGTAAAATATGGAGGCGATTTTTGCTCTTTTACCTCTGATGACCCCAAGTGTCATGAACCCCAACTTTGACTAATTGCTTGATTCTCACTCCTTAAGATGGACTCTCTTAGTGAAATTTGCCCTATTTGAAAAGAGTAAACTAATAATTTGGAAAATAAAGGAGGTTTCTTATTTGCCATTCTGAAGAAAAAACTATTTCACACTTCATTACTTTTCTGTCACCAAAGTTGAATCTTACTTAAAGTCCTACGGTTGCTGGTGAAAGATGATTTCTTAGATTTTCCATAAGCAGGATGTGTTAATAGATGCCCTTTCCAAGCCAATTATTTTAGTTTTGTTTTGTTTGTTTGGGTTCAGTTCTGTTACTTGGGGGTGTACATGGGCTCCCAGGCAAAATTTCAAGTCCTCCTCACCCATTCCAGTGTATTCCAAATGTAATCACATTTTCCAGAGCTTAATAAAAGCTTTCCCCCCCTCTCCACCCAACTTAGCCTTCTCTTTTCAGGTAGTTTGAACTAATATTCCTGTCCTTTCTGCCCCTGATTGAGTTTGCCATCAGTTGAGCACTTCCTTCTAATCATTTTTATCCTTTGTCATGTTCATTTTTATCCGTGGGCGCTGTTAATTAATCTATTTCTTTCATCACAGGAGAAGTGAGGGTGATTTAGGAAAGGAGTTACATTTCTTGGTGGATGCTCAGTTCTGAAGAGAAATCATTTCATTACTTTGCCTTTCACAAGTGAGAGATGTGAAGCAGTCTTCTAGAATATGGAGAGACACACTAGTGCCATGTTTCCCAAAATAACCAAAGGGATTTCGTATGGAGTCCTGTCCCTTCCCTCCCACTCCATTGCTTGATAGAAGGTCATGGTGGGTGATGCAGGGGAATGTTCATTGTATTATTATTCCGGAGGCTTGAATTCTTGTCCACTATGCCACTTAGATCCTTGGGCAAATTATTTCTTCTTTCTGAGCTTTGGGCCTTTTAATCTATCAAATAAAGGTCCTGCTATTCCAAGGTTTTCTGAGAATCCCATGAAATACCATATGTGCCATAAAAATATCAGGAATCAAAGGTTTTATTAACAAGCTGAAGGCAAAAGTCATTTGTTTCTTATTTGTTTATTGCATCCAAAGAGATAATAAGCCTGGATGTGAATTTCTAGTGCTACTCATGTGTCACCTTGAGCAAGTTACTCGACCACTTTGTGTCTCAGTTTCCCCAAGCATGAAATAGAGTGAATTATAACTACTACCTCATTAAATTAGGCAAGTGGAAAGCAATAGTTCACAGAAAGAGCTCATTGTGGTACTGGGCACATCATAAAAACCGCATAACAATTAATGTCTTTATCAGCATATACAAAGAACTAGCAAGGAGAATTCTGATATTTCAGTTCTTTCATTCAGGCTGTGTTCATCCCATCCTACATCAGGGGCATCATAGTGACTCTGCATTGAGAGAGGTGAACAGAGTCTTTTTCTCATGTATCTTACAAAAAGAATATCTCTATTTAAAGGACCAAAACTAGCTCCATTTTACTGACAGAGGAAACAGGCTCAGGGATGTGAAGCAGATTATTTTAACCAGGACCATTGCCTAAGTCTTCAGATCATGTCCTAGAATTCTTTCTTCTATATTTGCAAACTTGAGATTGACATCCTTCCCTAACACAAAACTCTGCTAGAAAGGCCAAGATATAAACATTGTGGATTTTAAACACAAGATCTGTTTTGTTGCTAGAAGACTGGAAAGCCACTACACTAGCAATGATTCATTGTTAAACTCATTTTATAGACTTTTCAAACACATGGTGTTCTGTGCACACCTCCTTCCCACCCCAGTTCTAAGCTTCAACCAGTTGAAAGAAATCGCTATCCAGTAACTGAGGTGTTCATCCCCCAAAAAAACCTTTGCTTTCTGGTTACACAACTGTGTCACTCTGTATATATTTTTGGATTTACAGGAAAAATATTGACTATAAATATATCCAATACATACATTCACAGTGATGAGCCAATGTCAGTCTTTTTAAATGGAATCCTTAAATTTAAAATTGAGTAAGTTTTTTGGAAGACAAAATGCATTTTGAAGAGAATATTCTTGATTTTTCAAAGGGCAAAGCTGAAGATATATCAAGGAAGAGGGAACACAGCTTTTAGTTATGATATCCTTGCAATCACAGTCAGTAATTTTGAGGGAGAAAGGTGGTGATAAGTCATTTGCAACACGCCATGCAGTTGTGAGCCTGATTTCTCTTTTTCATTGTTCAGTTGCAAGGTGAGTTCTTAACTGTTTGATAGAAGTTGTGATACAAGCATATGGAAATGTCTTCCTGTAATGTCCAGTTAACTGTAAAGAATCAAAAAAAAAAAAGAAAGAAAGAAAAGAAAACCCGGGTCACCTGGGTGGTTCAGTTGGTTAAGAGTCTGCCTTCTGCTCAGGTCATGATCTCAGAGTCCATGTTGGACTCCTTGCTCAACAGGGAGTCTGCTTCTCCCTCTGCCTTTCACCCCACTCATGCTCTCTCTCTCTCGCTCTCTCTCAAATAAATAAATAAGATCTTAAAGAAGAAGGAGAAGGAGAGGAAGAAGAAGAAGACTGTTTACTTGGGTAGTTACATTGGGAAGACCACCTGCCTTTTGAAAAAGAACATTAGATTTACCTTGCATTTCCTAGATGGGCAGCACGTACTGAGTCTTTGGTTCCAACCTCCAACCTGGTCACCCTGGTATTAACATTTTCATTGTTAGACATAAAATCTCAAATTGATTATCCAGTTTCCATCAGAGGCTAAAACCTCAACCTCAAGTCTGTTGTTCAAATTACAGTAGTGGCACTAGTAGCTACTTAAGATTTTTGCATTCAACATATTTGATCTTTTCCCCTTTTTCATGTCTTTGAAATCAATCCACTTCAACTAGACTATATTCAGGTCTTTTTTGAACATCTTAATTTAGAAAAAACTTCATAGCATACTATTTTTAGGGGCCACTCTTCAGAAAGTTAACAATATTCTTTATCATTTTTCACCACAGTAACTCTGCAAGGTGAATGTGAGGAACAGTGAAAAAGCACATGAGATGAGAATGCTGGGTGGCAGGCTAGGTTTACTCACTGTTCCGAAGTTTCACTCCATTTGCCCAGCTTCACAGCATTTGGAATTCCAATTCTAGCTTCAGCAAATGTAAACGTTGCCACATGAAATGAATCTTAGAGATTGCTCTTGAATAGCCTAAAAGCAACTTTCTGTTGCAGTGGTGAGCAGTATTTTTTGCACGAATGTCAAATCGAGAAAAATTAAAGCATTCGTAGATGGCTTTTTTTTTTAGAAATCATATCCTTAAAAAATCAGAACACGAAGGATCTAAAACTGAACTTATGTGGTCTTTTATTTCTCTTATGCTAAGGTTTTCATTTTGAGCAGCAACTGTAGTGCTGCATCTTTAGATAGCCCTTATGTGACATGAAAACCCAATGATATTGAAGGGGTAATTGCAAAATATGTAGATAAGGAGGACTAATGGCACCAGAGTTGAGCCACAGTACAATGAAATTGTGCTTCTATTAACATTTTCTCAGCTGTGTAGGGAGATTTTGAGGGACAGTCTTAGAAAATGGGACAGTGCAGTGGGGATAGGGGTTGGATAGAGACACTTACTAGTGAGGGCTTGCCTGTTCCACACCTGTTCCCAGCGTGTAATCCAGACAGAAGAGAATTCCAGTGGAGTTAGTCCCCTGGCACACGATGGGGTAAAAGCTTTGCCCTCAATCTTGCTTCCTGGCATGGGTCTCTCTGGCTGCTTTGCTTTCTACTGTGTCTATGGCATAGAAGAAGATACCTGCAGGTACATAGATACCATACAGGTAGGAATTTAAGCCATTTTATTAAAATAAAAGAGAGACATTCAAGTATAGCACATCTGAAAGTGAACCGTGGATTATGCACCACATTGGAAAGCTGGCAGGGGACCCAATCTCATCTTCTGGCCTCGTGGAGATTATAAATAACAAATAATAAATAAGTAACAAGGAAATAAATAGGTTTGCTGCTGATGAGATTTTGGACTAAGTCAATTCCATGATTTAATAGAAGTTCATTTAAACCTCTTGAATTTTTTAAACAAGCATACTCTGAATTTTACAAGAGAGGTTTTTGTTGGAGTAGTTTGTGGATTCATGATGGAGCACTATCAGAAATGTGGCTATGGGGCGCCTGGGTGGCTCAGTCGGTTAAGCATCTGGCTCTTGATTTCCAGTCATGATCTCATGGTCACAGGATTGAGCCCTGTGTCAGGCTCCATGCTCAGCACAGGGTCTGGTTGAGATTCTCTCTCTTCCTCTCCCTCTGCCTCTCCCCTTGCTTGATCTCTCTCTCTAAATAAGTAAATAAATAAAATCTCTTAAAAAAAATAAGTATGGCTGCAATGAGAGTCACAAGGTATTTCATGGAGGTATTTTTGAAGCCTGTGGGAGGTTGCACCATCCAATTCAACAGGTTAACTACGAATATTTGGTAAATATATTTTGTCATATTGTCATAGGACAAAAGCAAACACATTTACTCATGAATGTGAAAAATATTAAGATGAAATTAAATGAACTGAAATAAAATGTAGGCTTTTGACTAATGTAGCCAGATCAAAATAACAAAAGTAAAATGTTAGGATTATGCAAATGTGACAGTACTTGATTTCTATTCCTTTTTTCTTATATTAAAAAAAAGAAGAAGAAGAAAATGGGGCACCTGGCTGGCTCAGTTGGTATAGTGTGCGACTCTTTATCTTGGGGTTGTAAGTTCGAGCCCTGTATTGGGTGTAAGATTACTTTTTTAAAAAAAGCTCTTTAGGGGCGCCTGGGTGGCTCAGGGGGTTAAAGCCTCTGCCTTCGGCTCAGGTCATGATCTCAGGGTCCTGGGATCGAGCCCCACATCGCAGGCTCTCTGCTCAGCAGGGAGCCTGCTTCCTCCTCTCTCTCTGCCTGCCTCTCTACCTACTTGTGATCTCTCTCTCTCTGTCAAATAAATAAATAAAATCTTTAAAAAAAAAAAAGCTCTTTAAAATTTCCAAATGAATTATATATTTAAAAACAAGTTTTTTTCAAAGAGTAAAAGTATTTTTCAGTTACTCCAGAAATTGTTACTATTAAAATGTAGGTTCTCTGTGGAAGCAGAGCCCATGTTCTTGTTTTAGTCCCCAGAACCTAGGGCAGGGTTTGCCAGTCATTAATCACACAGCTGACCCTTGAACGACATAGATTTGAACTGCACAGGTCCACTTACCTGTGAATTTCTTTGGTAAATACCATACAGTATTGTAAATGTACTTTTTCTTCTTTATGATTTTCTTAGCATTTTTTTTCTCTAACTTACTTTACTATAAGAATTCAGTATATAATACATACAACATACAAAATATGTGTTAATCAACGGTTTATATTCTCAGTGAGGGTTTTGGTCAACTTAGGCTATTCGTAAAGTTTTTGAGGAGTCAAAAGTTACACACAGATTTTCAGCTATGGGGGGGTTGGTACCCCTAAACCCTGTGTTGTTCATGGATCACCTGTATATAACAAATAGTTTTAGATGATTAAATGGATTATAAGTCCCTATGAGATCTCACAACCTGGAAGTCCCACAGGTACATCAAACTGAGCATTCCTAGAAGCGAGTTCAAATTTGTCCCTTCCTTATCTGCTCCAACCTACAAACTACTTCTCTCATATTTTCTTTCTCAGTGAAGAGTCACCAGGTTTGACCTGTGACCTGTGACCTGAAACATGTTGACTGTCAACCTATTTGACATCCTATTCATTATCCCTCCTGATTGTCTCTCAAATAGCATGTGCTTAAATATAATCTGAAATGGATTTAGGGCCACCTGGGTGGCTCAGTTGGTTAAGCAGCTCCCTTTGGCTCAGGTCATGATCCCAGGGTCCTGGAATCAAGCCTGGCATCGGGCTCCCTGCTCAGCGGGAAGCCTGCTTCTCCCTCTCCCTCTGCTCTCCCTCTGCCTGCCGCTCTGCCTACTTGTACTCTCTATCTCTCTGTCAAATAAATAAATAAAATCTTTTTTTAAAAATAAAGTAAAAAATAAAATGGTTTTAACATCATTTTATATTGGGCTATTGTGTTGACATCCCATGACTCGACTTGAAACAACCTGGGGAATCACAAGCAGAAAGGCCCAGAAATCATTCTCTTGATGTTTTCTAGTCTTTGACGTATGTTTTCTCTACACTCTCATAAAATGTCTTCCCTATGGAGTTTTCCCGCCTAATTTCTACTGCATATAGGAAGATACTCATGTAGGTAGATAGACACCATATAGGTAGGAATGTACGTCATTTTCTTCAAATAAGATGGAGACATTCAGGAATAGCATGTAAACACAGCCAATGATTCTTAAAATCAGATCGGCAGTGCGAGTGCCTGCGATACCTCGGTCAGAGGATTTGCAGCAGGCAGGGTTGTGAGTCAGGCCTATGCCATTGGCTCCGGGTCTCAGCAGTGGCTCCAGGTGCCGCAGCCCCCTTCCTGCGGTGCTTGCTACCTTCAGCCAGATGCACACCCTGCCAACTACCTCCCACTGTCTTCCTGGAGTTCCAGGGGGAGAAAGAGTCAGAAAAGCGGCTAATGGCATAAAAACAATTAATTCTCAACTTCTTTCAGTTTGCCCAGAATATTCCAACCTGTGTGAAGAAGTCCTAGTGAGTGTCATTTCCATTTTTACCAAATAGTGTATGAAACTGGGGGTTTGATAATATTGATAGAAATGAAGTTAATTGAAATAATTGGTTTTCCTCGCAGTGTTAAATATGTCTAGAAAGAGACACACTCGGGTTGACAAACTGTGTCAATTAATAATTACATATAAAGTATCGTTAAAGGAAAATTGTTTTCATTTTCTCTGCATTTTAAATGTGAAAATATAATTATATTTTTGAAAGTAGAGTGTTGTATAAAATGATTTAATGGTTGTTTCTTAGGCAAGACTAGCTCTTATTCTAAAATGTTTTCCTTTCTATTTTTGTGGTGAACGTGTCACTTCTTTTATGAATTAATGGTGGTAGCTGGCAAGATAAAATGTGGCAGCGCTATATCAATCCTTGGTTTATTTCATGTTTATATTTTGCACGTCTATGAGCACTGGTCTAGAAGCATGGTTTTGGAAGGTAGGAATCTTGGCTTCAGTGCAGGCACTGAGTGGATGGGTGTATAGAATGGGGATGTTTGGGCTTCAGAATCACAGCCTAAAGTAGGACTTGGGAGCAGTGTCATGGTGAAATGAAAAGGGCACTAGTCTAGGGGTCAGAGGTTATTTAGAGCATGTAAGGACAGTAATGCTA
Organism: Potos flavus; assembly: GCA_028534135.1. Taxonomy (NCBI): domain Eukaryota; kingdom Metazoa; phylum Chordata; class Mammalia; order Carnivora; family Procyonidae; genus Potos; species Potos flavus. The sequence continues at coordinate 65,913,317 of CM052898.1, read as the reverse complement.
TAATTCTGAAGAAATACATGTACGCATGTAACACACTCTCATCGTTAGCCAAAATTGAGCTACCAAGATGATCAAAGGCCAGATTAGGATTTTTAAAAAGTGATTTAGGGACATACAAAAGCACCAGAAAGGGCTTCTTGATGAAACTTGTGAACATCTGGCAGAAGTAGGGATTGTTGGTCGGTGTTGGTGTCGGAGGAACCAGATTTTGCCTAGAGAGCCAGGGGACCCTCAAAACCACAGGCTAATCATGATGTTGATTCTTGAAGCTTATTCTGAAAGAAAGGCTGGAAAAGCACCACAATCAGAGAACATAAAACCATGGATTCATAGAACCAGAGATAAAAATGATTTTGAAGGCCATCTGATACCCAATTCACATTCTGTTGAAGGTTACTATGAAAGTCTTTGAGATAAGGAGGGGAGACAACCTTCCTGGGAGGAATTTCTTAAGTTCTGCCTATGAGAGAAATGTTTGTTTTCTACGGTCTCCGATTAGAAACAAAGGGAAATCTGGAATTCTCTAAAATGCTCAGATCTTCCAGGAATATTTGGGTGGGCTTTCTGCTGACAATATGTCTGTTACCCTGCAGCAAATCAAAATAGATATGGTGAGGAAACATTTTTATGAATATGGCATAGCATATGATTATTTGCTTTGGGGTAGCCCAAATCGGGGCAATCAGAACCCTTCACACTCATTCATTCAGTTTTTGACCCTGTCATCAAATATTTAAACAAGGAGATACAAAACCCTTACGGATGGACAGTCTGCAGGAGAGGTGATGGCCAGTGGCCTTGGTGTGATCACAGCCAGCCAGAGTAATCTTTTCAGTGTATAAACCAGACAGTCTTGCTTCTCTGCTCACAGTCCTCCAGTGGTGTTTCATCATGCTTAAAATAAAATCTAAGCCCCCCCCCCCCCGCATTGTGGTCTTTGAAAACCTCCAGGGTCTGGCCCCTGCTGACCTCTCCAAACCTATTTCTATCACTGTACCCCTATCTGCTATGCTTTAACTAAGCTAGAGTTTTCACTCTTCCTCAAAGAAGCTGAGGATGTCTCAGGGTCTTGGCACATGCTGTGCCTTCTGCCTGGCACACTGTTCCCCCACTCTCTTCAGAGAAGGATTTCCTTACTTCGGTTAGTTCTCTGCTCCAAAGTTACCTACTTGGAGAGACTTCTACCAACCCCTATCTGAAATAGCGCCATTGCACGGCAACATGCTTCTCTTATCCTGCTTTATTATTACTCAGAGTTACTCCCTGACATGGTTTATGTTTGCCTCCTGTCCATTTTCCTCTCCTCCACCCTCACTGAAGCTTTATGAAGGCAGGGACCTGGTCGGCCGTGTTCACTGCTGTACCCTCAGTGCAGGCAGGGACAGTGCCTGGCACGTAGGAGGCTCCTAAGAAAATAGGAGCTTTGTTGCTTTGTTGAATGAGCACGTGAACGAATGAAAAGTGAGTGACTCAAGGCTGGAGGTGGCAAAAAAGCCAAGGAATGTAGCATTCAGGACAGAAGGGGGTCCCTGCGCTTCAATTCTTCCATGGGTCACTATCCGCCCCTCTGCTGTGCTCACGTGCTCTCCATCAGCCTGCAGGCGAGGCCAAGGCAGGGCGAGTCACACCTCGAGGGCGAGAAAATCGCCCGGACCTCGTGGAGGGTAGATCCTTGTGCAGGAAGTCTGGGGTGGGGTCTGAGATTCTGCGTTTCTAAGAATCTTGCAGGTGCTGCCAGGGCTGTGGTCCACAGGCCAGCGGAGGCCACAGGTCATCAAAGCTTTCCCCCCCACAACAGGGCGCAGGTCCTTCCTAGCTCTCCTGGTGCACCCCGTTTCCCCACCTTTGGGTTTCCGGTGAGGTGGAGTCTTGTGCAGTAAAAGGCAAAAGGGGAGAACCTGAGGATGGTGGGAAGCTGCTTCTCGCCCCAGGGCAGTTAAGGTAAATTCCCTCCGAGTGAGTTCTCCTGAGGATCTCATTCCATGTTCTTTTTGATTTTTAAGAAAGTTATTAAAGGGGCGCCTGGGTAGCTCAGTGGATTAAAGCCTCTGCCTTCGGCTCAGGTCATGATCTCAGGGTCCTGGGATCGAGCCCCACATCGGGCTCTCTGCTCAGCGGGGAGCCTGCTTCCCCCTCTCTCTCTGCCTGCTTCTCTGCCTACTTGTGATCTCTCTCTCTCTGCCAAATAAATAAATAAAATCTTTAAAAAAAAAAACAAAGTTATTAAAGGTCAAGGAAACTATAAAATAACAAAACACAGACTAGCCGGAATTCTGGGATTTACATTTTTTTGACTCTGTGTATTTAAAAAAAATAATAAACCATGTTTTCCCAGGTGTTGTTTTGCATTTCAAGGGGGGAAAAAAGCTCTTTTGCTTGTCCTAAATCCTCCTCCTCCTCCCTTACAAATTGCATAATTTCAATTTCTGTGTGTCTCATCTTTGCTGAAGAGTCAAAATAACCTAAGAGCTTTTTAGTTCTTTAATGCATTTTGATAACAATTTATAAAGAGTTATTTATCTTTTTTACTTTGTTTCGACTGATCGTGGAAATGATGCCCACTGTGACAGAATGGTTATACATTTGGTATCGTGCTAGCATGACTAGATAATTTCTTGAACGGTTCAGAGTCCTGGGGTGAGCAGTGAAATGTGATGGTGAGTAATCTCCTCTAAGAAATGATGGTTGTGTGCTAGATAGTATTAAAGATCCTATATCTAAGAATTAAACATCCTATATTGACAGTCCTCCTGAAGATTTTCTTGCCAGAGCAAGAAAGTCACTTCTCGCTGCATTTCATTTAAAATTAACAGGTAGAGACTAAAGAAGATGCACTAGAGGCCATATGGTTTTACTTTCATTTGAAAATAAATTCATGGAATTTTAGAAAAGTTAAGTCATCTGCCCAGAATCATACTGCCGACCCTGGACTCAAAACACTTTCTTCCTCCCCATGGCGCCTGTTGTCACTATGATTGAGACATCGGAACTCATGGTTGAATAGGGAGGTGGTGTCCATCTCACTCGCGTGGAGTCTGAAGTCCTTGTTGGGAGTTTAGGGGCTCATTCTGTTGTCTTAATGTCTGCATCCAAGGCTCTTTAATCGGTGCCTGGGATGTAGCAGAGCCCCAGGAAATGGGGGTCACCTTTGCTAAGGTGAGCAGTCCATTTTGTGGAGACTTGTCTGGACTCCCAGGCTGTGGTGACACCCGTGCTAACGAGAGAGTGGATGTTTCCCTGGCCACCTTCTTTCCCTCCACGAGGGTTTTGCTGCCTCCTTGTCCACTGTGGGTTTATTCTCTTCTCCACCCCCAATTCAAGAGGCACACGAGTGTGCCTGGCATCCTCATTCGGGACCCCTTACTTGAAATCTCTGGCCCTTCCTTGACCGCCACCCCTCCCCAATCAGATACATGGAAGAGAAGCAAGACATACCTTATGAATGATTTAGAAACTGGAATTTAGCAACCAGACACCAGTCTCCCACCTACCCATCACAATCCAGCAGGAAGGTCCATACTTGTATAACGTTAAGGATGTATTACATCAATACAGGTAATGACCGTGCTATATTTGGCAAGCTACAGAAGAGAACAGGTGCCCTGAAGATCCATTTCATTGCAAGTTATTTTTTTTTAAGATTTTATTTATTTATTTGAGAGAGAGCAAGCGAGTGAGAGCACACAAGCAGGGGGAGCGACAGAAGGAGAGGGAGAAGCAGACTCCTCGCTGCTCAGAGAGCCGGACTCGGGGCTCGATCCCAGGAGCCTGGGAGCAGCCAGGAGCTGAAGGCAGATCTTAACTGACTGAGCCACCCAGGCGCCCCTCATTGCAAGTTATTTTTTTTCCATTTTGGGAGAAGGGTGTTATGAACACTACCTTTGCCAGAGTATCAGAGGTTACTTGGTCAGCATGACATTCTCTTCCGTTTCACCTGCAGGCTTGGATCACCTGTCCTTATTGTTCCACCTAAGAGTCAAATGAAGAATAGTAGAATGAGACTATGGAAGCAGATAAGCCAATCCTGAGGTAGGGACAATCAATGTCCCCATTTTATAGATAAGGAAACTGAGCCACAGAGAGGTTAAAGCAGCTTGCTGAAAATTACAGTTGATAACTAGCTTTGTTTTTATACAGCTTTGTATAAAACAACTTTTTAAACAACTTTTTTTGTATAGAAGAAATGTCAAATGTGCTTGGTAGTTAAGCCTATCTTTTTCTTTTTTTTATTGAGCAATAAATGCAAGGGGCTTTAGTAATGACTGTAATTGGTGGGAGATCCTCAGGAAAATTTCTTTAAAAAGCTGAATCTCCTACTTCTTGCCATATCAAAGATTTTCCCTCTTTTGTTAATCCATAGGTGTCAATAAATTGTGATGATTGTCCCAAAGTTTCAAGAACTTTCCCAGTAAAAATATTCTCTGAGGGAGAAAAAAAATTATGTGATAAACTCTCTTGAAGTTTCTAGGTTTAGGAATCCCGCTAAGGTGCACTTTTGAAATATAGGTCTTGTTAATCTACTTTGGAATCGACCATGTCTTTCTTTCACAAATGAAACAAAAGAAGATTTTAATAGGATTTCCCTTGGATGAACTCTAATGCCATGGGCAGAAACTACAAATTTCCCAATGCCCCGGAAATAGGATTTTCTATCTTATCCAGTCCCTGGAAGATTATCCCAGAAATGTCACGCATGAGGCACTTCTGTAGTTCCCTGAACCCCAACTCACAAATGTGCAGTTTCTACCCTGAAGCCCAGAATTACTCCAACAATTGACTTCTCCCACCTTCAAACAGAATGCAGAGAGCCTTTGGGTAATATGCAAAAATTGTTTGGGCATTGGGATTGGTAGAGGAAACGGTAGCTGTCTTCTTCCTCTTGGGCTCAACATCCTTTGTTTCACTGTGGTTAAAAGAATCAAAGTATAGTCCAGCCCAGAGAGGGGATCTGTCTTGGTATATCTTAAAACACAGATTTCCAAATATTTCAGACAAGTGTCCGTATCCAGAAAGATGGCTTTATCTTTCCTATTTCATTATTAATCATAGGATTTTCTTTTGGAAGCTAAAACTCAAAGGCACTACTGGACAGAGAAAAGAAAAACTCATCTTTTTTTCTCCCAGATGTGTATTTTTGTCACACACGTAATACATAGACAATTTAAATACTATGATCTGGGTCAGGCTTTTAAAAAAAATAGCTTTAAAAAAAAATAAATGAATAGCTTTTGACAGAGCAAGAAAGCAGTAGGAAAAGGTTGGAAAGTGAAATAATTAATATCTAGTTTCTGTTTTCATTGACACTTACTTGTCCTTTTTTTGTTGTTGCTGTTCTTTTGTGTTCATGGAAGTCCTTTTTTGCCTTAGATAATCTAACATCAATATTTTTGGTTCCCACTAAACTGTGTTAACAAACATAACTATAGGTATTGATTTTATGGTTAATAAAAGGGTAATATTGAATATGTAGTTTTAACGGGAAACTTATTTGAAAACTAAAGCTGAATTAAATATATGTATGAGAACATATTTGAAGCACATGAAACTCTTCCTCACGGTGTGTAGTAGGAAGGAATAGATATAAACCCCATCAGTTCTGCCTAGTAAGAAATGAGGTCCCATAACGTTTACGAGCTCAGATTCTTGAACTGGCAGATCTGGGTCAAAATCCAAACTGTGCACCTGACTCAAGCGTGCTTCTCAGACCCTTGATTTCCTCATCTGCAAAAGGGAACCATAGTGGCTCCCACATTTCCGGATAGCTTTGCATGTGAAATAGGATGATACGATGTATGCAAAGAATATAGCCCCAAGTAAAGGCTAACTAAATGTCAGCTACTACAATTACAATCATCATTCTTATCACTATATTTTCATTAACGTCAATCACTGTCTGACACTAGAGTAGCAACCAGACGGTTGATGAACTTGGTGTGAGTGAAAGTATTTCCGAAATGGGCAAAGGCTCTTGAATTGAAAACTTATCAACAAAATAATTCATTTCATAAATCACTAAGTGCAATGTATTTACCAGATTTAGCCATTAACCAGATCCATTTTACAGTATAGCCAATTCATACAGTGACCCCCCCAAGCCCTCTCACTCAGGACTCACCGAGCGTGGTGTAGCCAAAATCTCCTCTTTGTCCAACCCATTTATTTCACACTTATTTTGTTCTTCTTGAACACTGCCTAAGATTGAGACCCCTCGACACATAATGTGTGTCTCCTTATTGTCACCTTTCCCTGGCAACCTCTCAAGTTCACTCTCTCTTTCCACTCCTTTGCTCCAAACCAGCCAAGCACACACACATTATTCCCTGAAGAAGAGAAGTTCTTTGGTTTCTCTCTTGTCATCTGGTTTACTTCTTTACTACATTTCTTTTGCTTTTCTTCCTGGTGGGCAGAGCTATTTCTTTACCCCCAGGAAGTCCTGTCATAGAGACGGGAAAACATGTTTCTTGGCCGAGTGCCACTGGAAAGACAGTTCCCAGTCTAGAGAAAAATCAAACACTCCTTTTGGTGGTGACATTGTTTACTTCAAAACACCACTGGACCTCTGAGCAGCCCCCACATCAGGGCTCTCACACCAGGGGCATTATTACCCGGGTGGGATGATGCTTCCCCTTCCCCTTATGCACCCACAGAACGTTAGCATGAAAAGATTGCTGTTTTTCCTTCTTCTACATCAATTAGCTCTGTATTTTCTATTTCACTTTCCCATTGTGTTTACCCAAAACAATGCAACATCTGAGATTTCCTAATTTACACCCTGTATTTCTCTGCACAGGCATTCTGCAGCGTGTATTAAGAATGACACGCAAAAACAATTCTGTCTGCATTTTTTAATACCAGTTAAACCCGAGCAACTCAATTCTGAGGTCTTTTCTATTCTAGACATGCTTAGTTCCCAGGCCCGTGGGAACTTGAGAAGCGCCTTGTGGATACGGGAGGACGCGAGGAAAGGTCGGGATCCAGGAAAGCAAAGCCCATGCAGCAATGGGGCTTCCCTCACCCCATCTGGGAAGGGGACAGCCATTCAAATCATACTTCCAGGAGCATGGTAAAAACTGGCTTGGTATAGGCTGCACCAACACCCAGCTGGCATCTCCAGTCATTAGCAAAGCCAGATTTGAGCAGTTGTGATATTAGAGATCCTGGGGGCCCATTGGTTTAGACTAAGCAGAAGCTCTAGCAAGGTCTAGAGAAATGAAGAAGGGCTTGGCAAGGCTATGCATGGAGCTGGATCCCCCAGGAGCAGAGAGGTTCATGGCAGGGCCCCACCAGGGGTTGTACGATGCGGATCAGGAATGGAAGCTCGGCAGTTTTCAAAGGCCTGATCCAACATGGAAGGGCAGTGACAGTGTGGACCTACACGTGACTGCGACTCAGCAGGGAAACTAATCCCAGATTCCATCCCCGAAATACCGCCTACTCAGAGCAGACGACTTCCACTAGTCTGTCAAGCCCAGGAGTTATCTGTTCTTCTGGCTCAGGAGAGCGGCCTCTCCGCATTCCCATGCTGTATCCCTCTGCTTCTCTGTGCAGAGCTGGGCTGCTCACTTTTCCTGAGACGCCTGTGGCAGAATTCTTGTGAATAAACCTCTTCTGAATTCAAACCGTGGCGCCCGCTCCTTGGACTCTTTCCTGAGTGTAAGGCATGCTGATGTCTGACAGAAGCCGACCCTCTGTCCTCACGGCTTGTTCCTCTCAGTATTACCTCAAGATCCTTCTGGCTGAATTGTCCACTGTGGCCTTGTCTCATTTCTGCTGGTCAATCAGCCAATTTAGATGGTTTGCTCATTATTCAGTCAGCATCATGGCTGGATGAACGATTCCCTTGGAGGCTTCCCCCACTTAAAAACAAAGTCAGGAAAGTTCCAACGCTCTCTATGAAGGTTTTGCGTTTTCTGATGGCAGCAGTGGAACCAAAGATGAAAGCCTATGGCATAGAACTGGTCGGTCCAGCTGGTTCCCAGGAAATCAAGTCAGAGTCTCAGTCTATGTGGCATTAAAAGGTCAGGAACTGGGCAGGATGTAGGCCTCTCACTCTTTGCTTGTCCAAGTGCTTCCCATCTTCCTGGTATGTGACTGTGCACAAGGCGTGAGACTCCTCTGAGCCTTAGTTTCTTTATCTGTGGGAGGAGGATAAGCAACTGTAATGAACCCATATCTCAGTGGGGTGAGAGGACAGAAGTTTACTTCTCATTCACACCATGTGTCTAGCGTAGGTCAGGGAGGGAGTCTGCATTGACCCCGGAAGACGGAAGTGGGAGGCAGAGAGGCCTGAAAACTCACCTGAGTTCTGCCCAGAATTCACTAGTCAAAGTGATCACACGGCCACAGCTAACCTCAGACAGGGCGGGGAAGCACAGTGCTACCACTTTCCAGAAGAAGGAGCCCTGAAAATTTTGTGAAGTGCTGATAAGATAGCCACATCTCCATAAAGCATGTGATGGACCCACACAGATGATAAGACTATAGTTCCTCTCAGCAAGGTCCAGCGTCAGTTTGGTGAGAGAGAGAGATTTTTTTAAATTAACCCCTAAATATGCTCGTTATTTATGCAGGTATGATAAATGAGAAAAAGCCCAATGTAGTGGTTAACATAGATTTTGTTTCGAATCCTGGTTTTACCCTTTAGTAACTTTGTGACCTTGGGCAAATTAATTAACTTCACTGTTCTTCAACTTCTTCGCCTGGCAAATGGGGACAATGTTTGTACATTCCTCAAAAAGTGTTACGCATGTTAAGTGAACTAGTAATTGTGAAATTGCCAGATGTAGTACCTGATGCCATGGAAGGATTGCTGATTCAAATGGAATTACACCACCACACACACTGTTCTATAACTGGTTTTAAAAATATATATATATATTAAGACATGTAGACTCTATGTGTGTGCATGTGTGCATGTGTATGTATGTGTATATCCACCATGTTTTTGGAAAACAGTTACATATTTGCTGAGAATGGCCACCAATCCCTGTACCGACAGATGAAAGATTACTCCAAACTTTGCTGTGAAAGAGAGAAGATAAGGGGGTCAACGCTCAGAGACAAGACCCTTTGCTCCCTTCTTTTCTCCCACTTTTATTGGTCCTTCAGGATAATCACAAATTCTTATCACTGTGTCTCAAGGGTGAAACATGTGACCAGGGGTCTTACAGGAACCAGGAGGATCTGTTTATGGGAAAGATAAGATATGCTAATCTGTGTATTCTATGAGTTATGCTAAACATAGCCTATGGGATAATGCATACATCTCTTAGATCACAGGGTGGCTGTTTGGGTTTAAGAGAGCCTCGGGAAGGCAGCTCCCTGGGGCATTCCAACAGCAGAGCCGGTCTTCCAAAGGCCTACGCCCTTCTGTGAGGCCTATGCCCTTCTGTGAAACCTTCCTTCGCCCTCAGGGGCCTCAGTGTTAACATTTTAGCAAGCCAGGTATTATGGCTGATTTCAGGCTCTCCATTAGCCCAACACATATTATTCTATTTTTTGGCTGTATCTTAATTTTCTCATGCAGTTCAAGTGGTGAAAAACCCCTATAAGACAATTTGGTAAGACCTTGGTTTCATGAATCTCCACTCACTGAGCTGTTTCCTGCTTTATTCCTCTCCGATGGAGGGTTCAAAGACTGTGTCTAATGCCATTCAGTGGGGAAGTGTGTTCAGATCTAGCAGACATTTAGTCCAGACTCTGTTATGATCTTATGTGGTGGCAAGCATGCTCTGAGACTATATTGCCAATAATTCTCCCAAATAAAAGATACCGTGTTCTTAGGCTTAGGTTAAAAAAAAAAAAAAAGGTAAATTTCCCATTAATGGACTCAGCTATGGTATGGGATTCATTCATGCAGACTCTGCCTCTTGCCTTGCTCAGGTAAGCTAGGCTGTCCCCTTCCCTGTTCTCTCCCCAGGGCCCCCCTGGTATGGATATGCCATACACATTTCTTAAATAATGTCGTTGTGACTTCTTGGTGCCCAATATTTTGTATGGTTATTTCTAAACTGCTTCTTTAAACATTGAACCCAAAGCCCAGTCTCTTTATTCTACTTCCATTTGGCCCATTCACAGTCTTGTTCTCTCCGATGTCCCCTACCTCTCCAACCTGGGTCTCTTGTTGGAGTGTTTCATGGCTTCTCTTCCTGTATATGCTAATCTCATACATAAGAGTAACTCTTTAGCTCAGAGAAGCGATCAGCTCTCCGTGCCAGGTAGGATGAGGAAAAGTAGTGACCATTACATGGACTAGAGAGAGAAACTGAGCTGTATGCACACCCAACGGTGACCTCAGCCAACCCCTCAGGCAGCTCTGAGTCTAGAATGGCTCTTGGGAGCTACCCCAGATAGAGCTGAGAAGGCCGGGCCTTTGGCCTCCTACATTGCTCATTCGCTGGACGTGGGCTGTCCCTGGAGGGCAGAGCGACCCTCTGCCACAGAGATGAGCCCCCAAGGGGCTTACAATGGGGAGCTCTCTGCCACCAGCACCCCCAGCAGCTATGAAAAGCCCTCCATTAGGGGGACATCTGGGTGGCACCTCCCAGTGCCCACCACAGAGCAGGATAGGACCTTGGTAACCACAGTCCTGCTCCTTCCAATTCCCGAAGCTTAGAGAGGAGGGCATTGTCTTCTGCAACACAGTTCCTTCCTCTTCCTGTTAGCCTCTTTGTGCTGGGGAGAGTGGGTTTAAAGGTCTTACTGTGGTTTTCTTCCCTTTCAGTATCCATTAAGGTTTTGATACAGTCCTTGCTTGTTTCTGCCTTTGCTATCCTTGGCATCATCTTTCAAGAATACTTTCTCATTTGCTTTTTGCTGCTATGACAATCAATGCATTCTCGGCATTATAATTGCTCTAAATACAGTCTCCGCATCCCCTTTCCTCCAGTTCTGAGGGGATAAGATGCTTCCAAACATGAGTTTGTTTAATAAAATTTGGGCTACTCTGGGTGGCAGGCTGCCACTGAGTATATAATTCCTTTCCCTCTTATTTGAAGAAGCTACTGCTGGAGGCAGCTTCCCCCCTCCTTTCTTCTTTCATCCCACAGATCATTTCCATACAGCCCACTCGATATTGCCTGGCAGCACGAGGGACCAGAATAGCACAGAGGATTTGAAACCCTCCTCCTCCTCCTCGTATAGTTGTGAGCTAAGCTATTCACAAGTGGCAGGATCGATTCATTTGAATTTCATCTCCCTTCATTTCCTTTGCCTTCTCTCTGGTGCTTGTGATAATGAGCAGTGAAATTGACCCAGGACCTAGGAGGCAGATGGAAGTGGGGGAGAATCCTGGGCTTGAGATAATCTATAGCTTGAAGACTCAAGAGTTAGCTTTGGTTCCTTCTCCTCCCACAGCTTTATCTCATATGGTACTGAACAGAGCCACTGAACAAGGAGCTGCTCCACAAGTGGCCTCTAGAGAGATTTTTGTCCACTCCTTCTTGATGACACTACAAAGACCACCTCCTCCAAGCTTTCATCTAGGTCATCTCAGAAAGAGGCTCAGGTATCACAAGCGCACTTGGGAAGACATAACGTGGAAGTTTTACAATCACGGGTTAATAGAAAAGGGATGACCCTTCAAAAATCTGTCCACAGCCCTTTGCAGACTCCCGGGCATCTGTCCTTCTCTGGACAGCAGATAAGGAGTAATGCACTTGCTGCGGAGGAGACAGGGAGAAAAGATAGTCCTTGCGGCGCCTCTGTGGGGGTGGGGAGAAATTCAGCTTAGTGGGGGAGTGTCTGTCAGCAACAGAGGAGGATAATGACCATTCCTATCCCTCCCGCACAATTCCTGCCTGGATTACACTTTTCTAGGACTCCCTCTTAGCTCTGGCTCTTGCAGAGCAAGAATGGCATACCTCTGTGACGCTGCGGGGTCAATGCCAGACCAAGGCAATAAAGGGAGGCGGATGAATTTTTTGGTGTCCCAGTGCATGTAAGTTATGTTTACACCGGAGCGTAGTCTATTAAGTGTGCGGGAGCGTTGTGTCTACAAAACAATGTCCATGCTTTAATTAAAAGACACTGTATTGCTAAAAAAAAAAAGTGCTCACCGTCATTGGAGCTTTCAGCGAGCTGTGATCACCGATCACAGTTCACCCTAACAAATAGAATGATGATGGAGAAAGTTTGAACTATTGAGGATTCCAAAAATGTGACACAGTGGCGCGAGGTGAGCAAATGCCGTTGGAAAAATGGCACTGATTTTCTTGATTCAGGATGGCCACAAACCTGCAATTTGTAAAAAAAAAAAAAAAAAAGGCGTTTTCTGTGAAGAAGGACAAAATGAACTACAGTAAAATAAGGTATGCCTGTGTAATTGTTGGTTGGCTGGATCCCCCAAATGACGAGAAGTAGTGTGGATAGCAGAAGAATCCGCGTGTCACATGACCGAGGCCTCAGTTTCTCCAGCATTGGAGGAGCGCCAGCTGTTTTTGCAGCTGCACGGAACTCTGGGTCCGCTGCCATACCATGTTTTCTTGGACTCCAGAGAGTTCTCAGCCGCGGCCCACAAACAGACGCTCAGACGCTCCACCTCCCTAAGGCTTGATGACTGCTTACCTCTAGAGCTGCGACAAAGTAGAGGCAAAGAGGGAAATGCTGCCCATTTAAAGTGAAAAATCTGGTTAGTAGAGAGTAGTCAGTCTCCATCTGCTACTCACACTCCGTGAATATTTCACCTTCCTGTTTTGACTACCTGTTTCTGAAAATCGTGGGCCCTGCCAGTGTCACAGGCCCAAAGACGGTGTGCCTGGGACACCAGGATCCGTCCTTACGTGGTCAACAATGGCGAGCCCTCCCGGAACTTGACTTCCTGTGACCAGGGTCATCTCTGGGTGGTTTGTGGGCAGCACAGGTGTCACCCTCCTTTATCCTGCTAGATGTCAGGTTTCATGAGCTGGATGCTGTCTTCTCCATGTCCCCAGTGTGAGAAGCTCTGTTTTTATTCTGAACCTGATTGCATATTAGTGGCTCTTTCTCTCCTCCTCCATTTCCACATGGACTGTCATGCAGATAAGTGGAAAAGTCTGCACGGGGAAGGGGAAGGTGGCTGATCCCCAGGACTCCAGTCTCCCCCAACCCAACCCCCTGCGTCAGGGGCTTAGGTTCTTGAGAAGCTTCTGTCTGGCCCTTCGTTGAGCAAACATGTCCTGAGCATGTCCTCTGTCTCTGGCCCTACGGCAGCTCTGGAGATGCCCACAGCTGAGACACTCAGAGGGTCCAGAGGCCTACCACATAGTGGAGTTTGGCTCTGCTCTACCCAACCTTTCCATCTGCGACTTGAGGAATTGCTGAAGTGGAAAGAGAGAAAAGGAAAAGAATGCCAGGGATGGGGGTGAAGGGGCTGTGTGCTCAGGCTCAGACCAAGTATTACTAAATCAGGGAATCAGGGAGACCAGTCCAGCCTCACCGCCCCTCCTGTTATCACATCCTGAGACTCCATGCAAAGCAAAAAGCAACAGGTTGGGTAAAAATAATACATTCTCTCCTGACCAAACATTTCTTGAGCCTAACATGTATCAGAACTGGTTAATATAATTGCAATTTAGTTACAATTCCTGAAACCATGCTGCAGGCTATGAAATTTGTGACCTCATGTCAATATCCTGATGGCTTTTTTTTTTTTTTTTTTTTGTGCAAGCATTTAGAGGAGACAGGATGGGATTTTATATTATCTTTTTCTGGGAATGGCTGTCTCTTTTCTGTTTGACTTTCTTAGCTTCACCTGGACTGATTTTTACTTTTTTTTTTTTTTTTTTTTACTTATCTTAACCCGTCTGCTTGGTTCACTGAGATGGAGTAAATGGTAGGATGGAAAATACCAATTCAGTTTTATTTAAACTGGCATATGATGTCTGAGCAAGGAGATAAGGGAAGCCTTACTGCATCTTGCAGACAATTAAATGAGTTCGGAAAGTTTTATTTGGTTTGTTGTTGACAAGAGCTCAGCCCCTGGGTGGCTGTTAATTTTTCCGGGCGATTCCCAAAGGAACATCAAGCCAACTCAGGACTACACATTTCCCCGTAGAATTTCAATGAACTACACAGTATGGAAAAGAGAAAACCATAGATCTCAGTTCTGATTTCCTTTTTTTTTTTTAATGTTTTGTTTTGTGGGTTTTTTAATTATGAAAAGAAGATTTATTTATTCATTTACTTTTCTACATTTGAGAGAAGCCTATGTTTAACTGGAAAGATAAAGGGCTCAGGTAGAGAACAGAAAGAGGCAAGAACTAGATACAATGCATTGATCTGAAAAGGGCTGCCTCTTTCATCTGTTGGCATAATTAGGTAAATAGGAGGCAGCCTGTCTGATGATCCTTCTGTTAGAACTATTGCCATCAACAGCAAGTTCTTTATATGACTTAATTGTTCTACAAATACTGATTTGTTTTTCCATTCTGTCTTCCTCTTTAGGGAGGACTCAAGTTTTTTGTTTGTTTGTTTTTTGAAAAATACATATCACAGGATGAAATAAATGAGGACATTTTTATGTTCCACAATCCCCACGTGGTCCCTGAGAAGATGAAATTTGAAACTTTACATTAGAGAACTTTACGGATTGAAGAATCTAAATCTGAAATCAAGGGCACACTACGTGAAGACTGGGATGATTTATACACCACTTAGTTTCTGCTAACAGATTGGAGGGGCAGCAATTCTACTTCCTTTCATAAAACAGCAGTTCTCAAAGGGAAAACCTGAGGTTCTAGAAGGAAGGATAATATGAGTACAAATAAATTGTCTGTTCACCTTTCACTGAAACCAGGGTCCAGTGTAAGCCTCAGGTCATCAGTTTAGATTATTCAGTGAGAGTGTCTTTGAGGTCCCAGGTCTGGGCAGGCTCCTTAACGGGTTAATGGCCAAAATGAAATTAGAGGAAGTGGAGCCTCAGGGTTCTGCCCTTCAGCACTGTTTTGGAGATTGGGTTCCATTCCATGGGAAACTAGTGCCGACCAAAGAACAGGTGAGAATCTCAGAGTGTCTACATGAAGGCTACAGCTCCTAAATTAATAAAACGTTTATTAATAAATAAACGTTTGTTTATTTCAATTCTGTTTCATCACGATTGCTAAGACATGACATTGCAATTCTTCACTGCATCTCTAGAAACTTTTTTCTTTGTAGTTGTCTCTTTGATGTTCGCCTTGGTGTTTGCAGGATAGGTAGCTTCTGGGAGCCTGAGAGATCCAGCAAACACTAGGATGGCTACTCACATATGCCCAGAACTGCCACACAGGCTCTGTGTCCAGGAATATGTTTAAAACAAAAATCACTCGACAAAGAGAAATAACTAATATTTATTGTGTACTGACCATGTGCCATGTAAGTACTTCACCTAAAGAATATCGCTTCATCCTTCCTGCAAATAGAAGCAGTAAATACTTCTGTTATCTTCATTTGCAGATGGGGAAACGGAGGCAAGGCAAAATTATGGAAGGAACTGGGATTCAGACTGGGCGCTTGCTCCTAACCACTGGGGTTGGTCATGAGTCCATGCTGGTCACTGTGCCAGGCATTAGCAATATGTGAGCCAACAATATGAAAACGTATTATTCACTTTTGACCTAGGAATGGGAGGGATATCTTCCATCTATGTATCAGCTTTTCTGGGCTACTTGGAGGTTACCATAACAATTTGGAATATGATTGACTATCATAGTCAGCAAATATAATTACATAATTTGGTTTCTATTGATGATATAACTGCTAATGTTCTTTAGCTTTGAGCAATTATCACATTCTTGAACGATATCCCTAGGATACTTTTATGGAGAAGCATATTCTTCTATTAGTTGTTAGTGTATGTACATTAAACAAATATCAATCAGTTGTCACAATAAGAAATATAGATATATTAACTTTCTTAATTGTCAAAATAGTCACGTGTATCAGCTGACTTTTAGCTAACAAGCACCCCCAAATCCAGTGTCATTTGTGTTGTTCACAAATTCATGGGTAGCTGGACGGTTTTTCTGGTCTTGGCTGGGCTCACTTATGAGTCTGTGGTCAGCTACAGGTCAGAAAGTTGACTCTAATGATCTAGGCTGGACTTTCCCACAGGCAGGAAGCATGGCCAGGTGTAGGCTGGAGTGACCAGGCTAGGGCTAGGACGACTGCCCCTCCCCTCCTTTATCTGATTGCTTATCACCCGGCAGCCCAGGCGGGGATTGTTCACAGGGTGACTTGAGGTGGGAGAGGGTTCCAACAGCAGAAGCAAGAGCATGCGTGGCCTCTTGGAGAGGCATAGGCATTGGCATAAGGTCACTTCTGCCTCATCTGTGGTCAGAGGAAATTCCAAGGCCAGTCTAGTTCAAGGAGTGGAGAAATAGACTCCCCTTCTTTTTTATCTTACCTTCTGTTGCCTTATCTTATCTTATCCTATTATATTGTTTTGAGAGGGGGGGGGAATGTGTGTGAGTGGGGAGAAAGGGAGAGGGAGAGAAAGAATCTCAAGCAGACTCCGCCCTGAGTGCAGAGCCTGTCCTGAGCCTTGATCTCACCACCCTGAGATCCTAACCTGAGCTGAAATCAGGAGTTGGTGGCTTAACCAACTGAGCCACCGAGGCACGCCTAGACTCCACTTCTTGATGGGAGGAATTTAAGGTTACCGTGCAAAAGGACATGGATAATACAGGATGGGGAATAATGAAGACTGTTTTTGGAAACAATCTACCACAGTATATGAAATTAAGTATTATTGTGCTCATTTTATAGATGAAAAAAATTGAGGTCCAGTGTAAAGTAACATGTCCTAAAAACTGATAAGTAGGAAGTTACTAGCACTAATTTGTAACTAGTTGTGGTTGAATGACAAAATTAGGCAAACTTAGGCATGTCCAACTCCAAAGCCCTTTCTTTGACCACTCTATAAGATTTTCAAGGTCTTTAAGGATCACGTTATTAAATGACCTTATCAAAAATGAAGGTGGTGCCTTAGGATAAGGAAATAGGAGAGTATATAATTCAAAGATTAAAAATAACCCATTCATTTTCATTTACTTAAAGGCATGAATAGTTTTAATCGAGGGCCACTTCTTTAATTAAATAAAACCATCCTAGTGATAGTTATGGATTATTCATTTTTTCATCTCTGCCTGTAATAGACATTAGTTGTCATTGACTCTTTCTCTATAGTAAGTAATATTATACAGCCTGGGAGGGATCGAGTGCAAATGGAATTCTCATTTGCAAAACTTATCACTATATATCCCTCCAAATATTCAGGTATAGTGATAGTGTATTAGTAATAGCAATTGAGGTGGAATTAAATGTTGTTTAATTAGATCTGAGTTTAGCCAATAACTTCTGTGGGTGTTTATGCTATGAAAATAATGGGGTATGGGGAGGCCTTTGGCGGGGGACCAAGTATGTTGGCAAATTCTGAGCTAACAGATTACTTTGCTGTAACTTCTCAGAACCTTTCACAGGCTGATGCCCATTGTGACTCTCAGAGAGGGTCGCAATGGACATCTCTGTCAGACTCGGGACTGTAGAATATTCACTTGCTAGAACTTTCGGATACCTGGTATTCCACAGGACCCTTGGGAAAGCTGGGTCTTTCTCATCCCTTTGTATTATTGGTAATATACATTGGTAATGTAATATAGTATTGGTCAAGCATCTGCTATAAGATGGGCACTATCAGAACCAGGCAGTATTAGAAACCCAGGAAATAGGTGGGTCTTTTTATTTATAGTTGAGGAAACTGATCAGTTAGTTTGCTTGCTCAAGATCCCCCAGCTGGTATCATAACTGGGATTTAAACCTGGTTTTATCTAACTTCAGGCTTATAATGTTTCCTGTACTCCGTGAGTTTCAGAAAGTTTAAATGACTGCCCATGGTAACTTGCCTGGTTAGAAGAGACACCATGCCTCACATACTTTTATAATCCCTGTAACCCCTGACGGGGAAGAGGTTAATGCCTACTGGCCAATCCCTTTATTACCTAATTATTACGATCATGCTCATGGCAAAAAACTGGCAATAGTAAAAAAAGTATAAGATAAAAAGTAAAAATTCTTTTACATTTGTTCAGCTCCAGAACCATCCCTAAAGAATAAGACTATCATTTTTTATTGTTCTCCTATAACTTTTTAATTATACGTGTTTGTTGTGTGTATGTGCGTGTGTAAATCTATTTTGTTTTACACAGATGAAATCATACATGTACAGTTTTCACCTAATATATCCTTGACTTTTTTTTTTAATCAGGATATGTAGATTGCTTCTTTGTTTTGTATCGATGTACTATTTTTAATCAATTTTTTGTGATGGATTTTTAGCGTATTTCTAGTTTTTTTTTTTTATTTCCTTCTTTTTAAAAAACGTTCTGCTATAACGGTGCCCCAATGAAGAAACAATCTTATCCCTACATCTTTGCACCATTATGTTTTTATTGGAAACCAAAACCAAAAACCATGCAGGGCATTGTTTCCCCTGGCGACTTCTCCTAGGAAAAACTGTGGACTATTGCCAAGAAAATGTTATACGGGCTGTAAATAAACGTTCTTTAAAATACAAATTTTGGACCAAATATAGTATTCTACTTCTTTGATCTGCTGTGTTCTCACCAGGGAGGAAATGGACTGAGCCAGTTGTCCTATCAGATGCCACTGTGACTTAAGATCCACAATGACTAAAACCAGGAGAGGGCGACTCAGACTCTTCAAGCTGCTACTTGCCCCGTGGAACAACTCTACTACATATTTTGGTTTTGATGCTATGGACACATATTCAATACAAAATGCACAGATGCAACCAACTCTTAGCCATTTAAAGACTTGCCCATCATTTTATGCAGTTGGCCCTTTCAACGACATAGACAATGAACAGAATTCAAATGAGAAGCTTGACTCCAGCACTTCCATCTCTAGGAATGTATCTTAAGGAAATGATCCAAAAGGGAAAATATATCAACTAGAAACATTTATTTCAATTCCACATTTTTTATGATAAATTATTAGCAAAAATGGGAGAAAATCAAAATATCTAGTGAAAGAATAATGTTTGGATGGACCTAATATATAACTCCATTCACTGGTATTAAAATAATGAGGATCATGACAATTTAGAATCTTTAAAAAGTAACAAAATTGTTACCTATGCTAAAATGGCAATCATAAAATTACCTAGAAGAGCAAAATATTTGATTTGTTAGATGTTTGAATTCTGGGCAGTCTTTTTCACTTATAAAACATTATATCTATTTTATAATATTATTTGTAAATGTAATAAGTTAATAGTTCACAGAAGATAATTTATGTGGCTGTCTAGGAAGAATGTGAAGTTTGAACAAAAAGTCTGTTTTAGTCTCAGTCAAGGATTGACATATTCTTTTAAAAAGGCAGATTTGACTAGGCTCTCTCCTAACTTTTAAGGAAGCTGCTTGTAAGCAAGATAACCAACCGTGTGTCTCATTTTGTCTGGGACAATTCCTGTTTGAGCATGTTGTCCCAGCACGGTTGTTACCAGCACTACTTTTCACTGTCAGAGGTGCCTTCGCTTGCATGATAAACCCTGTGGACTCCCACACTACAAAGGACATGCTAATCATCCCCATTTTATCATGTTATCTCTAGCAAACATCATTCCTATATGATAAGTTAGCCTTCTATGGCTTAGGAAGTCTTTCACAGAGCAATGACTTACATGATGCCTAAAGCCAAAGCAGAATACACATACATCATCAGTGAAATGTTAAAGATCTTGTCCACTCTATCGTGTGGTAACCCTTCCACAGGATCTTTTCAAAATTCTGAAATTTGAAAACGTTTCTCTCTGCTTACTAATCATCTTTCACTATATTAATTAGTAATAATTTTTTAATTCGACATTTTTGTCTTCTTCCTTTGACTTTCAGGAAGCTCAGAGCTAAGCCAGGTATTTAGTTGAAGCAAAACCCCTTAATCCAGTGTAATGGAGAGTCGGCTAGAACTGACTCTGTGTTCTAGTCTCCACTTACTACGGGGTTAGTTTCCTATGGCTACTCTAACAAATGACCACAAACTTTGAGGCTTGAAACAACACACATCTGTTCTATAGTTCTGGAAGCTGGAAGTTTGAAGCTATTTTGCTGGACCGAAATCACTTTGTCAACTGGCCCCATTTCTTCCAGAGACTCTGAGGGAGCATCTGTTTCTTGCTATTTCCAGCTTCTGCCCGCATTTCTTGTAGCCACATCCCTCCGATCTCTACCTCGGTATTATATTGCCTTCTTTCCCATATCAACTCCACCTCCGACTCCTTCTGATAAAGATATTTTTAATTACATTTAGGGTTCACCCAGATAATCCAAGATGATCCCTCCATCTCGAGATCCCTAACTTAATCCCATCTGCAAAGTCTCTTTTTTATAAAAGGTAAAATCCATGGGTTCCAGGGATTAGGACCTAGATACTTCCGGGGGGATGGGGGGGTGTATTTTTCAGCCTACCACAACCTGCCTTCTGGTCCCAAAGATTCACATCCATTCCCCATGCAAAATATATTCATTCATATCACAACATCCCTCAAACTCTCAACCCATTATGACATCAAATCGAAGTCCAAAATTTCATCTAAATATCATCAGCTCAAAAGCCCCAAATCTCATCATCTAAATCATCCAAAGTAAATATGAGGAGATGCTGGGCATGATACATCCTGGGGCAAAATTTCTCTCCATCTTCAAAGTAAAATGTTTGGTCTAGTGCTTTGCACATGGTAGGTATCCAAGAAATGTTAACCACCATCAGTTATTCCCTTTATTGCACTAAGGGTAGGGTCACACTCTGGCCCTACACTCTCCTAGCAGAGAGAAGATGAGGTGTA
The DNA here is from genome assembly GCA_028534135.1 of Potos flavus. NCBI lineage: Eukaryota > Metazoa > Chordata > Mammalia > Carnivora > Procyonidae > Potos > Potos flavus. Next base: position 65,892,499 of record CM052898.1, on the reverse strand, counting down.
AGGTGATGATGGTGAAGATTGTAACAATAATAGTAGTGGTAGAGGGCACAGTAATAGTGAACTCGCATGGAGACTTTATCATGTAACAGAAAATTTTCTAAGTGTTTTATAGGTGCTATCTCAATTCATCCTCATAAAACCCCTTTGAGAGAGAAACTATTACCCCCCATGTTCAACTGAGAAGACTGTGGGGTAGAGAGGTTATTAGTTTGTAAGTGGCTAAGCCATGATCTCCATGCTGCCCAATTAAAACCAGGTCCACGCTACACATTTGTTTCTGTCGGTGTGCTAGTCCTTTCAGAGTCCCGGCATACATGAAATACAATTTCAAAAAATTGCTTCTCATTTCACCTTGGGTTTCTATTCTGTGTCACTGTAGGAGATAAGCCATACTCTAATGAGTATTCCTAAAACTCTCTTGCTTTATCAGGAAGGGATTTTTCTCTTGAAGTCCTATTGTTGTTGTTGTTGTTTATTTTTTAAGCATAGAATCTCCCATTCAAATTTTTTTTAAAAGGTTTTGTTTATTTATTTGACATAGAGAGAGATAACAAGTAGGCAGAGAGGCAGGCAGAGAGAGAGGGGGAAGCAGGCTCCCTGCTGAGCAGAGAGCCCGATGCGGCGCTCGATCCCAGGACCCTGAGATCGTGACATGAGCCAAAGGCAGAGGCTTAACCCACTGAGCCATCCAGGTGCCCCTCCCACTCAAATTTTCATTTAAGAAACTTGAAACTTTCCAACAAGTGGAAATATTACTATAATGAATACTTTTATATTCATCTCTTTCCATTTGCCAATTGTTAATCTTTTGCCACTTTTGGGTCCCTCTTTCCATGTAAAAACGTAGTTTTGTTTTTCCTGGGTATTTTGAAAGTTGCAATTGTTATGACATTTTACCCCAAAATACTTCAGTATGTACCTCGTAAGAACAAGGAGTGTCTCCTTCCTACTCAAATCATGAAAAGCCCCCAAAATTTATATCTGATACAATAACATCTAAGATAGAGTTTGTGTTCAAAATTTTCCCTAATTGTTCCAAAAGGCTCTTTTCTAGCATTTTTTTTTTACATCCAGAAGTCAGTCTTTTGCATTCCTTTAGTCACATGTCTTCTTCCTTTAATCAGTAATAGTTCTGCAGACTATTTTTGTTTTGTGTGTGTGTGTGTTGTTGTTGTTGTTTTGCTTTGTTTCCTTTCAGTGACCCTTAGAAGTGTCCTGATCAGTCACCTTGCAAAGTGTCTCAAGTTCTGAATTGGTCAATTCCTTTCCTCTTGATTAGATTCAGGTTAAATATATGTTGCAATGCATACTATTACAGGTTATGTGAGAATCATATCCTAGTTGGTTATGCTTAAGAAAAAGACATGTACGTCTCTGGAAAAGGAATGATCTGATATTTTCGGAAAACAGCCAAATACTGAAACCCACAATAGAGCATAATCTTTAAATGTCCATTGATGGTTTCTGAAGCACATTTCACATATATTTATTTTATTTTGTCCTCATTACTATGAGACCAATAAAGTGGATATTATTGATTATAGTTCTAGGACAACAAAGGCTTAGAAATGTGAGTGATTTGCTATATTCCTGGAATTCATTCCTCAGAAGCTGGGGTTTGAATCCAGTTTCTAGACTTTGGTTTGGATCTCAATCCTGTACTTTTCCCACCAAGTCAATGGATAGGGTTAATCAAAACAAAGTTTTTTTTTTTTTTTTTTTTTAAATGATGTAATAGTCACTCATCCTCAGAAATGCAACTGAATTCCACATAAGTTTGTGTTTTCTAAAAGCAGCTTTCAGGTTGCTTCAGGACCCTGGTGAGTTTTAGGGAGCCTACATTTATGTAGATTATGTGTTAAGAGCTTGCAAAACTCTCACAGTTAAATGTCATAGGCACTTGCTGAGAAATAATAATAGAGAAGCAGAAAGAAACTGAGATGGATAGGTTCCCACTCAATCTCCCTATAAACTTGCAGCATGTTGAATAATAAATACAGATGTTCGCAAAGACAGTCTTATCTTTATTCTGTGTTTAGTCCCACCGAGAGATACATACTAGGTCCACAAAAAAAAATGTGATTTTTATTTGTATATTTCTTTGCTTTTTTCTGTTTTTCCAGTGTGTTTATGGGTGGGAAGAATGTTTAAATCCACCCTGGAGACCTATGGGCATTAGATCATGCAGAAAGGAGGCAATATGTTCGTAAGAGTTAGGTTTTTTTTTCCCCCCAATAAATTGAGGTTTTACTTAAGAAGTTATTTTATAAAATAGGTTGAAAAGAGGAAAAGCAGTACCTGAACTGACTGAAATCTGGGACAGATGGATATCATGTCATTTTGATAAAAATTTTGTATGAATAGCCTTTAAAAGATTCTTACAGGGAAAGGAGTTTCTCTTCTTGTTATTGATTTTCCCAAAGTTTGTAGGAAGCAGTCAACAGAGGACTGGCTTGGCATTTAAAACTCAGTACTTTGTTTACAGACTCTCCATATCAAAAAGTGGCCAGTAGAAAAGATACATAAACCAATGAGTGTTGAATGGGAGTTATTCTGTAGGACATTTGCATCCAGGTTCCGTCCTTCTGCTAACCAGCTGTGTGACTTTAAGCAGTCTCCATTCAGTGAGTTCCTCCACTATACTAAAATAGAACCGATGATGCTTATCATGTGTATCTAAAAGGACTGGTTAGAGATAATTACATGAGAGCATATCCATGGACTTGTCCCACAAGCATCTAACGTAATGGTAGTTCACAAATGTAAGGAAAATGTAATTTTAGAGCTTTCGGTTTAGAAGTATAGGGGAGAAAGTTTTTTCTCTACCTTTGTAGGTTCATTTGGCTGTTCCATTAATTACATTGACATAAGACAGGTTAATAGGAGAAAAACAAATTTAATGACATACAGGGAGTATGAGAGGCTCCCTGCCAGTCAGGCAGTTGAGGTGTACATGCCATTCTGAGCTAAAATGAAAGGGGTAGGGGGTCCGAGGTTTCAAAGGGAAGGAAGACCATTCACAGAAAGATGGGAAGAGCAAATGTTTAGTAAACATATGAAGAGACAATGGGACACAGAAAGGAAGTTGAACAAACAAGCCCTGCTGATTTCCACCCATCTGACCACACCTAGTCCATACCCTTTGGAGTTACCTCTGCTGCTAGCTCTCTTCCTAAACCAGGCCCTCTATCTGAATTCTTAGAGGCAGTTAAGAGGGAGGTATAAAGCTCTTCCTGAGTCTTTTAGGACTTGATTGTCTTCAGCTCAAAATAATCATCATGCCAGAGTAGTGCTCCCTGGAGAGACTTGTTCTGAACCCCTTCAGAAGCATATGCCAGCTGTCCTCCCACCCACCTCCCATCCTGCTAGTCTTCCTTTCTAGCAATACTTCTCCAGTGTAAAACACATCATGGGCCTTGCTCCTCACCTTAGTGGAATCAGTTGAGAAGGAGGAAAAAAATGATGCTAGTTCCTCTGTAAAGAGGTGTGTGGTGCCATGTTTGACCACATGAGCTCTGGAAGGCGAAGGACTTGAGTTCAGATTGTGCCTCTTTAACTCAGCATCTATGGCAAATGAACAAGTTACACCACCTCTTTATACTTCAATTTGCTCATCTGTGCGAGGGTCATAATTGCTACCTTTAATGATGGAACTGAGGATTATATATATATATATCCAGAATAAAATGCAACTCACTTTCTGCTTCCACCATTCCTTTCATCTCTGTTCTATGCAGGTGATCATCTTCCTCTAGTCCCTGAATGAAAACATCAGTCAGCTCCCATGATTTTGTGCCAGTCTCAGGTAATAGATTGTCCTACCATTACTTTAAGTCATGAACTCAACTAACTTAAACCAAAGTAAAAATTAAATATGGTAGTGGAAATGACTAATTCAGGAGATTAGCCAAGACTCTGAATTTCATCTAATATTCAGCAATTCTCAGCTCTCCTTGTTTCAGGTGTAAAGGAAAGGGAAAGAAGGTATGGTGGGTAGCTCGATTTCTCCTCTCTGCCCCTCCACCCCACCCCCTCTCCTAGGCTTTCAGCATCACTGGGTTTCAGCTGCTCTGCTCAGAGGCTCACTGGAAGGTGGAATGAGATGGGCCTGGTGCTTCTCTCCCAGGGCTCTTTCAAGCCCCTACCCACCCTTATGACTCTCCGGGTCCCCATGGTGGACATATTCCAGATAGTCACTTCCCCAACACCTAAGCATTTGCCCTTCAGTTTCTTGTTGCTCAGGCCCCTCTGCCTTACCAAGGAATCCTATGGGACCATGAGAAAAGACCTGAGATACTTTTCCTGGGGATCTCCTTCCCTCAGGTGGCCATATCTGACCCATAGGAAATAGTTTTCTATCCTTTTTCTGACAAACTCTGGGAGTGCAGGCTCAGCCAATATCAAAACATTATCCAACTCTACCGCCAAACAATGGGTCAACCTTGTTCTTGTTCCAGGACATTCTGCACCTCCACATAAGTTCCGGGAATCCTTTAATAACTCTCCCCTCTCCTTGGGGAGATGACAGAATAGGTACTTCTTGATGCCTTTTACCCTCAAAGTAGGCAAGGACATACGTGTTAGACTCAAAGAATATTGTCAGCAACATGTCCTGACCCCTCACTTTGGAATTCTATGTCCATTTAACCAGGGACCTAGTCAGAACTTCAATTTTATCATCCATTATTCATGTTAGATGAGTTCAGCACTTAATAAATACCTGGCAGGTAATAAATGCCAAGTAAATAATAGCTATTTTAATGATGAAATGAGAATGGATCCTAATGATTTTGATAAGTATTTATTAAACTCTTACCACGGGCAATAAGAGAATATAAAAATGAGTAAGACAATGATCCTACCCTCTGAAAACTCGTGGTCTGGTAGCAAAGATAAACAGATAGCTTTAATTACAAAAGCAAGAGTTTCGAGATTTCAGGAGCTCCTGATTTTAAAAATTATGAGTCTGCAAGCAGATTAAATTCCTTCTAAATATAAGGATCCTTAGTTCCTCCTGTATCTGTCAGTCTTATCAGTTCATATCCTTAACTAAGTGATGCTAGCTGCTCTTATAAAGCAGCCGCCTAAATGACTCCTGGGCCAGATCTTCCTCGCTGGAAAGCGATTCCAAGCTGGAGAGGTCTTCGCTTGGGATGACTTTCGATGAATCTCATATTTGTGGAACAAAGTGCTGTTCATCATCACTTGTAGAATTGCTGATCTCTGTTTATTGAGCTAGGTTTCTGTGTCTGTGTGAGGAAACGCAGTGGGACATAGGATTGGAAAAGGAGGATTGTTATAAACAACCAGTGGAAATACACGGTCAAAAAGTTATTTTAACCCGACATTAGAACGGAAGCTGCACGTGGGCAGTCGAGGAAAGACATTTTTGCTTCCTTTCGGAGCAAACGGATGGAGGTTTAAACAAGAAAGAGGCAGTGGGGACCCAAAGCTCAAGAGAGGGGGGCAAGGAGAATGAAAATGGAAACCGTTCTCAAAAAATCAGGAGGGAAAAAAAAAAAAAAATCAGGAGGGAAGAATAGGTGGTGTATGGCAGAGGAGGAAGGTAGTTGGGTGGGGATAAAGGGTGAAAATTTTACTTTTAGGGATACACAGTTTGAAGCCTGGGCTGAATCTTGTGGTAATAGGTGGTTTGAATGGAAGAGTAGAACCGAAGTTCCTGGCAGAGCTCGGTGCGAAAGATGTGGATGAAAGTGTTGTCTCCATGAACAAAATCTCAAAGAGCAGCAGTAGAGAAAATTATCTGTATGGTTCATTCACCTGAATCATTGAGATCCCAGGGTTCAGATCCGTAAGTTTTCAGTCAGGAATTACACATTAATGTCTTATACAACCCATACTTAGTCGATAGAAAACCTGACCATATAAAGAAATCCTTACATAATTTCTACAATAGGTTATAAAGCTAATTTTGGAAATACTACATTGAAAATATCACATACTCAAACTCTTGTCTTTATGCAAGTGAATGAAAACTACTCAAAGGAGAACTAGCAGAGGCCATTTTTCCCAAGCTTTCTATAGCAAGGGAGCCAGCCGCCATCGCCTGCATTTGGCAGAGACTCACAGGCAGGCAGGGGAGTGGAAAAGCTTGATAGCAGGAAAAATTCTGAAAGGCTTCAGAAGTGCCCTGGTCAGTGGCGCCTGGCATAGGGAAGCTGGAGGCAGGCTAGCTAGAACCAGAGCGTCCTACGCGATTGGTGAGGGGAGCAGATTTGGCTTTCCCTGGTTAGTCCTAAATTGGAGGTAGGAATGAAAATGAGGGAAGCTGGCGGTTGCTGATCTGGCAGAGTTGGAACAATTGCTACAGAGGTTGTAGTTTGGCTTCCTGGGCTGGTTGCAGCAGGTTGGGGTTCAAGTTCTATTTTTATGTACGGTCTCACCATTGTCCCTTTGCATCTTCAGTTTCTCATGTTGAAATGTGTTCAGCTTTTTAAAATTTGTCTTATTATTTGCCCAACCTTCTTGGCCAACCTTCCTGGTCCAACTATTTCATGTGCTCAAAAATTGCCTTCTGAGACATTATGTTCAGATTGGTTTTTCAGTTAATCTCTGGTCCTTTTGTATTAACTTTTTTTTAATTTTTATGTAAACCGAAACAAACAAAACACTTTTATACCACAGAAATTTAAATCCATCAGAAGGGTATTAAAAAAAAAAACAAAACTCCTTTTCTTCCATCAGCCCCCGAGTTCCGCTCCTCAGTTAGGCACTATTAATAGTTTCTTATACATTTCCTTCCATACAGATCCTTTGAGAAATGATCTATGCCTATGTAAACATATAAATTCTATACCTACAGTTGCACATTTACTTCCTCTTTTTAAAAATTTTGGACAAATAAGATGACGCTGTAAGGACCCCATTTTCCAAGCTGCTTTTTGAGGTCATCTTTGGAGACCTTTACATTGGTACAATTCAGTCTAACTTGTTCTTGTCTTTTAAAAATTGAATAGCTATTCCTCAATTGCTCATACAAAAAGAGTGTCCCAAGTATCCCCTTGTCAAGTTTCGAGAGTGCTTTGTTCTTTACACCTTCACTGACGGTAGATATGCTTCCTCATTTTAACCAAGATGTTAGGTACTTCAAATTGAATTTATTTTACTGTCAGTGAGATCAAGGATCTATTCATATGATTTATTGGTCATTTGTGTATATTGCTTTTCTGCCCATTTTTCTGTTAGATCAGGTTCTTATCCCTTTGTAAGAATCTTGTATACTAAGGAAATCAACCCTTTATTTTATTATCCGTCCTTTCATTTTGTGTATGGTCTTACTTTTTGCCATATGGAAGTTTTAATTTCAAGTACTTAAATTTATGAGATTTGGTTTTTTTCCCATGGATCTGAATTTTACCTCCCAAATCGTAAGGCTTCCCTGTGTTGCTGTGTCGTGCTTTTTAATCAAATCCTTGTGGGTAGCAGAGTTGCATAGAATGTAATTGGGAGAAATTGGTGTGTCTGGTATTTCTTCCTGAATTGGTACACTCACTTATCTCAGAAGAGTTAATGAAAGCTTTGGGTTAGAAGCCCTGAGTGTCCCTGAGTGTCCCCTAATGATGAGAAGAAAAGAACAGGAAGCAAGATAGAGTTGTTAATCAACCACTGAAAGATCTGTCTTCTCAGGCAGTCTGCTAAATGCACTTTTTTTTTCCTTCTGGAAACAGTACTTGATGGTTGCCACCCAATCCAGGCATTAATTGCTGTGGCTCAGAAACCTGTGTGACAGGGAAATGTGAGCAAGGTATGGGTCTGGGGATAAAATGGCGCCCATAGCGTCCTGCCCCAGACATATTGGAAGGGAATGAGGGAATAGGGATAGGGTAGTGTAATGAGTTGAGAAGTGGAGAGGGGGAATCAAGAGGTAGACGAGATGCTGTTGAATTTGCTCTGCCCCTTTCGCTGGTCTTGCTCCTTATCAGTGACAGTGAGTGATGCTGCTTCTGTTCTTGCCATCACCGGTGTGACCCCAGCCCTTCTTTGTGCTCTACATCCTCATTCTGAAGTTAGTAAGGAGGCCCTCTCTTTCCCAGCAAGATAGTTTGTTTGCTATTTTGCATTGGTGGGTAGACCTGACTGAAACAGAGCAGGAGGAAGTTTGGATTTAGAATGTTCGTTTCAGAGTTCACTGCTCTTTAGATTTGTACTATGCTGGGTGGTAACCAATGAATAGCCACATTTTTACTATGAGCCACGTCTCCCCATATCTTTCTTTTCCAAGAACCCCTCTCGACCTATCAAAAATATAAGACAATGTCAAGCTGCTAAATCCCTTTGGAAAATAGTAATTCAGCAGAGTAGAGTGGAGAGGCAGTTCTTCCATCCTCCCTGCTGGAAGTGACCTTGACTCAATAACTTTGGCCCTCTGTCTACCTCCTGGACATCAAAGGGCTCAGTTCTCTACTTCTTGCCTCTCTTCTCACTTCTTGGCTGAGGATGGAGGCTGTAGAGGCTGAGTCATAGCAGCCCAGTCATCTAGCCAATCCCAGAGCTTTTATTTCTCTTTTATCAAACATCATATAAAGAAAATGAATACTTAGTTTGAGTCCAACCTCTCTGAATGCAAGAAACACTCTGTATTTATGTTCCTAATAGGCATTCTATTCAGCGTATAGATGGATCATTTGGGCATGAAGAGGTATTGCACTCTGATACTGAGAACTCACGATGTGTCCTAATCATTTCTCGGCTGTTACCATGACCATTGGACTGATCATTCTGGAGAAACCAAGATTTAGTCTCAAGGAGCCTACTGAAAAGAAGCTCCATTCTTCCTTCCATCACCTAGGAGCCTACACTTATTTTTTTTTTTTCCAAAGACCGCCATGTCGACGTATAAAACCAATAAACATTGGATGAGCCAATGTACGTATTAAAAATAAAAATAGTCGCCATAGGGAAGAAAAAGCATAGCTAGATTCTTTAATATTTTATTGGATCATTCATCCTATGGATATTTATTTAGCCCTTAATACATGCCAAGCACTATGGTAGCATTTGAGAATGTATCTGGAATTAATAGTAACTGCAGCCAAAATATTGAACTCTGACTACTTTTTTAGACATTGGGCTAAATGCTTTATGTGGATTATCTCATATAATTCTCAAATCAACTCTGTAATTGGGTTGCTTTATAATTTCTATACAAAGAGAAGGAAAATGAGGTTTGGTGAGGTTAAATAACTTGCTCAGGAGCACATTGCTAACAAGGATTACAGCCGGGATATAAACCAGTGTACTTTTCACTTTTAAATTGTTTGCTGTTGTTTCTACATGAGGTGGAAACAAGATCCTGGCCTTATAGAACCGTTAGTCTCAATTGGTGAAGATTTTTCTTCAGATAGACTCTGAATCAGTCTTTGGAGAGATATGGAGTATCCTCCAGAGAAGGCTTTCCACTTTTCAGCAGGATCTAGGCCGTTGATGGGAGTTGGTTGGTTACATAGACTCTTTTTATTTTCTCTGTTCAAGTTCATGTCTCCCATGTCCTGTGTCCTTCTCATGTCCTCACCCTAGGATCCTTTGCCTTACCCTTCTGCCACCCTCTTTCCTCTCTGAGTACCCTCCCCTCTGCACCTGTTTATTTTTTCTTTCTCCCATCTAGACAATCACTAGAGTCCCCAAATGTCATGTAATGCAGTGTTGAAGAGAAACATGGAAGGGAGGGAAACTCACTGCAAATGAAATGAGCTATTGATGGATGGCTTCGAGAGCCTAGGGGTCCTTCTTTAGCAGTCTCTGGCATTTAAGGGACTCAGGATTCCAAAAGCACATCCAATTCATTCTGCTGGTGCTAATCTCATTTTTTCCATGATTAACAACCCTGTTCATTATGTTTTCAGCTCACATTAATCTTCTCTTCTGTGAGTTTGGTAACATTTGGAGTCATTTCCCTCTGTATTTATCCATCTGGGATCTTTAGAAAAGATAAGTTTGCAGAGAGTCATTTGTTGCTCCCTGCAGTGAGAGGAAGGAACATTCTTGTTTCTCACATCCTGAAAGAGGACCCTCTGAAATCAGACATGGAGCTCCCTCAAACTCCATAGGGTACTCAATTTGGGATTGAGCTGCAACATAATAGCATCCAAAGTCACAACAAGCAATGCTCCGTTTATCCTGAGTCCTAGGAGGACCCCTAGAATGGATGAGAATGGGAGAAAGTTGTGGAACTAGTGGAGAGAGATAGGAGATTAATAAGTCAGAACAAAGCCTTTGGCTTGAGTCCTGTATCTACCACCTACAAGCTATTCGACATTGGGCAAATCACATAATCTCTCCAAAATCTGCTCACTTCCTCCGTGAACTGGTCTCAAAAATCCTGTCTCCTCTACATGAAAAAGTAGTTTTGAGCATTCACGTATATTCTCATCTCTGTTTTTGAGTAAGCTTATATCCTTACTTATATCACTTAATTTTTGTCATTTTGGAAGTCTCTTCCAACAATATTGTATATATATTTCAACAATCATATATTTACGATTAGAAAGAAAAAAAAATAGCCTATTGGGAAAGTTTTAGGGGCTAATATACTTAAATTCTTATCTTATATTTTAAAAAGTCTTGAAGGGGCGCCTGGGTGGCTCAGTCAGTTAAGCGTCAGACTCTTTCTTTCATCTCAGGTCGTGATCTCAGGGTTGTGAGATTAGCCCCGTGTTCCGCTCTGTGCTCAGCACAGCGTCTGCTTGGGATTCTCTCCCTTTCCCTCCCCCTCCCCCTTGCCCCTCTCCCCACTTGCTCTCTGTCTCTCTCTCAAATAAATAAATAAAATCTTAAAAGTAAATAAATAAATGGATAAAAATAAAAAGTCTTGGAGGTGTGTGTCATATTTGAAGATCTACTGGGGAGACGATAGGTTGTTTAGAAAACAGAGAAAAACAGGGATACAGCCTTTCGGAGATCCTGGTCTATCAGTCCCTAGTGACATTCTGTTGTGAAAGTTGGAATGCATTTATTCCTTTCTTAATTCAAGTAAGATGTTTCTTTAGAGAAAATATTCCAACTGGACATCCATTCAAAAGCTATGACAATTATTGCTATCTATGGTCATTAACCATGAAATATCGGTGTTATTTCTCATTGCTGCTCAAGAGCAGGTCTAAATTGCACTAATGCACCTGTTACTGTAGAAAGGGGGGAAGGTCTAATTAAATTTTATTGCTGTGTAATTTAGAAGGGGTCCAGGATGTTGAGAGGACCAGTAGAGACAAGAGAAATCTGGACTGTTTGCTGTAATTCTGCACAACTAAAACCAAGGCAACACGATTTGGAAATGTTGTCATTTATTGACAGTCCTTTTGCCCAACACCTGGGATTTGAGCAAGAGACTCCCATTATGCAGATAACTCCCAGTGCTGTCGATGAAAATTAACTGCATAACCAACTCTCCTGCCCACATAGAATGCCAGACGCCCGAGAGCACTTTTAATTGCAATGTACCTCCCTCTGCAAAAAAGCTCATTGCATCTGCTTCCCTTTCCTTTAGGTACCCAAGCAAGGACAGGAATAATGAAGAGACACGTGTGTTAGTTGCAACCTTTTGAACCAAGCAAGAAGGAAATCAACAGTGTGGACAGGGCTGGAACCGTTGCCACGCTTGCTTGTTGGAGTGAATGAGGAATGGGCTTGTGATTATGCTGACATTCCAGCATGAATCTGGTAGACCTGTGGTTAACCCGTTCCCTCTCCATGTGTCTCCTCCTACAAAGTTTTGTTCTTATGATACTGTGCTTTCATTCTGCCAGTATGTGTCCCAAGGGCTGTCTCTGTTCTTCCTCTGGGGGTTTAAATGTCACCTGTAGCAATGCAAATCTCAAGGAAATACCTAGAGATCTTCCTCCTGAAACAGTCTTATTGTATCTGGACTCCAATCAGATCACCTCTATCCCCAACGAGATTTTTAAGGACCTTCATCAACTGAGAGTTCTCAACTTGTCCAAAAACGGCATTGAGTTTATCGATGAGCATGCCTTCAAAGGAGTAGCTGAAACTTTGCAGACTCTGGACTTGTCTGACAACCGGATTCAAAGCGTGCACAAAAATGCCTTCAATAACCTGAAGGCCAGGGCCAGAATTGCCAACAATCCCTGGCACTGCGACTGTACTCTACAGCAAGTTCTGAGGAGCATGGCATCCAACCACGAGACAGCCCACAACGTGATCTGTAAGACTTCTGTGTTAGATGAGCACGCCGGGAGACCATTCCTCAATGCTGCCAATGACGCTGACCTTTGTAACCTCCCTAAAAAGACTACCGACTACGCCATGCTGGTCACCATGTTTGGCTGGTTCACCATGGTGATCTCCTACGTGGTGTATTACGTGAGGCAAAATCAGGAGGATGCCCGGAGACACCTGGAATACTTGAAATCCCTGCCGAGCAGGCAGAAGAAAGCAGATGAGCCCGACGACATTAGCACTGTGGTATAGCGTCCCAGCAGACCGGCACCGAGAAAGAAATTTGTTGGCAGTTGCAATAGGATAAGTGGTTTACTTCTCCCATCCATTATAGACATTTAAAACTTTGTATATCCATTTCTTTTGACTTATGCCACTGTTGAACTTTTAACAAACATGACAACGAATCATTTTAGTTTAGGTGACCCACCCCTTACTTGTACCCCCAGTGGTATATTCCTTGAGTAAGCTACTATCTGAACATAAGTTAGATCCATCTCACTATTTAATAATGAAATTTATTTTTTTAATTTAAAACCAAATAAAAGCTTAACTTTGAACCATGGAAAACAGAGTGACTTATTGGTCCAGGAAACAGTACGGCCATTCCGTTGCTTTCGAGAGAAAGAGACAACCCTTATGACCCTAAAGAACTATCATTATGAAAGATGCGTTAGTAAGCCCTACTGTACACCGGGGAGCCGTAGCTGAATTATCGACCAAGGGAAGTATCTGTCAGACTTTCAAATACTAGCCTTAGCAAACCCAAGTGATAATACAGTGTGGCATCCTGCAGAGACATCAGTTGGGATGCTGCTAGGTGTTTGCTATCCAAAAGTTGGAAATATATATTATATAAATATATACATGTATATATGTATGTATCATATAGATATATACATATCTATCTATATATACATAGCTAAACACACAACTTTTACTCTATACTAGAAACATGGAAAAGAAGAGGACAGCACACATTCTGTCCTTAAGATCACCTTTTGGTGGGCAGAGATATGTAAGTACCACAGAAATAGAGATGCTGAAAAGGAAGATGCCAGTAGTAGTGTAGAACCAACTGTGTGTGAGGCATTTTTATACTATGATTATGTCTCTCAACCCTCACTACAAAAGAAGAACGTGATAACTGCCCCATTTATAGAAAACTACAGGTGGAAGGAGTTCAATAGCCTACCAAGTAGAAAGTACTAGAACATGAATTTGAAGTACATCTTTCTCTCTCCAAAGGCTGAGAACTTCTCATTATGTTCCTACTGGGTTGGTTTGTAGAGGTATGATTTTACATGCTAAAAAAATGTGGCCACGTTAAGTGTATAGTTCCACAACTTTTGACAAATGTATATACCTGTATATCAAGATATCGTGTCTCTTGTTACTGTTCGGAGATAGGAGAAAGCTCATTCAGTTCTTGGGTAGGGAATTGTGGGGGGGTTTTGGTTTTGAGGTGCCATTACAGATAACCTTTGGAACTTGGATGGGATCTCATCAGAGAGTGATATAGGCAAGGAAGATAGATGACCCAGGGAGAGCAAAGAGGTAAAAAGGGTAGGCTGGTATCTGGGATGAAGTCTATGTAGGGGAGTAATGAGAGACAAAGCTGGAGCCCTATCAGGGGGATCTCAATTCTTGGGAATAAGAATGACCAACAGAATTCATGGAGCACTCAGAACACACCAAGTACTTTCTTTGGGTTGTATTGATTAATCCTTCCAATTACTCTATGAGATAGTCTTTTGCAAATGAGGGATCAGAGACACAGGAGTTTCAGTAATGAATTCTGGATCCTTGCCTTATAAGAAGTATAACAGATATTGAAATCTAGTCCGTCAATTTTAGAACCTCTTACCACTGTCCTGATTGCTTTACAATCATACACTCTACTACTGAAGTTTGCTGGTTCCCCAGACCAAGAGGGTTATCCTAAGTGATGGTCTCATTAACAAACAGCACAAATAGCCCTTTGTGGGGCTTACGTAGGAAGGATGGATCCTTTGCAATTTTGAGCCACAGATCCTTCTCCAACCCACATCAGGTTGTCTTTGGGGCCTCCAGGAATCACATTTCTGCCCTTGGAACACACAGCAGCTCTCATCCATATCAATAGTCTCTTAAAAGGTTACCCACATGGACCTTGAGGGTCGGCCAATCCAAGACCTTCAGTGGAGCGTTGAGAGCAATGTGGCTACACTGGCATATACCCCAGGGCCAGGGGATTGGCAGACCCACCCTAGCCTTACTAAAAAAATGTAAGGCCTCTTCTGCAAGTCTGAGATGTGAAATTCAGAATATGGGCCCTAGCACTTCGGTATCCCAGTGAGAAAGAAGCCAGACTGTCTGCTTTTGCTAACTGGGTTTGACCGGCTTCCAGAGAAATTGGAGCTTTGCTGAAGATTTAACGCCCCCTGGAGGACAACTTTAGAATATATCTCGGTAAGTATAACCGCAGAGAGATGCCTAACTGAACGCACATTTTTTACTCCCTTAACGAATAGGAAAGTCGAGCCATTGCTAAGATAACCCTTTAAAAAATTAATTGTGTTTATTTGAGTGTGTGAGTCACATTCGTTTTAGGAAAGCGTTCACAAATCACATAATCCATTTCAGTTTGCTGCTTCCGAAATAGCCTTTATATTCATACTAATAAGAGTTTATTTTCCTAATGGCCAATTGCATTAGTCAAGTGAAAGTATCTATACAAAAAAAAGTCCCTGAAGAGTGTCGTAGGATAGTCACCTGCTGATTCAGAGGTGGCAATGTGAAATTCCCACTTTTGCATCGGTAACTCCCTGCATATATAGAGGTAAGAAGTGCCTCCTAGGTTAGTAATCATTCCCCTTCCCGGATTCTGTGTGTAGATTTTCAGTGAATGGTGCTGTAAGTGCAAGCGCTTTAAAAAACAAAACAAAACAAAAAAAACCTGTAAGTTAGGTTGCCGTGAATTGGAGTGATTAAGCCATTGAAGGAGAAAATTGTTCTTTAAAAAACAAACAAACCAATAACAGGCTATAAGACCCCTTCATGAGCAGAACTAGAAGGAAACACACTTCCCATCAGCTCGTAGGGATGTTCCATCCTTCTGGACCAACAGCACACGATGCCAAGGGGTGGCTTCCTAAGGCCCATAGCTGGCTGAGCAGAAAAAAAACCAAAATTCCTACTTTGGTTTCGATCCCAGTATGCTCCTTAAGTTTCCGAACCCTCGTGCATATTTATATACATGGAGAGCTACCTATTTTAGGACTCTAAGGTTTTTGAAATTCACTATCATCTTATTATCAGAGGTGCAGCCATATCATCTTGCCTTTTAAATATTTTAAACAGCCTCTCTGCTCAACCCCCTCCTTTGGCGTCCCTCTGCCAATCTCGGCCTCTTCAGTTCAAAAATACCTGGGAAGTTGCGTCTCATCATTGACAATGTGCTTATCTCTGAAGCAAGGCAAATCATAAAACATGCCAGCCCAACTGGAACATTTTTTAAGAAAGTGATAAAAAGTTATGTAACGGAAGATGTAACTTTCAAGAATACTTTGGCAAATTGCAATGCACTAGTATACAAATTCTGCCAGGTACGCGTTGTTCTTTTTTACGTCCTTCGATGATTACCCACAATAATTCTTGTTCTGACATCAACAAGCAGAAGGCAGTCTGAGATGTGGGTAGGTTTTCCTTATTGCCTTGAGACTTCCAATTCATTCAGTAAGTTCTCTCATCTATCTGGCACAGCTAGAGAATGGAAAATTCTGCCTAATGAAATGTTCAGGTTACTAGAAATAGGCCAACTCCTAGAATCTCAGGGCTGGAAGAGTCCTAGAGGTGATCTCACCCGCTGATTTTCCAGGTGCTGAAATGGAAACCTTTCAGCCTCGGGCACTAGCACGTGTGTGCCCATATTCCCCACCCAGTGTCATTCACAGAACAACTGCCTCTCCTCATGCACTGATCCCCAGTCTTCAAAGAAACAGAAAAACATTCTAGATCCCATGAAAATGTGCCGGCTCTCAGCAACAGTTTCTTTGAGGATTCGGGAGGCACTTGAGGTTCCTACATTGTCACGGAGTTGTTATGAAGAGTATCTGTGATTCTAAAAAGCTTCTTGCTCCCTCAAGATAGGATGAGATCATCTGTTTTCCTTTCACAAACAGCCCCCAGATAACATGCTCGACACTAGGCAAGATCTGGCTTCTCCGGGGAGAGATGGAGAAAATGATTTGGTGCAGGGAAGGTTGATTATATTTCCTTGAGTAGCAGCATAGACCCCAAGTGGTCAAGCGCAGGCCTGCTGGCAGGAGGGGAGTCCCTGCCTCTACCTGGTGTTCTTCTCTCTTCCTGGTGTCCCTGATTCTTCAATTTGGCTAGTCTGACCCAGACAAAGCAGATCAAGGCAAACTCATTTGCCACACATTTGTATATGCCTTCCCCAGCCCTTTTCCAAATCCAAATAGGTGAAGCAGGATTTAGGGAAGAGGAAGACCTGAATTCCTCATCCCACATTTGCCCACATTCTCATATGGATGGTCCCAGATGCACCCAATGCATTAGTGGATCACGTGGATCTGGCACGGGGCACTCCTTAAGGTCTACCACTTTTTCCTGCCAACTCGGAAATTACGATCTTGAGGCCACGAGATGGGCATAGGGCCCAACTGTATCATGGGTTGGAGACAGTAAGAGAAAACTTGCCCCTATTTTATGGCTCTACGTTATTTAATATTAAAAGAACTTGAAGCTAGTGTAAATTGTTTAAGGGGTGTGTGTGTGTGTGTGTGTGTGTGTCTGTCCATGTGCACATGGGAGTAATGTGGTGGGGAATTGGTTCCTGAAAGCATCAGGAAAAGAGGTAGCGAGATCACTGAAAACCAGATCTTTACACAATCTGATCTAGAGATGGCTGAGCTTTGGGATTTCCAGGGAAATTATTAGATGTATTTTCAAGGCTGTCCCCGAGTTCAGAGAAAACATGCATGCTTGTCACTAATGGCGAGGTTTGATTTGATCAGGTTTGAGTTGATCAGATTTGAGAGTTATGCTCTTTCTTTGACTGACAAATGTTCTCCATTTTGCTCACTATTTTCAAAAAATAATCAGTGCATTTACTTTCTTTGCCTAGAGATAGATGAGCATCCAACCGACAAAAATTTCAAGTTGACCTTAAAAGCTAGGCCTGAAATGAATATGCTGTAGGTCTCCCTGGGGTTGAACCGAAATTCTTTTTTTTTTTTTCTTTTATATTTCATTTACTTTTCCCTTCCGAGAAGAGTTTGCAAAATGCAAGACAATTTAAAATCTGGCTGTTGGTCTATAGATTAACAAGCCATCTGTTGAGCTAATGGCATTGATTGTTGAATAGATTTTAAAATAAAATGGCCCACAGGGAGTGGGATGGGGCTAATTTACACAAATCCAGCTTCCTTAGGCTTGTCCACATTCCTTCTGGAAGAAAGATATATGAAAGATGCTGGTCTGCTCTCAAAGTCTTTCATCCTCACAGACTGTCTTGCCAATTCCCCGGCTCTCTGCGGAGCAAGCTGCAGTGACAAGAGCAGAATGTGAAATGAAGAACTGAGGAGAAAAACCAGAGAGAGCACTCCCTGGCAGAAGGCTCTGAGGAAACAAACAGGACTGACCTAAACTGACATTTTCAGCATTTTACCATTCACAAGACCTTCTATCTTCGCATTAAAACAGGAACTGAGGAATCCCTGTGTGTAAGTCACAGATAAAGAACCTTTTATCAAATAAAAGAACCTTTTGTCAAATAAGTCCCCCTTCCCTAACAACTGTTATGATTTACCTGGCATAGTGCCAGTCTCCGTTTCTCCCTTCCCTAGTTCTGACAACAGCCCTGCCAGGTAGGTATTATGTTTCCATTTCACAGATGAAGAAACCAAGACTCCAAATGTATCCCCCCCAAGTCCTCACAACTAACGTGCAATAGTGGAACAGGTCTAGCTATCTGCCATCCTTTGCTCTACCTAAGCCCCACTGCCTGGTTTTTGCTTCATCCTTTAGTTTTACGAAGTCTTAAGTCTCACAATAATAAATGAAGAAAGACAGGGCAAGTCATTTTTCTTAATTTGCACAGGAGAGAAAGGAGGTGAAAAAAAAGAAAGCAAGCCTTAGCTCACTCAGCTGGGTCACAGCGCTGGTGTTGGGGACTGCAGTGGTTCATTGCCATTTTCCACCCATCCCTCTGTGCCCGGCTCTGAAATTGCATGTATACATAAAGTAAACCACGCTCCTGGGCAGGGCCGATGTGAGCGTAGCTCTGGGTCGTGGGGATGATGACCACAGTTCCACAGTTGCTCCCGAAAGGGTAGTAAGGTGAGTGTCCATTGTTTTGTGGCCGCCATATTTGTCCTCAACCGTACCATTTTCATGTCCACCCACCAGATTTCAACTGGCACTTCCTGCATGCATTTTCCTGAAGGTTTACCCTGGCTGGCACTCACGCAGAAGGTTGGGGATACCGGGGAGCCACCAGCCTCTGGGAGCAGCCCTCAGACTACTGGGCACTTGGTATGTAAACGCCTAGCTCCCTTGCTCTCGGAAGCATGGGTCCCACTCTGTGTTACTGTTTCCCCAGAAGGATGAAGCTCCCTGGCACGCTGTGCTAACCGGCTTCGTGACGCCCGCATTACCTTTGCTATCTTTCCTCTCTTGTCTTATTGCTCCACTGCCCTATCCGTGTTTCCTTCACCTCCCAAATAAACACTCTGTACTCAAATCCTTGTCTCACTGTCTGCTCACTGGAAAAACCTAAAGTGAGATCCCTGAGTATACCCAGCATCAGTGCTTTCCAAACCTGGCTAACGATCAGCAGACTGACAGCTTTTGAACGATATAAATACCTCTGCCCGACTCAGACCTGCTGAACCGGAATCCTTGAAGGTTGGGCTCTGGCCTCTTCCCGAGAGATCTAGACTGACCAGTCAGGGCGGTAACTCTGACCTAGAGGACGTTCTGCCCTGGAAATATCTTCTCAGACACGACGCTTGGTGAAACTTTGCTGCCATACAAAAGTGAACAGCCGTCCCCTCACGGACAAAGAGTGTCATGTGAACCCTTAATAAAGTTTCCGGTTTTTGCCTCACGTGCCAGAAAATTAAGAGAAAAAAAAGTCTGCACTTCTATTTTAGTAACCACATCCGAAGTCCTAGGCCATCCAGCTGTAGTTTAATTTCCTCTGCTTTTAACCTGCTGTCACATGTAAGTAATCGGTGATCTGATTGTTTTGAACGTATTACTCGCATGTTTCTATTTTACTCTAAGTATGTCTTCAAGACTCCTCAAACCCTTCATTTAGTGACACAGGGAAAACATTTATGTTTATTTGCTGCCTTTTACATTGCCCTCAAATTTAGAGATTGTTTCCAACTCATTTTCTATTTGGTACTGCTTAAGTTCCGATTTTTTTTGATAATGCATTTCCCCTTGCTTTTATGTGCCCAAAATGTTTGATACCCAATCATCCTTTGCTATGAAACTATGCCTTAATCAACGTGATTCAGGATCAAACACAAGTTCAAGCCGCAGAATCCCACAGCCCCCCAGTGCCCTCCGCTTATGGGATCCCCTCACCCACCGTGGCAAGAAGGAGGTGGAGTGTATGATCGCGTCATTTTCCAAATGTGGGGACTGAGACCCAGCAATGCTAAGTGACCTGCCCAACGTGTCTCTGGGTAATAAGTGAAAGAGCTCAGACTTGCAAGGAGTTCTCTTGACACCAAAGCTCGTGCTCTATCCACTTCTCATTTATGAGGCATGAACACTTTTGGAGAGGTCTCAGATAATTATAAGGAGAAGGGTAATGATCTGGTTCCAGTGGACACTTGGTTTTGGGGATAAAAAAAAAAATCCCGTGTTCATCTCTACTCAAAGTTGGCAGATAATATTGTCAATGTTGCTGGCCTTAGGAAACCACAAGCGATATTTTAGTGCTTTATTGGTGTTTTGTTTTGTTTTTATTCTCCATTTACTCTTTTCAACTGATGCCACATGCTACCAGCTAAATTGAGTCCCCTTCAAAAGCTGGATGTTGAAGTCCTAATCCTGGTATCTCAGAAGGTGTCTGTATTGGAGGTAGGAACTTTAAAGAAATAAGGACCCCTGGGTGGCTCAGTCGTTAAGCATCTGCCTTCGGCTCAGGTGGTGATCCCAGGGTTCTGGGATCGAGCCCCGCATCAGGCTCCCTGCTCAGCAGGAAGCCTGCTTCTCCCTCTCCCAATCCCCCCACTTGTGTTCCCTCTCTCGCTGTGTCTCTCTCTGCAAATAAATGAATAAAATTAAAATAATAATAATAAATAATTAAGTTAAAATGAGGTCTTTACGGTGGGTCCTAATCCATCGTGACTGGTGTTCTTGTAAAAAAGAGATTAGGACACAGGGAGAAACACCAGAGATGCTTGTGTCCAGAGGAAAGGCCGTGTGAGGTCACCAGCAACAAGGCGGCCGTCTGCGGGCCAAGGGGAGAGGCATCAGAAGAATCCTAACCTACCGACACCTTGACTTACAGAACTGAGAGAAAATAACTTTCTTTTGTTTCAGGCACCCAGTCTGTGGTATTTTGTTATGGCAGCTAGAGGACTAATACAAAAGATTAGCCCTTGATTTCTGGGCAGTATTTTGGAAGGTTTCCTTAGGAGGCAATGTAAGAAAATTTTAGAAAATGCAATTAATTAATGCCATCCCATATCTAGATCTTTGTTATGGCCCTTAGTTTTTGGAGACAGCTTTTTTTTTGTTTGAAAGGGATCTACCTCTTTGCTCTGGAAATGCCCCGTACTGAAAAGTAAGTATAACAACTCTGAGAAATGAGGACTTTCATGTAGATATATGAGAACAAAAGAGACAAAATGAATAAATTATCAGACAGTGCTTCATTTCCAGCTAAGACTATTTTAAAGGGGAAAAATGGCCATAGGTAATAAAATATCTTAATTGGAAGAGTGATATAATTATCAGTGTGCCCTATATTTAATTTCAGTCCAATTCCTACTCCACTCCCTGCCTCCTTAGGAATTTTCATCAGAGCAAAAAATCTCAACTACTCCATTATGGTAGTTGTCCTTAAGAGCAGGGGCTTAAAACTGGGAAGCTTTAGCCATTCCTTTCCAGCAATTTCACAGTAGATGGGCTCAGTTTACAATCCAATGATCACTTCTCTGATTAGGGGCTCTGAAAACTTGGACCAGCACAGTAAATGAGGACTCTTGCCTCTCACCTTTCAAAGACCAATAAAAACACTGTAATTAGAGTCGGCTGGCCATTTGGTGGCTGCAGTACACAGCTGGGTCCCCTCAGCGAGCAGCGACTGGGGTTCAGCCAGTAAGAGACTCAAAAGACTTGGGTAGGCAAGAAACTTTGAAGCCGGCAACTGTGGGAAGCCTATTAGAACACAGTTCCCTGTGTCACGGATTCAGCTACTGTGAAAGCCTACCGTGTAGAGAGGGCCAATTAACCCAGGGTTTTAATTGGCCTTGTGATGTGGTTAAAACAATAACAACAACAACAAAAGCAGGACGTGCTTTCTTTGGCTTGTAAGATGAAAATAACCTCAATGTTTAAAAGCCTGAGAATACAGAATCACGTAGAAAATGAGAGTAATTTAGAGGACACGAGGAAGGAATATTCTAAGTTCCTCCAAATCTCACCACTCAGAAATAATGGCTCAACATTTTGAGCTTTCTTCTGGACCTGTCTTTCTGTACATAACATAGAAAATTCTGTATGAAAGGGACATCTTACGCACCTTGTTCAGACACACATTGAACGGCTCCCTATTTTCCCCTCTGTAATGCCCAGGCCAATCCCTTATGCCAACATAGCTCTTCTTGACCCGTCCTGTCCAGTTTCCCAGAATGCTCTCTTGCTCCACCCCACCCCTTAATGCCAACATAGCTCTTCTCGACCCATCCTGTCCAGTTTTCCACAATGTTCTCTTGCCTCCACTCCCACCCGCACCTCCGACTCCACGAGGTTCCTGCCTCTTGGATCATGAATTCCTAAAAACTTCCCTTGCCTCTCATGAGGCTCTTTGAAGAGTTCAAAGCTGGTATGAGAGTGTAATCAGCTTTGCATTTCTGGTGATCAGGAGGAATTGCACGGGGGCCAAGGGGGATGATCGGAGACGAGGAACCCAGACATTTGTTGCACTAAATTCAGGTGGAAAAAGCTAGTCACCTAGGCAGGGATTGTGGCAGTGGTGCCAGAAAGCAGATGAATTTAAGAGCTGTTTGGGAAATGTGTTCCAGTATGTAGTAGATGCTGCCCTCCTCTTCCTCTTCCTCCTCTTCCTCCTCCTCATCCCCACCGTCATCAAGTAGCTGTTATCGCTGTAGCTGTGCTCCATCCCTCAGGCTTAATGATTATACATGAAAATAACAGACTCAATGAAAATACATAGACTTAATGAAGCTTCAAGAACTAGCCTAATTGTTCTAGCCAGGCCACACGGTTTCATTGTCAGGCTCAACCTGATGCAGCCAAAAATAGGTTTGATTTCAACTGCATCACAGATGAAATGATCTCATATCTTTTCGTCTGGTTGTCAGAAAAGGATAAAGTGCATTTTCTTTGAAGACCTCTTTTAATGAAGGCTTTAAATCAAAAACCACAACCGCTTATCACCTTGCAGGGAAATGACAGCTCATGTTAATGCCATTTATTAAATTTCTTGTCTAATCCTTGACCCGAGACTAGTAATCAACTGGAACTGCTGTCCTTCTAGTTTCTCCCCCATCTCCACATATGTAGAGAACTGTTTTTTGGGAGGCCTGGGTAACCTCTGCACTTTCATTCAGGAGATTAAGCTGTGAGATATTTGTACCTCGAGCTCACAATAGATGTTCTTTAAGGGTGGGTGGAAACAACTGGAATGTTCTTTCCCATGCCACTCAAATGTCACATCATGGTCCAAAATGCCAATCAAAAATGTTATATTATCAAAGAGTTTTTGTCTAGTAGACAAAAATAAGATGAAGTACATTGTTTTTAAGACTCAGTATAACAAAATATTCTCTGGGATCCTTTGGTGTTGCAGAAATTTAACACATTAATTCCGCAAAATAATGAGAACAACCATTTTGGCTGATAACATGTATTGAGCAATTACTATGTGCCAGGTATCAAGCTTAGCACTTTTTATGACTTCCTTGGCTACTCTTCAGAACAGGCTTCTGAAGTAGATACTACTCTGATTCAGATTGAACAGATAAGTAAACTGAAGCATGGAGGGACGACGAACTCACGTGAGGTCACACCTCCAATGCACAGCAGGAACACCAGTGCAAGCCATCCCACATGGGTGGCCACATAGCCATGTGCTAGCTTCACAAGAATGCTCTGCGCCAGGAGGACACGGTCCGTGTGTTTTCATCATCATGAAAATTAACACTTGGATTACTTCATCTGAGCTTGAGAACGTGATGCATCATTATTGTCTTCATTCTCTAAGTAAGAA